>OY751117.1:10274106-10964411 GCA_963564075.1 Eupithecia subfuscata
GAAGCTTTCATAGTACCTATGGGACTGAGAATCGAAGGGCTGTACTCGCAACTTTGAAATAACCTAGGTACTTGTACTTACAAACGTGGTCATTGTTTATAACAATCTTAAATAAGGTCACAAACATAACCATACATGGACTGAAAGAGGACCATTGTGACAACATATATAATACATTGTATCTTATCTTATCTGACTTTATTTTGAACCTACGTAAAAGTTCCGTCCAGTCTAATGGACTGTACAATAGTGTAGTTCAATTATAGAGCTAATGTTGTAAAAACAACATATGGCAGAATATTTAATAGGAGCCAATAGCAAAAATCACTCCGGAACCGTGGTCCCACTGCGATGTCCCACTGGTGAGACAAAACTTTTTCGTGGTCCCACCAAACACACACTCGACCGTTCAACATAATGGCTCTGGGTGCAATTATATATATACACACCCTTTCAGTCATAGAGTCGCCACGAACACACATGACAGATTGCTCTGGTATACTTAAAGAATGGCTTTCTAATGCTTGTCCCAAAGATGATCTTGCGAAAACACCTCCATCAGAAGCTCTTCCATTTGTTCCAATGTCCACATATGAAAAACAGTACTTATCATCAACTAAAGCCAGCATCACAATGCTGTGGTACTCAAAACTAGCATGCCAACATCGTCGTCAATTTCATAGAATTATGCGTGGACGCATGTCCATACGTATGGCATACTGTCTTATTGGCCCGCCCCGACACCGACATGCCTGCGCCGGCGCCGACATGTCGTCGCAGCAAGCACGACATGTCGGCTTTTGTCGGCACTTGTGTCGGGCTGGCATCGTAAGTACGCGTACCTACGCAAGCTTCTATGTGGGCATGCGTGCGAAGAATAATCTCTGTGGTGCACACTTACTTTACAAAGCCAATTATTTATTTTTATTTTTTACAAAGCCGTCGTGTCGGTCAAATGAAGAATGTAGCTGTCGGTGCAGTGTCGTTGAGTACTGTCGGTGTCAGTATCTGCCGGGCCGAGCCGGCCGATGAAGAAACGCCCTATGAGAGCGCCGCAAGCCGTGAGCGCCGCTGAGGACCGGATCGTGGGATCGTCGCCACCAACGGCTACTGCCGCGGCTGGTGACGATACGGCCGCTTGGCGCCCCCTAGGGCGCGTTCACATGGGCGGGCGCCCACCTTTGTCCACCGCACAACCTACTAAGACCCGAGTTCACCAACAGATGGTTAAATTTTAAACAGTTGTTTTAACGTTATTGACGCTAGATTTCATACATTAAACGTCAATATTAACCGTCGAAGCAGATTAATTGTCTGATTATCCATTGGTGAACACAGACATTAAACCGCCCTTGGGTACAAATACAAACTTACCCAAAACAGCTTTTTGTGAAAGCACTTATCGAATGCGACAATCAATAACAAAATGATCGATTAAAACACGACAATCGATGAAATATATTTACGGAATAATCTTCATCTTTTCGAAAATATATTTAACCGATTGTCCCATCACTAGTCGCAGCGACTGGTACAGTCCTACTGACACCGGACGCGACACATACTTATACAACTCTAACAAATACGCACAACTCATTACGAGCGCAGCATCTCGGCGAGAACGTATCATTTCAGTGTCTGTGTGGTTTCTACAAATCGTAATGATGTCCAATTCTAATTTAGAAAAGGACTTTCCTGAACTTTATAATATTTTTAGAAGAGGTGAAGAACGTGACGCATTGAAACCTGCTGCAATCGATATTCAAAAACGCAAATTCCTAGCTGCCCTAAGCAAAACCAAGATAAGCTTGTCGGAAGAGGAAGACCAACTTGCAGAGAAAGCCTTTAAGGAAGATTGTTGGTCAGTAACCCCACAGCTACAGGTACGCCAGCCCCCAGTTCACTGGACTGACACCATCGGCACGGAAGAAATTAAAAATATTATCACTAAACACCAAAACTTTGATATCACTCTCTACTTAAACTCTGCCAAGGTAATCTTCCTCGCATACTCAGGAAAAATACGGACAGCTCGTTCCATCTACGAAGCATACACCTACGTTCTCACTCACCTTCGAAGAACTTATTTCAACTTGAAGACAAAGGCGAAACATCCGATGCAACATCTCGTACATTAAAGTTTGCTGAAGGCGACTTATCCAGACCTCTGCCAGACGGCGTTTACATGAGAAAAATCACCAATCTGATCGAAGATCTGCACACAAGTTACGATGAGTCAGAATACAGGATTTTGAACACTAACGTGACCTACTTGACTTTGCTGATCTTGCGACGATCTGCGAGGAGTGACACTCAGTTTAAGGATATTTTTAACTACGCTAAAACTCACGGCGATTACGTGAAACTATGTCCTCATCCACTACAAGATCAACTGCCCAAGGTGAGCGATGTTTTCAACAGCTTTCTGGATCAATTTGCCATTAAGCCACCTGTAATTTTGGCTATCCACGCATTTTTGAGTGGTACTGATGCGTTAACAAAGAAAGTATTACATGCCACCTGCGTTCAGTACATTGAATGGACGGGGCTTCAGTTGCCGGCTTTATTCTTTAAAGTTGTGCAGCTTTACAAGATAGAAGAAGGACAGCTTTGGGACTCGCTGCTCCGTGTGAATAGGACTGAACCACAGAAAAACTTCAGACTGTGTGAACTTTCTCTGTATACGTTGTCAAAGTGCTATTATGAGCAGTTCCAGAGGTCTATAGCGGAGCCACCGGAGACCTCATCCTGGTTCCCGTACTGCCGTGCCCTGAAAGACATTTTCCACAACGATCTATGTGGAACTGACAACCGGGTAGCTTGCATGATCTTGGCGTATCTTGTCGACTTAAAGTTAGGATTCAATAAGTCGTTTGCTAGGAATGCCCATTGGACCAAGAAGTTCCTCCCTCAGGCACAAAAGGACAATATGTTGGAAATAGCGAAACAATTTTCTGAGGAATTTCTTTTTGCTTAAAGAAATAATTTTTACCTCGCTATACCTTACTCTTAACTTACTAATGTTGGTTAGGTAGGCACTATTACCTACATAGGTACATCTAAGAACATCTTTTTTAATAAAATGTCTATATTGCAAAATCTTGCTTGTTATTTACCTCTATTTTCTAGTAGCCTACGTTCTGTAGAGTCAAATTGATACCTAACCTACTTGGATAGAAGGGTTTGCAAGTAAACTGCCAAGAAGCAGTGAGCTGGTGAGCGGAGCGAGCCACAAAAAATCGAGAATTAGGGTTAAGGCGGTTGGCAACATATCAATAAAGACGACCCCCGCTCACCATCGTTTTTGAGTACCGAGAAATTAGTATTTGTTCCCCCAAATCTTTATAAACTGTGTACCTAACAAAAATAAAGATATTCCGAACTTAACATGCCGAGGTTGCGTGAATGAGACGCGACTATTGAAAAATCGAACATTGTCCATGGTCGAGTTTAGAAAATGAACATGAGGCGGATTGCCATCCTTGTCTTCTCCCCTACACTTTGTGCAAGTAAGAGCAGGAAAGGAAGGGTTTTCGATAGACGATTTTCATTTCGATTTATGACCCGTATAAAATACGTCGCAGTAGAAGTCGGACTCCAGGAGTCCGTCAACAGATGAGGGTTTGAAGTCGGTTTTTAGTTTTTATAAACAACTAGTTTCTGCCCGCGGCTTCGCACGCGTTGTTTCTATGGAACCGTTTTCAATCCCATGGGACCTGATTTATGGGATAAAAAGTCTATGTTTGATTCCAAGATTAGAATTACCTGTATGCAAAAGTTCAGCCCGATCCATTCAGTAGTTTTGGCGTGAAGAAGTAACAAACATCCATTCATCCATACATCCAAACTTTCGCATTTATAATATTAGTGTGATTTGATTATGTAAACATGCAACCTCCCAGCCATACTGTATGGTTTTTTTGTCTTTCATTAACTAATCTAACAAGCGTCTGATAACCTGCAAATATGGTGTGCGGGTGGCGAATTTCATTACCGCCCGCCATTTTGTACAACCACAACCTTCCCACCATCCCGTATTTAGCCTACATTGTCAAAGAAACTCACCGTCTAACAGCACATCAGGTTCCACAATCGGCACCAGCCCTTCGCTCTGGCAGATGGAAGCGTATCTCGCCAGCACCGTGGCTGTGTCCTGGATAGCCTGGGCAGACGGTGTGCGAGCCGAGATCTTTAGCGGCGCCCGCCATTTTGCGAATCTGCAACCTCTGGATTTGTATTCCGCGCAACGCTTTCCTAAGTCGTCTAGACCTGGAAAAACAAACGTACAAAGAGCCTAATGAAGATTATTTTGACTTGAAGAATCGAAACGAGTGAGCAAATAAGTTCATGTTCAAATTGTGCGGTTATACCCGGTGTAACAAAGCGGGTAGATCATCAGTGGGGGACCTTAGTATCTATGGATTAAACGCGGTACTAAAGTTATTAGTTAGTTTTACCAAACTCTAAATAACTTTAGTACTAATTTCAGTCAAAATATGATATCTAACTTAGCAAGTGCAGCCAAATTTATTATTATATATATTTTATATATTTATTACAGATACATTAAATAAAAGCTTGTGATAGGTATCGTCTACCAGCGGTCCGATTTTTTGATAATTCCTTTGTATAACTTAATGATTAAATTAAATATGTAGTGGCGCCACTATCACCCCTACTATTCGCCTTAAACAAGCTCAATAGTGGGCCTTTTGTACTCCTTATCAGAGTCTTAGATTTATAAAAATGCAAATTAGTATGTTATAGTCAATTTATTTTTCAAAATCTAAGGTTTATATTAACCTGGTTTAAAAAAATATGCTGCGTTATTATTTTCTACAACCTATCTAAAAAACTACTAGCTCTTATTAAAAATAAACAGAGCAATTACGATTTAAGAAAATACTCATTTTAGAGCATCTTCCCAACGAAGGCGTTAGTTCTTTTTAAGCCTTGAAAAAAACATTTTTTCTGTCGTTGCCACTTGCCGAAAATGTTCCTTATTCTCAATAGTTCTGTGCTGAACTACTGAGAATAAGCGAAAAGTTTATTCTTTGATAGTTAAAAATGAAAATTTTGCTTTGAAATCTATCATACATGCAGCCATAAGTACCTTGGGTAGTAACCTCATCTTCAGACAGAAACAGCGGAACAGCGTCCCTATCAACCTTGACTCCTGGAATGATGCCTTTCTTCTTCAGGATGTCAATGAAGAGTGTGCCGTCATCAGTGCGCTGGTAGACCGTCTCATCGAAGAGGATGACAGCTGAGATGTGTTCAGCTAAAGCCTGAAAGAATTGAATGTGCTATTAATTCCTCAATCACAGTAAAAACCACGGAAGGTCGGAACAAATATTTGTACGATCTGCAGATATTTGTTTCGGATTTTATCTATGTACTTACTAGTTTATGCCCGCGGCTTCGCACGCGTTGTTTTTATGGAAATGTTTAAAGGTAATTTCTATCCCCTGGGAACTGACTTATGGGATAAAAAGTAGCCTATGTTTAATTTCAGAATTAGAATTACCTGTATGTTGATAGACAGACAGACAAACAGACCGACAGACTGACACTAAAAGATCCTATAAGGGTTTCTTATTCGATTTTGAGATACGGAACCCTAATATGAGTAGCCATCAGTACTATACCTACCTCTCTTTAAAGTAGTTTAAAGTAGTTCATTTAGTAACGAATTACATGGTTGTAGTAACTATTGGAATTCGATGATGCCCGCAGTAGTTTTTAATAAAACTGTGAAACCTCTCTAGAAGCTATATCTTAGTATCCAGGGTGTTTGGTACGTACGAGTATAAGTTTTTGCCACGATTTTCTTTCCAAACATTATTCAAAAATATTTTAGTACTCGTAATGAAGTATTTCTCGTGTTAATTTTTCTCGAATCCTAGTCTGACTCCGACTATGACTGAGGTGGGAGGACCTAATTGCACCTAATTAGAGCGATCCACTTTTGAGAAGCTACCCCATCTCCCGAATTCCTATGCTACAGGATTGTTACCTCGTCACGCCAAAACTACTGAACTACAGCATTTTGTAAAGATAGTAGTTCCAGCCCTGGACTTATATACAGGGTACATTTTATCCCAGAAAAAAAGCCGAGGGAAGAAGCTAGTAAATGTATGTTCATGTCTCTCAGTATAGGTATGATATGCATTTTTCCGCGAAACCATAGGCGCCCCCAAATCGGCGAATTAAAATAACTTGTACACTACCAAGGTATACGACACAAATATCTAAGGCTGAGCGCAGACTTGAGTCACGACAGTTTTAAGACAGACTAAAGACAGACTATTGCTTTACAAAATGTATGAAGATGCAAGACAAAACAGTTTTGTTTCCGTTTTAAGGCAGACTTTCTATGTGAGGAAAGTCTGTCTTAAAACTGTCGTGACTCAAGTCTGCGCTCAGCCTAAAACTCACTTGCTTGCCGTCGAGTTTGAGATATAATTTGTAAGAATTATTTATTGAAGAAAGGATACCAAATCGACAAGTAATTAAATTGCGTACAAAAAGACAGTATCAACCACCATCTAAGCATGATTTGATTACCTTTGTGAGAGAAAATAAAGCTTTCATTTAGATAAAGATAAAAGATAAAGATAAAAATGTTTATTTCGTCATAATGAGTTCCTCGCTCTTGCTAAGTCGAAACTTGTATTAAGAAGCAAGGGCTCCCGCTCTGGCTAACTAATGGTTTTTTTTCTCACAATGGTGTATATTGCAAGTAACAAAATATACTAAGTTAAATCTAGTAAGATCTAGTAATATTTATTTATGTATTCTGAGAATCTAGAAAATTACAATCAATTAATAGAAACAAACTAGAACAACAAAAAATAGTATTTACAATTGAAACAATTGAGCTAACTGCAGACTGTCTGTGATCAACTTAAAAATTTTATTGTTTTAAAAAACAAAAAACTGACTACCGATTTCTTGGTTTATTTTTAGTGCTGGATTAAAAAAACAAAAAACTGACTACCGATTTCTTTGTTTTCTTTTAGTGCTGGACAATTCACACAGCATTATCTAGCCCCAAGCTAAGCAGATCTTCTGTTATGATTACTAGAAAATTGATATACTTAATACAATACATTACATAGATAGATATTTTTTATTACAGGTACATAGTAAGCATCTAGAACACTCTGAATCTGTAGATCTTACAAACATGACGACCTGGAAATGACGGGAATCGAACCCGTAACCACCTGCGTTGCAGGCGGACCTTCGCCCGCCGCGCCACGGAGGTCGTCGAAAACATTGTTTTAATAAATAAATAGGTGACCACCTCGGGAACATTCTCCGATACAAAAGCAAACGAATTTTCCAAACCACAATCGATGGAGAACTCGACGAACATACACAAAAAAACACATACAGCCGAACACAGAACCCCCTCCTTTTTACGAAATCGGTTCAAAACAGTTGTTAAAGTTTTAAATGCTTTTCTGTACAGAAGTTTTGGGTTAAAGCGGTTTTTTAACCTAAATAAGTTTAGTTCATCATTTCATAACTAGATGTCAGCACAGGCGATTTAAAAGGCGCTATCGAAGCGTTTCCAGTTTTACACTGGTTCCAGAATATTTCCATACCCCACTAACGTCTATAACTACATTAAGTAAGAGACTATATGAGTAACAGAATTTTTTTAAACGCCATCCGTTAAAAACGGTTAAGAGCGTTTTATTATTGAATATAATATCTAGGTACAGCTTGGTTAACAAAACATGTACCTATCAGAATAAATAAGTAGGAACTAATGTTCAGGAGAAAAATAAAACGTCATCATCATCATCATCATCAGGCTATGTTAGTCCACTGCTGGACATAGGCCTCCCCCAATTAGCGCTATCAAAACGGCGAGAGTATTTTTTTTTAAGCACAAACTCTAAATAAAATAAATAATGCTGGACAATTCACACAGCATTATCGAGCCCCAAGCTAAGCAGAGCTTGTGTTATGGGTACCACTACATAGATAGACATTTTTTTTATTATACATAGGAAACATTCAGAACACCCTGAACAAATATCTGCAGATCGTACAAACATTTATCCCGAGGCAGGAATCGAACCCGCAACCTCCTGCGTCGCAGGCGGACCTTCGCCCGCTGCGCCACAAAGGTCGTCAAATAAATGGTTTTCGGATTTTTACCTCGTGCTACAAGATATTGCATTATGCCAAATTTCATGATTGTATTTCTAGGTCAACGGAAAGTACCCTACCTATAAGATTTGTGATTGTGACTTGAACCAATAACTATTGCTCCCATTGCAATTCTTCAGTTTTCAGTTTAACGAATTTATTTTACTCAAAAGAACAATGTTCACTTAAATGAGTACATACAATATAACCTTACTTACTATCTTAATTTATCAATATTACATTATAGAAGTTTACTAATAACTTTCGTAGCAGGTTTCACCTTAATGGTTGGTACCGTTACCCTAACTTAAAAGATATAATCATAAATATATTGTTTTAGTCATTTTTAAAACATGTCTTGTATTGAAAACACTCAGTTGTTATTTTTGATTGGGTTTATTGGATTAAGTACAATACAGCTTGTAGAAATAAGATGTCACGAGATCGCGGGTAAAGATTGTGCGCGTGCGTTCGGCGCTGCGTCTCGTAGGGGAATCACCGTTGCGGGGTGCGGCCGCGGCGGGGGGCGCACCGCGCTCGGCGCTGATGTAAAGTTGTCGCGCCTTACGGCGTGAACAAAACAAGTGCATTGATAAACAGTTCTTTATGGTGTCAGGTAAGTTGTTGTATAACTGTGCGCCTTCATATAGAATGTTTCTTTTTCCATAATTGGTTCGTGGATTTCTTAGTGCTAACTTATTTCTATTTCTCAAATTGTAAGTGTAGGTTTTTTTTGTAAGTGTTATATGTGTGTGTATTTTTTTAGTTAATATTTTCTTAACAAGGATGCAGGTTAGGTAATTCCTTATTTTATTATCCTTTCAACTCAAAGGGACTATAAGGGCCTGTCCCAGCTCATTTGTCGAAAAGGCCTACATCGGCACCTTAGGAATTCCTTACAGTCGGACTTGAGTACGATACTTCCAATAAATTACCGTGTTTACTCCCTTTTGGACGAAAACAAGGAGAATATTTTTTTCTTATAGCGGGGCTTGGCAGTGATGGAGCGATCAGGGGCTCCTGTAGATACGACTAATCTTAGTAATCCATGGTGATTCGGCCGCTATTTTGTAAGAGAAACACAAGAAAAATATTCCGAACCTAGACACATTATGACCTGGGTCTTCAGTAACGTGTTCGTGATGATGAGCAGAACCTGCAGTTTACGCAGTGTCAGTGAATTACTAATTAAATAATAAATAAATAAATAATACTAGACAATTCACACAGCATTATCTAGCCCCAAGCTAAGCAGAGCTTGTGTTATGGGTACTAGATAACTGATATACATAATACAATACACTACAGAGATAGATATTTTTTATTATACATAGAAAAACATCCAGAACCCCTGAACAAATATCTGCAAATCGTACAAACATTTGTCCCGAGGCGGGAATCGAACCCGCAACCTCCTGCGTCGCAGGCGGACCTTCGCCCGCTGCTACTAATTACACTGTATAGTGGAAGTAGGTAGACACGGATCTGGTTAGATATCAGACAATAGGTACAACCTTCCTTCCTTCAATACTCTGACTTGTGTAGCACTGTACTACCCTTATACAAGGGTTGTTAAATATTCAGGTCATGAAATATGTGATATCCAGCCCCACGCGGGGTGCTGTAATGGCGCCTATTTTTCATTAAACACATTCATTCCTAAATTCCAAGGGCTGTTTTGCGATTCTCACCCATTCAGGAGATATTTACCCGCTTGAGCGTGAAATTGAGCATTATTTTGAGAAGGTACATTTTCAACTTTTGGCAAAAATATTCAGCAATAAGGCGTCTACACCAAAACCACTTTTGGCAAAAATATTTAGCAATAAGGCATCTACACAAAAACCACCACAACCCGGCAGGTTGGTTACTGGTGACTTGTAATAAGCAAATTAGATTATAACTCCGCTGTAGGTATATTGATCGGGACCGATCGTCGACCGTAGTACATGGCCACCTTCTCGAAATTGTTTCCGAGTATACTTCTTACCTTGGGCAAATTCTGCAGTTATGTAAAAATAATTTTGAGAAGGAGGCCAAGAGGAGGATCCAGCTAGGCTGGGCAACGTTTGGAAAACTACGTCGAGTCTTCTCGTCATCCATACCGCAATGCTTGAAAACTAAAGTTTTCAATCAGTGCGTCCTACCCGTCATGACCTACGGAGCTGAGACGTGGACACTCACGGTAGGGCTGGTCCATCAGTTCAAAGTCACTCAGCGAGCTATGGAAAAATCTATGCTCGGAGTCTCTCTGAAGGATAAAATTCGTAACGAATACATCCTAAAGAGAACCAAAGTTATCGACATAATATCTTCCTAAATTTTATATTAATCCGTTCGCAATGCCCACCGAAAATGCACAAAGCACTCACCACGCACATAACTATTATATATTATATTTTCGAGTGGATAGCACTCGGAAAAAATTAAACGGCACAATCATTTTCTTTTCAACAGACGAAAAACGGAGGAGGCTCTCAAGTCGACGCGTATATTTTTTTTCTATGTATGACCACGCATAACTTTTTACAGAGTATTTCGATAATTCTTTTTTGACGTGACAACGTCTTATAATTCGATAGAGCCGGCTGCACGCACGAAAAACATGACGTCATGCGGCGTTACCTCGTCATGCGGCGTTACCTCGTCATGCGGCGTTACCTCGCTCTGAGGCGTTCCATGTAAGGCTTGAAGTGCAAGCGAGAGCGCTCGACATCCGTCTCTCTCCTATTTGAGTGAGCGATGCGTCTGCGTTGTCACGTTCAACTATCGTCAGTAAACCGACTTTACAGACAACCAATTTTTTTATTGGAAAGTGTATACCCCGAAGTTGGTCCGATTTAAATTTGGAATAATAAATCCAACCCTAAAGGTAGGAAAATAGGGGATGATTGATTGTTCACTCACTGATTGTAATGTATGATCACGCATAACTTTTTACAGAGTTGTCCGATTTTGATAATTATTTTTCTATTGGATAGGATGTACCTACTTACCCCAAAGTTGGTCCCATATAAATTTTAAGTAAGTTCATAGTTTTTTAAAACACGTCAAATTATTACTAGTTAAAATAGGATTGCTGATAGTGACTTACATCATCAGCCGTGAAGAGAAGCTGTCTGTATCTTCTTCTGTTGTTTTCAGAGTTTTCTAAGCCAACGTCTGCTAAGAGCTTTCCAATACCCTCTGAAATTTTAATTTTATAATATGTAGGTACTCGTAGGTAAGTATGTCGATCTGTTCGTTTTGAGCTTCGGCCCCAAGCATGCCTCCCAAAGGACCGGGTACGGACCACTATATGGCCTGAGATACAATACAATACAAAAATTATAATAAAATAAAATATTGAATTGGTTCCGAAACTACTGGACCGAACGACTGGTGAAACCGTGAGGCGATCGTTTAGTACTTTTTAAATTTGATATTTGATCTCGAGAACTCTTGCGTAATCGAACTGTGCACACTGGAACTAGAGTAGAAAAGAAGAGAAGGCAGTAGAACCTACCATTTGCTTCATCCACTGCTAGGATGCCTTTCCCTGGGGCCACGATAGCTTCAGCGGTACTCCTCAGCTCTTCCTGCAGCTTGGGGTTAGGGTATGAGAAGAAGGTTGTCATTGCTGTGAAATCATCAAGATAAATATCAGTATCCTCACAGTACAATGCTGGAGAATTCCCTCAGCATTATAGATATACTTATAGAACATACTTTGTTGCACAAAAGTTGTACAAGGACGTGCATAATGCTAGATAGCGTTCTCTACCTGCTACCCTTTAGGTAGTGTGGACAACAATTTTGTAGGTAGAGCTAGATTACAAAATTTACAGAAAAACAAGAAAAATAATAACAATAAGTAGGTACAATTACTCAACAATTCATGTCTTTACCATTAACACAAATAACATATAAAAATAATAAAATAAAAGTACTATAGATACATACACAATCATAAATACATATTTTACGTAGGTACCGAATTATTATTGCGAAAGAAAGTGGTAATAGACTCTAGATCTGAAGACATTTACTGAGGATGCCTCGCGATATTCGATAGGAAAACAATATCTAAGCTAAGCTACTAATTAACTGATATTTTTACTGTACGTAAAAACCCTCCAGAACACCTGTAAAAAATATCTGCAGGTACGATCTGCATTTGTCTCGTGGCGGGAATCGAACCGGCAACCTCTTGCGTCGCATGTTGACATTCGCCCGCGCCGCGTCACATATGTCGTAAGTGTAATAATGTACCCTAACTCAAAAGTGAAGTGGACATCTCGTCCGTGGATCAGTTTGAGATTCGGCCCAGATGTACCCTAACCCAATAAAACAAGGCTTGCTGAATGAACACTGGTTTATTAATCACCTTGTGGGTAGGTCGGTACATACACGATTCTACCCACAATAAGTTAACTATACTACATCTTTTCCCTTATAAAGATAAGCAACCTATAAATGAATTTAAAACATTATAAAAGTTATATAGGTAATCTATATTTAGATCCCATCTCTTTTCACAACAAACGTAGATACCTAGTAAAAAGTTAGGCACAGCCCAAAGAAGGCGTTTAAAGTTAAATAGAATAAAAGTTAATCTATATTTAAATCCCACATCTTTTTATCCAGGTCAGATACGGCTTCTTTAAACATTTTTCTGGTAAACATACGACTAGACTGGCTAACAAGACCGTCTGTTTTCGTTGCTGTATCTGACATTGTTACAGAAACAGAAGAAGAACCTTTGGTGCTAGCATGAGCCTGTCCGTTATCTGTCCCCCCCTCGTTAGATACCGGTGGGTTGCTTTTAGCCACTGCGCTGCTGGCGCCGCTGTCGCTACCGCCATCATCAGCCTTATCAGTGGTACCTAACTTACGCACAATATGCCTACGGTTGCGACGGTATTTACGACCTACCTCGTCCTGCAGTATGTACGACCTAGGCTCAGGAGCCTTTTGTAGTACTTTCATACATTTCTGCTGATTTCCGTCCCGTACAATTACCATATCATCATCTTGTAAAAGAGGGAGGTTTTTGGACGAGCGATCATACCAATTCTTTTGTTTAATTTGTTGTAGTAAAATTGCTTGGTGATTCTTTTTCCTATCAACTTGCCCTTCCAGCAAAATCTTATGCACCGGCAGCCGAGTATTAAGTTTTCTGCCCATTAGAATTTCTGCCGGTGAGTCTAACTGATCCCTAGGCGTGGAACGGAAGTTTAACAGACTAACATAATAATCATGTCCGGAATCAATACATTTTTTAAGTAGACTCTTGACCGTTCGGACAGCTCGTTCACTCTTGCCGTTTGATTGAGCGTACATTGGCGATGACGTAATGTGTCTTATCTCCCAGCTTTTAATAAACCTAGCAAATTCTTTCGAAATGTATGCCGGCCCGTTATCGCTTATTAGCTCGCTAGGTATGCCGTACCTCGCGAATTGTTCTTTCATAGCTTTTATTACTGCCTTACTTGTTATTGAACTTAGTTCATTAACCTCAACAAAGTTCGAAAAATAGTCTACCAATATTAACCCTTAATTTGACGGATTTTTTTTTAACTTAAATATGTAAAATCGGTATAGATTTAGGTTTTTAGTTTATAGGGCACCCTAAAAAATATATACAAAAAAATCTACCTATTTCAGTTTCCTGAAAAGCCTACGTCTATTATACTGGACATCATCAAGTTCACAAGAAACAAATACACTCTAACCATGTGCAGTATATCTCCCATTGTCGAAGATAATGATTAAAAGAAACAGCGAGTTCATTTAAAAATATTCAATATATTTTAGACAATTAATCTCATCGTTACATTTTCTTAGGGTTAAAACACTAGTAGGAACTCTAAAAACTTAAAAGTATCAAAACTCGCTCATATTTTTTCCTGCTTTAGAATAGAACCCTTATAGGATATAGTCATCTCATCTATGCTGTACTTAGTTTCTTCTTCCGTTGCAAGGCAATTCCTCCTTATTTTTTCAATAAATGGCCGAATCTTATGATATCTATTCTCATCAGAATAGGCGTTATCCACGAAGTGAATGTTGCGTCGAATCTGCTCGAATCGTTTCAGTGGCATAACGTCAGCTATTTGGGCATATCTGAATTCTGTTGACCAATAGTCCAAATAAGAAGGCATTTTTACTATACCCATGATAAGAAGAATCGCTAGGAAGTCTTTCCACTCCTCGATAGTTATTTCATACATTTGCCAGTTCTTTGGATTGAGTACAGATTTGTGTTATCGACGAATATATCTGGAGAGAAGAAGAGATGAAAAAATTCTAATGGAGAGTCAGTATCCGGTAAATCAAACACGAAGTCGTTTGATGCAATATCAACTTTGTGTCTAAATTGTCCTTTTTTCCATTTGTAGCAAAGCATCGTAATTTATTTCGCCAGTCGGTGGTATCACGTTGTTAATTACAGGTGTTATCGGAAGCCGCTCATGGTGCAAGTTATCTTCACCTTCCAAAACAGGGTTGTTCTCACTGTCGCTGACTCTAGAGCGGTCCTATTTTTGTCGATTGTCATTCTCTGTATCGATGATGATATCAGCATAATGCTAGGTTCACATTGCTGTGTCCTCCTGCTGTGTCCTCCTAGGTTCACATTAGTAGCTTGTGTTGGGGTACCCCAACACAACCTACTAATGTGAATCTAGTCATAGGTAATGAACGTAACCGATTGCGTTCTGGCGCGCCACGACACACCCCGACACAGCAATGTGAACCTAGCTTATGTCACATTATCATTACTGTCGATTGGAGTATTGTTTTGTTTATCATTTTCAGGGCTCTTTAATAGATTCATGCGCAATATAATACGAGTCAACAGACGGACATGGTGAAGAGGACAGCTCCTCAGCTCCATGAACAACATTTATTTCCTCTTCATTCTCATGTTCAGAACAGATATCGACATCCGAAGGAGTATTTTCAGGTGGCACCAATGCTACTAACCGATGTCCTCTAGACTTGAAGCTCTGAAAAACAAGAAGTGATAAGGTATAAAACATTTTATCTGCGGATCTCTAAATATATAATAGGTAAAATAATAAAATTAATTTTCTAATAATACGGTAACGGGAAGAATACAAGACATAAGTTTTTATATTAAGTTTTCTATCTATATAATAATTTGACAATGGGAAGAATACTGGACATAGTATTTAGCGGTAACTTTACTAGTAATTCGATGACGGGAAATATACTGGACATACAAGTTGTGGGCGTTGTAACAACTAAATAAAACTCAATAAAACAATCAAAATATTATGAATAGCTCCGCGGGTATGTTATCTTTAGCATTTAGTAAAAGTACAAAGAAATAAGCCGTGAAACAATTAATGAAATACAACTTACCGAGAGCCCGCGCAGCGCGTCCTTCCTCCCCGCCATCACTCCGGCGACTGCTCACGTCCCGTCGTTGTGTAGGCCTTGATGATTTTTGACAACGTCGGTAGATAGTTAAGGATGCTCTTATAGCACTTAGGTTTGACATACATGGTCTATTTTTTTATGTAGATTTTTTTTCATTCAACGGGATGTATACTACACAATGTCGAATTAAGGGTTAAATAACATTTTTTCCGATATTCAAAAATGTCCGACCCGACTTTAGCCCACGGTATGCCAGGTATATGATGAGGTATCATAGGCTCCTTGGGCGGCGCAGGAGCATGTAGGGCGCACGTGGTGCAACTCCGTACCATGGTCTCCACGTCCCGTGACATGCCCGGCCAGAACAATACCCCCCGCGCGCGCCTCTTACACCTATCTATACCTAAGTGCCCCTCGTGAATGCGAATGAGCATTTCCTTTCGCAACGATTTAGGTATAAAAACACACTTTTCCTTGAGAATTATTCCATCAACATACTGCAATTCCTCCTGAAATGACCAGAAGCCGCGAATATTTTCCTCTACTTCATACTTGGACCTGGGCCACCCGCCCTTAATCCGCCTAACTAACGATTGAGCTTCCTGATCTCTAGCCGTGTGTTCTTTTACTAAGGATAACTTTTCGTCACTGAACGGTACCTGCTGCAGCATGAAACAAACCTGCGCTTCAACCTCCTCGTTCATTCGGTCATGCATTAACTCCGGTAACGCTGCACGTGATAATGTATCTGCTATGTACATATACTTTCCCGGCGTATAGACAACTTTTATATTATATTTTTGAATTCTGAGCATCATCCTCTGTAGGCGGGCAGGAACTGAATCCAAAGCTTTTTTGAAAATTGATTCTAACGGTTTATGATCTGACTGCACTGTAATATCATTTCTGCCAAATATGTATTGATGGAACCGTTCACATGCAAATACAATGGCTAGTAATTCCTTTTCTATTTGCGCGTATCTACCCTGTGTGTCCGTCATAGTTAACGAAGCAAATTCTACCGGCCTCCCATCCTGTAACAATACCGCACCTAACGCATGAGCGCTCGCATCTACCGATAGCGTTATAGGTATCTTGTGTGAATATAGTGATAACACAGGCGCAGAAGAGAGTTTTTCTTTGAGCAACCTAACCGCTTCTGCATGCTCCGTGTCCCATAACCATTGTGAATTTCGCTTTAAAAGACCTCTCAAAACCGAAACCGACTGTGAATAATTGGGTATAAATTTAGAAAGGTAATTTACCATTCCCAAAAATCTTTCTAATGATTTTTTATCTTCAGGAGGCGGCATCTCAATGATTGCTTTTACTTTTTTATCATCCGGTCGCATGCCTTGCTCATCAAAAACATGTCCGAGATATGTTATCTCCCTGACGCCAAATCTACATTTCTCCCGATTGAACCTAATGCCCACTTCTTTCGCGCGCGTCAAGAGAGCCCGTAAACGTCGGTCGTGTTCCTCTTTAGAAGAACCCCAGCATATAATATCATCAATGAACGAATCGGTTCCCTCTAAGTCCTCTAAAAGTTGTCTTATCTTCGCATGGAACATCTCCGGAGCGCAATTAATACCATAAGGTAGTCTTAAAAACTGATATCTAGAAAATGGTGTAGAAAATGTACAGAGGTCGGCACTTTCTTCGTCTAATTTCATCATCCAAAACCCGCAACGCGCGTCCAGTATACTAAAAAATTTTGCACCCTGTAACTTGGCTGCTATCTCACTCACGGTAGGTAAAGAAAAATGTGCCCGTTTTACCGCCGCATTCAATACCCGCGCGTCTAAACATACCCGTATCTCACCGTTTTTCTTCGCCGCTATAACGATTGGGTTGACCCATTCTGTCGGTTGATTAACCTTGCGCACTATGCCCATTTTTTCCATTCTCTCCAATTCCTCCTGTAATTTATTTCGCAAACCCAACGGTACCTTACGTGCAGGGCAAATAACGGGCTGCACAGACTTATCGATTACTATTCTATGCACCCCCGGTAGCTCACCAACCCCCTTGAACAGTTCCGAATATTCCTCAAGTCCGTAACTAAGTGACTCAACCCTTTTAATGAATCCTAACTTCACACAATCGTTCCTACCTAAAATATTCTGAACCTTCAAATTAACTACAGCGAATTTTAGTTCATAAATACAATTTTCTCGCATAGCCGACAGTGATCCTTCGCCTATAATAGGCAACTCATTTTTAGTATAGGAAAACACTTTAGAGTTGTAAGGTTTTAAATCTTTATCCTGAAAGCCCAACCTGTAGAATTCATATTTTGACAAAATATTCAAATCGGCCCCACAATCTAATTTAAAATCGATACGCTTACCCCCAACATTAAGAGTCTCTATCCATTGAGTGTCCATCCGTCCAGAGCCCGTCTTCAACACGTTCACGTAAAGCACATCCTCGTCGTCCGAATCGTCGGACTTTGCTCGACTCGAGTTTTCGTTAATATCGTGCACATTTTTACCTGAATTTTTGTCACACATTCTTGCAAAATGACCACGATTTTTACACAAAAAACACATCGCTACGCTCGCGGGGCACCAGCCGCGCCCATCGCACCGACCACCTCCGCAACGCACACACTGGTGGCTCGCCGCCGCCGCCGCGGCCGTCGCTCGCCCTGCGCCGCCGGCGCGGGCGCCGCCGCCCTGAGCTTCGCGGCGCGGCGGCGCTCCTCGGCACGCACTCCCGGCGCCTCCGCGACCACGTCCCTGCTGCCAAACTCCACGCCCCCTCTGAGCTATCATGTCCACTTGCCCGCTTGTCTTATTAGCCTCTTCGATTTTGCGTCCCTCTGATCTAGAAAGCTCGTCCGCCTCACAAATTTGCACCGCTTTTGTCAAAGTCAGCTCATCTGTGCGTAATAATCGATCTCTAACGACTTGATTAGAAATCCCGCAAATCATTTGGTCTCGTATGAGACCGTCGACGAGATGTTCGAACTCACAGTTTTGGCTCAACACCTTCAACGCCGTAACAAACTGGCTTATGGACTCCCCTGCGATCTGGTTGCGTGAAAAAAATTTGAACCGGAACATAGCCACATTGCATTTTGTTCCAAAATGCTCGTCAAACTTCGCCTTCACGCTATCGAGATCTTCCGACAACTCGGGCTTGGCAAACGTAAACGTCGAAAATATTTCGTAACCTTCCGCCCCAATGAGGTTTACCAGCAAGCTCGCCTGCACATCCTTTGGCTCCTTGTTTACGCCCGAAGCTTTAAGAAACACTTGAAACTGTTTCCACCATCTCTGCCACGCGTCCGCGCGCGCAGCCGGGCTGCCTTCTATTTGTAATTCCGGCGGTGGCCGCGCGTGTTCCATTATTTCTAAACGTTGAATCGACTTATTTAGCGCTATTAATCACGATAACTTCACCAAACCGTCACAACAACTACTATTTACGCTTTATTCTTAGGACACCGCTGTCACCATGTAATAAAACAAGGCTTGCTGAATGAACACTGGTTTATTAATCACCTTGTGGGTAGGTCGGTACATACACGATTCTACCCACAATAAGTTAACTATACTACAGTAAGTAGAATTAGGTAAGTAAAAAACTACTATGCGAGTCAGTTCCTACTATATGTTACATTGAGAGTGTTTTACATGAATGTGGACTGAGGTAACCCTTAAATATGGTTGGATTGTGTGAAAGAAGGTGACATGAGTGACACGGCCACGCCAACATTATTCTAGCATCTTCTTTTAAATAATGACGAGATAATGATGTCGATTCTGTTGTTTTAGGATTCCTAACTTAAATTTTACGATTTCTAAATTTTCAAAGTAAGGTTGACCTAAACTTATGAAATTCTCTGTACAGATCCTAAAAATACCACAAAATCCATATTTCACTTTTCTCAAAAGAATCTGCCCGTTTTTCACTACAATAAATTTTAATCACGACCAAATTAGATACCTGCGTATATTAGGTAAGTAGATGTTTCTAATCATAGCTAAAATGCAATGCAAGAATAGGATTTTAACTATTATAGCTAAGTTGAGTTATCTGTCCACCTAATTTTACACCTGACAGTCTAGTTTTTGAAACATAGAATAATTTTTGTTTAGTTGACATTCCTAAATCCTAATTTATTCCTAATTTTAGCTAATTCTAAAACAACAGAATTGACACCAATGATGGCCGAAAGAATTGTATACTTACATAGTGTTACAAAAAGTTAGGAGCAAACTTTCAGTGGAGGTTCAGACTCGGTCATAGAAGAAAACCTCTGATGACAGGGCAGAAGTGGGACGAAGGCA
Organism: Eupithecia subfuscata; assembly: GCA_963564075.1. Taxonomy (NCBI): domain Eukaryota; kingdom Metazoa; phylum Arthropoda; class Insecta; order Lepidoptera; family Geometridae; genus Eupithecia; species Eupithecia subfuscata. The sequence goes on from OY751117.1 coordinate 10,293,960, forward strand.
AGAAATTGATGATGATTGTTTTTACAAAAGAAGCGATCCTTTGATTTATATAAAAATCATGAACAGTAAACACACCTGTCGTCTGTTGTTTGCCTCAGTGAGGAGACTTCCAGACATCCTATCATCAGTTGTGTCCAAGATGGCGGCACATGCCCATCTGAGTAACCACATGGTGGTTACGCTCAGACAAGGTTTAGCGAGCTTATAAATCATGATTTCCCTGAATTTTTGTATGCGAAGCCCTATGTTTTATTAATTTCCTATGAACCTGATGAAATAACCTACATATGAGAGAGTACACTAAAATTTGCTGTCTGGTTGGTCTGGCGACCAACTGCTCGGCTCGTATCTGTGAGTCCCCTCACTGAGGCAACCAACGGAGGACACATGTGCCGCCATCTTGGACACAAATGATGACAGGACGGTATTTAGAACAACACTATTTGACGCAGATTAGAGCCCCCAAATGTTTCAATAAATAGACAACGTGTACGCCTTGTTTGATCCTCTAAAATCTGTTCTTAGGGGACCAAACGACACATTGTATTTCAGGAACAAACCCACTTAAAAAGCCGCTCTACCTATATTTCACACTAATATTATATTCACCTCACACAATAACGTAAAATAATAATTAAATTATACTTACTACTATAAAGTTCCACACTGTGTTGTAAAGATAACGGCACACTGAGCGCCGAAGATCATTACATTATTTATCTAAATAAGCCTTATCTGTTTTAGAGCTACAGGGTGTCCTATTTAAATTTTAATGGAATCCGGCTCTTATGGCGTTTTAGCTAGGGATAATAATTGGTATATTCCGCGCGCATTTAATACAAATACAAAATACAAATACAAAATGTTTATTTCACTAATCAAATATTACAATATACTATGACCGTGCTCGGAACCTCCTTTTAAGTATGAAATACCTGTATTAGGAGGTAACGCTCTTCCATAACAAACTTTAATAATATTCCTAAAGTTTCTTACCAAAAAACATTTTACATAAGTGCGTAAAATCAAGTAAGGAGAATAATTAGAAATCAATGTTGAACAATTTTTAACAAATTAGTAGAAATGGGATAGAACCGTTTAAAATGGGATAGAACCATTTTAGAGTGACACAAGCGCGGTTGAAGATTACTTTGTCAAGAATCTGCCCTATTCTATCAATTTATTAGTATAAATTATTATATTATTTATCAATTTCATCCCAGGTCGTCCCTCTGGACATTTTAGATTCCATTCCTTTCGCTCTTAGGCTGTAGAAAGTTAGGTACCTACTTACCTACCCGCCATAGATTCCATTCCTTTCACTCTTAGACTGTAGAAAGTTAGGTACCTACTTACCTACCCGCCATAGATTCCATTCCTTTCACTCTTAGGCTGTAGAAAGTTAGGTACCTACTTACCTACCCGCCATAGATTCCATTCCTTTCACTCTTAGGCTGTAGAAAGTTAGGTACCTATTTACCTTCCCGCCATAGATTCCATTCCTTTCGCTCTTAGGCTGTAGAAAGTTAGGTACCTACTTACCTACCCGCCATAGATTCCATTCCTTTCGCTCTAAGGCTGTAGAGAGTTAGGTACCTACCTACTTACCTACATCGATATAAGTAGAAAAGCTATGGGTACCTACCTATGAAGGTTCAGCAAAAACTCGTGGTGGTGAATACAATATTATTGTAACATACGGATAAGAAAATATAATAATATAATAATAATAATGTTGGATAATTCACACAGCATTATCTAGCCCCAAGGTAAGCAGAGCTTGTGTTATGGTACTAGATAACTGATATACTTAATTATATACGAGTACATAGATAGATATTTTTTATTATATGTATATAGAAAACGACCAGAACACCCTGAACAAATATCTGCAGATCGTACAAATATTTGTCCCGAGGCGGGGATCGAACCCGCAACCTCCCGCGTCGTCGCAGGCGGACCTTCGCCCATCGCGCCACAGAGGTCGTCAAAGAAAAACAGACCTAAAGCAAATAATTTAGTCCGTCCCACAATCTTCTCTGGAGAAGAAGTCGCTTACATACTATTTTCAAATGGAAAAGTGAACTAAAATTCACCTAACTAGGTAGGTTCCTTCAGTATCTTTATGCAGGGCAAAATCTAGATGCACAGAAACATAACTAACCAATAATGTCCAAATATTAAGCCGTGTTGCTTGCTCCGGCGTAGTAGCTTGCTACCTCGTAGAAGCTTGCTACGGCGTAGTAGCTTGCTAGCTCGTAGAGGCTTGCTACGACGTAGGAGCTTGCTAGCTCGTAGAAGCTTGCTACGGCGTAGTAGCTTGCTAGCTCGTAGAGGCTTGCTACGACATAGGAGCTTGCTAGCTCGTAGAAGCTTGCTACGGCGTAGTAGCTTGCTAGCTCGTAGAGGCTTGCTACGACGTAGGAGCTTGCTAGCTCGTAGAAGCTTGCTACGGCGTAGTAGCTTGCTAGCTCGTAGAGGCTTGCTACGACATAGGAGCTTGCTAGCTCATAGAAGCTTGCTACGGCGTAGTAGCTTGCTAGCTCGTAGAGGCTTGCTACGACATAGGAGCTTGCTAGCTCGTAGAAGCTTGCTACGGCGTAGTAGCTTGCTAGCTCGTAGAGGCTTGCTACGACGTAGGAGCTTGCTAGCTCGTAGAAGCTTGCTACGGCGTAGTAGCTTACTAGCTCGTAGAAGCTTGTTACGTCGTCTGCGTAGTAGGTCGCTAAGGTATCGTAGAGCATCGCATAATCAAATCATAATAGGTAGTATGTATTTGGATATTTTGTAAGATTATGAACTTTTGTACATACATTCTTGAAAATAAAGATAAAGATTGATTGATTGAATCAGAATGCAATGGAATCATTTCGAACTGTAACAAAAGCGGTCGGAAACTTAAGCGTACGTAAAAAACGTAGGTAAAATATCTAATTTCACAAGGTTCTGTCCTATTCTGTTCGCGCGCGGACCACCTCAAGCAGTTTCATTCATATTTATCACAATAAAATTTAACGAGATAAGTAGGTACATCCTGTGTAAGTTGCCTGCGATAACTTTTGACTTTACAAACAATCTGATAAAATACTACGTACTTTAATTTTAGTGGATGTGTAGGTAAGTCAACTATGTACTCCCTACGCATTTAATATTACCTATATTAAAATTGCAATGAAATATTAGAAACAAAATAGTATTTACAATTGCAAAAATTGAGCTAGTGGATCCCAGTATTTATTTAGCTGCAACATAGCTACCAAAATTGGAATCATCTAAACGCCATCTCTACCACTATCTATGAACACAATCTGTTAATATTACAGGTAGTAACAGCTAGCGCCATCTCTTTAAATTAGTCAAAAAAGTTCAGGTTATAACGATAGATGGCACGCCGCACTAAAAGTACTGCGTCATCTATGTTAACTATGTCGTACTATTTCGGTTCGCAGTTGGACTGCGCAGGAAAAAGAGAGCGCTTGGCCAGGCTATATGATGCGTGTTTTAGTATCAAAAATGTACATAGATGGCGCGGTGAGAAATTAATATAAAATAACCTACGCTATCACAAGACCTTCAAATGACCTCTCTCTATGCCCTCTCTTCGACTTCTGTCAGTTTCGCTCACGAAGTACCCAGTTCGGGAGTGTCTGTGTTACGGTGTTTATTTTACAAAATGTAAGTTACTGTACTTTATTATTTTGTGGGAAAAATATGGCAAAGGAACCTACATACACTGATTAAATATAGGTATTGGAAACAAGTGATTTTGACGTTCTACCATCATGATTTTAGTATCGATTATTGCGCGTTTTATGTAAGCGGCCTTACCTACTGGCTCACAGCTCAGTCATTTGCTTACCTATAGATCTGTTATTTCTGATTAAGTTCTTATTTACAATTTTCAAAAATCTTGGTAGGTACATAATTAATTAATTACCTACATAAATGAAAGCAGTGGCTAGGTTCATACAATTGCACGTCGTAATTTATTTTCTACATATTACCTGCTTGCCCAACACTTCATCAAAATGCATGGTTAGATAAACAATTATAATGATGTTTTTATTCGGTACTTAACTACCTTGATCGTTCAATTTTCCCTGAAAGATCCGAATCCGACTATCCCCTTACACTGACCTTTGAAGGTCAGTTCTAAGCTGATATTTAAGCCAATGCCAACAAGAGGCAATGAACGCTGAAAAATCTTAAAGTCGAAGGGTTAATTTTCCACGGCTCCATAGAAAAAATAAATACGTATAAAAAATTATTTCGTTTCTGTCACTGTCATGTCAATTTATGAATCAATCATTTTCCCAGCTTTGTTTACTTTCTATTTTCAAAAATTACATTATTGCTGAAACAAATGAAAAAATAATCCTGTCAAACTGTAATTGACTGAAGACTTCAGTGATTATTGTGGTGAGTTTTTTGATAGATCATTATTTATAAAAAATATACAACAATGTCGAGTGTAAGATTTTCCTAGTAATTCTAAGAGTAAACAAAACATAAAATCAAATCAAAATGGGACCTAAAAAGGGAAAAAAGAAGAAGGGACCCGCGGAATCAGGATGGATGCCGAGCATGGGAACCAAGGGTTGGTGGCGTTCCTATTACCTTCATGTGGAATCCCAGGTCTATGGTTTTCCTACTTTCCCTCCATGTCCAACGACATCAAGACTCGCTAGATCGATCCGCCGGTGATTGGAGAGCAAATAGGTTCTTGGGCTTCAACTAGGTACATTTTAATACTTTCATACACCCTTCATATAGAAATTAGTTGCTGCTATGACACCATGGTTAATAAATCTTCCACTGCCCGACTTCTATTCAAGATCCTCTGTGCAAGATGAAGTACCTACCTACTTAGCTACAATTGTAGAAAGTATGTCACCACTATCAGCGTTGTTATAACTTCAATAAACCTCATTTAATTGGCCATACTCAGTCATTTCATATGGTGATTTACTGTACTCATGATTTATAAGCCAGTTTTTCTTTTGTGTGGCTTGTTGAGATAGAAACAAGTTTATCTCCATTATGATGAAATACAATGATTTAAGTAGATACTTACTGTACCTAACTAGAAACATGTAAACAACTCATTATCTGAACATCTGTTTATCCAAAAAGTTGATTCTATTTTCACACAGAGACCAGTTACAGCCAAAGTCTAAAGATAGTGTATGTAAACATGTACTTAGCTGGTAGATAGGTATATAAAAGTGGTATTTTTTATTACATCGGTCAGTCAACGGGCAGCAGCATAATAGTATAGTGCCCTGCCACTAGGAAAAAATTTGTGAACTTATAGTGTTTTAATTTAGTTAGGTATGTAGCCTTTTCTACTTAAATCAGTAGGTATCTTATGTCTTTAATCTTCACCAGATAATTCAGGCCTGCTCATTTCCATTCTCAATTTTATCCTGTTGAAATTGAGGTAGCTTTCTTTCAGTGGTAGATAAGTAAATAATTTCAGTGTTCACCTGCGAGGGTTATGTATTTCGAGTGTTTGTATGTGGTTATTTGATACTCATTATTACTTTGAAGCATCCCGGGATGAAGGATCATATCTATCTATCATCAGCATTAGGATGAAGTAATTTTAATCAAAATATTCATCTATTTACTCACTTTTAATATTGTTTTATGAGCATTTTTATATAGTTGTTCTATCTCATCAAGTCTCATAAAGTCCGTTAACTTACCTCACTACAAACAACTTTACGCTTAGTTGTCATGCTGAACGGTACTTGCTACCAAAATTTGACTGAATACAATGAGCACAAGTGACCCGGCCCGCGTCTCGGATGAGACTCATTGCTTCTGAGCTTATGCACACTAAAACAATGTGTACATACATTCACTATGACATACATAGCCCAACGGACTTCGTAAGATAGAACAACTATATCGACCATCATATCAGCCAATGGCTGTCCACTGAACTAAAGACTAACATAAACAACACAAAACAATAAATACCTATTGGTACTAAATTATTTTTAAAGTCGAGTTTATACTGATTTTTGTAACATTGGTATTGACCACCACCATTTTGTTGCAGCAACCATGAGTACCTACTTCCAGTACCCAACCCCCGAGCTGCAGGAGGAGCTCAAGAAGATTGCACAGGCCATTATTGCCCCTGGCAAGGGTATCTTGGCTGCTGATGAGTCCACAGGTAAACAACTTTAATATTCACGTGAGTGGCACTAAGCCTATATTGGTCCACTGCTGGACGCAGGCCTCCCCCAGATAAGCGCCTTATTGGATTTTATCTCATGAGGGGTATTGCACATAATCCCCATGCTGGCATGTGGGTCGGGATCACAGTTCGAGGGTAGAATGGTTCTGCTGCTGGCGCTGCTGCACGCCCCTGGTGGATATCCCTTAGTGCCCTCTTATGATACCCATAGGTACAGTTGGGGTGGTGCAAATTCTAATCCAGCACCGCACGGCATTTGTGTGTGTTGTGTTGGAAGTTTTAATATAATATGCCCCATTGCTGTAGGGGAATATGACATCTTCATTTGCAGCTAGAATATGCACTCTGTTCTTGAAGTTGGTGTGATTCCCCATTTTTCTGCGGGTTGACGCATTGATTATGCCCAAAACTTCAACACCAGTCTATAACAGGCCACTGCTGCACGTAGGCCTCTCCTAATAAGCATCTTTATGACTATTATTCAGGGGTAATGCCATACTCTAGAAAATTATGTCCCTATTTATGCTTGAACTCAAAAGTCGATCAGGTTAGGTCTACAAGATTTTGTATTTAACTGGCTTTTTCCCCAAAATTAATTCTGGAGTGGAGGCACTTTTATCTGCACTGATATTTCGCACGGAAAATTAAATGTCCCTGCCTAACAACTAGCTAATCCAACTAGGTATAGTTGAAGTCTTACTTACTAGTCATTTACTACGAGATAATTACCATGATTTGAGCTTTCCAATATTTCGGCACAGTTTCATGCGCCATGATCACGGAACAACTGAAGGCACTGCGAGCGAGTTCTTATTGGCAGATATATCGATCTACCCTCATTTTTTGTCTTTAGCTACGAACGTTACTACTATAAATTAATGACTACTCATTGTTTTATTTATCAGGGACCATGGGCAAACGGCTCCAAGACATCGGCGTAGAAAACACTGAGGAGAACCGCCGCAAGTACCGTCAGTTGCTGTTCAGCTCTGACCCTGTGAGTATATTACTGTTTTTTTATTCGTTATGCCAAGCCATTGGTCCTGCGCCCGACCTCTCCCCGGTCGTATCGGTCTGTCGGATTATGAGAAGGAGGGATTCTGTATATATTTTACAACTAGCAGTACCCGCGCCATCGCTCGCGTAGAATTAACATTTTCAAGAGTTTGATATTTTTTTGCGCGTCTTTCTAATTTTATTTTAAAAAGTATTAGTCTTTTTCATTCTCAAGTTTAGATATATTAGTCTTAATTACCCGCTATGGCATCAAGTATCTGCATGTGAAAATCCCGTCAAAGTCGATCCAGCCGCTTCCGAGATTAACTGAAATGTCTATTTCCAGACAGACAACAAAAATAAAAAAATGATGTTTTGTTTCCAAGGAAAATTACAATCAAATAATAGAAGGTTACATGGACCGCATTTTTGTTATATAATATATTATTTATATGATTATTTCAATGTATTTAGTATTAGTACTTACTTATATACTTATATATTTTATAATATTTATTGGACTTTACTGACTGGCCGAATTTCACCATTGCTTGCGCAATTTTATCAGAAATGACACGAAGCCGACCCTGATTCATTAACAAATTACCTCCAAATTGGTCTAAAACTTTTCGTGGTAACTGTCACGTAATCCCAAAACTGAATGCGTCATCATAAAATGCATGTGTACTGGTCTGTGAGCCGCAAATTCTGATGAAACTTGTGTAATATTTTAGTTAAGTAACTATTAGTTTATGGGATAAAAAGTAACATATGTTTTATTCCAAGCCATCGCCCTGTATATGCAAAATTTCAACCCGATCTGTTGTGTAGTTTTGGCGTGAAATGGTAAGAAACATCCTTCCATACACCTAAACATCCAAACTTTCACATTTGTAATATTAGTGTAATGTGAGTCCATTACTGAAAAAAAGCTGACCATCTGTGATCTAATCGTGTATCTATGTATATCAGTCATCCATCTAGTACCCATAACACAAGCTCTGCTTAGCTTGTGACTAGATGATGTTGTGTGAATTGTCCAGCATTATTTATTTATTTATCTCTCCACAGGCTCTCTCAGAGAATATCTCCGGAGTGATTCTCTTCCACGAGACTCTGTACCAGAAGGCGGATGACGGCTCCCCCTTGGTCCAACTGCTTGAGAAGAGAGGCATCATCTGCGGAATCAAGGTCGACAAGGGTGTTGTTCCGCTATTCGGATCTGAGGATGAATGCACCACTCAGGGTAAGCTATCTTAGACATTAAGGACATTATGTGCGTAACTTTCATATGTATTAAGCGTGTTATAAATTACTAGCTGCATTCTTACTACCCGTTGTCCTATTACCCGTAGGAATGAAGCATTTTCCCGCTGTAAAGTTCATCAGGAATAATGTGGGCTTCTAATGGTAAAATAATTTTTCAAATCTTTCCTCTTTATAATATTAGTATAGATATAAAATTGTCTAACGCAACTTCAATCCCGAGAGCTGTCTTCTATCTGATGCCGTCAATATAAAATGCAGCTAAATATAATGAGTTAAAGCCCATATTTAAATGTACATTTTTCTGCTGTGCGAGTGGTGGTTCAGATCCGCGACAACCGTTAGCGTCATGGTATCTAAGTGATAATAATTAAGCCTTTCAGATTCATCGATTTTGAATAAATGAGAGGAGCATGCAAAAGATCTCGATCTGTCCAGTATTTTTTGCGTTGTTTGCGGACAGACGAATATTCACGAACATTCGCCTTTTAAAATTCTTAGGGAAAGACATTGTCTCTGTGCTCTGGTACTATGTATTCAGAAACACAAAGCTGTGTTATAGATAGAAGGCCAGAGATCTGACGGATTTAAAATAAGTGACGATCTCTGTGGCGCGGCGGGCGAATGTCTGATGAATGTGTGACGACTCCCGCCTCGGGACAAATGTTTGTACGATCTGCAGATATTTGTTCCAGGTGTTCTGGATGTTTTCTATGTATCATAAAACATATGTATCTATGTAGTGTATTGTATTAAATATAATCAGTTATCTAGTACCCATAACACAAGCTCTGCTTAGCTTGGGGCTAGATAATGCTTCAGTATTATTTTTCAGTAGGTACCAAATAGGCTGCAATATTCAATCTACAAATATGGCTCTTGAAAGGCGGAAAGAGAGAGCCAGTCTGTGTTAAACGAAACAACAAAAACCCGTAGCGACAGCAATGTGAATACATAAAGCTACCTACTTAACATTGATATGTCTGACCTTTTGGACTTGTTTATCATTGGACGATTTGAGGGGCTCGACCGTTTTATCTGGCTGATAAAACTGGTTGATTTTAAAAACAAGTTTTACTTGGTATATGTTTTTAAAAACAACGATGTAGGCATATGTTTCGGTATTTTTTGTTTTTAGGCAAATGAATTTATGCAAGAAATTTTTAGATTAATTAATGAAGTAACATCATAATAACATTTTTATTTATCCATATTCTTAAAGTACTAAGTATTTTCCATTGATCTATGATGAGTACAAGGATATTTTTTTTGATAAAGTCATCTAATGTTTTTTAAAAACAATGATGTAGGCAGTAGGCACTATGTTTTAGTATTTTTTATTAATCAACAAGAGAATCGATGTATGCATCAATCAATTCACATCATACCATACCTAAGTTCAGTTCAGTTCAGTTATTTATTTATAAGAAAATTTTCTTACACGTCAAACTAACTTAGCTAGGTACAGAATAATGTAAAAACTAAGTACAAATAATTGTCCTTGGTAATCTTACCAAGAGTATTTAAATATTATTATAATTATAAGTGTGTAGTAAGTACACACTATCGGTATTATTAAAATGATAAGGATTCCTTTGATCTACGACTATCTTTTTGATTGTATTCAAAAGGATAAAGCTAGCCTAAGGTAATTGACGAGACTTACAAATCCCTTGTTATAAAAACTTACTTGGAGGCCAAGAGGAGGATCCAGCTAGGCTGGGCAGCGTTTGGGAAACTACGTCGAATCTTCTCGTGATCCATACCGCAATGCTTGAAAACTAAAGTTTTCAATCAGTGCGTCCTACCCGTCATGACCTACGGAGCTGAGACGTGGACACGGTAGGACTGGTCTCCCAGTTCAAAGTCGCTCAGCGAGCTATGGAAAGAGCTATGCTCGTAGTCTCTCTGAAGGATAGGATTAACGTAACGAATACATCTGACAGAGAACTAAAGCTATCGACATAGCTGAAAGAATTAGCAAGCTGAAGTGGCAGTGGGCCGGCCATCTCTCGCGAAGAACCGAAAACCGCTGGGGTAAACGTGTTCTTGAGTGCGACTCGGCAAACGTAGTGTAGGCCAGGTGACATGACGGTCTGCGAAAGACTGCAGGCAGATGCTGGATGCGGCAAGCTGAAGACAGGGCGCTATGGCGCTCATTAAGGGAGGCCTATGTCCAGCAGTGGACTAATATAGACTGATGATGATGAAAACTTACTTAATAATTAGGTACCTACCTAATGCGTGTGATAAAATTATAACAGCTTAACTTTGGTAAAGTTAAATTATTTATTTATTTAATGAGAAAGGAACGCCAACGATGGAAATCATAAAATGCTCAGTATATTAAATACTAGCTTCTGCTCGCTGCTTCGCACGCGTTGTTTCTATGGTAACGCTTAAAGGTGATTTCTATCCCATGGGAACTGATTTATGGGATACTTAGTATTTACACTATGTTTTATTCCAGGCCTAGAATTATCTGTATACAAAATTTCAGCCCGATCTGTTCAGTAGTTTTGGCGTGAAGAGGTAACAAACATCCATCCATCTATACATCCATCCAAACTTTCGCATCTATGTATATAAAAATGAAACCCGTTTTCCTTGGTCACGGCATCACGCGTGAACGGCTGGACCGATTTCGCTAATTCTTTCTTTGTTGTGTTTGTTATTGTCAGGAGAAGGTACTTATTTAAGAAAAAATTAAGAAAGTTGGAAACATAAATTTCCACGGGGGCGAAGCCGCGGGGCGCAGCTAGTTTATAATATTAGTGTGATGTGATACTATAATTTTCTTTGTGAAAGAAAGCTTGAAAATCTAGCTAGCTCAGTTTTGTCTCCTGTATGTACCTATCTATCTTCAAGGTGAAGCTAGGTCACTGCGCCGATAAAAACGGTCGTCTTGTTCATCCAATCTATTTGAAAGTCGTCGGGACACTTCAATTGTGTTTATTGTTTTTGATTAAAATTGTGCTATGTAGTTGGTGCCATAAAATACGTATACTTAGCCGAAAGGGGAAGATTTCCTTATTGCGGTCAACTAAGTCAATGTTAGTAGAATTTTGAAATTGCTGTGATCTTACAATAAATTTGAATTGATATGACAATTCGAGTAATGCATTCTTCGTGGCTTGGAAGTACTACGATCGTGATCGTGTATTCCTGTCAATACTGTGTTTAAATTATAGAACTTTTTCTCCCATTTACTAAAAATATTAGCAAAGTACATTTAAACTTTGCAAATTGGATTCACATAATTCTGGAAATTCGCTTGTAAATATTGTCCAAAAGAAAATGCATGCGGGCGGCATAAAGTTGAATATCTTAATCTTTATTTCATGTTCTTTAATATCTACCGGTTTTCTAACCCCCTGGTACTTCCACAGGTCTCGACGACTTGGCACAGCGTTGCGCTCAGTACAAGAAGGATGGCTGCCACTTCGCCAAGTGGCGTTGCGTGCTCAAGATCGGACGCTTCACTCCTTCCTACCAGGCGATACAGGAGAACGCTAATGTTCTCGCCAGATACGCTTCTATCTGCCAGAGCCAGAGGATCGTACCTATTGTAGAACCCGAGATTCTGCCTGATGGTGAGTGAAGCTCCTGCTTTTTATGCTAGCCTGGTACCTGGAGGTGAGAACAGTGGCTCTTGAGCCAGTGTATTGTACCTTTCGTAGAACCTGAGATTCTGCCTGACGGCAAGTAAAACTCCTGCACATTTATGCTAGTCTGGTACCTTGAGGACGCCACTATCCTCTTTAGATACGTCCGTCATCAGCTAGAATAGTATCCTGCCTTATAGAGAGCCTACTCCTTCTTGCTTATGTCAACCTGGTACCTTGTCTACCTCAAAATCATGAACACTATAGACAAGGTACAGTTTTGGATCGAATAGTTTTTCATACAAGGCGTATACAATATTATTAAAAGTATGAATAATTATCAAGTATTGACGCATTCGTAGTATTTTTTGTACATTTTACACTAGACAAAACTATATGTTAAGGTGACTCTTATAAGCCTGTTTAAGCCTCTACTGCTGGTCGATGTAACTTCTTGTAACTTATGCTAGCCTAGTAGGTATCTCAGTACCAATTTAATAAATTAGCTCATAGGGAAGAGGATCCGAAAGAGTTATTCTCCGTAATATATTTTAAAAGTAACCATTTTGCTCCTCAGGTGATCACGACTTGGACCGTACTCAGAAAGTGACAGAGATTGTCTTGGCCGCCGTATACAAGGCGTTGAGCGACCACCATGTTTACCTTGAGGGTACCCTGCTCAAGCCTAACATGGTAAGAACCTTGAATACCGTTATTTCCTACTGATAAAGGTGAAATTATCTGAATATAAATTTTGGTTAATGGTACCGGTAAACTGAATATACCTACAATGTTTGTAAACATTAAACGTAAACATTAAAATCGTCGCTGTGTGGTGCCGGCTTAGAATTTGCACCACCCCAACTCTTCCCGCGGGTATCGTAAGAGGCGACTAAGGGATATCCACCGGGGCAGCAGCACCCCTGCAGAACAATTCTACCACCGAACTGCGATTCCCAACCCTTATGCCCAGCGTGGGGATTATGGGTATTACCCCCCATGTGATAAAAGCCCATAAGGCGCTTATCAGGGGGAGGCCTGCGTCCAGTTGTGGACCAATACAGGCTGTTAAGTTGAGTTGTTTGTAAACATTGACACGATACTTAACCTAAAAATCACTTTCTTGCTGTAGTTTTTGAGTCGGAATTTGCACTACTAGCCAATTGATCTCTTTCATACAATGCAACGCTGACAATATTTTAACGAAACACCACGCCAAAAAAAAAATCTTGGATTTTTGTTGAGATTGAGAGTTTACAAACATTAAATAAATAAATAATGCTGGACAATTCACACAGCATTATCTAACCCCAAGGTAAGCAAAGCTTTATAAGTACATTGAGAATAACTGGAGTATAATGCTGTATTGAGGTTGGGATGGTGATGTTCTGGGCCATTTCTCTACTACGTATGTAATGTCCTAGCCGAATTTCGGCCACGGCGGCGGCCAGTCTCATCGGAGACTAGCCAGATGCGCAGGACATACTAAAGTGCACAAGTGTGAGCGCAAACATTTTGCATTGTGGTTTCTGAGGCGCAAGACAGAGATAGCAGCTAGTCAAATCCATAAAAACGATTTTAGGTGCATTCCAGTCTTTTTTAAAGTGAAGGTCCCTTACGACAGTTTATCGGCAAATTTGGTCAGGCATTTTAAGTTTTGGGAGACATGTCGTATATCGTTACAAAGAGCATTTAGTAGAGCACTTTTTAAAAGCATTTGAAATTCATAAGAAGCTTTAATTTTTTTTAAGCTGCTGGCAAGTCTAGGTGTTCGATATTTTTTCCTATTTTTATATCTTTAAAAGGCCATAAGTATTTCGTTTGTTGTTCTTTGCGGTTTGTCTCATTACTTTTAGACCAGGAATACAAAACAGATTGAAGATAATGAAATGTAGACTAAAGAAACAACACAAATCAAAAGTTATTAAGTCAAAAAGGCACGGTTTTGGAAATTTCCTAATATAATAAAAAGTTCATATAAAAAAAGTGTTATGTCTTAGGCAAAAAGTTTATATGGAAAAAGTGTTGCAAATGACCCCAGCTAACTGTCATTTTTTTTTGTCGGACCATCCTCCACACACCCTGTATATTTACTCCACACACAGATATTATAATACTATCCCCAGGTGCTTAGCAGGGAATCCTAAGTCCAACAGTGGACTAGTAAAGAATGTTGATGATGCTTTTCTAAGACGTTACCTTAGCAAGTAGTTTTGTAGTTACAAAATGGGTTTAGGAAATACCTACTTACTCCACAGAATAAAACAACTGACCTCTACCGATAACAATTGACCCCTGCTTCAAAAGTCAAACAGGACAAACTTTATCTTCGCTCGCTTTAACACCGAACAAAATAATTTTCACTGGCAACCGTCCAAGAGAATCTTATTTTAGAAATAACTTCATAGGTTACATAGTTTTCCTTCATTGATACGAGTAATTTCTGCGCAAATGTCACGTGAATTTCTTGAATGGTTTAATTATAGATTGAAAACGTGTAAGGTTAATAATAGATCAAGGTTATATTGTCTTCGAGGGTTACATAATTCTTAACCTTTATTTGGCGATCGTGTTTATTTAAAATGTCCCTACATTTTAAATAAACACGTGATGGCTTCATACCGAGACTAGGACCAAATTACATTTGCAACATACCTCTATGCTCTATGCTTTTGAGTTTAACTATACAAAATACGCAAAAGAGCTATGCTCGGAGTGTCCCTGACGGATAGAATTCGTAACGAATACATCCGACAGAGAACCAAAGTTATTGACAGAGCTCAAAGAATTAGCAAGCTAAAGTGGCAGTGGCCCGGCCATATCTCACGAAGAGCCGACAACCGCTGGGGTAAACGTGTTCTTGAGTGGAGACCGCGAAACGGCAAACGTAGTGTAGGACGCCCTCCGGCCACGTGGGAGGAAGATCTGCGAAAGACTGAAGGCAGATGCTGGATGCGGCAAGCTGAAGACAGGGCGCTATGGCGCTCATTACGGGAGGTCTATGTTCAGCCGTGGACTAATAAAAGCTGATGATGATACAAAATACAAAAGATATTTATTTACTTATTATTATGTTAAACGAAGGAATTTTCAGAACTTGCAGTTTGTGATACCTATCACAAGCTTATTTAATGCCTAATAATTCCACCTTTTCCCCCTAAAATATCTATAAGAACATTTTCTTGAGACCCTAGGGATATGACGTCCTACACGAATGATATAGAGTTCGCCTCTTTAATACAAGCATCATGAAATTCCAGGTGACCGCTGGCCAGGGCTGCAAGAAGACCTACACCCCCATGGACATAGGCCGTGCTACCGTCACGGCTCTGCTGAGGACCGTTCCTGGCGCCGTTCCCGGTAAGGAAACACTAGAATTTATGGATTCAGGCGTTACCGACAGCCGCTGAGGTAAACGTGTTCTTGAGTGGAGACCTCGACTCGGCAAACGTAGTGTAGGACGCCCTCCGGCCAAAGATGACGATCTGAGAAAAACTGCAGGTAGATTTTGGATGCGGCAAGCTAAAGACAGCGCTATGGCGCTCATTAGGGGAGGCCTATGTCCAGCAGTGGACTAATATAGGCTGAATCATCAGCCTATATTAGTCCACTACACACAAGTACCACCTCATCATCATCATCTGATGATGATACTTACGTTACTTTGCGGAAATCCATTGCAAAATATAAGGATGAAAATATTTGATAACAATTCCGCGCAGAACCTTCTTTGTTAAGAGGGCGCATTGCGCGCCTTTTTGTGAAAAGGATAGGCGTCGGATTTCGCGTTCATAGGAGCGGATTTTATATAATTCGAGCTTTTTACCACTGGGATCCCGTGAGTACTGAGATCTAAGCCTAGTTTGACAACCAAACCATAAGATCCAACATAGTAGTTTGTAAAAGAACAACCACACCAAATGCACAATGAAAAAATCTATCAAAGTATGTCGTCAACTAGTTTCGTCTTTCCATGAGACATCATAGGACAACACATTGATTTATAGTCTATAGATTGGCCCTAACTATAAAAAACCTAAAACAATGTAACTACACCATATGGCGGCTTTACTAGTTGAAAAAACACCAACTGACAGCATATATACCACAAAACTCGAAACAAAACAGCATAAAACCATAGAGCATTGAAAACTTTTGACTTCAAAATATGGCCAGACTGACCTGGTCATGGAATATGAGGTTCTCATCCTAACTCTAGGGTTTTTCCTTGTACCGAAAGAAATCTCTTTTTTCATTGGGACACCACAATACTCGACTTTGACACTGACCGCCGAATACTCAACGCAACTTTTATTTAAGCACGTCTCAAGTGACCAACTTTTGACAGATTTTCATTACATACTGTCAAAAAATTGCGACTTGAGTTGTGCTCAAACGTAAGTTTCGTTTAAGTATTCGGGCGTGAGAGTACCAAGCAACAACGACAGACCCGCCATTTCTCAAGAATATTTAGCTGTCGGCCAGTATGGCTCATCAATTCCATGCAATAGAGCCCGCGCAGGCCGTACGCGAATGAAGCTTTTTCAGAAAGATGGCTCAGCCAGCTACCCAAGTGTATAAGTGGCCGTTGACCTTTCATGCAGTACTTCCTCCAGGGATCTCGGTTCAGATCGTTCTCTTGGATTGTCCCGATTTTCTCTTCTTGACAGTCGGATCCTAGCAATAACAATATAGTGGGTATGATCTCACGACTTAAATTTTTCAGACTGATAATATTCTTTGTCAGAAAACCAAATAATGCAGTTTTTACTTCCGTGTCTGTAAGCTCAATAAGGAATCATGTTCTAAAAGCATGCTTAAAAGAATATATCTACCATAAGTGCCAATTCTGTTCCATTCTAAAGTTTCACCATCCACATTCCAGGCATCACATTCCTCTCCGGCGGCCAGTCCGAAGAAGAGGCCTCCGTCAACCTGAACGCCATCAACGCAGTAGAGATGAAGGTCCGGCCGTGGGCGCTGACCTTTAGCTACGGGCGCGCCTTGCAAGCGTCCGTGCTACGCGCCTGGGCCGGCAAGACCGAAAACTTGCTCGCTGCTCAGATGGAGCTCATCAAGCGCGCTAAGGTAACGTGACCTAACCCCCCACCCCCACCCTCGACCCCTCCTGTGACCATGGCTATAAGCGCGCACTACAGACTAAAAAATCAGCTCACTGCTCAAATGGAGGCCATTAAGCGTGCTAAAGTAACTTGAACTGACCTTTATGAAGAGGTTTTACCACCAAATAATAACATAAGCCAAATACGGTACATTATAAAAAGAATGGTGTTGTATGGTGATTCTTTAAATCCTGCATCAGCTCGACAAAACCAACACGATAGCCATTGGGCTGTTGTATTGAAGACCATTGAAGACAGGTATACCCCCATCCCTTTTTCCTTTGCACACTAAAATTCTCATAATTTTGCTTATGTAGACTAGTTGTAGATTGTAGATCCCCATTCGTTTGTGTTGTTTTGACTTCTAACCTTGCACTTTATGTCTACTAACACTGCAAGCGGAAAAAACACAGCAAAAATCTGATTTTGACAGTTTCTATAAAAAAATCGAACAGCTTTGCCTGTTACCATCCAGATAAATCTATTCCGCTCGCAGTGGAAGGTGGGTTAAATATATTTTTCTCTTCAATTCGCCTCAAGGCGTCAACATGACTGATAATGATAACGTTATCACTATCAGTCATGTTCAGGCTCACAGCACAAAAATGTGCATTAAAATATGGCCTTTAACTCTTTAACCTTTAGATGCATTTCATATTGACAACCTCAGATGACAGGGACAGCTCGCGGGCCAGAATATTGAAGCTTGTGGGATGCCGTTTTTTCATTGTAAAATATATCTAAAGTTACCAAGTTAAAGCCCATATTTGAATTCACATTTTTGTGCTGCATGGTAGTTTTTAGCAGAATGCTTGAGTTAATCCTGGAATGTGTTTTATTTCCTATAGGCTAACGGCCAAGCTGCCCAAGGCAAATACGTCGCAGGTTCTATTCCATCCCTAGCTGCCTCAAAGTCGAACTTCGTCAAATCACACGCCTACTAAAATTATAAGAGCAAACACACAGCTCGGCTTGAAAATGAACTACTTAGTGCGACAGGAATCTTAAGAATACCATAGAGAGATGTGTGAAATCAACCAATCGGATCTCGAATACATGTCGTGGTGGTCATGTGACGCTATTTTGACACCTTGCTATTGGTTGTTTTTCACATCTTCAGTGTTTTGGTAGAAACGAGCCAATAGGATCGATTCGGTCAAGGCAAATTGAAAGAAAATCAAAGAAAAATGTTGAAGATTTTATAGCATATTGAAACTTATGTCTATAACATAAGCATACATTTCTGTCAATATAAAAAAGTCCGCATTGAACGGAATGCTCACGAATAAGCGCGGTTTTTTATCTTCTTCAAAAGTAATGTGCTTCACGTCGTGGAGATAGGGGTCATTTTCCTATAAAAATTTACAAGAATCCCTTTAATTCGCTTTCAACGTGCCTTGACCTTAATAAAAACAAGCGATTATCGTTAGGTTTGATAATATGCCCCTGTGTGTTTGCTTCCTAAGTCAGATTATGGGCTCAGATTTTCTATAGATCAGTGCCAAGTCATAAAATTGAACAATTTGTTGCATTTTTCTTTATTTTGAATTTATTTAGTCTCTATTTTGAGAATGATTTTGTCCTTGAAATCAAATTATTATGAATATGTTTAGCTTTGCCAAGCATGATTGACTGAAGATTTTATTGTTATGAATTTTATTAGACATGTGTGTTGTTTCTATGTTATTAACAAATCATTATTTCTGACTGATTTACTTAACAACCCTAGTTATAATTTTGACACTTAGGGCGATTATGCACTACAAGGAATTTTACTGTCCGGCAGTCCGATTTTTTGCGGTCCGATATGGCACGCCATATAATGTATATACTAGTTTGTGCACTATACGTAATTTTACCGTCCGATATTTTGCTTTTCCCCATTCCGGAACGGTTGTAGTTTAACTGACGGAGAACTGAAAAGAGACTGAAAAGACGGAGCTAAACTGAGGCGTATCATCCGAGTAAAGACGGACAAGTGCACAAGCCAATCATCCGTTTTTTTCATGCCACTTCGGACCGTAAAAAATCGGACTGCCGGACAGTAACATTCCTTGTAGTGCACAATCGCCCTTACGAATCATTATGAATAAAAAAATCTAACTACATTACATAACCTATTAGTTGTAACCATAACCATTACTTCACAAACCAATCATTATTATGTAGTTAGAAAATTCCATTCAACTTACGAAGAACTGAACTGACCAATCAGACGAGGTTTCAGTCACGTCGACACATTTGACCAATCAGAACGAACGGTGATCAAGTCATGTGATTCGTCAGTTGAACGTAGTTATTAGTGCTTTACATGTTGCATGTAGTTACAATCATTGTGTCTAATAAATAAAATTATATTTTGTTTTTTTTTTCATTAACCCCCATTTTAGTTTAGACTAACTAAGTAGTAGCACAGACCAGTATTATACACTAGTAGAATAGAATGGAATATCATTTATTGTCCTTACAAAAATAACAACAAAACCTAGTGCGCGGCACAATACAATGGAGTGATGTTGAGTTCAGATGAGTGAACACTTATGTACACAATTCTAAAAAAATATAAGTTGAAAAAAGGAATAAACAATTTAAAAAAATTAATGTAGATTTGTAAACAACATACATTGTGGTAAGCCACCAAAGCAGAGAGATACGTGAAACAACCGATATAAACTTGAAAACATCATTATGGTCATAAATGGTAATGATATGACTGGATTTGATGCTATGTGATAGTATCCCCTTGTGTATATATATCCATTCACTAATATCCACTCACTATTGATTGTTTCTACAATTCTTTTGCTCTCCATTTTGGAAGTAAATGGCCTCTAGTGTAAACGCGTCTAGGGCTCTTGTTTAAACGCGTTTTTTGGCGTAAAAATCTACGGTTAATACGCCGTGCATAGGCACAGTCGTCAGTGCTGTATCACTGTGGAATCTTGTAGACGGCGCACGACAAATTGACTCTAGATTTTTACGGCAAGAAACACGTGTGTGGAGAAAAGCCCTTAGAAGTAGCTAGACTTTTACCCACCTTGACTGACGTCAAGTTTAAATCAGTTCTTATTCGTTACATTATCCCAACACCTAAACCCTTTAAGTTGAGTTTACCTCATTTATATAGGTAAATTTCTGTAGATCGTACCATACGTCCTCCCAGTGCTATCACAACAAATGGCCTGTGTTGTGTTACCTACAACTAAACGCAAAGACACGCTATTTCAAATCTATTGCAATATACCAACCTAACTATTGTACAACAATGATGGAAAGACGTAGGTATCTAGTGGGATCGAGACAACAATACACGCGAAACACGTACGCTGGCAGCGCCGCGCCGGTCCGACTGTGACTGAGGTGGGTGGACCTAATTGGACTCAATTTGAGCGTTCCACTTTCGAGAAGCCAGTGCCAAATCTTCCGAATTTTACTTACATCGATGGTTTACCTACCCTCATTTCAACAAGATAATCACTAGTCAATTACTAGACAATTACCTTCTGTCCCTTTAGCGATTTCAATATGATTATTTCCAAGTAAAATAAAAAAAAACTAACAACAACGACATTGGGTGTCAATTCAGATTTCGCCAAAATTCAACTAAACTAATTTGACAGTACTAAAAGTGATGCCATCCTTTTTATTTCGATGGTTATGAATTAGTGATATCTCAATTGACACGATTATCTTTACAAGGATGATGTCAGCAGCCTAATTGATATCCTAAATCAAAAGAGTCCTATATATATAATTATGTTGGTTGAAGCTGACTTTCTTTGATCCTCTCTGACGACCTCTGTGGCGCAGCGGGCGAATGTCTGCCTGCGACGCAGGAGGTTGCGGGTTCGATTCCCGCCTCTGGAGAAATGTTTGTACGATCTGCAGACATTTGTTCAGGGCGTTCTGGATGTTTTCTATGTATAATAAAAAATTGCTATCTATGTAGTGTATTGTATTAAGTATATCAGTTATCTAGTACCCATAACACAAGCTCTGCTTAGCTTGGGGCTAGATAATGCTGTGTGAATTGTCCAGCATTATTTATTATTTATTCTCTAATCTAAAGGCGTTCCCACACCTGAGCATTCGTCTGTAATGTAACAATTTGGATAACAATAACATTAATTTTATAGTGGGTAAGGTACCGGTAACCGATCACTTGTCAGTCATTTATTAACGTTAAGGTCAATATGAATCTTGGATTGTTACATTATTAGCTCGTGGGTGAAAACCGCTTTATAATAACAAAGAACATCCTGTAAGAAGGAACACCTTGTATTTAGAAGACGGCTGACTGTCCCATTCATCGGATTGCCAAAAGTTCGAAATGGACCACGAGGCGAGGCGCCTCTTGCTTAGGTACTTATTCCATCAGGGTCTTCGAACAAGGGTTACTCTCAAATTTCCAAAAAAAAATTGTTCCTTTCCTACAGATTATTACCTACAGTTTTCAGAAATGCCCAGAATGTTTGTCGGTATGTATTTTGCTAAGGGAAGGCGTTAAAATCAGTACCTAAATCGCTTCCTTCCCTTTATGTTCGAAGATCAGGATCCACCCTGAAAAAAGTCGAGTAGCAACGCTTCTTGTTTAGACTACCGAATGAATGTAGAGTACAAAATGTAAAAAAAAAAGTTAAGGGCGCTTACATTTGCCAATTTAAAATACTGTTACACAGTAGAAAACTGTGACATGACACTCAAATGCAATGATGTTCTCAAATGTCAAAAATTCTTTATTTCCGTAGGTGTCAAATTCTTATAATAAAATTCTTAGCGCCGCCGCCTTAGTGGTGACAGATTTCGTTAGTTTGAGCTGGCTTCCACCAACAATGAACGCAGTGAAAATGTAAGAAATGTGTCGATATTTCTTACATCTTCGCTGTGCCGTCATTTTGTGAAAAAGTGGATCCGTGTCGGGTTTTTGTATTTTTCATAAATAAATCAAAGAGTTGAAAGATAAAACAAAATCTATCACGGCAAACGGACGGTTGTTTTGCGGCCCGACGCTCTATCTAGAAAGAGCGTCGCGCTGCAAAACATACAACTAACAAACAAACGTGACTGCTTCGTCTTAAACTTGCGCTACGCCATTCTTTGCAATTCAATACGTTTATTTCAGCTTAGATAGGTAGGTAAACAGCCTTTTCCATAATAATGATACCAGTTGTGAAGAAACTCCATTAGAAGCATTATGCCTAGTCCTATGACTCAGCGACCCGAACTGCCTTGGCCTCCGATAAGAGAAGTCGCCATTTTCCCTATCCTGTGCAGTTTGCAGTCTTCCGCTTGTAGCTCACGCATGTCCGCTTTCACCACATCTTTCGAGCGGGACCGCGGGCAACCCACGGGTCGTCGGCCGACAGTGCAGCCTAGATAGGCGTTGTTAACGTTCCGGTCCTCTCCCATCCTCTCCTAGTGGCCAAGCCAGCAGAGTCGATATAAATAATCCTAGTTTCAATAGGGTAGTGTCCTGGGTAAAAAGATTCTATTTAGTCCGTCAGTTAGAATATCAGAAGATATTGAACACAAGGTTGCCTGGGAGAAATCGCTCTCAGCGATAAGGCCGCCTTTTTGTACTATGTGAACCTGTCATTTAGATATAAGACTTCTATTAACTTTATTTACTTGTAAGTACAAATAAAGTGTTAATTCATTCATTCATTCACATATTTTTTTGTCAATCAAACAAAAAATTACAAAAATAAAGCGCGTCAATGTTTGAGAGCGGGGCTAGTGACGTCACACCTTGCTAAACAGTGTCGCAAGGTGTGACGTCACGCGAAACTTTAATTGACTATATTTTCATCATTTTTTGTTGAATCGACAAAAGTAATCTAAGTGACGGATTAATAAGCATTTTTAGGACACCTGCCTAAAAATGCTACTGACTGAATGTTTCAATCCTTACCGTAAAACCACCATGACCACACAAACTACAAAAATAGCCATCGAGACGGCCACTTTGCCACTTTTTCTGAACTCTACTGATAAACTAGCGCTAATAACGTCTGTTTTCTTTCCACAGGCCAACGGGCAGGCCTCGCAGGGCAAATACGTCGCTGGATCCGTGACAGGTGCGGGCGCTGAAGCCGGGCTATTCGTCGCCAACCACGCGTACTAGACGTAGAACCATCCTTACCTTGTTTCATACATCAAGGCCGAAGTTAATTCAAACTACGTGATTATAGGACGGTTCATTTCTACTGTTCAGAGCCTTGAGTTTGGTTACGCGATCGTATCGAGAGATCGAGACGTCTATTATTGGATTCTGATGATTCTTGATTTGGATTTTCGGATTCTGAATTCTATATTTGTACATTTGGATTTAGGGATTGAGTACAGCGCCTCTAACGTGCGGAAATGGAACTACGGAACTGGTATAATAATGAAAATCTTGTTTCTGATTTTTTTCATGCAAATTTCATTCTGTCTTATCTTAGTGACTGGAGTATGTTTTGCCTGAAAACGATTCAGAAAGTTCTTATTTTCGTTTTTGAGAGTTCCTATCGTACTAACGCGACAGATTCTTAAAGTGAGAGAACCACGATATGTAAAGTAATTTCGCAAGGAAGTTTATTTTGCATTATCCCTCTAAACCGGTCCAGTCTCGACTTATGGTTCTTGACGGCGTCATCTCCACATCTATTATCTCAAATGTTAAATATGCCATCGGCCTTGATAGATGGTGACAAGTGGTACCTACCATCGTAGCTTGGATACATTATGTCGATTTGTCTGTAGTTTGTATCAAGTTGGTATCGAGTGTCAGTATGTTTATCGAGAGTATGTACTATTCATTAGAAAAGTTTAAAAGTTGTGATGTTTTTTGATCAAATCTCTAAACAGTAGTGTTCGATAATAGATGTCTATCGATATTTAAGTAACATGTCGAGATCTGATCAAATAACAGCTGGCGGTACTGTAAGGATAGAAAAACCTGAGATCGTTGGTAGCTCGATATAGATATAATCGAGTTTTGAAGATGTAAATCGATACCATGCCAGTGTCATTCGATACGATAAATCGACATTAGATAGTATAATCCAGTTCAGTTATTGTTGTTGAAGCATATAGAGATTATCGTAGCTAACGTTGTCGATTATCAAGCGAGTTGACGATCGACAATCGATTTTTCATCGAGACAATATCGAAATAATCGCAGTCTCTTCGTACAAACCTTATCAGCTGTTTTTAGAGATTATGTTGTATGTAAGATCGATATTTATTATTGAGTAGTAGCTGTTCTCGAAATATATTATTATGTGCTATAATGTTAGATTGTTAAATGTAGTTAGGTATACTTATGGCACTTGAAACAAAAGACAATAGGTAAAATCGACCATTGACATTAGAGTTGGGTATTATTTTTAAACCTGAACTTTACCAAACCAAATTTATATTAGTTATATTATTTAATTAATTTACCAATCAAAATTATTCTGAACTTATTTTTGTATCCTACTATGGTTTAATTTATTCGCATGTTTTAGTTAAATATTTTGATACTATTGTAAGAGTATTATATTTATTATCGTAGTATTTTGGTTTTATTTTGTATTCCCTACAAATTCTAATACGTCTTATGAAATAAGCCAATTTAAAAGCACAGCAATTGGGTGGAAAGTTCGTACAGCTTAGTAGTTCTGAGGGTCTACTCGGAAAAGGAAAATCGAAGTTTCGTTTTCATTGTCGTGCAAACTCAACTCTTCTGTCACTTATGCAAGTGACATAAGAGTTGGTTTTGCACGAAAACGAATCAGAAACGTCGATTTCGTTTTCAAGAGTACCTACATGCCCTGATTCGGGTGGTGGGTGTTGTGGTTAAATTCCAATCATTTAAATTTAATTCAGTTGTCCATCTAGCTTTGGTTTACATACCTTTGTTCAGACCAGGCTAGATTGTAGTCTAAAGTTGAGGTGCTGTCTTCACACCACGTGCCACTTTCGATTTTTTTATTACCTACGTTAGATAAAGGAATTATCGAAATACTCTGGACACTTTGTGATACCGATATTTTAAAAACTGTTATAATTTTCATATATATAAAAATTTCGAAGTTGCACTTGGTTTGGTGGCCACTAAGAGCAATTCTGCATAAACTAAGTATTACTGAGGCATATAAAATCATTTTTATTAGGTACCTGTCACATACTGTCCAAAGGTTTTTTTTAATTCCTTTGTCTAACGTAGGTAATAAAAAAAAGAAAAAATGATCGACGAAAGCGTCGATGGGGTGAAGACCTACAGCGCCTTAATGCACGACTGAAAAACTTGCCTACCTATCTATTTTGTCTCAAAGGTAAAGTATAAAATCTACTCGATATCTTTACCGAAAACAACATCCCATTGTCATAATAATTATTTTGTTCAGGTACGTAAGAACAACATGAGCTGATGTCAAGGAAAGATCGTCGTAGTACCCACCTACCAAAGTGGTGAAAGGATTCGACTCTTACCTATCGAAGTGGGCGCTGAAAACTATTCTAGTATGTAACCAGTAAATATGTAGTCAGGGGCGGTTCTAGTCCACGTAGCGCCCATGTGCAACTAATACCCAGGTGCCGCGCCCCCCTCTAGTAGACGCGCGATCAAAATAGATACATACCAAGACCGTAGCGAGTAACGAATTAACCGTTTCAGTCGCCAAGGTGCAAAAAAGTTAAAATGTAGTAAAGTCCGAAAAACGACAAAAAAATTAAGACGAGCGCAGCGAGCCGCAAAAATGTTTATACTTTAGGTTAGCATCAATTGTGGTGGTTGTCAGAGTTGACTAGATTGGTTTGGCGGGGTTAGCGCAATAAAGACAAGGAGGGAAAGATAATGGCGAGCAGAGCAAGCCACGAAATTTTGTGATTTTCCGGCTGTGGGCAACAAAACCAAAAGGAATGAAGGAGAGCGGAGAGAGCCGTGAAAATTTTGAGAATTATTGCGGTGTACAAGAGAGGCGAAGTAACGCCGAGCAAAACGAGCCCAAGGTAAAAAAAGCTATGGAAATAACGGCGACTCGCGTAAATTTTTGCGCAGTAA
Organism: Eupithecia subfuscata; assembly: GCA_963564075.1. Classification (NCBI taxonomy): domain Eukaryota; kingdom Metazoa; phylum Arthropoda; class Insecta; order Lepidoptera; family Geometridae; genus Eupithecia; species Eupithecia subfuscata. The sequence goes on from OY751117.1 coordinate 10,320,189, forward strand.
ATAGAATTTGTGTGTAAATAGATCGTTTGAACCAGAAATTCACGCTATGGCGCTCCTTGCCATTTGGCACCTAGCGACCGCCGCTACTCCGCTCGCTTTAGCCTAGGACCAACGCTGACACAGTTTAGCGGTAAAAACAAGATCGGCATTCGCCTTTGAAAATCTCGAAATATTCTCATTAATGTTTTGAGATTTTCAGAATTTTCAAATCATTCTCATACAGCCGAATGCGCAATGATTTTAGGCTAAGGGGCGCCGCGCCGCCGCCGCCGACCGCCGCCGCTGCGGCCGGCGGGGACGCTCCGCGCCTCCTGAGGCGGGGCGCCCGCCCGTGTGCGCCGCACACCAGCTTGAGCCGCCCCTGAACTATGCAGTAATGATCAAGTAAAAAAATTAACTGTAATATTTTAGTTAGTATCATAGAGAGATAAGTACGTAAGTGGTTATAGGTAAACTTGCGTAGTTCGGCGTTTTTACCTAAGTAGTTGTAGTATATACCTAGTACCTACCTACCTAATAGGTAGTACCTTTTGGCAAATTTTTGATTATGTATTAACATTATGTAAGCATAGCAAATCGCTTACAACCGCCATATTGGAATTTTGTAATTTTTAAAGATATTTAAAAAGCAAATTAAGAATTATTTACAACGGGATATTTACCATGATTAGAGTTAAGTATACATAAACTTTTCAATATTTCGGAACATTTCATGCGCCTTTATCACGGAATTACTGAACTGTGCCGAAATATTGGAAAGCTCAAAACTCAAATCATGATAAATACCAATCCCGTTGTAAATGACTTTACCGTCGGATGGAACCATAATGGATTTTATACATAGTTAATGATGTGCCGTGTGGTGCCGGCTTAGAATTTGCACCACCTGAACTCTTCCCGTGGGTGTCGTACGAGGCGACTAAGGGACCTAAACCGGGGGCGGGCAGCAGCGCTCCCTGCAGACCGATTCCATCACTGAACTGCGATCCCCAACCCTTATACCCAGCGTGGGGATTATGGGCATTACCCCCCAATGACAACACAAACCAGAAAATGGACCCCAGTTCCCGGCCGCCTCGCTGTTCCTGGCCATGGTAGCGGCCACGATAACGGCCACGATAACGGTGGGGCAGGGGGTGCTAGGAATCCCCGGGCTACATCAGGCTACCGATCATTAGGTACTTAAAAATGTAACCCTGGCTACGTTCAACGGACGCACTCTGAGCCTTGTTACGTTATGTTGTGTGTACTCTTGTATCCGCACTGAGACTTGGCATGAATTTGGATAAAACCAAAGTCATGATCAATGGCCACTTTGATCCAAGACCGGTGGTCGTACATGGCCACCTTCTCGAAACTATTTCCGAGTACACTTGCCTTGGGCAGAGTCTGCAGTTGGGTAAAAACAATTTCGAGAAGAAAGCCAAGCGGAGGATCCAGCTTGGTTAGGGCAGCGTTTGGAAAATTACGTCGAGTCTTCTAGTCATCCATACCGCAATGAGAAATAAGCGGCCTCAAAGAGCAGCTCTTTACAAACTTATTTTTTAATTCCTAATGACAAACTTGTTTTTTAATACCGAAAAAAAATTGCGGTGGTCCAGTCAAATAGATTAGGGGCCCAATTCTACAATACCATTGCTTCACTATGACAATGGAATCGTTGCAGAAGCATCACGTCGAATCCTTACATTAATGAAACCTAGACAGTGCGTACGAGATAAATTAACAGTTTCAAACTTGACACTTTGACGCGCGTCTCTCCATAATTCATCATAATTTCTTTCATCTATGGTTTCTACCAAAACGTGTAATTCTGTCACTGTCATAGTGAAGCGATTAGTTTAGCAGAATAGGGCCCCAGCTGAACGGAACCATGAGTAGGAAGTGAAACGAGTATGATACTTCTTGACACTGCACTGGCGCTGGCCGAGTCGTAGCTAAAAGTCGTAAAGATAAAGAATGGGATTGAAGATGACAACATGCTATCCCCCGTAGACCCTACAAGATGTGTACACAATTTAACTAGGTACCTACCTAAATACAAATACTAATATTAAAAGTGTAACAGGTCCAGTTATGCGCATCGAATTTTTTTTTTTTGCACGGTATTTCGTAATATGAGAGAAACTGTAGAAATGTAAACTTAATTAGTCAGCAGGTATGGCTATCGCGAACGAAGTAGCGGGTACAGCTAGTATAAAATAAGTTTGTAAAAAGTCTCTGATTAAATTAAAGGAACAAGAATAAAAAAAACCATGATCGATTTTAATGATTTAACTTAGCAACTTATTACAATTTTAGGTATTGTCCATTATCAATCACTCTCGTTATCGGACTCATTTTAAAAATTGTTCTATCTGTTTGGACTACCACGGCGTCAGTCAACTTAACTTCGACAATTTAACTAATAACACTCACTGCAGCTCCCAGTCACCTAGTACCTAACTACCTCTAACGACCTTTAAGTATAGATACGACCTACCTATGTACACAGGGTGTCACGGAAAAGGTGTACCTACTAAGAAAGGGGATGATTCTGGAGTTGGACCCCGCAATTTTGAATTTTAATTTTATAATATTTAAAAATTATTTTTTAAAAATCAAAGCAAAAGTAAAGACTTTTTTTTCTTCCTTTTCATGTTTTACGTGCACTATTGTATCATTTAATATTACAAAATATTACACAAATGCTTTTTGCTTGTTTTTTCAGCAAAACCAGTGTTATAACAAAACAATAGTAATAATGTAAGTAATACGCGTAAAAATACGATTATAAAGTAAAATATCTCAAATTTTTTTCGAACCAACGAAATAAATGTTTGAAATTCTTAAAATCCTAGAAAAACCTTGACCCCCTCGATGTCCAGAACTACCCCCTTTCCAAGTCCACCCTTTCCGTGGCAAACTGTATAGCATATAGTTATGTTGTATAGTCCAAACCCACTTTATGGAAAATTCCGGAGCCACTTCGATTATGCAGACTTTTGCCTGATGAAGCGATTAATCAAACGTAGTCCGACGGCTGTGACCTGCTCAGCGGAGGGTGCTTGCACCCTATGGAAATTTTATGGGCTTGTGTAATCGGTTGTTTTAAGTTATTTTCGGTCTATTTTGTTATACATCATCATCATCAGCCTATGTATTAGTACACTGCTGGACATAGGCCTCCCATAATATATAGTGATCAATGAAGGAAAATACTTCCAGCATTGATTATCCTCAGCTCAGCTGGTTCCTCTTTCTCGTGTCTGATTGGTGTTTAATTTTTATTTTTTCTCGTCATTGTATGTTGTTGTATCTCGTAAATCTATGGACTACATTGTCTGAAATAAAATCTTTTTATTTTTATTTTATTTATTAATTTATAAAGATCGCCATAGCGCTCAGCGTCTTCAGCTTGCCGCATCCCAGCATCTGCCTGCAGTCTTTCGCAGATCGTCATCCCACATCCCAGAGTCGTGGTCTCCACTCATGAACACGTTTACCCCAGCGGTTGTCGGTTCTTCGCGAGACGTGGCCAGCCGACTGCCATTTCAGCTTGCTAATTCTTTGAGCTATGTCGATAACTTTAGTTCTCTGTCAGATGTATTCGTTACGAATCATATCCTTCAGAGACTCCGAGCTCTTTCCATAGCTCGTTGAGCGACTTTGAACTTTTATTTTGTTATTCGCCTTTTGATAATTCGTTAAATTTCCCACATAACATTGCACTAGCATCTTTCGTTGATATTGAAGAGGTAGATAAATGTTCGTTGTATGTCTCCGTTAAGTATGGACTGATTTTGAAAACTCGTTCGCTATTACTTAGAGAATTATCCCGAAGTAGTTTTTTTTTTATTCCTAAGGTAAAATTAAAGTAAAATTGAGGGATTCAGAATCGTTTTTGTAGTTTTTTAAAACAATAAAATTAGTTTTTACACGGTTACGGTAACCTGATTAAAGCCAGCTAAATCAACAGCCAACAGCTTTTGCTAAATGACTTTCTGATTATTCTAACCGACTGGATTTTTCTATAAAATAGTTCAACCCTATTATTATTATTATTATTCTATAAAATAGGGACCCTTTTAATTTCTTATATCTTTTTCTTCATCCCAAGGTTGCCTGGGAGAAATCGCTCTCAGCGATAAGGCCGCCTTTTGTACTTTGAATTTGTCATTTAGATATAAGACTTTTATTAACTTTATTTACTTGTAAGTACAAATAAAGTGTTCATTCATTCATTCATTCATTCATTCAACTCTTTAGTAAAATTCAAGATACTTATCACACTAATATTATAAATGCGAAAGTTTGGATCGATGGATGTTTGTTACCTCTTCACGCCAAAACTACTGAACGGATCAGGCTGAAATTTTGCATACAGGTAAGTCTAACCCTGGAATCAAACATAGGCGACTTTTTATCCCATATATCAGTTCCCATGGGATATAAATAACCTCAAAACGTTTCCATAGAAACAACGCATGCGAAGCCGCGGGCAGAAGCTAGTCTTGAATATATTTCTGCTTATAAGTTTATTGGCATCCTAAGATTATTTGCTCTGACAACTCAAGAATTTCAAGATTGGTATATTAAAAATTCTTAGCTTTTCATTTTATTTTATGGCTTTAACGGATGATTGGCCCCGAATTTGCTTCTGAGAAACTTATTTGGGAATCTATTTTCAAGGTCCATGTAGTTTTCAAAGTCGTAGGAGCGTAAACTATAATTTCGTAAGTTTAAAGACCCTGTCAAGGCAAGGTAATTAGACTTTGAATATTTTTCAAGCCGCCGCGCTGCTAGATAGAACCTTTTCCGATAAACTTTCTAAAGGGCCTAGCTTTCTTCAAATTAAATTAAAAGTTCTCAAATCTTTCTAGGCCGAAGTTGCCACGTTCCATAGTGTGCGAAACACAAATTAAACTAAATGGAAATAAAATATATTCTTTTTTTTTTCACTCTCTGCAGGCTCTCGGGATTTGGTTCTATGAACTCTTCGGCCAATCTAAGCTCACGCGAATCTGCAATTAAGGGCTAAAAAATAATTTAAATTATTTATTATCCTTAAGCCTAGGACCAGAGCTGGACGCAGGTCTCCACATGATATGCGCATTATTGGCTTATGTCATATGTGGGATAATCCCCACGCTACAGGATCGCAGTTCGGTGGTGGGAGAATTGTTCTGCAGGAAGCGCTGTAGCCTTCTGGTGGTTATCCCTTAGTCGCCTCTTACGACACCTGCGGGAAGAGCTGGGGTGGTGCAAATTCTAAGCCGGTAACGGTCTTGATGACCTTAACGCATTCACTGCCCATCCTTGGCGCGCCCCTCCAGGTTGCACCGCCGCATGAGGCTCTGCAGACACTCGTAGACTAGGTGCGTCTTGGTCCATGAAAGTGTTAGTATAATATAACGCATTCACTGCCCAGCCTTGGCGGTACGACCTGGAGGGACGCGCCGCCGCACGAGGCGCTGCAGATAGACTAGGTGCGTCTTGGTCCATGAAAGTGTTAGTATAACGTATTCACTGCCCAGCCTTGGCCTTACTACCCGGAGGGACGCGCCGCCGCACGAGGCGCTGCAGATAGACTAGGTGCGTCCTAGTCCATGAAAGTGTTAGTATAAGCAACGTAAACCGTCGATTACCTAGGCAAATCCCATCATCCTTTCAATATACCCTTAAGTATTTACCTAAAGGTAAATAAGGACACTGAAGCCTTATCCCAACAAGAAAACGAGGGCAAACCTTCGACCTCTGCCCCCGAGGCTGTTGAACGCTAAATCTTTCATTGTACGAATTAATCTCAACTTAGGTGTTTGTTTAACTGTTTGTTTTACTTATTAGATGGTACTTTGTGATTGTTTGAGCAAATTAAGGGGAGTAAAGGACATATGTTACTCCCACACTATTTAGCCAAATTCGACGTAGAGTATGTAGGTACCAACTACATAAACGATCCTTCGTGGATGTAAAGGCCATTGATGATGATGATGATGTAGGTACCTATTATTTTTTAAAGTTTTAACAAGAATCAGCCGGTCATCTGACATCGTTTCTGAATCTACTACTATATTTAATGATTATTTGTTGATTTTTTTTTTAGAAAACATTTCTAAAAAGACAAAAATAATCATGGGGAAACAATAACAAAAGGTACGCGATAAATACCCGAAAAATAATCATTAATTATGTTAACAAATCTCGACATTTTATTTTATTTTAACATAGATTACCCAACCAATTACCAATTACCCATTTACTTTTTATGTACATACGGTTTTTCCTACTTAGTACAAGTGCCTACCTATCTATGGAGTTCGTCACAACAAACTACTTAAACTTTCTACCCCTCATGAACTTGTACAAATTGGGCGCTTTAGCTTTACCCAGAAATGTTTATTTATCAACCCATAATCAGCATCAGCATTTTGTAAATGCTTACCTTATTGAAATAAGCACAAACATCCCCATAAGAAATGCCATTTCACCTGCCATTTGCCCATTTCAACGACCTGCGTAGGCCTGTACAATCACATCGTAAAAATAGGTGAAAGAATACGGCCAAGCGAGAAAGGACTATCCTGTTTCAGAGGGTTCCGTAGCCACCGTTTCAGACTGCCTAAATTGAGCCAATACCTGTGCCTATGAATGAAAGTATTAACAAAAAATATTCTAAATTTTCAGCGTCAACTAGGTACAACACCGAACCGCCCAAGTCATTCCTGGATCGAATGTTTTTGAAATATTTGAAATAACTTTTACAGTCTAGAAAAAAAAATTAAATGATTTCGTCACATAGGTAAAAGGACACCCATAAACATACATGATAACATGAGGGGTATTAATATGTACTTACCCCACGTATTCCCTCTCTCTCTAACTCACGTACTTACCCATACAACAAGTTTTGATAATCTCTCCCTATTCCGAAAGTTTAGCAGACTCGGGAAAATCGGGAATACTTCAAATATTTAGAGAACACTAAACTTATAATAACAGTTGTCTCAACTAAAGCCTAACCAACGAATTATTTTTTTTTTTTTTTCATTTATTTATGTTACATAATTATTAACTTATCTTATCTACAGCTAACATAAACCGTAATTCGGTTTGTCCGTCAGCCTCAGTCTCTAAGGTACAATATAGTTATTATTATAAATAGTTGGTAATTGTATCTTCCTACGTAAGTTGGTAGTTTAATACAGTAAACTCGTACACGAAGAAAAACAAAATAAACACACACCGAAGTTTCACATCAGAAACTAAATTATGTAAGCTAATTAAACACGTTACTTTCCTACCTATGAGCTTCTAACTACGGAACCCTAATAACGAATAGCTACATTAAGTTCCAGCCGTTAGGATGGCGTTGAACCTGCTAGTAGCGACCTCTTTCTGAAGTCCAGTAAATTCGCAGGTGACTGCGGAGGGGAAATAAACAGTGCGGCTTAAGAGGGCGCGATGCGCACCATTTTGTGAAGTGGTTCTGTCCCGCTCCTATGAACGCGAAAGAAATCCTATGCCTATGCATAGAATTTCAGGTTTATACTGGTTTATATTGAACGGCGAATAAGCGCAGAAATTAAGTTTTTTCTTATTTACAAGAAAACTACACAACTTATTTAGAAACTGGATCAAGGTGTTCCTGAGATCTCGACCAAATTATGTGCAAAACAGTGCACTTTCGAGATTTTTGTACCGTATTTTCATTCTTAATCATCTTTCACATTCAACTAACTAAAGAATAAAATTAATGTTGCATTTTATGTGCCACGGGGATCCCGTGACTGAGATCTAGGCTTAGTTTGACAACCAAACTCGTTAGGTTCGCCCCTTATGAAATGGACTGAGGAAACAATTAGCTGTATTTATGTAGTAAAATACATTACCTACCTACTATTTTGAGCTAGATTTTGGTAGGGCTTAAAACTTATTTTGAAAGGGCTTGTTCGGGTAGGTGCCTAATGTGACCTAGTGTGCCGTCAAGCGAATGTTGAGCTCCGTTCTAAAGGGTATGGTTGCCGGGATTTAAGACTTGTTATGCCAGCGGAGGCCGCACTTTTGTGATTTTTAAAACATCTGAGACTTAGAAAATAGGGTTTAAAATTCTGAAAAAAATTATATATTAAAGATCTAATTTGGTCAAAGTCGCATTCTGTTACAAGATCTAATGAACTTCACTCGATAGAAAAAATCCCAAAGATACCCCTTTTTCTAAAGTTTTTTCAATATTATGACTAGCGAACTACAGATATGTTACTTTTTTTTGTACTCGACTAAAGACACTTAATGTTTCTAAACAAATTCGCAGAGTTTGACTTGATAAAATGATTTTCTTAATCACCATGTTTAAATAACTACAAAAAACACGAGCGCGGCGGCTTGGCAGGCGCGCGTTTTCCCTTACGCCTTCTAAAGCAGGAATACATGGCCTTAAGTTAGCTTAAGCCTTAAAGCTTTTCCCTGAAATAAAAGCAGTTTTTTTTGTATCTACAAAATAGGAATATAGCAAGACCAAAAAATCTTAGCTCTACCTCACCAGTAAATTTCTACTCTATGTTCAATAAAAAAGGTTCGAAGTCCTCTCCTTTGTGTTCGTTCCAGTTACAGATTAAATAAATTACACACCTCTCGCGTTACAAACACCTTTCCGGCCCTCTTGGAAAAGAGGAAACTTTGACACCACGACACCTAAATTACCTACACTAGTTAGATCAGCAGATTTCCATTTCATCTCTTTTTACTGAGACTGAAGCAAATTTTTCATTCGTCTTTTTAGATTTTGGGAGGACATAACCTGAATAAGCTATAGCTTCCAGCTCAGGTGTCAGAGCTAAAACTGTCTTAGAAAATGGTAGATATTTTCCGAATTTTATATTTTCGAAGATAAAGTAGATGTTCCTGAAAAATTTGTACTCAGATATTGCGAAAAAATTTGCCTTTATGTAGTAGGTAATTTTAGAATTCTTGTAAAATGTTTTACGCTCAAGTTTTGGTTTTGATTGCCCCCCGTTTTCAGGGGAGGTAGGTAGCCTCCTAACAAATGTACCTACCTACCTATGTATTTTATCATCAATATTGCAGCAAAGAAAAAAATTCTGGCTTTTCTAATTTAAATTATATAATTCTATTGTATTTTTACAAGCTTTTACTTAACTTGCCATGTATGTAACTATGTTTGTACGGGTGGAATCTTGCAACTCAATTTTGAAGCAGATATCTTCGACCGATTGAGCTGAAATTGTGTATACACGTTTAGTTTATATGACAATGCATTAAAAGTTTGTATTTAAAAAAGGTTTTTTCAAAATATTAAAACTTATTTACCAATAAATTTCCCATACAGTAAAAGGTAAACAAAACTCCGCCTAGCAACTCGAAACACCCATAATCAGTTTAATCGTATTGTCCGAAATTGCCCAAACAAAATCCCATTTTCCCTGAACCTCTCTGTTCCCTGCTAATCCTGATGAATGATGGCCCAAACATGGCTGAATGATTAATCCTCTAGGCTGTGATGATGAAGCTCTCTAATTGGCTGGCCTTGATTCTGGCGGGCCAGACAATGTCATATCGTATGCGAGATTTTCGTAGATAAATATTCTTGAATGTGCTGCAACGATTTGTAAACTACGTTTATCCAACCAGGTACAGTCAAGGACAATAACTGCTGAAGAAGGTCAATTTTCCAAACGCGTTTTTGGGTACTCATACGAGTACAAAAATGAAAATCTTCTTTTCTCCTAAATTCTCGTGGCTATGCCGCCTCCTGATTGATATGATAAAGAAATACTTATACACACAATATTATAAATAAATGACTTCAACCTAACAAACCAATCAATGTGAACGAAATTCGTTACAAGTACGTCACGTCGAAATTCGAAACTACATCTACGTTAATAAGGCCCTTTGAATACCAAAGCTAGTCACTCGAACGTGGTCATGCATGACATACCATGTGCTGATTCGAACACATGTCGACGACATGTGTTTGGTAAACCACAGGTCTGAGTGTGACATAATGTGTGGTAGTAGCAAATATCACCTCCAATACAAATAAATCAACAAAAATGTTAAAGAACTTCATAACCTGGCGCAAAATGTTTTGTTGCGTTCATTTTGCACCAAATAGTCTTGAGAATAGGTTACTTAACAGCTTCATATTTTAACATTACCTGTGGTACCAACCGCTACGCATTGTTTCACTATTTTGTGTTACGAAGCGTAGAAACTACCCACTACGAGTTATGTAGAGTAAAATGTACGCTACGTCGTAATGTTATATTGCTACGCCATACGCCATTGTGCAACAAAGTACCTACTCTACGTCGTAGCACAATACGCCGTAGCAAAAATCTGCTACGAGAGTTGTAGAAACTTAGATAGTAGCGTAGGTTGCCTAACCAAATATATCAAAAGTTATTTTTATTAGACAATTATTAGACCATAGACGTAGCTTTTATAAACGTTGCAAATAAATACCTCATTTACCCTAATTGTAATTATAATTTAGATCTAGAAGTAATGTTACGGACTACATAAGCGGTTTTGCCGAGCTGGTCCAACAAAACGTTAAAGACTATTGAAACGGTAACTCGCTACTCAGACCGGTAAACTTCGCTCGGATTTCTCGGTTTTGCGCGGTATCTTATCCCGTCAAGTATTTTAGTGACCTGGAGAATTACCGCATTCCCACTCGGTTCACTACCGCTCTGAGTAGCGAATCCTGCATCGATCTGAACTGTGCCTGACTACATCAAACTTACTACTTTTTATACCTTAAATTTTTTCTCATGGGATAGAAATTATCATAAAACATTTCCATAGGAACATCGCGTGCGACGCCGTGGACAGAAACTAATACTCAATAATATCAATGCTGGAGAATCTGTTGTCTGTTTCTTCTGTTGTTTTTAGTTTTTCAGAGTTTTGGATTATTAACGCCATGTACTGCTAATTACTTTTTTTTCTGCTTCCAGGATAAACCGGGAGACAAACAAAGTAAATATTTTACTATTGTTCAAGTGCTGTTTGTTAACTGTTCGAAATGAGAGTTTGGTTCATTTAGGAAAATATATACTCGACATTATGGTATTGTTTTATTTTAATTACGCCACCAACTAGATTATATTTTTTCTCCACGTTTGTTTTTTAGGGTTCCGTACCTTAAAAGGAAAAAAGGAACCCTTGTAAGATAGCTTTGTTGTTCGTCTATCCGTCTGTCAGCCCCCTTTTTTCAGGAACGCGTGGAGGTATCGAGTTCAAATTAACATCAAATGTCAAGTCCGTAACTTCTTGCGAGCCGTGATATAAATAAAACTTAAGTCAACGCAATCAAAAGTTACAGCCGTTTATGTCCGAATATTTTGAAGTTTCCAAGGGAATCGCATGCACACAAAACCTATAGGGTACTTCCCGTAGACCTAGTCATAAAATTTGGCAAGAAGTAAGGTTTCAAGTAGCACAAATAAAGAGAAAAATCTGAAAACCGTAAATTTCTAGTTAATTAACAAAAAATAAATTTTTAATTCTTGCCATAGGCCAAACCTAGGCGTACTTTCCGTTGACCTAAAATCATGATACATATTTAGCAAAAAAACAAGGTCTTACAATTAAACGGAACCCTTAGTGCGCGAGTCCGACTCGCACTTGACGTTTTATTTTAACTAGCCTAATTCGTCCCACTGCTGGGCAAAGGCTTCCCCTAAACCTGTCCACACGGTGCGGTCACGCACGATCTCTTCATGTTCCTTTACTAGGTACTAATATTATAAAGGCGAAAGTTTGTGCAGTTGTTGTGAAGATGTTTGGCCGAAGACAACGCCTACTGAACCAGGAATCTATTTTTTGTCCTGGAAAAACGCGTGTGAAGCCCCGGGTAGAAGCTAGTCTTTAATTTAGATAACATAATAAATAAAATAAAAAATAAAATAAAAAAGCCTTTTATTTCTTCCAGAAATTGCTAGTTTACAAAGCTAATGAATTTTGTTAGTAGGTATCAAACATTTTATTATTTAGGTAATAGTTTATTATTTTAAGTTCGTAGTTACAGCGGCTTCCCCCAAACAGATGGACACAAATAGCCACAAATTGGATTCCTCGAGACGTGAAACGCAGACGAGGTCGACAAACAAGGAGGTGGTGTGATCAAGGAAGTAGCGGGAAGCAACTGGACCAGAATAGAAAGGAACAGGAGTGAATGGAAAAGCTTGGAGGAGGCTTTCACCACCAAAGGCGTTCCTTACCGGACAAAAAATTGCTCCGTTAATGTAAATAGTTTAGATAAAGATTTATAGAATAGGAACCTACTTTAAGCTTAAGCATTAAAAAAATGCTTATGTTAGGTATCACAAATTGCCCAACGTAATTTTTGGAATTTCCTTTCTTCGACGTAATAATAAGATAAAATATGTGGCGGCGTTAGTGTTCGGGGAGGTAGAGCCTTAATGCAAGAGCTTGTGCTAAACCGTCTGTTGCTTTTGTGATGTTACGTATTTTTATATGACTTATTTTATTTTTTATTTTTATGTTTAGCATACTCTTCTCCATTCCTCGTAACATAGCAAATGGTTATTAGATTTTGTAAATAAAAGGCTTAGATACTTACTTACTGAGACAACATACATAGATGATACACATTTCCTCTATGTTAACATTTCGTTAAATAATTTACAGACAGTTAGACGATCACGCGATGAAAAGTGACGATGTGGCAGATGGATATTTTGCCTTCCCATGAAGGTCTAAACGACACCCAGAGAAGACGGTGGCTACCGTAAAAAGTTGGTCCATTTGAAAGAATAGTTTTTGCTCCCTATAGTTTCCTCTAATGCATGCATCCATCACCATCTTGCTTCCTTATCTTGACGGCAACCGAGCCCGTATTGCTTACGGAACATTAGGGACAATGCTGCTTCAGGGTCGACTCAGGGCTACGACCCTGAAGGTAAGCCCTTTGAAGGTAGGCCTTGAAATTAAACAATAAGGGATCAGGTTACGATTGAGGAATCATGGGGTTACTGCGATCAATGCTCCGAGTAATAAACTGTAGAGCATTTCCTGAGGAATTTGTTGACAATTTCTGTGGCACTATTAACTAGGAGCAAAGTCGCGGGTAACGGCTAGTCTATACTTCTATACTAATATTATAAAGAGGAAAGATTGTTTGTATTGTATAGGCTCCGAAACTACTGGACCGATTTGAAAAATCTTTCACCTTTAGGAAACTTACTTTTCAGGGAGTGACATAGGCTATATTTTATCCCGGAATTCCCACGGGAACGGGAACGGCGCTGGTGAAACCGCGAGGCGATCGTCTAGTAAGTAAATAATGTTGGGCAATTCATACAGCATCATATAGCCCCAAGAGCAGAGCTTGTGTTATTTTATTGGTACCTACAAGATGGATACTTATATACATACTAAATTCTGCCTGCGGCTTTGCACGCGTATTTTTGGTATAATAAGTAGCCTATTATCTAGTTAGCCTTTGTTCTAAACGTACGCCAAATTTTATCTTGATCTGTTCAGTAGTTTTGGAGATGCTAGGTAACAAAAATTCAGATTTCACAAACTTTCGGCTTTATCATATTAGGTTTATGAGAACCAAAGTTATCGACATAGCTCAAAGAATTAGCAAGCTGAAGTCGCAGTGGGCCGGCCATATCTCGCGAAGAACCGACAACCGCTGGGGTAAACGTGTTCATGAGTGGAGACCACGACACGGCAAACGTATTGTAGGACGCCCTCCGGCCAGGTGGGATGACGATCTGCGAAAGACTGCAGGCAGTGCTGGATGCGGCAAGCTGAAGACGGGGCGCTATGACGCTCATTAGGGGAGGCCTATGTCCAGCAGTGGACTAATATAGGCTGATGATGATGATGATATTAGGTTTAGTAGGATATACCTTACATACTTGGGTATAGATATTAAAAATTATATAATTATATTAAATAATCTGCAATCATAACAAATATTTGTAAGGCGGGAATCGCCCGCTGCACAACAGAGGTCGTCACTTAGATACTTTGTCCATCACTGGAATATTTTGTTTATCATGGAACTACAAATTTACGGTATCCGGAACTTTACTTTTTACTTGTTCACTTATTATGCTTCTTGCCGATTTTCATGATTCTAGGTCAACAGGAATGCCTACAGAACAGGGAAACTTGATTCTAGGTCAACAGGAATGCCTACAGAACAGGGAAACTAAGTACTTACACTAACGCCCGAATTTTCAAACGCAACGAGGCATGAGTCAAGCGACGAATTTTTGACAGATTTTCAATGAAAACTGTTAATAAGTTGCGACTTGAGAAGTGCTTAGATCTGAGTTGCTTTTGAGTATTGGAGCATTTGTGCACACACGTTTTTTTCGAATGTAGATTTTGCCAAATCTACCTACAGTTATTTCGCTGTGTATACCTATGCACGGTGCCCTCAACATTCTTTATGTCTAATTTTGATTAAAACTGACGTAACTATAGGGTTTGACAAGCTAATCATAATAATTATCGTTGGGCAAGCGGAGCTAAGTACGGTACCTATAGGTTACTTATTATGGCTTTTATACTACACCTGCGCAGAAAGTTGCTTATTCCTTTTCCAAACATAAGGTAGAAAGTGCGTCATTTGCAGGCATACCCAAATGCGGGACGGAAAATTATGGAATTTAATTTCTCACGCGTTTAGCGCGTACATGATTTCGGCCTCTTCCCTATTCGGAAGAATAATTTTAAAAAAGAACCATGTGAAAATTGCACGTGCGTGTATTTATTGCTACATTTGAGTTTACAATTTGAATTTACTCGAGTGATTTTGAGGATTCTTATAAGAGCCTTTGTATGCATTATCGACACACGAAAATAATAATGTTAGTCGAGAACACTATATAAACAGCTAATTTTAGTAATGCCGAAAAGTTTAAATTCAGCCATTATATAATGATGTTGAATGACCTCTGGAAGTGTTTGCCATTTTTTTACCTATGTTGTTATCTGTTTTTGTAAGTATTCTATAACGCATGGGTTTTATTTTGGCCCCAAGTTAGGGCCAAAATCAAACCCATGCATCAAAATAAAACAAAATGGCCGTGCACAATAAAAGTTATAGGTAATTTTGCGGCGAAATTGAAAAAAAAAACAAATGTTAGGGCCATCCCCCATACAAAAATCCTCAAACTATATTTTTTCAACTTTCTAGGACAACACATTTTGAACTGAGCATGGTTTGTTTAGTGTTCGTTTTTTGGCACTTACATAGACCCTGTAGGCCCTATAATATAAGGGAACGAAAGATTTCGCCAGAGTAATAACATCCGTGTAGGGTCTGTGACAGCCGCTGCAGCCTGTTGATGTTTCAGCACCACTCGCTTGCCATTTAGCTAACCACGCTTCGTCACGAGCAACCAGTCCTTCCGCTAATATTTTGCGCCACACGGTCCTCCGATTCAACTTCTCAATTGGACAGGTCTATATTATTTTTAAAGCTAGCATATCACGCCAAAAGACCTATCAGTAGACCGAGACGACGCTTCAAAGATTCCCCTCCGGACCATCTGACCACCATGAACTTGCCACTGGTGGTGACTTGGGATTTCTATATCCCAACTGACTACCAGTGACCAAATAACACAGTACTACTCCCATATCACCACCAGTGGTGAAAATTGTCTCATTTTACCACTAGTGGTAAAATAAAACAACATCAGCACTTTACCACCAGTGGTCAAATTATAAGATCAGTTTCAATTTAGTTCTGGGGTATGGGTGGTATGGGTATAGGCGAGCAATTTCCCATGTCCTCTTTGGAAATAATGCTTTATCAGGGACAACTTTAATGGACATCTCGTATTCTATTCCGAGAGAGCAAAGTTCAAAGAAGTCTTAAGCCCGTACAAAAGTATTTCCTTCGAAGTCAATAAATTTTAAATCAAGGCTTCTTCAGCCTTTGTCATTCCTTCCGGCCTTCTGTGTAAGCTTCAGTTAATTTGTTATTGCACCTTGAAAGAGAGATTAGGTAGCTTTCTCTGAATTGGTCGAGGTCATTTTGAGGACATTGTCCCGAAATCGTTTCGAAATTTTAACAATTAAAATGGGACAGGAAAACATTGGCGTATTTCTCAAAACTGAAAAATTTGAGGAAGATTTTATAATGTGATGAAATTGATTCTCTCTACCAATTTCTGAGCCGAAAGTTTTTATATAGTTCAAAGTCTAAAAAGAAACTGCGACGGGTCCAAATGTCCCCATTTCTCACGGATCGAGGTAGGCGACCCCACGCGAAAAAAGAGAAAAAATTGCAAGCAGGGAAACGGAAGCAACCACCTGTTTCATCGATGTGTGCGTTCAACTTCCGATTTCGAGAGTGTGGGTGGCTATCGGTAGATAGTAACGTATCGAGTATCGATCGCTTCGATATCACTCCTCGTTGGTTATGCTGTCCTAGTACTTTCCGAACGGTTTTCGATTATCGGCGATTGGCAATAGGGTTCGATTACTTCCCTATCGGTTGGTTTGTTTTGGGGTGGGTCACAGAATAGACGAGAGTTGGTGTATCCGGCCTTGAGGGGTTGATATCGGTACAAAATGTCGATAGCATGGAATCGTTTGAAAATTAAAATCAACTACTGTGGATCTCCCCGATTTTTTTCGGCTTTGTGAATTTTATCGAAAAACCACAGTATACTCGTAGTTATTTTTAATAGTTCTTAGATTACGCACTATGCACATCGAAAAATTAACATTTCTACGATCTCAATAACGTATTGACTGGTAAATTAAATAAAACTACAAGATTTGATTTGATTTTACTGGTAGGTTCGTTATGATAAGAAGTTAATAAACATGACAAAGAAACTCACATCATCGTTTCTTCATCTAGACGAGTCCTTTATCCTAATGAGCCGTGAAGTGCTCCCAAGAAACGTGGGAAAAACATCTCCTTACTACCTCTGTCCTCCTTGTACCAAAGAAGGGATCAATTCCCGAAATTCTCACGCTCGTATCCCATTTTTAAAACAATAGCAACACAAACGGCAACAGTCAATTTCAGCTCTATATTCTTACGTATAAGGCTGTATTTACGCCGCAAAGACTCTCAAGACGAGATTTTATAGCCCGCAGCACAGCAGGATACCACTGCTGTTACGGACATTTTCAACATCCAATTCTAAGCCTTATCTTTCAGACATAAAGCCTACACGCTCGCTCTATAATTGACGAGGAGAACGAGAAAGAAATACACGTCCCGTTTCTGTCCTTGTCTGGCGGGTTCAATGGCCAAGCATCCGCTGGGAAAGGATGGCAACAGAAACACCACAGAATAATGACAGTACGTAGACAGGCACTGGAATGCAGACTCTACCTCCTATACTGCTCTGATCGCCTGGTAGTTGTGGAGGCTTGAGAGCCTTAATGCGGAGCGTGGAGAGTTTGAAATATCTCTGTAAATTCCACCAAAATAAAGCCTGAAAAAACTGATTCAATTTCATTTTAAGAAACCGGTGTCCTCTTAACACATACACACACTTCTACATGGGGCATGTAAATACCATCTGTATGAATCGTGCATAAAGTGCTCTTAGCATTAAAACCAACATAGTTTCAAAAGTTCGGACATTTTTAGAGAATAAGAATACGCATTTATTGTTCAAACTGTGTACGTACAAAGTTGGTCTTATGAACTACTTTTAAATTGTTGAGCAGTTTGTCCTTTCGGACATACAACCTACTGTCCAAATATTCTTTGATTTATAACAGATATTTTCTTAACTTTAATTTATTATCTTCTAGGTATTTCTTCTATTTCTAACGGTAAATTGTTGTATATTTTAATGGCAGAAATATTTGAATTTTCTGTAACATTGTATTGTTTACTTGAGGCATACAAATATTATATTTGCAGTTTTTACGTAGGTTATTATGTCAACAAGATTGGTTTTCAAAGAAGATTTTTTATTGTTTTTTTTTTATAATAAGCATATTTCCAAAATGTATATTCTAGTTAAGGTTAAAATATTATTGTCTCTAAATATGTTGCCAAGAGATTCTGTAGGTACTTTTTAAGTTAAAAATTGCTAGCAGGCACTTTTTAAGCACGACAAAAATAGATTCTATATCCACTGAGTTCCCCCAGAAAATTATTCCGTAGCAGAAATGAGGAAATACATGAAATCTGGTTTAATTTATCTCCTATAAATTTATACTATTTTATGAAATGTTTAAGTTTATGTCTGGTGTTTTATGATTATTTTGAAAACGTATAGTATTAATGCTTTTAACTACTACGTACGTACACAAAAACTACCATTGAATTTTTAACCCACGCCTTGTATTTCTTAGGAAGCCTAGTCACAAAAACATGTGATGTAACTTTACTCAAAGTCATTTCGAAATTTCCACGGCAAAACAATTTTATTGCGAACATTACTATTTAAAAGTTGATTTGAATGGCTTCTCCACCGCCTCGCGTTAGGATGGATGTATTAAGGACTTTTGCGAAATGTTCAAGTTTCCGCATGAGTTTCCGAAATAAATCCGATGTTTGAGAGATGAATGGCATTTATTTTGACACACATATAAAACATACAAAAAATAAGGAGCTAAATTAAAAACAAATGTTGGACGTCAAATTGAGCTTTGCCCCCCTGACCCTGTGCCGAAATAGGCATTGACTCAGCATGTGCTGAGCGATAGGTAAGAATGTCAACATAAGTAAATAGAGGATAGTAAATAAAAGATATAAAGAGGTAAACACCCCGCTGCTGGTAGGTAGATCTCGGGTAATAATGGTACAAATAATTATAGGGGTACACACTAATAAATTTAATAAAAGGACGGAAAATAAGTGTGGTTATAATGTACATGTTTGAAACACATTATCTTTAAGATCCTATGTACAAGTCATAGATGTTAAAGCTCTGGGCAGGTTTGTCTTTTGATGATGACTTTTATCTGTACTAATATTATAAAGAGGAAAGATTTGATTGTTTGTTTGTTTTTATTGAATAGGCTCCGAAACGACTGGACCGATTTGAAAAATTCTTTCACCGTTAGGAAGCTTACTTTTCAGGGAGTGACATAGGCTATATTTTATCCCGGAATTCCCACGAAAACGGGAACAACGCGGGTGAAACCGCGAGACGATCGTCTAGTTTTTATTAAATATATTAAAGGGTGTTATTTAAAATTCGTAGTACCTAGTTCATCGTTTCGATCGTAAAGATTGCCCAGCGTTTACCATGTACGTACAGAACGTGACTGACTTCTATACTCCTGGCATTGTCTTAAAGAAGGCCTGAGGGATCAGAATACAACCCTGTTAAAGTAAACATTGACTTACCCCTGTTATTCCAGAAAGTCCGGAAATAAACCTGGTGCTAATTAACGTGAATGTTGCGTCACGTTAACGTTACGTTAACTCTCGTTAGAACAAAAACAACGTGGGGTTGGAAATATTTCTCAATCTTTCCTAACTTGAGGAAGATTAAGAAATATTTAGTACTTACATCCACTAGAAGTTTCAGTTTTGTCACGTTGATATATATTGCTGCCACGTTTTGCAACATGCTTGATATTAAATTAGGTACGTATAAATTCAAACGTGTAACTTCGCCTTTTGTAATGGCTGCCGTTAGAACACGGTTCGGTGGAGTTAACATTCTGTGACACTTTCATTGTCCGAATTTAAGTAAGAATTAGAAGCAACTAGGTACTTATATTAATATTAAATCGATGTACTCACCTAGTGTGATGTGATTTATCATGAGAATAAACTCGCACACGCCAGGCGTTTTTTATTTGATCCATAAACCACGAGGTTGGTAGGCCATGCAACAGCTACGACACTGAGACCACTGGCGTGATAAGTTTTCACGAGCCTTTCCACGCATATTAGTCCACAAACGTCCACTGCTGGACATAGTGCTCCACCATACGACGACGCCGCAAAAAGTGGGCCTGATTCGCCTCCATCCATATCGCCTCCCAGGGACCGCTACAATGTCGTCGGGCCATCGAGTGAATGGTCCCAATGCAATGGCTACTAAATTGATTTTTTCCAAAACCCATTAATAAAAACCAAACCATCAATTTCAACCAAATTGGTCCTCTTGACCGATTGATTACGTTACCCAACCTACAAACGCTATAATGAAAACCAATAAATTCAAACAGGTCAATCGGCCAATATTGGCTAGCTATCGACGATTGCCGATAATGGACAACTGATCGGAAAATACCAGGCGCACATAGTCCGCTAGGAGCTATTCTGAACCGATCAATATTCGATACTCCCCCATTCCCGTAAAATAGGACACAGACAGGTGTATGATGCGCTCGTTGTTTGTGTGCGTGGATTGTACTTGGAGTATGTGTGAGTAAGGTTGGGAGTTCATTCATGATGACTGAGAGCACAGGAAGTCGATACCGATACCGGTAAGTGGACAGGAGATCATGGAGCGCTAGGAGATGGTTTGATTGGCTCAAATCGATTATGAAAGTTTCAATACTTATAGAACGAACCACTTTGGTAACCAATAAAACCGACTGAAACTAATAAACAAAATAGAGAAAAAAGAGTAAACAGTAAATCGAACCTTGAAGCAATACGACAAATCTTAATTGCTTTTCCAAAATGGTAAGCTAAAGGTAACAGAAGCTCAAGTTTCATTTCTGCCCAACCTAATCGATATTTCTCGAGTCGGAAAAACCTGAAACCTCTTACAAAATATTCAGGTGCTTTTCCCCTTGAATTGAAACGGCTTACCATAACAGCAGCGGTATAAAGATAAGGGTTTGTTGAAAGGGTGAAATGAGCTCTTGTATCTTATGCACTCCTAGTAAAGAGGGCAAAGATCTCTCGGGTTCAAAGTAATATTTTTTAACTTACATGCTTTTAACTTTGGTGCTTTGCTCTTTGCCATTTTCATTGTGAGTCTTTAAACAGCCTAACAAAATTTTTATGACATACTAGCTTCTGCCCGCGGCTTCGCACGCGTATTTTCGATACCTATATTAAGTAGCCTATGATTATCGAAGTTAGGCTTTGCTCTAAACGTACGCCAAATTTCATCTTGATCTGTTCAGTAGTTTTGGAGATCCTAGGTAACAAAAATTCTGATTTCACAAACTTTCGGCTTTATAATTTTAGCAGGATGTAGTTCCTTTCACTAACTTCCATTTCCATCTATCATACAAGTTAATTTGGTGAAATAAGAAGAAACAGTGAGACTCGACATGCTTACAATTGCCGCAAAACTACTTGTAACCCGATTAAAGTAGTTAGTGTAGACAGACAGAACCACTTAGCTAGTTGCAGTTTCCTAGCAGATAGCCTGAAATTGTATCTAATAGATGAAGAAACGAGATGAAAGAAAACGAAGAAATTATTCATTTGAGTATTGAAGAAAATTCTTGCTGCTACTATGGCATCTGATTTGGATGCTTGCATCATCATCATCAGCTGCTCTCCATTCACTGCTGGGCCAAAGCTTCCCCACGCATATGCCATTCGCCATAGTCCTACGCCCGATAAATAAATTATCAGATAGGGGCACTACCAATTTCTATTTTTGGAACTCATGTTTATTATCAAGCAAAGTTACGACCATTTCAACCGTTACAGCCATCGGCGTTATTAACCGCTATTGAACTTTTCAGTCACTGAAAATCTTCCACTCTCCTCGCATAAACCCGAAAGTACTAGAATAAACCTGTACGCTAATAAAAATGCAATAAAATCCTCGTAAAAGATAACAGTCGTTTTGTCATCGAAGATCAAGGTTGAGACAATATTTTATGAGTCCAGAACACGTCTTGAAGCCCTAGCAGGAGAAAATTTAGGCTTATGTTATGGAAAGTATTATGAAACTCTCAAAAAAAAAGGTGTTTAGACTCTTAAAACAATTTTTTGAAACTATCAATGTTAGTGGTTACGAACGCTAAATGCGGTTAGATCAAGACTCTTTTAAGTGGTAATCTTAAAGGGTTAAGCATAGTAGTATAGTATAGGTCCTTATGGGAAAGCATACCTACCATAAATATTCGTAGTGTGTTGAGTTTTCTTCTCATTCGGCACATTAGCATCTGTCATGGTCACGCCGTGAGATGCTGGTAGGGAATAGTATAGTTACGTAAAAGTGTGTGTGGTGGCAAATTAATGGTACCTACGAGTATGTCTAATTGTCTATGTATAATAGAGTGCACCTTTGTTTGCGCACACACTTGTGCATCGAGCTTAATAATGTTCTGCACGCATGACTAGTCTCCTGACCGAAATTTGGCTACTAGGACATCATCATCATGAGAAGCCATGCATAAATATACCTATTCCTTATTTTGACTCATAAGCTTGTTATAAGGTTGCGTCAGAGGATTTTTTTCTGCTAGGCTAGCCGATGGAAAGTTTTCTTCGTCGAAGATTATGAATTTCAAAACTTTATTGCCATGTGTCATGCATTTGTTTTTACGGTACCTATCGACTGTTGAATGACTGTTGAATGAACTCGCCTGAACACAATATATGTTTGATCTTCATTTGAAATTATGATTGGGACTGAGTACCTATCGAAGGCAGTTTAAGCTTCGATACTCTTCGATACTTACTCTAAGCTAATGCTAGACTATCTTTATCTTTATGATACAGTTACTTATACATGTATTTTGATGTCTCGTCTCCTATAAGTGAACTCTTAAATGACGCAAAAGGCTAGTTGCGTACTTTTAAATTCAAGGTTCCACAAACACTGTGTTGTGTAAGTACCTACCTGTAGATAACTTCTGCGCGTAACTGAAAAAGCTTGGCACTAGACCTAACCACAAACCTGATGTTAGCTATATCATCTTTTGCAAGGTAAATAGGCCCAATGATGCAGGCATAAATAGGCCAAAATGATGAAGAATAAACCGGGTACAACGAGAACCCGAAAAGCCATCCTGCCGTTCTCTTACTCTTCGGTCGTAACCTACAGTTAGGTAATGTTGGTAAACGTGGGCAATCCTATCAAAGAACCCACGTAGTAACGAAAGCGTAACAGAACGATATAGATATCCCGTTCTCTCGCCTTTTTCCCAGAAAGTTCCGGTAAAAACCTTTTTTTTCTCCCAAAATCCAACTTTCCGGGGAAAAACGTCTTCGATCTCCGTTGTTGGTACCAGGCAAGCAGAGTTTACGAAGAGCTATACGAATGCACCACCACAGATAATGTTGTTGCTAGTATGGTTGTAAGGTTCATTGGAAAGGTGAACGCTCTGTTTGGGAATTGTTATGAATGGAGACACAAGGGGACATTACATTACAGATTTTAACGTGTATTGCATTGGATTTAGGTCAGAATTTGTTGGTCAGTTCGTTTTATAGTTATAATTATTATCGTCGGCTTATTGCAAGAAGTCATTAACCGACAAATCCAAAAGTTTGGCAAAAGCAGTTTAAAGTTTTTATAACTTTAAGAGCCCATATCATCAAAACTACGACAGTTATCAATATAATTTAAACGCCAATATATAGAGATATGTAATTATTTTATAATTAACTGAAATCAGTACAAATTCAACCACTGCAATTTTTTTAAAAGCTAAAAATGCAAAGATAATGACTTCTTGCGATAAAAAGTTTTGTCTAAATTAGAGTTAAGCATTTCTGCAAAGAAGTTATTGGTGGCCTCTTTCGAGTATTACAAGACAAAATAATCATAAAATAACATCTTTTATCACTAAAAGCTAAACAAATTACCTTGTTTGTCGAAAACACTTAATAAAATAACTAAAATTAGTAATAATGGCACATGAATCAGTCAAAAACACGTTCTAAGCTTTTAGAAAATAATTCTGCTAACCAGCAAAGAGTTATAAACACATAAATAGGTTGGAAACGATTAAGTAAACTATTATTTAGATTAGAAAATATTAAGTAACAGACTTTGAGCTTTACCTGAAAACCTTCTTATCCTATCTGCCCTCCTCATAACGCTAGACCTGGCCGCGGACCCGGTCCCAGGGCGTGAGGACGCGTACGCCAAGGCACTCGAGTCCGTGGACGTCGGACCTCTCCAGACGCCTGCAGAAGTGGAATCCGAGGCCTCAGCGCTGATGGCGCGCATCATCGAGGCTAAGGCGGCCGCTTCCGTACTCATCACCAGGCGCCAAGGCCAGCGCAACGACCTCCCCCAACACCTTAAGTGGGTAATAGAGAGAAAACGCGAACTCCAGCGCAAGTGGGCGCGCTCCCGCTGCCCGCGACTGAAGACGCGACTCAACCCGATATCTCCCGAGCTCTCGGCCGCAGTACAGGTTTGGCGTGAGACCTGGGACTGAATCATCGACCGGGCCTCCGAACAGGACAATAACCAGTACGCGCTGAATAGGGCGCTCACGCGGCAGCCGGCAACAACTTACCCGCTGCTGGACCGAGATGGAGTCCGGCGCTTTGCTCCCGCCGACCGTGCCGAAATTCTGGCTGAGCACCTCGCGGAGCAGTTCTCGCCTCACCCCGTTGCAGCCGACGCCACCTTTGAAACCCTGAACCACCACCACCAGGTCGAGGACACAGTGAGGGACTTCCTGTCTGGCCCAACACCGCCCCTAGACGGGGAGTACTTCATCTCCCCTGCCGAGGTGCGGAAGGCCGTCCTCCGTCTACCCAGACGGAAGGCGCCAGGCTATGACGGAGTCCCCAACAATTGCCTCGCCGCGGAGTCACTGCGCTCGCCCGGCTCTTCAACGGAAGACCGGAGGGGTCATCGTGCTACCCAAGCCCGGCAAGGATCACCCCCTCCCGGCCAACTACCGCCCCATTACTCTACTACTAATAGTGGGCAAGCTCCTGAAACGCCTGCTCCTGGGGCGCCTGGCTCCAACTATCGAGCCGCGCCTGAAGCAATACGGCTTCAGGAGTGGCCACTCTACCACGCTGCAGCTCACCAGGGTGCTGCACCACCTTGCAGTCGAGCACAACGCCAGGCGCTGCACCGTCCGGGTCTTTCTGGACGTGAAAACGGCCTTTGACCGTATTGGGCACCCCGGCGTTTTGTACAAGCTCCTGCAAACCCCAACTTCACCAGTTCTCATCAGGATTGTGGCATCCTTCCTCGACAACCGGCTGTTCTTCGTCGCAGTTGAAGGTGCCACATCCTCCACTCGATCCATCTCTGCTGATGTACCGCAGGGTAGCAGCCTGTCGCCAGCGTTATACGCGTTCTATACCGACGAAATCCCCACCCTGGAGGGCCACCTACGCCCCGGGGAGAGGGATGTGTCGCTAGCGCTGTTCGCGGACGACAGCGCCTTCTTTGCGTCTTCCACCAGCCCCACCATCGCAGCCCGCAGGATGCAGCGGCTGCTGAACATCCTGCCGCCCTGGCTGGACAAATGGCGCATGGCCGTCAATGTGGGAAAGACAGCTGCGCTGTTTGTTTCCCGCCGCATCGGCCACCCACCGCAGCTGACACTTCGGGGCCAGAATGTAGCATGGAGCCCGCACATCCGGTACCTCGGCTTCGGGATCGACAGGTCGTTGAGGATGCAGCCGAAGGTTGACAGCGCACTGCAACAAGCGCGCGTCGCCCGACCGTTCTCCGACCCGTCCTGGGATCTCGCCTGCCTCTGAGGACCAAAGTGTGGGTCTACAAAGGCTAAGTCCGATCCCGACTCACATATGCAGCGCCGGCCTGGTACTCACTAGTCTCCCAGACGAATAGGGACCGGCTCCAGGGGCTGCAAAACGTGGCTCTGAGGATCTGCACTGGCGCGAGCCAAGTCAGGAACGATGTCATCGCCCGCGACCCGCAGATCCAATCCATAGACGAGTTTGTCGTACAGTACCTTTACCTTCACCAAATAGCGCCTCACCAACCCCGGCCCCCAGATGATGACCGCCCGTGAAGGCCCCTTCCCTGGGACCTCACCCCCGCGGAACCCCCCGGATAGACCGTGGGTTAATTTAAAAAAAAAATAACCCAAACCAAACAAAAAAAAAAGAAAAAACATGCAAATATATTAATAAAAAAATAAAATGATGAACAAGCTAAATAAATGCATTTTTTAGCGAAACCCAAGGACCGAGGAGTCGTCACCCCTCGAGTTGATGCCGAGGTAAAGAGGCCAAGCCTCGATGCCCCGCTCTGTGCCCCCACAACCGGAAAGAACGAACTACTACGCGGCGCGGCAGAGGCGCGAGCGGCCCCGAACAAAATACCCCTCTGCCCCGCTTCCGTGACTCCGGTCACACGGCACGCGGTCTCATAAGTAGCATAGCAACACGTAAATGTATGTGTGCAAAAGTCATTACCTTACATTTACCTGTTATTTTTACAATAACAAAAATCACTAACAAAACAATACTTCCTTCGAATAGTATTCTTTTACCATTAATTATGTTTCGAAAAAAGTAATTAAGTGTAAAAAATGAATTCTATAATAAATAAAAAACTCAGTGTGGACGTTACTCGTTTTGATAGAAGTCATTTAAAACCGTTAGTATTTTTTTTCCAAAAAATACGATACGACAAAACTGGTTAAGGTGCAAATAATGAATTAAAGCAAAACTTATTCAAACGTTTGTGAACGTAAAAGCACTTTCAAAATGTTGTTAAGTCACATAAATGAGTTACGTATGAAAATAAAAATGGCAATTGTGTTTTTTTTCTTTTGTTAAAATGTATTAATGTAAGTTCATGAATTTTATGAAACCAGATATACCAAAAATGCAGTTATTGACTTTATAACCAAGCCATAACTTTTAAGTTTGAAGAGCTACAAATTTGTGAGTTTTACCAAAATGTAGAGCTCATCGAGACGAACTCAATGGTATATCTAACGCAGTTAGTGACTTCTTGCGACTAATGACTTCTTGCAATAAGCCGACGTTATAATAAAATCTGTAGCTAAATAGGTACCTTAACTTAATTGAGTTCATGTTTCTATTTGAAGTTATGTAAGTACTTAATAATTTATTCAAATGTAGAATAAGCTCATAAAGTAATCAGGAGTTTTTTCCTACTTATTGGTTTTTTATCAAATCGATCGACATAAAAAACCAGAAAGTGAAAAACCGTATTTTTTCAATCTAAATGTAATCGTTCGATTAGTATACAGCAATTTCTTAGGAATTGTTGGAATTGAATTTGAGTTTGAATTGAGTTCCAGCAAGTTTTTGATTTACTGACCTAGATAACACAGTTTATTTGGACAGATTCTTAAAACTTTTCAGACCGGAAAACTTTACGATTTCGTTTCGAGTCGACCTCGATTTCATTGGATTTAAAATTCCTTTGTTTTTCTAAAGTAACATAAACATAGCCCATCGATCAAGTATGCGGCCTCCCCCGTAGATACCTAGAACCTTACAAGAATGACACTCAAAAGTGTCCACGTTTTGTTTTGACGCAGACAGTTTGCGCAGAGCCTGTCAAGTTTTTTACATGCGGAACAAGAGATTAGTGGAGTTGAATTTATTTTATTTTGTAAGTAGGTAGGAAGGTACCTAAAAATAATTTATACACTGTTTATAAGGATTATAAAATCAACAGAATTCAGGTAAAGATAACGAATCATTTATTGATACAATTATAAATTAGCGACGCAACAGTCAACAAACAAAAGGGTCATTTCGGGCATACAATAATATAAATATGTTAACAAAAGCTAGTGAAATGAACCTAAAATACAATTTCAGGCAGGTACTTTAAATTTAAAAGAACTAGTGTCTGCCTGCGGCTTTGTAAGAGTTTTTCTATGGGTCAAAAAAAACTTTATTTCAAGTCAACTAGGATCTTATAAAATACTTTTAAACTTACGCCATATGAACACATTATTTTTTATTACCTACTATTTAATTATGAACGTCGAAAACAATAGGTAAATAAACGAAATAAATACCCGTTTTATATTACTAGTACTACCTATACAGTAATTCCTAAGTTCTGAAAATATGACGTTTCCAAATGTTTAATACCTAGGTACTCTCATATAAATTAAAGGTTTTTTAAAATCAAATTTTCAATTTCCTTGAAAAAGATTTAGTTTATTGTATAAAGATCTTCTTGATGAATTTTTTAACTTTTGAGATTCTTTTTTTGCTATGTAATGTTACTTTTGGGAGTCTATCTAATACTTTTGGTAGTCTTTCTTTTATTAGAGAGTCCACGCAAATAAAATTGAGGGCGGGTCAGCTAGTTATTTTATAAACCTCAACCAGTTATTTTAAATGTCTTTTCATGAAAAAAAAAAATATTACTTACAACTTACCACAAATAAAAAATAAAAAATTAGAAACAATAGCCGCTCCATTCATCAACTTAGAACAAAATAAATATTTTTACATAAGCAAACCCAACAACAATATTTAATGCTGATTTCTCAAGTATATAAGGCTCAATTGGCTCATATCACAATACACAGGTAAAAATTACATTTAAACTTACTGAAAATAAGAAATTCCATCCTTTTTCTGTTGCTTGGTCGGTCGATTATTACATTTTTTATACGAGCACTTGACCATGCTCGGTCGGCTATCGGTCCGAGAGCTAAAATGACACTAGTTGAAAAGGTATCCCAAAATGCCAAATGGGATACCTTTTGATACTGACGTTTTCAGGGCGCGCATTGTGCATCTAAGGGGGGCCGCCGGCCGGAAATTTTTGATCGATGACATAGCCCCATTTATCGACGACCTATTGTTTTCATGCAAAACAATTTTCAATGATTCTCGAATTTTTTAGGTTTGGATTTTCTTGGAAATTCCTATGTTGTTTTAGAGCGATTTTTTAAAGTAAAATGACGTCCGGTTTGGTTTGACCCTAAAAGTTAGAACAGAAAAGTAGATCAAGGCATTCAATTCCAAGAACAGGTGTAGGTAGGTCTTTATTGACGAAGATGATATTATCTGGTTTTTAACCGATTTCGATAAAAGGATAAAAGGGTTCATTGTTCGAATGTTTTTCTTTATTGTATTTATTGACTAATTTTGATGGTGCTTTCGTTATTATTAAAAAGTAAAAAAATTCAAAACAATCAAATTATAAAGTACACAGTGGCTTTATAAGCTCCTAGAGGTAGATAGGTATAGTTCATTGGCTTATGGAATGTAAACCAACTCACAAAAAGTCAGCACGAGTAATTTTCTTTCCAGAAAGTCAAGCTCTTACAAATATGAAATGACAAACAAACAACTATTTTGTTCTATCACAAGTGCCTGCCAGTGGACTAATTTGCCCGAAAAAACTGCTCGTGTCTTTTTATAAGGGGCTCTTCGGCAAGCGAAATGAAATTGTATTTTACCAATGTAGGTAGTCGTTGTAACGCAGGCCAGTTGTGGAGTAAGGGCTAGGAAAAGGTACCATATCTATTTTTATTATTTAATTTATCCAAAACAACAACCATATACCGCCAGCAAATTAACTATAGATTGATAATATTGCATAAATTCATAACACCCGGTCGCATAACCCAATAATTATTCGTTTGACGCTCTTCTTAATTCCTAAACATGTTGATTACATAAACTGTGCTAAAAATAACTTTCTATTTTCGTAATTACTAAGTAAGTACTTAATAAACTTATTTGTACACTCCAATAGGTAATTGTTCATGACGTTGGAAAACATTGTACAAGTAGGTAAGGACCTATTTAGTTGGAAAGTATTATTTTCGTGGTGATAAAGGTTTTTTTTTAATTCAGCGTAGGCTGAAGTATAGTTAAGGTTACATTACATAATCTCGCCGGCCCTGTCCGTAACAGATGTTTTACCTACAATATTATACAAAATGTATTTACTTCCTTATCAACTTATTGCATTTGAAACTAATACATTATTCTGATAAAATAAAATTATGGCATTGTGTCCTTATAAGGATAATACTTTATAATTATAATATAAATACATGTCATGTTACACCCCCCGTGCCTCAGAAAGCACGTTAAGCCTGTCGGCCGTTGGCTCTGCACTTGACCTCTCTCCGGTCGTATCTGTCTGCTATGTAATAATAATGTCCTGCACATCTGGCTAGTTTCTGATGAGACTGGCCGCCGTGGTCGAAATTGGGCTAGGAGGACATCAAAATTATAAATAGGTCCCAAACTTTGGGAGTCATATATTTAGGATGTAGGTAGGACCTACTTAATATTTTCATCATATGGGAATCAAAATATTTTTTTTTAATGTTTATTCACAATATAATTATTTACAGTAAACACCCAACTACATTAATTGAATTCCGTCATGCCGTGACCACGACAGTGTGTAAACCTGTTGAAACGTCGTCGGAAAAAATTGCTAAATAAACGCAATAAAAATACGATCAAATAAAAAAATAGTACGTAATAATAACACATTAATGAAAATCAGATAGATACCTTCTGTAAAATAAAAATTAACTTATTTCGTCTTGTTTTTTATTAAATTGATCTAGCCGCTCTAAAGTTATGTTTGGGAATTGTAATAATCACTTGTCGTGAAATTGTATTTATTTATGACTAACGATCATTAAAATTTGATCATACAGGTTTCCCTAGACCATACGTGACCATACTCAGAAAAATTCTGAATTTTTACTGGTTTTTGACTTAATGATTTCACAAATAATGCTGACGAATAATTTGCTCCACATTATTTGAGCAATCATAAGTCAAAAATCAGTAAAAATTCAAAAGGTTTCTTGATATTTTTCAACTGACTTCAAAAATAGGCGCAGGTTCTTTGTTCGGCTGTATTTTTGATTTTTATGTACTTATGTTCGTCGATTAGGTACACCGTAAATAATGGACCAATAATGTCCTGGTTTTTTGATTTCTGTTTATTTATCTGTGTAATATCTAAGCTACTTGTTATCATATTGTGTACTGTTATATCAGAATAAACGTATTTCATTTCATTTCATTTCAATTTAGATGATTCTCTTGCTGTTGTATACAGAATGAAAAAAAAATTATATCGAGTTTTGTAGTGAAAGATTCCTAAGTCTATGTGTGTAGGTAAATGATGCGTACCTATAGAAAACCTAATACCAGAACGATGCTTGGACACAAAAGAAAGTAATTGTTTCTAAGTCATGTCACTGACTAATCTAAGTTATCTATCAAGGAATTCTTGGTACTAATTGAACTCGATGATGGCAGCAGCGGTTGATGTCTTGTCTTGACATCTAATATTGTTTGGGAGAGCGAGTGTGGGATGTTCATAGAAAACATTATTCTCAACTAGTTTCTATCCGCGACTTCGCACGCGTTTCAATTCCATTTCAATTTTCAATTTATTTATTTAATTAGAACGGTCATTGAGAACCACTTACACTAACTAATTAAAATTAAATATTATACAAATTTCACTTAAAAAGTTGCAATACAATGTGGATTCAATAAATCAGTAAAAAGTTCATAATAAAATAATACCTACTATTAAAAATTCAAATTTTAATTTATCAAAGAAAAAATAAAAAAAGCTATAACAAAAATTGCAATTTCAATAAGTTAATAAGTACATACATAATTATGTAAAATTCTAGTGAGTTGATTCTATGGAAACTTTTCTATCCCATGAGAACTGATTTATGGGATAAAAAGCAAAAGCCTATGTTTGATTCCAGGATTAGAATTACCTGCATGCAAAATTTCAGCCCGATCCGATAAGTCGTTTTGACGTGAAGAGGTAACAAACATCAGTTTAAATTCCATAAGGCGATAGACTATATGTTCAGATGTATGTATATTTTCCATGCATATAAACATCCAAACTTTTTCATATATAATATTAGTGTGACTTTCGCTCAATAATATCGATAAAAATATGTCTCTACACTACTATTAATAAAGTAGCGTTGTTGGTTCTGATAGTGACAGTCAGTGTGGGATGTTTCATCGAAAACATCGCTAAAACTTACTATATTTAGTGTTGGGATCACGATCTATCGATTTATCGACAGTTTTGTTATTGCAAAGCATTCGATAAGTCGATGATGTCTTGTTTTATTGTAATGTAAAACGTTTACACTATTGCCGTGAGAAGGCACCGTTGAGTAAAGTCGCGTAGGTACTCTACACACTTTAGCTGTGGCCGTAATCTTTAAATCTCTGTATATGTAGTATCTCTGTTTTTAACGTTGCTGCGTTGAAATCTACACGAATCACATCACACTAATATTATAAATGCGAAAGTTTGGATGGATGGATGGATGGATGTTTGTTACCTCTTCACGCCAAAACTGCTGAACGGATCGGGCTGAAATTTTGTATACAGACAATTATAATCCTGGAATCAAACATAGGCTACTTTTTATCCCATAAATCAGTTCCCATGGGATAGAAATATCCTCAAAACGTTTCCATAGAAACAACGCGTGCGAAGCCGCGGGCAGAAGCTAGTATTAACTAAAGGTAAAATTGGCTTATGGCTATCACTACAGGTCCGATTTGGAAAATTCTTTCACTAATTGGTAGCTACATTAACCCTGAGTGACAAAAACTATTTCTTATCCGAGGTACCACGTGACCAAAGTCACAAGCTAGTCATTTAAAAAACGTAAAATGGAGGTTCTATGGTCCCTTATCAACAAAATAACCTTTTGAGTCTCACACCCTTGAACTTTTTCTAAGCTAAGCATTGCCATAGGTCATTAACTCATTAGATTACAGTTACAAAATCCATTGTTAACCCTCTTATCGATAACTTCATCGATAAGAGGGCTTATCGACAATTGATTCTTGGAAACCCTAAGCACATTCGTTTTGATCCCGTTACAAATGTTTAGTGCATGTTTTCGAAGAAGAGATAAGGTTGGTTGGACTCATTATTTAATCATTAATTATATGGATTCTAGATGGGATCTCTCTAGTCGGTTCTTAGAACTGCTGCGTCAGCCGTATTCTATTAAAGTATTTTAAAAATCAATCACAACTTAGCATGCTTTTAGTAGTGTGATGTGATTTTGTGTTCGCATTCGCTCAGCGAGCTTTGGAAAGAGCTATGTTCACAGTTTCTCTGAAGGATGGGATTTGTAACGAATAGGTACAGTCGGCTGCAAAAATATGTATACACTCCCAAGTTTTCAATTTGACAACACAAGTAAGTTTATAGTAATTGTGATAATTTATGTACCGCATTTTGACAACTACGATGATTACTTTGTACTTAAAACGTGTGCGTGGCCTTTTATTTGAAAAGTTCCGAGTAAAATAAAAGTTAAACCTTGAAAGTATACATGTCTGTGCAGCTGACTGTACATCCGACAGAGAACCAAAGTAACTGACATAGCTCTAAGAATTAGCAAGCTGAAGTTACAGTGGGCCGGCTATATCTCTCGAAGAACCGACAACCGCTTGGCAAACGTAGTGTAGGACGCCCTCCGGCCAGGTGGGATGACGATCTGCGAAAGACTGCAGGCAGATGCTGGATGCGGCAAGCTAAAGACAGGGCGCTATAGTGCTCATTGGGGGAGGCCTATGTCCAGTAGTGGACTAATATAATTTAATATAATTATAGTAACATGACTCGCATAATATTTGCACGCCTTCGTGCAGCCTGAAAACAATTACTAAAATAGTTATATGTTATATAATCTGACATATTGTATGTAAGTATCTCAATTTTGTATACATGCAAATAATCGATTGATTTGATTTGATTACCATGTTTGGCTACTAAAAATCTTTCATACGTTGCGATTTCTGATTGACTTTCAGGAAAGCCTATCGGATTATCATAATTATTTCACTTAGCCAAATAGGAGTGGCCGCGCTTCTGGTGAATAAAATCCGGCGCCAGGTGTAATGAAGTCACTGGTCAAAGTGATTCATTGTTCCATTCCAATCCAAGTCAATTGTTTGTAACATTGTGTCATAAATGGTAAAGAACCGAAAACAGGTAAAACGCAATGAATTGTGAGACGAATATCATAAATTTTAAGTAGACATATATATTTTTTTTACGGGGGATAACCCCCATACGGAACCTTCCGCACTAAATAACTAAGAAACACCATGAGTAAGCAGAATACGACAATAGATTGAAACAAACACAGTAAGAAAACCGTAAAGTATCTCGATTCGAACAATGAGAAAACCAAAGCCTAACCTTGGCGTGACGTCATCGCGAAGGCTTACGCGTCGGGTAGAGCGTTGACCTATTTCGCAGTACCTCACAACGACCGTGTGGCCTAATGGATAAGGCGTCGGACTTCGGATCCGAAGATTGCAGGTTCGAGTCCTGTCACGGTCGAAACATTCTTTTTGGTATAAATTACGCTTTTTTGGATGTGAATCGAGCTTCGTTATTTGGACCAGAGTTATTTGCGATTATATTCTCTTAAATATAATATTTTAGATTTAGTTTTATGAGTTTACACAAGATAAAGCTGATATAAAAAGGAACTCATAAAAATAATAGTGTTACAGCATTATAATAATAATAATAATAATGTATTGTAATTAAGTTTTAAACAACTACTCGTAAATACTTACTCATAAGGCCAAACCAGAAGGTTAAAAAGGCCTTGTTACTATAATTAAATACGCAGATAGTTTTATTTTTGTATTTTGCAATGTATTCTTATCGCAGTTGTAATATTCCTTTGACCGGGAAACCCTAGGTTATCCTTATCAGTCATTCATAAGGTCAGCTGACGTAAGAAATTGGCCTAGGCTTGTCATTTCTTTTTGCTATAAGTTTCGTGGGTGGTATTTTCAAGGTTTCTAGGGGTAATTTCACAAGTGACATCACACTAAAAGTTTTTTTTTCAATTTTCTTTGTGAATAAAGTTATTTTTTTTAAGTTAGTAAGTGAGTTCTTATTTAATTGTTTTATGTATAAATGGTGCAATAAAGTAATAATTTATTATCAATCTAGTTTTAAATAAATTCAACATCGATTCTGCTCTTTCACTCAAGGTTTGTTCGCTTCTGTGCTTTTCTCTTTACCTATACCGAGCGACAGAAATAAAAAATATCACCAAAATTCCATGTCAGAGATTTTCTAAGTTCACATTTACTAGATTTTGATTTAGATATTTTTCATTTCATGATGTTGGAGGAACTATTTATTCAGACGTCACTGTCTTGCATGGACGGACGGACAAACCTCCCATTACGAAAAACTATCGTGGAAAAGAATTTAATGAAATACCAAGTCATTCCAACTATAGATTGTGACTCTAACCAATAATCTATACATACTAGTTTCAATAAATAGTAGCCATTTTACAAAATGACGATTTCTTCAGAAAATCCCGGGACGAGTTAATTCTCGACAGATCTAGATCTCGACATTCCCGTTTCCCGACCCTCTGTGGGACAGACGATACCAGGAGAACACAAGCAGCAAGGTGTTTGCATTCCTTCCATCTATTTCAAATCACAACAACAAACCAGGCTGTTTTCGACTCAATGTATATTGGACGAAGTCATAAAACTCTCCGTACACTCGATTTCAGGAAGAAACTGCTTGCTTTTAATGACGCATAAGCAAAAGTGAACTGAGGCGTTCTAGCGCGAGGGTAAATTATTGCATGATATTTTTAAAACATATGCCCTTTCTTCGTCTCCTTAGACTTTCGAAACAAAACAGACTTTATCGAGGATGGAATAAGGGCGAAAGCTTTTAACTGACTGAAAATCTACAGTGGGTGTTGGGATAGGGAGAGTTCAGCTCTCAGCTGGTAGAATGTTAGTCCACGTGTTGATGGTTTATGCTTACCTGGTAGTTCAGTGTTGCGTTGCCGTTTTGTCTGGTTCGAAGGACCAACAATAGGTGAGAACCACTTTCTTTTTTAAAAATTCGGTAAAAATCAAATAAGCTACCTACAGATTAGCAGTATTATTTAAAAGTAGGTACATTATTGACTAGGCTAACTTAAGTACTTCTTGAAGCCGCGAGCAGAAGCTAGTATTATCACATTACATACATTTTTAACCCTAAAACAGCATCAATTTTATATTTCACAGGTACTTGTGGAGGGACTGGTATCTCTCATCTTTGTCAATTCTAGGACACACACCAATTGTTTATCTAAGAATTTTATGATGGCTTTATAATGAAAATGCTGCCATCGAGCAAGCATTCACATGTTTGGTTTCAATTATTTAATCGAACTTCTAAAGGACAACCTCGAAATCAACCCTTAAACAAAACTAAAGAATCATCTAAATCAATTCAGAATTGGCGAAGATAAGAGCAATATGGTTGTAGCTAAGCTAGTCGTGATTTTTCAAAAGTATAATAAACTAGCTTCTGCCCGCGGCTTCACACGCTTCACATTTCTATAAACGTTTAAAGGTGATTTTTATCTCTTGGGAACTGATTCCTACTAGTTTGTTTGTTTCTATAAACGTTTAAAGGTGATTTCTATCCCATGGGAACTGATTTATGGGATAAAAATCCTATGTTTGATTCCAGGATTAGAATTACCCGTATGCAAAATTTCAGCCCGATCCGTTCAGTAGTTTTGGCGTGAAGAGGTAACAAACATCCATCCATCCATACATCCATCCATCCAAACTTTCGCATTTATAATATTAGTAGGATAGGATAGGATGCTTTCCTCGTTCAGTTCAGTGTTGCGTTACCGTTTCATCCGGCTCGAAGGACCAAAATGGATGAGCACCTCTGCCTTTTTTAAAAATCGGTTAAAAACAATCATCTACAGATTATCATTATTATTTATAGGTATTTCACTATAGACTAGGCTAACCTAGTACCCAAGTACTTATATATCAACATTATATACATTTTAACCCTAAAACAATATCAATTTTATAAAGCAAACAAATGAAAGATTTCAAAGAGCTACTAAAAATTGGCTCAGAGCAACCATTTCGTCACAGCGATGATATATGATACAACATTTCGATGTTCTTATTTTCAGCACAATAGAGTCTATTCTAAAGTTAAGTGCTGTGAGTCAGTACCTTCTCATCGTTTCTGTTCGCCTAGTACTCCGGTCATGGAGTTTCGTTCCGTGTCCGCAGTTGGGACAAGATGTCCGTACATCTCAACTCACGCCATCTATACGTTTGCGTGTGCGTATAATAAGCCCGAAACGCCATCTGCCTGAATTAAAGTTGTGTCACGCAATATCACATGGGGAATTAATTTACCACGTGGCTATAATTATTTAGTACCTACCTACTTTCCTACCGATTTGAATAGATAAATTGAAGTGTGTGTCTTTGAGGTCATTATCCTTTTAAAAAGTACCTATCTAGAAATATTAGCTTGTACGCTGAAATTTGCTTCTTCAACCATTGTATGTCTACAAGTTGGTATCTTTTTAACAATCTGCTAGGGGTGGTATTTAAGTAGTTACGATTGACTGGGTACTCTATTATTTTAGACCTTGTTTATTTTCCCAAGTACTTGCTTGGTATCAAAGTGGCCGTGGCAATAAACCTATGCCCGACCACGGTAATATTATCCTATACAGTATTTGAACTCGGCCGTATCTTTGAAATAAATGCCTACAGCCGCGCGGTAGGTAAACATGCGATAGGGCTGCCCGCCTCCACCATTTTAATTACATTTGCCTACTTTGTGTTTCCATTTAGTTTTGTGATTGCAAATATAGGTAGGTACTTTTTTTACGCAGACTCGAGTTTATTTCACACCCAATAAAAGAACATTATATATAAACAAATAAAATACTTTGTGAATTGAATGGAATGTGTTCAATAAAAATGCGTGTTGTTTTTTGATTGGTAGATTTAATTAAAAAACCTGTTTATGTTTGAATAAGAAATCGGTCTTATAAATTTGCGACCGAAAAATATTTGCGCCTCGACTGAGACGTACCTACAAAATGCTTTATTATTAAATTTTACGAGATTTTTTTGGAGAAAAGGAATATCTTTTACTTGGTTATAGATGCCTGCAGCTACTTTATTAAATATGTACCTCAACTTATTTTTAGAGATAAAATCGCGCGGTTATTGTTAAAAAAACATCACACCATCCGTTCGTCACTGCGGCACAGCCGCGACTGTCTGCATGCATGCTGAGCGCATGCCGAGATCGAGGCGCGTAGGTATAGCTCGCGTTTCGTCCGTTTGTATGAAGTCGGATTACTTATAGGATAATATTACCTTGGCCCGACACCGGCGACATCCATCCCGTTTACTCTAACGGGTCCATTTATGTGCTCTACCAAGCGCCACCACGGTGCTTACTCGTAGAACTGTATTTCAAAAGCAATAAGGTCTCCTTTCGTTCATGAAAATCTCCCGTTTTATAGTAACTCCCTGTAACTCCTCTGAGTTTCTGTTCGCCTGGTACAATCGTGACGCTTTCCGTGTTGTTCGCATCGTTCCGTTCCGATACTTGTCAAAACCGCCATCTGGAAAATGTAGAGCTACGAAAATTTAAGTCCTAACAAATAAATTAAATATTCAACATAAAACAGACAGTCAGAAAATACTCTAAATTAAATAAAATTTAAACAATTTGGTACTTACCAAGTATTATGAAAGTCTTTGCCAAACGCGAACAGCGAACTTTTACCTCTCCCAACATGACAAGTTTTATCAGGAAAAAAGACTTCAGGTAAATTTTAGGAGTTACCGAGTCGTAAGTCATCTTAAAAAAGCATTAAATTACAGTACATTTTTACTAAAAAAAGTCAATAAAAAGTAGTTCGTATGATACGACCACAGCACATAGCTCAAACTGCCACAGTTCTAGCGACTCTTGTCTTGGTAGAGTACTACTGTTAACGCTAATCTAGAGGTGAAATTCTCAGTCATAACAATTTAAATCATTAAACTTTCAGGGAATGCTTAGAAGTGAGAAACTCTAAATTTGTGACCAAGGATTTTTAAAACGTAAATAGCGTCATCTATAAGTAAGATATATTATGTCTAAAATTTCTTGATACTTGCAACAGATGGCGTTAATGGCGTTTTCACTCGGTATCCACACGGAAAGTGGTCTCTGTGGATCTCCATTGTACCAGGCAACCATAGGTTTGGAAGAAGATACGATGAAAGGAAAATTTCCTATGCCAAAACATACCTTAGTGCTAATAAAATACAGTTCCTCGAAACAACTAACGACGCAGAGCATGATAGATCCAGCCATCGCGTATGTTTTTATTTGTTTTGTTTCCAGTAGCGTTTCGCACGGAAACGAAAAAACAGTAGGCTAAAATGAATACTGTCTTTATGTCAAAAATAGCTTGACACTTATGGAAAGCCTATTATAATCTTCGCGTGAGATATAGGACCGAATTCCACTAAATTAATCGTTTGACTATAACAATAGTATGGCTGTCTCAGAATGTCAATTTTTTCGGGCCATAGTAACCTACTGCGGTATGCGAGTGTGAAGGAAAAGTGTGAAAAAAAACTTCGACGAATATTCTTATCAGGCCTTGCTTTTGTGCATTTAGTGGAACACACGTGGGCAATATCAGGTTACTATCACACATGGACATGTAATAATCATTATTGTAACATACAGAGACACACGTGACGCAAGTAACATTGACATTGCGAAACGCAACGGGAAACAAAACAAAGCAAATAAACAAAAGATGTAGGGACATCCAAGATGGCCGGATTGGGAGGTTATGTATGATTTAGAATGCAATTAGATTGCGATCGCCGTGACATCGTCACGAATTAACAATG
This sequence comes from Eupithecia subfuscata, assembly GCA_963564075.1. Classification (NCBI taxonomy): domain Eukaryota; kingdom Metazoa; phylum Arthropoda; class Insecta; order Lepidoptera; family Geometridae; genus Eupithecia; species Eupithecia subfuscata. Next base: position 10,359,781 of record OY751117.1, read on the forward strand.
TGGGTCAAGGGTTAATTCTTTGTTTGAATTTCTTGTAGGTTTTTTCGGCAGAAGTATCAATGGAACGAAATGTTAGTAATTGTTTGAATACGGAACGCAGTCATAGGATCTTTGGTTTGAATGATTATTATTTTTGTGAGGTGAATGAACAGCTGTCCTACAGTCCTACAGTCGGTAGAGCTATTTCCGGAAATTAAAATCTAGAAATCATTATCCATACCAAAATTATAAATAAGGAAATATGAAATTACACAGAAAGTAACTCTGTCTGTCTGTCTGTCTGTTACTTTGTCACGCCTAAACGCCTGAACGGATCTCAATGAAGTTTCGCATTAAGATAGGGGGTGTCTCAGGGACGAACACAGGCTACTTTTTATCTCGGAAAAGAGCGAGCTTAGCAGTGGACAGCAGCTAGTACTTAGATAAAAGCATTTACAAGATGCCTATCTATATACTTTTTTTGGGAGTATTAGATTTTTAGATTTTTTTTTTAAATTTCCTGTTCCTAGAACGAGGAACTCAAAACATTTTAAAAAACAAATCGGTTTATCACCCCTCAACCAATCAACAGCACTGCGGCAAGGGTTAAAAAAATAAGAATGTAAGTATTTTCTCTTCCGAAAAAATTAACTAAAAAGTTTTGAACATTTCGTGAGTAGCCATCGTAGGTGAGAGAGGTAGGGTTCTTGCGCCCAAAGGCCCACCTATTTTATCTACCTAGGACGTCCGGAGTAAAGACGGAGTAAAGTAAACTCTCTCATTAATCCAATACCGCTACCACACTACACAAAAACGTGCATTGAAATGTGGGCTTAAACTCGTAAACTTTAGATTCATTTTACAGTGAAAAATGGCTTCCCACAAGCTTCAAACAAGTAGTCCGCAAGCTGTCTGTTATCTGCCGTCAACCTGAAATGCATCTAATCGTTAAGAGTTAAACACTCATCATCATCATCAGCCTATATTAGTCCACTGCTGGACATAGGCCTCCCCTAATGAGCGCCATAGCGCCCTGTCTTCAGCTTGCCGCATCCAGCATCTGCCTGCAGTCTTTCGCAGATCGTCATCCCACCTGGCCGGAGGGCGTCCTACACTACGTTTGCCGAGTCGTGGTCTCCACTCAAGAACACGTTTGCCCCAGCGATTGTCGGTTCTTCGCGAGATATAATCACCATATCTGAATGCATATTATTCTGCTGTTTTTTTCTGCTATTGTGCTGTTCTCTGCCTCGTTGGTCTAGCGGTCAGCTTGTTCAACCGCTGATTAAGAAGTCCTGGGTTCGAATCTCAGGTTGAGTCGATAGTTGTTATTGGGGTGTCTGTAGCAAAAAAATTTACAGTACCAGCCTGGAGTCAGGAAGTTGGCGGTGTTACACCCCCGTGCCTCGGAAAGCACGTTAAGCCGTTGGTCCTTCGCCTGACCTCTCCCCGGTCGTGTCGGTCTGCCGTCCCATCGGTTTATGAGAGTGAGGGAATAGAGAGTGGCCTGCTTTTGCGCATGCACTTGTACACTATAATATGTCCTGCGCATCTGGCTAGCGCCTCTGGTCTGCGGGTTAGGGTACATCTCATCCGAATCTAAAACCCGTCTGCGGACGAGATGTCCCCTTCACTTTTGATTGAGGGTACATCTCGTCCAAATCTAAAGCCAACCGACTAAAATTAAAAATTCCGAAAAAAATTACCTACCCCTACTCAAAAGTGAGGCATTAAGTCGGTATGTAGGTAGGTAGATATTTTTTTTTGCAACCGAAGCCCCCCTTGGTTTGTCTACCTTAGACGTCCGGAGTAACCCATAGCTACCCTGAAAGGTCATCGAGTAATAAAACGCTTTGACACTTGGAGGTTGGTGGGTATTGGACCACGGTTACACATTTTGACACTTGGAGGTTGGTGGGTATTGGACCACGGTTACCCATTTTGACACTTGGAGGTTGGTGGGTATTGGACCACGGTTACACATTTTGACACTTGGAGGTTGGTGGGTATTGGACCACGGTTACACATTTTGACACTTGGAGGTTGGTGGGTATTGGACCACGGTTACATATTTTTTTGCATGTGGTTCTCACTTTCAAGGCGCAGAGGCTAGGCGGTGAATGTGTTAAGGCGATACAATGATTTTGAATAAATGAATGAATATATTTTTATTTGTGACAACATAGTATGTAATACAAATTGACATAATAAAAATAGGAACACTAACAAAATTTAGAAGAATAAATAACAAACTTACATTACAGGTTGCAGGTGTTGTGTTGTTCAACCCTGCCATGGTGAATTTAATTTCATCATCTGTGTGAATGCGTCCAATAAAAGATAAGTCATGTCTATTTGCTAAGCTGAGGTCGAACAAGTCCAACTTTAACTGGATAAGTTGATCTTAGCTTAGTTTGAAGGTTTGTTAATCCTTTCCTTGGAACCTTTAAGTATTAAATCAGGTTGTTCTCTCACGAAGTCCGTTTAGCCCTGTTGTAGTAGTGACTTTGCGCTTAGTTGTCATGCTGACGGTACTCGCTACCAAAATCTGACGTGAATACAATGAGCACTAGTGACCCGGACCGCGTCTCGAGCGAGACTGATTGCTTCTGAGCTTACGCACACTAAAATAATGTGTACATGCATTCACTATGACATACATTAGCCCAACGGACTTCGTGAGATAGAATATCAATAGCGAGACGTGACGTCTTTTTTTCATACAATTTGGTACAGCGCCTCTATCGTGCTTACAGGGAACTACGCAAATCCCCATACAAAACGAGGACGTCACGATCACGGTTCTTACTAACGTCAAACAGACTCACCTCTCTGTTCTGAGATAGTGATAGAAAAATAGTAGATTACCATAGTTGCACTGCTGATGCGCCCTCTAGGTGTCGCATGCAACCAGCCACAGTAGCGCCATCCTTACTGTGCATCATGCTGTGCGACGACCTTTTTTGATGTCACTGTTGTAAAGTTTATTTATTTGTACCAACTTTACATGTAATTTTTGTGACGCAGAACAAATACTTTTTACTTTTTAATTCCTCAGAACTCAGACGTCCACTACTGAACGAGCCCCCATAAATAAGGGGGGTTTTTCCATAGGTAATCACCACGGTCTTTCAGATGTTGTCGACCCATCGCGCTGGTGGACCTCCCCTGCTCCTACAGCTCTCTCGGCCACCACTCGGTCATGACATTCACGGGTTGATTTGGAAGGGTCGATTCTTACGAACCACCACGACACGTGGCCTGAAACCTTGCTGTGCAAAAAGGGTTACTATAAAAGAACAGATTATCCAGTGGATAAAAAAGCTTGTGACGGGTTTTGCGTTTTGACTTTTTCAAAATATTTCTAAAAGTATGAATCCTACAGAAATTTCAAAAATTGTTTTGAAATGAACAAACCGATACCTTTTATTTGGTACCCCACATGAGTCTGTAGATACCTTTTAAAATTTCGACATCACAATTTGTATGGATTTTTTTTTTCTTTAAATCTGTACAGGCGCACGAAATGTATTATTATTTTAAATTTCAAGCTAATAGTTGTGCAAGGCCCCGCCCTCCGGCCAGGTGGGATGACGATCTGCGAAAGACTGCAGGCAGATGCTGGATGCGGCAAGCTGAAGACAGGGCGCTATGGCGCTAATTAGGGGAAGCCTATGTCCAGCGGTGGACTAATATAGGCTGATGATGATGATGATGATGAAGGCCCCGCGGCACATTTGAGATGCGTTTGTCTGACATCGTGGGTCTAGTTTCCACTGCAGCACACACCTATATTGCAAATGTGTTCGTAGGCGTGTTCGTAGATTGCAGTTGATGTTAAGCTACTGGTCCACTGGGGCACATGCTGTGCACGGCAGCGGGCCAGCGGCTAAAGCCGCAGCTGCAGCTGCCCCGCAGTGGGTCTGTAGCTAAAACACATACATTTTCTTGCAAGCTTAGCAAGAAACACGTGCGTAGTCTCTCCGCTCGCAGCATTGGAGCTGCTTTAGCTCTTTTACAGTTTTACCAGAAGTACTACTCATGTAACTTACTATGTAAATGATAACAAATCGAGTCCATTGTGTCTTTTCCAGCGATAATCTGTTTGGATTACTTGGACTCTCACGATGCGTAATTACGTTGTGAGCTCGTGTCAAGAATATTTTAGCTTAACATGTGGAAAACCGTGACATTGTTCGTGGTGGTATTTTCCTGAAGTTAAAACAGTATGGCTGTAGTCAGGTGGAACCACAGAATAATTATACATTTGGTGGAACGGGAAGAGATTTTTAACCGCTTTTACAAACCTGAATATAATAGAATATAATTATTACTTATTCAGCTAAAAACAACATTACATTTCGGTTAAAAGTGCCTTAAAGCCTATGTTATCATCATAACAACAACTAGACACAGAGTTCTCACCTGGTTCAATAAGAGGTATTTTACGAGGTAGTAAGTCATATAAAGGACTAAGAATAGAGGATGCATCTTGCACGAAGTTCCTATAGTAGTTAATGAGACCAAGGAACGACTGAAGTTCATTGACATTCTTCGGTACCGGCGCTTGGACCATAGCTTTAATTTTTTCCGGCGCTTTCTTTAACCCGTCCTTTGAGGTAACATAACCAAGGTAGTGAATCCCATCCTCGTCGCCACTGTTAAATATAAGGACAAACAAGTGAAACTGCATACACTGAACAGTGCATAGCTATGCACTGCTTTTGTATATTTTGTATTCAATGTAGCTAAGAACCATTAGAATAAGACAAATAAATGCATGTGAACAAAAAAATAAGATTTTATATATTCTAGGTTCTACAAATAATATAGCAGATAAGAAGTTTTCCACATTGTAAGCCATTTGCTAAAACAAACTTTGAATCAATTGTAGTTTTGGAGATTATCATGTTGTTTTTTCATCGTCAATTGATTCGTAGTTTGTTAGAGCGTTGATAGCAATAGTTGATAGTTTGGTTGATAGCAAATGGCTTACAATATGCGCAAAACTACATAGTTTTTAGCTTATTAACTTTTAAAAGCAGAAATCACAAAATACCAGACTTATTTTGGATAACGTCACTTTTATTAAATTGATTTTCTCTTTTTTTGTTTTTAGAGTAAACTTTAGATCTTTTCCATAAAAATACTCATGAAAAAAGTTTACAAACCAATAGCCACCTCATTATTCGCTATAAATGGTTTCAGAAAATTTTCCCGCGTTAATTTCTAGTCATTCAGTCGGTATCCGTTTCCATGTATATGATATTTTGTTTTCTAAATAACCAAGTAACACGATTCCAGATAATGTATAAGTGTTCGTAATTCTGGATGTTTAAATAACGGACTTTATTTTTCATAATACTGTTTACACCAAAAACTGTAGATGTTATGATGACTTTCAAAACTTGGAAATTCATTAGCTGTTGTAGAGTTTCATGTTAGCCAAACAAAGTTTAGCTAGAAATTTAAATATTTTTTAATTGCTTTATCATGAACATGGATGATAGAAAAAGTGGCCAAAAATTAGGGGAAACCTTTGCTCAGGAGTGGGAAATGATTGTATTTAAAAAAATATAGGTAAGAGCCTACAGCCAGCGTCTTGGGGACGCTTCCGACTGGGATTGATATGGATCAGTTGAGCTATCTGTAAATTGTTTGCAACAGTCTGCAGTAAGCTCAATTCTTTCAATTGTAAATACTAGTTCTAATTTTTTTCTATTATATAATTGTAGTTTTCTTTGTGAATAAAGTGTTGAATTGTACAATTATGTACCTACCTACATAGATAAACTTCTTGGATGACGTTCATGCCAGCTCCTCCTTGCGTCGTTTCCAGGCGATGTCGTGCATGACTCATCACGGAAAGTAGCTTCTTCCATACCATGTCGCCTCACCTGCTTCGACTTTCAGCGACATGAACCGCTTCCGAGATGTTGATTTCAAGTGTGGTGCGGATCTGGTCAGACCAGAGACATGATAAGTACTTACGGCCGTACCTTCTAGTTCTTTGGGTCAGACCAACGCGTTGGGCTTCTTCCTCTCGGTCTCTTTCCCTCTACTTTTCCCGTGATGATGAGTTTTTGGATGTTGTCTCCGGGGTTGCGGGCTATGTGACCGAAGAACTTGAGAATCCTGCGGAGGCACACCGTTGATGGGTGTTGTTTACGCTCTAGCTTGAGGTACTTGAGTACTGGAAGATTGGTTCTTTGCGCGGACCAGGGAATACGCAGCATTTCCCGCAAGCACCACATCTCGAAGGCGTCTACGCGTTCGTGCATCTGGACAAATTAAAATCAATTCACGGTTTTATGTTCTTATACAAAAAGCGCTTGTATTTTGTACTAGTTTATGCCCGCGGCTTCGCACGCGATGTTTCTATAAACGTTTAAAAGTGATTTCTATCCCATGGGAACTGATTTATGGGATAAAAAGTAGCCTATGTTTGATTCCAGGATTAGAATTATCGATGAGTAGTTCTGGCGTGAAGAGGTAACAAACATCCATCCATCCATCCATCCAAACTTTCGCATTTATAACTAGCTGCGCCCCGCGGCTTCGCACGCGTTGTTTCTATGGAAACGTTAAAGGTGATTTCTATCCCACGGGAACTGATTTATGGGATAAAAAGTACCCTATGTTTGAATACAGGATTATAATTATTTGTATACAAAATTTCAGCCCGATCCGTTCTGTTGTTTTGGCGTGGAGAGGTAACAAACATCCATCCATCTATACATCCATCCAAACTTTCGCATTTATAATATTAGTGTGATGTGATATTAGTGTGATTTGTATTTCTATATTAATCAAACCTTATTCTACTTTTATTTCTACGACACTTACAATATGTTAGAAAAAATCAAAATCAAAAGTTTTTTTGTATCATAGGCAACCTACATAAAATAAAGTAACGTTTGTCACAGAACATAAGTTGCTTTTAAGAGCGACAATCACAACATCCACAATTTTCCATAATTCCTCGTAAAACCTTCCTCAAGGTCTTCTAGAACCGATAATTTATTTTACTTACACCCTCATTAAATAAAATAGCTACGGACGTAATCAGGACAGGGGCAAAAGCAAATTGTACACTCTAGTAGGTACTGCTTAGAATCCTAGCAATATAGAAGCTAAGGAGAAAAACCCATTTATCAGAATTGTCTGTGATGCATAAAATGACCTTATGTATATATATTTAAGTAATAGAATTGTTTTAAATGGCTGATGCGTAAGTGACATGATTTAATAGTTAACAGGTTTGATAAAATGGCTCGATCGGAAAATGTATACCCAAATAATATTTTTATTCATCATCCAATGTTCTGAACCCATACTGTTAATCGCACTCATGGACCTCAAGATACAAGCATTCTTGCTTAGTTTGAGTTCCGCTGGCACTGTACTGTATTTTTATTGTATGTGTTTTTGGTAAATAAATGTTTATTATTATTATTAATGATGTTATTTGCTTATATGGACTCAACTTTTATGAAAAGGTCGTAATACCTACTAACTCAGGACATAGAATTTCTTTTATTTTTCTCGTTCTTCTTATCTGTCCTTGGGTGGGTTTTGTTCCTGAAATAAAAAAAACACCATTTCTACATACGTTGGGGTAGATGATGCTGTGTGGATTATCGAGCGTTATATAATTACTATTTATATATTTATCAATCAATTACCTAGTTCAATAAGTACATCTTTATTCACAAAGAAAATTATACTAGTATTTACAATTGAAACAATTGAGCTAACCGCTGACTGTTACAAACAGTCTACAGATAGCTCAACTGATCCATATCAACACCAGTCGGTTATAATTACTTACCTATTTAGTGGTAAAGAGCTAACCGGTAAAAAGGTAATAAATAGAACCAGATATCATTTCTTGGATTGCATTGTTCACCCCACAAACATTCCTACTTTTCCTTTGCCTTTTACCCCCATAAATCACACTTAATACGTCCCTGTAAAGCGTGTAACTGATCACTATTCTTACACCATGAGCGTCATACACGAGTGATTTCAGTCAGACAAACAAGGATTATGGTGTTATCATTATTAGCGGTGTGGAAAATCCTACAGTGACATTTCAGATTTTCAGAATATTTCAAGAAGCCATCAAAATTCGCATCATCATCACGCTATGATATCTGTGGCGTTTGGTACATACATGATAAGTCCGAATGTTCGGGTAAACCGACCACGCAGCAGATATGCATTTAGCTGCGCTTGCAGTTGAATGCGTATTTGCTCGCGATTACCTAAATTTACTCAGTTCGCGATCGACCGCCATCGTCGCGGGTTCAAACCAATTTAACCATTCAGTACCATTCATACCATTTATACCATAAGTTGGCGGCAGTAGTTTAATTATCTATAAAATACGTGTCTTGTGAATATAGTCCATACCATACCATACCAGTGACTTTCCTTGACCGCATACCAAACACCAACCTAACACCAATCTCAAAGGGCAGTTTGGGTTCAACCAGCACCATCTACCACAACCCCCAACCATAACCCTTTTCATGGTCCTTCGAACCGGATGACCCTTTTCATGGTCCTTCGAACCGGATGAGCCTTTTCATGGTCCCCCCAACCATAACCCTTTTCATGGTCCTTCGAGCCCGATGACCCTTTTCATGGTCCTTCGAGCCGGATGACCCTTTTCATGGTCCTTCGAGCCGGATGACCCTTTTCATGGTCCTTCGAGCGGGATGACCCTTTTCACCGAAATTGATCATTTTCTGATTATTCATCATTCGTCTTGTTTAGTACAAAGTTGATAAGTACCAATAATTCCTAAACTAGACCATTTTTTATATATTTTCCTTATGTAATAAAAACTTGACCATATTATATAATATATAATTAGTTTATTTATATTATTATTATTATTTTGATTAATTTATCATTTTTATTTATCATTTTTCATTATATCATTAAAATAAAAAAATAACACTGAGTGTCGTTTCCTCATAGTTATGATTTTTTAGGGTTTCGAAGATCGGTTTCGAAACCCTTATGGTCTCGCTTTGTCTGTCCTTTTTTCCCTCCTTAATAACTAAGCAACTACAGCAGCTATCAACTTGAAATTTAAAATAATAATACATTTCGTGTGCCTGTACAGATTTTAAGAAAAAAAAATGAAAAAAAGTGAAAAATGAAAATGAACATTTTCCATACAAATTGAAATGTCAAAATTTTAAAAGAGACCTACAGAGTCAAGTGGGGTATCAAATGAAAGGTATTAGTTTGTACATTTCAAAATAGTTTTTGAAATTTCAGTAGGTTTCATACTTTTTGAAATACTTTGAAAATAGTCGAAAAAATACCCATTCCCCCCCCCCTATCTCCGAAGTTTGCAGAGCGATCCATTCAAAATGTATTGAGCGTTTGTAGATATAGATCTATATTTTACAGGAAAAATATAGAGAAGTCTGTAAACTGAACCCATTTTGAAAAATTGTCAAAAAGAGGGGGGATAATTTTCAAAAAGGAGGATTACCCCATTGAGTGGGGTATCATATGAAAGGTATCGATTTGTACATTTCAAAACAGTATTTGAAATTTCTGTACGTTTCAAACTTTTTGAAATATTTTGAAAAAAGTCGAAATTTTACCCGCTCCCCCCCCTCTATCTCCGAAGTTTGCAGAGCGATCCGTTCAAAATGTATGAATCGTTTGTAGATATAGATCTATATTTTACAGGAAAAATATAGAGAAGTCTGTAAAATGAACAGTTTTTGAAAAATGGTCAAAAAGAGGGGGGATAATTTTCAAAAGGGGGGGCTACCCCACTAAGTGGGGTATCATATGAAAGGTATTGGTTTGTACATTTCAAAACAGTTTTTAAAATTTCTGTAAGTTTCATACTTTTTGAAATATTTTGAAAAAAGTCGAAATTTTACCCGTTCCCCCCCCCCTATCTCCGAAGTTTGCAGAGCGATCCATTCAAAATGTATCAAACGCTTGTAGACATAGACCTATATTTTACAGGAAAAATATAGAGAAGTCTGTAAAATGAACAGTTTTTGAAAAATGTTCAAAAAGAGGGGGGATAATTTTCAAAAGGGGGGGCTACCCCACTGAATGGGGTATCATATGAAAGGTATTGGTTTGTACATTTGAAAACAGTTTTTAATATTTCTGTAGGTTTCATACTTTTTGAAATATATTGAAAAAAGTCGAAATTTTACCCGTTCCCCCCCCCCTATCTCCGAAGTTTGCAGAGCGATCCATTCAAAATGTGTGAAGCGTTTGTAGATATAGATCTATATTTTACAGGAAAAATATAGAGAAGTCTGTAAAATGAACACTTTTTGAAAAATGGTCAAAAAGAGGGGGGATAATTTTCAAAAGGGGGGGCTACCCCACTGAGTGGGGTACCATATGAAAGGTATCGGTTTGTACATTTCAAAACCGATTTGAAATTTCTGTAGGTTTAATACTTTTCGAAATATTTTGAAAAAAGTCGAAAAAATTACCGCTACACCCTATCACCGAAGCATGGAGAGAGATCCATCTGAAATGTAGGTTGGTACCTACTAGTGTTAGGTCTTCATTAAATTTTGGAGTTTCTAACCGGTACCTTTAGTACATACCTACTTGTTCACAAACGTTCGAAACCCTCGGCGCGCGAGTTACACTCGCACTTGACGGGTCTTGTTTAAACTTCAAATGCTCGTTCTGTAAAAACTGGTTTTTGGACTTATCATGTAAATATCAAACACCACAGATATTATAAATGCGAAAGCTTGGATGTATGTGTATCACAGACGTGTTCGTGATGATAAGTTCCCGCAGTGTCAGTGAATTACCAACAGCCTACATAACTGGCTGAATATAATTTGTAATAGGTTCAATACCCAGAAATTACAATAAAGGCGAAACCATTCAAAGCTTCTCAATTCATACTTACCTATATACTTTCATAATTTAAGTCCTGAAAAGTTTTAGTATTACAAAACCTAGTTATTGTTACGAATTGTAACATTGTTACAATTATAACATTGTTATTGTTTACAATTGTAACAATAACATAACAATAAAACAATACACCATTATTGTTTATTGTAATAATTAGTAGCATAATTGGTTTCGTAAGATTCCTACACACCTACCGAATTATTTCGTGTATGTGACTATGACTTTCGAAATTATTTGAAAACTACAAACTCCATCAAAAACTATGCAGCATAATTTTGAGTACCCAGACCATGGACAGTATCTCATGAAATTTTGTTAGGATAAATAGTTCATGATCTGTTTCTAATTTATGACATAAGTTTTGGATATTTGGCATAATATGACATAATTACAGGATAAAAACAGTTTATAGAGTCTTTATTCACAAAGAATATTATACTAGTATTTACAATTGAAACAATTGTGCTAACTGCTGACTGTTGGAAACAGTCTACAGGTAGCTCAACTGATCCATATCAATACCAGTCGGAAGCGTCCCCAAGACGCTGGCTGCATTGCCACGCTGTATGGCAATGCTGATGCGCTGTGCCAGATACTCACCAGCTCTCGGGTCACGCGTCGCTTCGACCAGACGCTCTGATAATTTTATAAAAACCCGAAGAGCCTTGGTACCCCACGGACTAAGGGTCTCGACTCCAAGTGGAGCAAATGTGTAGGCTCTGGCGAGACCAGCATATTTGCGCCTCTTGAGATCTTCGGCCAAATCTGCCGCCGCACCCGCCCTCACGGAAAACTCATTATGTAATACATATTAATAAAATCGGCAATAATCGACCGAGCAAAGCAAGATCTCGATGTTAATTCTAGGACAGTATAATTATGGGCCATGTAGCAATCCATCCCAATATTTATAACCGCATAAGAAACTCTCTGCGTGTTACTTTTTCGTGCCATAAAGTGTTTGCAAGCAGATCCTACTATATTATATTATGCTACTATTATTATATAGCCGTAAGTTTGTGAAATCTGAATTTTTGTTACTTAGGATCTCCAAAATTACTAAACAGATCAAGATGAAATTTTGGCATACACTTAGAACGTAGCCTAACTTAAACAATTAGGCTACCTTTTATACCGAAAATAAGCGTGCGAAGGTGCGAGCAAAAATTGTAATATTATAAAGTCGAAAGTTTGTGAAATCTGAATTTTTGTTACCTAGGATCTCCAAAACTACTAAACAGATCAAGATGAAATTTGGTGTACGCTTAGAGCAAAGCCTCACTTAGATAATAGGCTACTTATTATACCGAAAATACGCGTGCGAAGCCGCGGGCAGAAGCTAGTACTACATACGGTAAACGTAGAGTATCTCGGGGTACGATATAGGTTATGTGGTATACATAGCCTATATCCTACCCCGAGATACCCGAAATACCACATCAAAACACGTGAAATAATTATGGACCGCTATTTGTGGTGTCCTTTGGGGAAGGTCTATGTTCTTATTGTTATACTAGTTTCTGCCCGCGGCTTTACACGCGTTTTTTCAGTTTAATAATTTGCCTTATTACTCTGGGCACACAACTTCATTGCTGCAAAATTTCATCCCGATCTATACAGTAGTTTTGACGTTGTCTTCGCACAAACATTTTAACAACGGCACAAATTTTCACCTTTATAATAACAGTACTCCGTCCGATAAAAATCAGATCAAATCAAATCAAAAATTCTTATAACTGTACACTTAGTAAATGTCAAATTCTTAAAATTTAAATTGACATGGAAATAAAGTGATATTTTTTTATGTACTCTGTTTTTGAAGCAAGGCTATATTTATACTGGGCAAAAACCATAATCAAAGAGTGGAATGAGCTACCTGCGTCTTCAAATCCAGGGTAAATAAGTTCCTTCTGAGAAAGCGTGCTCCATCTTAGACCACATCTTCACTTACTTTAAGTGAGTTGGTGGCGAAACGCTTAACCATTATCAATTTAAAAAAAAATCATTATCAAGCAAGTCCACTGTTATACATTAATAAGCCTTCCCCTTCATAGCACCCTGTCTACTTAGCATCTGCCTGCAGTCTTTCGCAGGTCGTCATCCCCCCTAGCCAGAAGGTGTCTTTAACTACGTTTGCGGAGTCGCGATCTTCACCCAAGAACACGTTTACTAAGCCATCTTCGGTTTTTCGCGAGATAAAACTCCCTACCGTCTCACTGTCCAGCAAAAAAATGACTCATGTTCATAATTCATTTATTTATTTCTATGGATGGATTCAGCGCATTTATTTATTTTAGTAACTACCTATTTAGTTTGTAAGGGTTGTTCTTAGCAAGATGTAGAGTTCCCTACTTCTCATCATCTTATGTTAGGTCACATCGAACTCAGTAAGAACATGCTTAACTGAAACTATTAAGGTGACCCAGATCCAGAATCTGTGCTACATGAAGTAAGAATTGTATTTATAGAAAATGCTGACTGAAATCGGACTTCAAACTGGATTTTTGTAGTTTGTCATCAAAATCTATTAGGTGTTGCTATGTCGCTATGGCTACTAGTATAGTATTATAATATCAAATCAAAAACAAAACTTTTTATTTCCATAAATATAATAATGTACACTTAGAAAAGGTCAAATTATAAAACTAAACACTGACACGGAAATAAAGTGATATTTACATGTCATATCTGTGCTGGCTATGGCTTAAGAATTTAATTTCTTTAATTTTAGTATCTCATCATCATAAATAGAAAATTAAAAAAATATATTTTAACGGGAAATGTAAGACGGTCTTTTTAAGTTAGTGAAAGTTTTTAATTAATTCACAATGAAAAAATATTGTCCATGATTTTTATATGACTTCAAAATCTAACATACTTAGTAAAATAAAAGAGAGCACATCACACTATTTATTTTATAACTTTAATCAATTTTGTGGAAAAATAATTCTTTTTTTGGTAGTGTTTCGAGCAAATCGAAAATCAAGCGGCACGCATTATTTCAGTCATCCTTATGGTATTTCATATTATTACACACATACATTTATACATAGTTCAAACATCCAATAACTTAAATTAAAACCTCTATTTTTCTTCTGACGGTGACATAAGGTTTTCGGTCGGCGTTGGCACTGACATTAAGAATTGACTAAAATCTCTCCTAAATCATTTATACAGACTCGGCAATACGTCTCGTCTCGGATCCTGGTGTCACACAAAATAGGCCAGTCTGAAAACCAGCGCTGTTTTGTACCTATCCTGATGCAGAACAGCATTAAGCTGAGACTGACCCTGGGTTCACCACGGCAGCGAAGAAACGCTTAAGCATGTATGAATTTTATAATAATTGTGTACCTACCTGCTTACCTACCTACCTAATAATTATGTGTACCTTAAATACTCCTATGTTACTGTTCTTTGGTTACTTTTCCTGTGCTGTTTGTGTGTGTACCCAATAAAAAGTCTATTTATCTATCTTAAAAAACATTATATTGGTCGTTCGTTAGTGCGATTAATTTTACTTTATTAAAAATTAAAGAAGTTAAACAGTACCGGAGTCGGCCAAAATGCGTTATGAACTTAATGTGAATCGACCGTAGTTATATCGAAAATAGTTGAAATGGGTTTAGATATTTTAATGTAACCAAATAGTGGGGCCTATAACCAATTTTTAAGGTGTGAAGCTAAGCTACGAAACAAACAGCTAAGTAATGCTGTATGTTCATTCTGACTCATGCGATGAAGTTTGCATTTTATCTGTTGTTTGGCCTCTTTATTGGAAGGTGTCTGACCCATTTGACCCCTTTCTGGGGCTTAACGCGGACTGGTTTTTTGGTGGTAACAATTTTTTTTATTAAGACTACCGGCTGTCCCGGTGTCGCACGGGTGGACATTTATTTGTGAGACATATAAATATAGTCTATGTTAGTCAGGACCGATTTTAAAATTCTTTTAAAATCGGTCCAGTAGTTTTTGAGTTTATTCAAACATAAAAAAATACAAATCAAATTAAATCAAATCATTTATTTGCCGAATACATTATTAGAGGTACATGTCAGACTAGATTGATGACAAATGTATTCAACCCGCAAGCAGGCTAAATAGGCATTATTAAATCGCAATGATTCCAATAGTTGAAATAATCAATAATGAAAATAATCAAGTTTATTACAATCGTAGGTAAATAGTTGACAAGCAGATAATTAATTAACAATCATAATCAAAACATAATAAATGATTCTTCTCAAAATGAATATATTCATTTACACTATAAAAACATTTGTCAAGCAACCACTTATTTAATTTTCGTTTAACTAAATTACTGTTGAGTTCTCTGGTAACTTATTAAATTTAATGATGCACATGTTATAGGCAGACGCTGGATGCGGCAAGCTGAAGACAGGGCGATATGGCGCTTATTAGGGGAGGCCTATCTCCATCAGTGGACTAATATAGGCTACTCATGATGATGATGATGTTATATACATTTTTATCATAGATCTGCTTAAGGTATTGTGGATTGTATAACAGATTATAGAATTTTGCTCTTTTTTGTCGAGTGGTAATATCCTTACATTTGGTAAAGTGTTGGGGGTAAAATTTTACAAACATGCAAAAATCTCTAATGTACATGCAATGCAAGGTAGAGACAAAATATTACAGATCTTAAACAGAAGCTTGAAAGAGTCACGAACCCAAGGCTTGTTAATAACTCTGAGGTATATCTTCTAAACTCTGAAGAATCTTTCAGCATCGACAGAGTTTACCCATAGCAACAAACCATAGCTCAGGGTCGAAAACACGTGACTGTGGTAAGCTTAAAGCGACTTAGTTCTGGCAAACATCACCAATATGGACTTTCCAGTTTAAGCGTCTATCAGCTTCTGCCCGCGACTTCGCATGCGTGTTTTCGGTATAATAATATTATCTTGGTTAGGCTATGATACGCTATGGCTATGTACGCCAAATTTCATTTTGATTTGTTCAGTAGTTTTGGAGATCATTAGTATCAAAATAAATTTGACATTTCACAAACTTTCGGCTTTAAAATATTAATAAGATAGTAGGGGTTATTCCAGTTTTCCTCCTTGAGAAAATGTTTTCAGGGGGAAAACTGGAATTAGGAAGGAATGAATGGGAAAGGATGTAGACTCGAGTGTGTGTGATCTATTATCGTTAAATCAGGAAATTCTAGACGGCAAATTCTAGATTCTAGAAGACTTGGGTTTTGTTATAGGTTTCAATTAATTACTTTATATTCCTGAAAATCAGTTAAAATGCCTCTGAAAACCTACGTTTTATAAAAAAACTTCGAACTAAATTTATCACTCCAACGCCTACAGTGCTATTTAAATCTAACACACTAACCTTATTTCCTCTTTATTGTGTGTATAATTTATGTTTACTCCGATTTTCGATTGGTAGGTAAACTTGTAAATTTTACTTGACTTCTACCGGCTACAAAATAGGGTCGTGAATCTTTGTACCCTAATTCTTATTCGTGAAATTGTTCAGACATGGTAAAATATTTTTTTAGCAGAATTTGGGGTAGATTAATGATTACGGTTGGCGAAAAAAGTTAAAATTATATACTACCGAAATTTACGTTTGCGCTACATTTACATACGATGAAGTAAGAATATAAGAAAAGTTCGTCGATTACTAATAAAATAAAATATACTTACCTAATTTGATTGTTTTGAATAACTAAAAACTGACTTTGAATTTTTATGTATGTCTATTTGTCCGGATGATTATCCGGACAAATAGACATACATAAAAAAACAGACATGCAGTTGAACATAGAACCTCCTCCTTTTTTCGAAGTCAGTTGAAAATATAAGGAAATCCTTTGTCACTTTGTAGCTACGAGTAAACCAATCAATGAAAATATTACAGTCTTCATGATCATAGGGGGGTCAAATCAATTTACCTATGTCCAGCTTACGTACTTTTTAAAGTACCTAATATTAATCGTCTATTACCAACCGACCGACCAAGCTGTCCACCTAGTTGGATGGTTAGTAATTATTTTTCATAACCGACAACCTGTTTGTCGGTTGATATCATGTTTGATTAATAATAGAAAATAAATAACTCTTTTATTTAATTTGTAATCATGAATAGAATAGAATAGAATAGAAAATCATTTATAGATTATACAGGGTGGAATTTTGTAATGCCACCTGGAGGGAAAGTACTCTTAATACTGTAGATAGAAAATTTTACTCAAAGAAAACATTCCTTTATTTTTGAAAAAAAAAGAAAACTGCATTCAAAGATTTTCGAAAATTCGCTTGCCACACCCGGGAATCGAACCAACTAAATTCTGTAAAAATTACACCCTGTACTTTTATTGCATAGATCGTTAGGGTCAATAATAAGGATGAAATCTCTCTAACAAACTTAATAAATTAAATGAAAGGAAAACCATGAAATCTTAAATTATAAATTGAATGGGTCAAGTTAAGCACTTTAACTTAAAGATCCATCTGTTTACTTGTGTCAGTAATTAATAATTATCATTGACGTCATTTATCCATTAAAATGACGAATTAATATTTAGATAAGACGATTGAAATTGAAATTGAAATACCTACCTGGATTGGTACCAACGGCACAATCAGATGGCCTGCGAGATCACCAGATCTCACCCCTTTAGTTTTTTTTTGTGGGGATATGTAAAAAATTTAATTTACATGAAATCTTATGCGAATGTAAACGAGTTGAGAGTTGAAGTTCAGAATACGATTTATAATATTCACCACAACACGTTATTAAAAGTTACTAGAAATGAATTCGTTAGAAGAATAAATTTGTGTATCCAAGAAAATGGAGCCCATTTTGAGCAACTAATTCGTTAGTTGACTTTTTATTGTAAATAATTAAAATGATTTCATGGTTTTCCATTCATTTAATTTATTATGTTTGTTAGAGAGATTTCATCCTTATAATTGACCCTAAAGATCTATGCAATAAAAATACAGGGTATAATTTTTACTGATTTTAGTCGGTTCAATTCCCGGGTGTGGTAAGCGAATTTTAGAAAATCTTTGAATGCAGTTTTCTTTCTTATCAAATTTAAAGGAATGTTTTCTTTGAGTAAAATTTTCTATCTACAGTATTAAGAGTACTTTCCCTCCAGGTAGCATTACAAAATTCCACCCTGTATATTATTAGAATATACTTACACAAAATAAAATTAGACTTATATACTACTTCATTAAAACAAATAAAGTACTTAACAAAAGAAGTAAATTTAGAATTTTGTACCTAACAGTGAGTTGATATTTGTACATAGGAACAAATTAAATTAATTTATTAATTTTATTAAATGCACGGCGTTTTATACAATTACAATACCCATTTACTAAGGCTGTATATTATTACGTATTTCGTTTTTATGAATACATCATATTATTTAACATCATTATTTAATAACAAAAAGAGTTATTTAATTTGCTTGAACCTATCAAATACGTTTATTCATGATTTCCATCGCCAGCCCATAGTAGTCCGCTGCTGGACAATGGACAAAAATAGGTTTACTTATCTTGAAATATTGACTGAAAACATACATTTTTCGAGACAAGGTCGGTCTTTGACTGTGACCCACGGGCATTAACCATAAAGGTTATAGTTTTTTTATAGTTAAATCGTGTAATTTACTACATTGTTGTAAATAATGTCACGTGCTTGTAAAGTGGTACTTAGTTAGAATAAATATTTTTTACTTAAATACAAAACTTATTATTTTAACATAATAGTTTATTCACAAAGAAAATTACAATCAAACAAAAGAAATAAATTGATATACATAAATTTATTCACAAAGAAAATTATAATAGTAATTACAATTGAAACAATTGAGCTAACTCCGACTGTTGCAAACAGTCTACAGGTAGCTCAACTGATCCATATCAACACCAGTCGGAAGCGTCCCCAAGACGCTGGCTGCATTGCCACGCTGTATGGCAATGCTGATACGCTGTGCCAGATATTCACCACTAGATCATTGAAATACTAGTTCTATAAACTAGTATTCTAATTGTATGTTCTAATTATATGGCGATTTCGGATTTTTACATAGCTACATTATAAGATATTTCAGAAAAAAAAACACTACGTTAGAAATGCTTTCCATACACTTTTCACTCCCGCTAAACGCGCGAGAAATTAAATTCCTAGTTTTCCCTCCCGCATTTTAATACGCCCAATGACGTACTTTCTGCCTTACATTCGGAAAAGGAATAAGCAACTTTCTGAGCAGGTGCATTAAGTATATAAGTCCATTATAAATCCGAAAATTTGTGAAATGAAATTTTTGATACCTAGGATCTCCCTCTCTACTGAAGAGATCATAATAAAATTCGGCATAAACTTAGAATGTATCCTAAATTAAAAATATGCTACTTTCTTTTAGGACTTCGCCCCCGATTTAGCATTTAAGGGTTTGATAATTTACACATTCGTCCAACGAGAAACCAAAACATAGATATAAAGTCCGTCTATTCAATGGTCTTTTTTTGTCAAAATAGTGATTGAATTTGTGATGTTGTCTTAATATCTGCTTCGCCTGCAGGCCTCCCCAAATAAGCGCCATAGCGCCCTGTCTTCAGCTTGCCGCATCCAGCATCTGCCTATAACATGTGCATCATTAAATTTAATAAACTACCAGAGAACTCAATGGTAATTTATTTAAACGAAAATTAAATAAGTGGTTACTTGACAAATGTTTCTATAGTGTAAATGAATATATTAATTTTGAAAAATATGAAGATTAAACAGAATGTTTTTCTCCAGCAAAGAAACGAAATAATTCAATTATTTGCTTAATAGGTACAGTCTATGGAACGTATATTACTACTAATATTATAAAGCTGAAAGTTTGTGAAATCTGAATTTATGTTACCTAGGATCTCCAAAACTACTGAACAGATCGAGATAAAATTTGGCATACGGTTAGAGCATAACCTAACTTAAATAATAGGCTACTTATCATACCGAAAATATATGTGCGAAGCCGCGAGCAGAAGCTAGTACTTAATATAATACATTACAAAGATAGGTATTTTTTATTATAGACTAGCTGCGCCCCGCGGCTTCGCCCCCGTGGAAATTTATGTTTCCAACTTTCTTAATTTTTTCTTTCATAAGAACCTTCTCCTGACAATAACAAACACAACAAAGAAAGAATTAGCGAAATCGGTCCAGGCGTTGTTGAGTTATGCGCTTACCAACACATTTTGCGATTCATTTTTATATTATAGATTATAGATAGAAAATACCAGCAGAGCTTGTGTTATGTGGTACTAGATATTGACATCAGTTATCTAGTACCAGTAACACAAGCTCTGCTACTGGTACTAGATAACTGATATACTGATATCAGTTACACGAGCTCTGCTTAGCTTGGGGTTAAAATGGTCCTGTGTGAATTCTCCAGCATCTTTATTTATTTATTTAAGTCGCAAGGTTAGGTCGTACCACTTTAAGTTTTAAATTTAGTTACTTTTGCGTCACAACAGGGAAATACTAGCTAATGAGCGTTTATTAAAAATGGAAATAATCCCAAACAAAGAACATAATTCAGATTTTTGTACATATTTATTTCTGTAACTGTGCCCTTCTTTCCACTTCCTTCTTACACTGGATACCTACGTAAGAAGGGATCAAAAATTCGAACAATTCATCTAACAGCGCCCTGACTTGTTGAAGACCCCGGTCTCCGTCCGATATCCGAAGTAAGCTACGATGTGCGAAGGCAGTACTTGGATGGGTGACCGTTAGCAGCAAGGGCTGCTACAGCTCGTGCTGCTAATTTTGCATGTTTCACCCAAAATAATAATATAATTTTTGCAGGCCTTCTATTTTAACCCCCCGACGCAAAAAGAGAGGGATGTTATAAATTTGACGTGTCTCTCTGTGTATCTGTGTATCTGTCTGTGGTATCGTAGCTCCGTTGTAGTTTTTTTTTTGTGACCTAGATTTAATCCTGATAATTTTATCCCGAGTGTTCTTAACCATGTTTCATGAAAATCTGTTCAGCCAATAGAAGTAGGCGGGTTTTTAAAATTTTTAATTTTGTCTTGTTGTAGGTACTTTGTACCAATTGTGTCAATTCATCATCATCATCATCAGCCTATATTAGTCCTTCGCTGGACATAGGCCTCCCCTTATGAGCGCCATAGCACCCTGTCTTCAGCTTGCCGAATCCAGCATCTGCCTGTAGTCTTTCGCAGATCGTCATCCCACCTGGCCGCAGGGCGTCCTACACTACGTTTGCCGAGTCGTGGTCTCCACTCAAGACCACGTTTACCCCAGCGCGATTGTCGGTTCTTCACGAGATATGGCCGGCCCACTGCCACTTCACCTTGCTAATTCTTTGAGCTATGTCGATAACTTTGAGACTGCAGGCAGATGCTGGATGCGGCAAGCCGAAGGGCGCTATGGCGCTCAGGGAGGCCTATGTCCGTGGACTAACATAGGCTGATGATGATGATGATGATAGAACACACCCAGAAAAAAGATCTGCAGATCGTACTAAAATTTATCCCGAGGCGGGAAACGAACCCGCAACCTCCTGCGTCGCAGGCAGACCTTCGCCCCAGAGGTCGTCAATGTGTATGTGATTATGATTTTATTGACACCATTATAATAATAAATCCTTTACCTGTTAATTTCCTATTATTACCCAATAAATGCTTCCGACTTAGACAACCTATTGTTTGCATGCGATGTAACCTAAGAACCTAGTTCCTGTCCTGCATTGCCTTCCGGTTTTATTATTGACCTATTTATAGCATTCATTCTAATTATTTATTACCGACAAAGTATGTATGGACGACCTCTGTGGCGCGGTGGGCGAAGGTGCGCCTGCGACGCAGGAGGTCGCGGGTTCGATTCCCGCCTCGGGACAAATATTTGTACGATCTGCAGATATTTGTTCAGGGTGTTCTGGTCGTTTTCTATGTATAATAAAAAATACCTATCTATGTAATCGTATATTATTATGTATATGAGTTATCTAGTACCCATAACACAAGCTCTGCTTACCTTGGGGTTAGATAATGCTGTGTGAATTGTCCAGCATTATTTATTATTTATTTATTTATCTGTAATTTTTCACTGTACAAGCTACCAGTCTATAGAATACTCAATGGAGTAATTTGGCACTTCTGATGTCCAGGGGGACCTGGACATCAGACGTGCCAAATTACTCCTCTTTAAAAAACTGCTTCATCAGCATTATCTATCCTTGCAAAGTTAGACAAATTTATTTTTATGTTTATGTAAGTGTATTTTATTGTTTGTAGGTTACATGTAGGTATTATAGTATGTAGTGTAAATATTATATATATAATTTTGTCAATTCATTGGACACTTTCCTTAATAAAATTAAATCATTTAAAAATATAATCATTTGCGGCGATATAAATATTGACATTGTACCAGATAGCTCGGATGGACGTGCCTATGAGTACCTTAACGTGTTAGCAAGCCACGGAATACTACCAAGTCACTTACTACCTACTCGCGGCAACTCCTGCTTGGATCACATTATGATCAAAACAAAAATGGACGCTAACTGCTTCGTCTTCGAAACATCAGTAACCGATCATGAAAGTGTGGCCGTTAGCTTAAGTAGTAAAATTCACAAATATGATCTACAAAAACCGTCTTATCACATTTGTTACGAGTCCCTCGATACATCAATAAATAACTTAAATTTTCAACCAATCCTAGAATGTATGGACGCTAACGCAGCAGCTGATTTACTTATAAAGGAATTAAACTCGGTCATACTAGATAACTCCCAGCTACGTAAAATTCCTAACAGGAGTAGAACTTATAGACCCTGGATCACTAAAGGACTATTAAAATGCATGAGGAACCGCGATAAACTGTACGTAAAATGTAAAAAGAATCCTGGTAGTGAGATTGATAGGGTAATTTATAAACGATACAGAAATTATTGCAATTCAATTATCAAGAAGGCTAAGCGAAATTACGAGCGGCAGGAAGTAGTTAATGCTATGGATAACAAGAAACAGCTCTGGGACGTCATTAAAAAAATCTGTGGCACAAATAAGGAAAAAGACCACTCCACTAATCTCCTATTGGCGGATAGACCCAACAGCATCAATGAAGTAAATCGCTTCTTCGCAGACATAGGAAATAATCTTGCAGAAAAAATCATCTCACAGAACCAATTACTTACGCCCATCGCGTTGGACTCTACTCATACTCTGAAGTCCTTTGTACTACTCCCGACAGACGAGGAAGAAGTCACAAAGCTTATTAATGGTTTAAGAGAAAACTGCGCTGTAGGATCTGACCAGATTTCTAGTAAATTTCTCAAGAGATATGTACATATTCTTTTTAAGCCGATTACTTATGTATGTAACCTCTCTATAGCAACTGGAGTGTTCCCTCAAGCTTTTAAGCTAGCCGTTATAAAACCCGTGCACAAAGGCGGAGACACAAATAGTACTACTAACTATAGGCCAATTTCAATCCTGCCTACCTTGTCAAAAATATTGGAACGCATTATGAACAAGCGCTTGGTTAATTACTTAGAGTCTAGCAACCTTATTTCGGCTGCTCAATATGGGTTCCGACATGGCAAATCGACCAATGACGCGGTACATGAGCTTGTTGACTCTATCATTAGAGACCTGGACGGGAAGAGAAAGTGTCTGGTTATATTTCTCGATTTGGCTAAGGCCTTTGACACAGTATCAATACCTCATCTCCTCTATAAATTGGAAAATCTTGGTGTCAGAGGTCTTCCGCTTAACCTGTTTCGAAATAACCTGGAAGGTCGGAAGCAACAAGTCAAAATAGACGGGAGGTTAAGCGACATACTAACTGTTAATTGTGGAGTACCCCAAGGGAGTATCCTAGGTCCGTCTCTGTTCCTGGCATACATCAACGATTTGTGCCAGCAACAGTTGCCTCGTGGCAAAATCCTAAGTTTCGCAGATGATACAGCCTTGTTTTTCAGCGCTAATACCTGGGAGGAGGTTTTCATATTTGCGCAGCAAGGATTTAATAAAGTTAGCACTTGGCTGCATAATAACATTCTTACGCTCAACATCACAAAAACCAAATACGTAGCATTTGCTCATAGGGTTAACCTTCTCCCTTCACCTAACCTCAAATTGGTTGCGCATACGTGTCCTGGCTCTAGCTCTAACTGTGCATGTCCTTCTCTCCTAAGAGCGGAGAGTGTCAAATATTTAGGTGTTGTAATTGATCAAACCCTTAGTTTCAGACCACATATAAATGTACTCACCGGAAGGCTCCGTAAGCTGATATATATTTTTAAAACTCTTAAGCACGTTGCTGACCGAAATGTCATAAAGATGGTCTACTCGTCATTAGGACAGTCAATTATAGACTATTGCATAACCTCTTTTGGTGGTGCAGCCAAAACCCATTTGATCGAGGTTGAGCGAGCTCAGCGTGCGATATTGAAAGTTGGGGCGGGACTCCCGTTTCGTCATCCTACAGTAGAGTTATTTAGGCACTGGGATGTACTAACGGTGAGACAACGTTTCGTGTTGCATACTGTTCTATTGAAACACTCAAAATTACAATTTGACGCTGAACTGAATAAAGGTAAGCGCAGAAAGGGCAAGGTGTGCCAGGTTGAAACTTTTAACTCTCGTCGTTCTAACAATTTCTTCTGCTTCCAAGGGAACTTTCTCTATAATAAATTGAATAAATCTCTCAATATCTATCCCCTGTACAAATATAGTTGTAAACATACGATCACAAAATATCTAAAAAGCCTTAATTACGAACAAACAGAAAGTCTTTTATCTCCTGGCTTATAAAGTGGATGACTTTAGAAACTATTATTATCTATTTCTTTGTCAACTTGTTACCCAAATTGTCTGCTTTTCATCTTCTCAATTTCACGCGGATAGGGATCTCTTGTTGCCCAGACTCTCTCGAGTCTGGTGTCCTCAGAAGACCTTACCCAAACACACACTCACACACACACACACGCACTCGCACTCACACACACACACACACGGCCCTGTACTTACACGAAATGCTGCCTTAGTAGTAATTAATTAAAACCTTATTTAAGCTTACTTGGTATATAACTTTGATTAATCCTTTTCTTTTTTTTACTTCTGTAATCATCAATTCATGTTTTTTTTTTTTTATGTTTAAGTTTTACACTTGCCTAAATGTTGTCTACCTAACTGTAATATACAATGTATTAACTGTACTTCTGCCGCGGAGTGGGAGCCTGGTGACCTGTAACACAGGTTTTTTACAAACCTAACGCAGGCACCAGTCTCACGCAATGTTGCTTTATGGTTATACTAACTATACTAGTTTTTAAGGTGAGCTCATTGTGTGAAGAGAACAATAAATGGTTATTATTATTATTATTATTATATTTTTTTCGCGTGCCACCGTCTATTTTGTTCTTACATGTCCAGTCCATCCCAAGGTTGCCTGGAAGAGATCGCTCATAGCGATAAGGCCGCCTTTGTACTTCGTCTACTCTAAGCATTTATTTCTGTATTGTTATCTATCTTTGTGTGGTACAATAAAGTATTATCTATCTATTTATGTATATACAATAGCTTAAATTCGCATCCACTTATAATTAAAAGCATAGGTCTACAAACTTTACAATAAGCTCCCGCTAAAATTGAAATTAACTACAAACGAAAATAGATTTTATATTGAATTACGAAATTTTCTACTTGATAAAACGCTACATAGCATCAAAGAGTTTTTGGAAAATGGTTACAGTCAGTTTAAGGGAAATTGATTCCAATCGAAGAACTACATACTTGTAGGTATACAAAACTTCAGCCCGATCCGTTTTGTAGTGTTGGCGTGAAAAAGTATCAAACATCCATTCAAACTTCCATACATCTGAAGTTTCACATATATAATTATTATCTAAAGTAATTTAGACAGCAGATATAAACTTTCGCGCACATTGTAAAATCACCGCTAATGATTTGCATAGCCATTTGCTATGAAGCTAACACTATCTACGAATCATTTGTCGAATCAATTGTCTACGACATTAGTATTTCTTGACGTGACAACGTCTTTTAATTCGATGGAGCCGGCTGCACGCACGAATAAACATGACTCATTAGGCGTTACCTCGCTCTGAGGCGTTACCTCGCTCTGAGGCGTTACCGCTCTCTGAGGCGTTACCTCGCTCTGAGGCGTTCCATGTAAGGCTTGAAGTGCAAGCGAGAGCGCTCGACATCCGTCTCTCTCCTACTTGAGTGAGCGATGCGTCTGCGTGGACAGCTGCTATACTATAGTACATTTACATGTTTTGATCGAGTATCAAATGCTACCATTCCATCAGTATTTTCTTAAGACGTTGTCACGTTCAACTATCGTCAGTAAACCGACTTTACAGACAACCAATTTTTTATAAATAAAATCATCAATTATGTCGATAGACTGCTCAACTACAATTGATTCAAAGTTTCTTTTAGCAAAGATTCATTGTAAATGGCTAACAATGTTCGCAAAACTTCTTATCTGCTGTCTAAATTACTTGTAGAACCTAGAAAATAGTAAAAACCCATTTTTTTTTCGAGCTTCTCTTACCACCGTGCGTTTCAACCGAGTCACGAATTTTGGGCAGATTTTTATTGAAATCTGTCAGCCAAAAAGACGATTTTTTGACAGATTTTCATAGAAAACTAGCAAAAAGTCGCGACTAGAGACGGGCCACAAAGTCAGTTCGTCACGAGAAAAATTATGTGTAAATTCGCCACAATTCTATTTTTTGAAATAATTCCTTTATTTATTCATTTTGATTATTGCAAGTGAGTCACATTACTTATCACATAGACAGCAGAAAAAACAAACAATAAGTAGAATAAAATAAAAGTTTCAAAATAATATAAAAAGTTATATATTGTGCTTAAATCTGAGTGACGTTTGAATATTCGGGGTAAGTGTATTAGCTATTTTCGCCGGTCATTACGTGTTCATCACTCACGAAACCAGCTGATCCTGTTATTGCAGACCGTACTTGAGTGCTAAGCACACAATGATGAGATTCGACCTACATTTAGTAATGGGGCGTGCTCATGTGGACATATAATTAGGGTCAGACCTGTTATATCAACGGGCGCCGGGCAGGTCGATGTAAACCAAACATTAGGTTATATTCGCAGATTGATGTAATTTCTCTTAATTAGCAGGTTTTACAGGAAACAAAGTTAGTTTCGAGGTACTTTTAATGCTCGACGTGGACCAAAACCTATAGGGTGCTTCCCGTAGACCTAGAATGATTGAAAATAAAAAAAATAAAGGAAAAAATCCGAAAACCCTAAATTTGTTGTTTATTTACTTAAACAAAAATACTTTTGATTCTCGCCATGGACCAAAACCTATTGGATACTTCCCGTTGACGTAGAATCATAAAATTTGGCAACAAGCAAGGTCTTAAAACACAAGTAAAGGTAAAAAAATTACTAAAACCATAAAGTAGTTTATTTACAATAATAAAATTTTTGATTCTCGCCATGGACCAGAACCTACAGGGTACCTAATCCCCGTTGACCTAGAGTCATGATAATTTGGCAAGACACAAGGTCACGGAACCCTTAGTACGCGAGTCCGACTCGCACTTAACGTTTTATTAAGTTTTAGTCAGGACTTGAAATTAGAGCCACTTCCAAAACGTTCTGGTTCAAAAAGTTCTGGTAAATGCACAATACACTTCCATGCGAGAAGTCAGTGCAGATCTCCCAACTTAGAATTAGAATTACTTGTTCTCTGTGGATAACAGCAGTGTGGTGCCGGCTTAGAATTTGCACCACCCCAATTCTTCCCGCGGGTGTCGTAAGAGGCAACTAAGGGATATCCACCGGGGGCGGGCAGCAGCGGCCCCGCAGAAAAATTCTACCACCGAACTGCGATCCCCAACCCGCATGCCCAGCGTGGGGATTATAGGCATTACCCCCATGAGATAAAATCCAACAAGGCGTTTATCAGGGGGAGGCCTGCGTCCAGCTGTGGACCAATACAGGCTGTTGAGGTGAGGTGAGGATAACAGGGTATTATGCTCGGCTTGATCCAAAGAGACTAGATGTGATGATGTAGATTATAACATACTTGATGTTCATTACGGACTTAAGCGGGTTAACTACGAACTTTATTTATGTTGGAAGAACACCAACGTTTCATCCCTTATCGAGAGACATCTTCAGAGAGAGTGCGGTTCTAGACGCGCATTCCGCATCTCTCCGTTATGAATTCGTCAAACTATGATAGTTTTTATAGTAAAATACTTGATGTTATAATCTACATCATCACATCTAGTATCTCCGGATACCTCAACCTCAACAGCCTGTATTGGTCCACTGCTGGACGCAGGCCTCCCCCTGATAAGCGCCTTGTTTGCTTTTATCTCATGGGGGTAATGCCCATAATCCCCACGCTGGGCATGCGGTTTGGGGATCGCAGTTCGGTGGTAAAATTGTTCTGCAGGTGGCGCTGCTGCCCGTCCCCGGTGGATATCCCTTAGTCGCCTCTTACGACACCCTCGGGAAGAGTTGGGGTGGTGCAAATTGTAAGCCGGCACCACACAGCTCTAAGCCGGCACCTCACAGCTCTTCGGATAAATCGAACTTCAACTCACAGGTGAGTCTCGTCTAATCACTAATTTTATTTTTTACCTTGGTCCACCAAGGTCTTGACTTGGGCTACGCAACACCAAAGGAAATGACCGAGTCTAGCGGGGTGCCTAAGACTTGACTTGACGACCGATGTGGCGCGGCGGGCGAAGGTCCGCCTGCGACGCAGGAGGTTGTGAGTTCGATTCCCGCCTTGGGATAAATGTTTGTACGATCTACAAATATTTTTTTCAGGTGTTTTGGTCGTTTCTATGAATAATAAAAAAATATCTATCAATGTAATGTATTATATTACGTAGATCATTCATCTAGTACCCATAACACAAGCTCTGCTTAGCTTGGGGCTAGATGACTGTGTGGATTGTCCAGTTTTATATATTTATTTTTTATGTGTTTTGCAAATTTAGGAGATAGAAGCCACGATATAAGTTCAATAGATATCTATACTAATACAGAGGAAATATTTGATTATTTGTTTGTTTGTTTGTATTGAATAGGCTCCGAAACTACTGAACCGATTTGAAAAATTCTTTCACCGATAGGAAGCTTACTTTTCAGGGAGTGACATAGGCTATATTTTATACCGGAATTCCCACGGGAACGGGAACTACGCGCGTGAAACCACGAGGCGATCGCCTAGTTATAAAATAAAGCCATACGTAAACATTATAACCATGTTGAAATATCAATAGGTATATGAAAGCATGACCCACAAAGCATAATAAATCTTTAACTAGGAAACAAGCGACCACTCTTACACGAAATAAAAATAATAATATTGTACGTAAAGAGAGTATTATCTTGTCGTTTCAGGAAGACCTCCATCTCAATATTTATCAATTATAGTAAGGCTTTATCGGCAAAGGCTTTATTGCACAGACCAGACACTTGCTTTGATAGCTACCTACAACTTCCATGTTTTTATAAAAACACCACCCCTACCTATTTCGCTCCACTATCACTTCACTATGACTACTAATCACTTCACTATGACACAGAATGACATATTTCGGCATTTTATCTAAGATCAAAAAAGCTATCAGAATCATGCATTGCATTCTGTCATATTTTAGAACAAGTCAATTTCTTAAACTATCTACACTCCTTAGATCACTTAGATACACCAGGACCTCTGGATTTGTACACTCCAGGACTAAATACTAGAACCGATGAAACGAAGATATTATCCTACGTAAGGACGTAGGATAATATCTTCGTTTCATCGCTTGTAAGGGCGACAAACATAATTCCACCAGAACTTGAAGGGAATCATCCCCTGAGATAAAGTAATCGCCTGTGTTTTATCACGCACCAGGGGGGGACGAAAAAAAAACTTGCATACCACAGGAGATGACTTAGCTCTCGCACGAAGTCTGTGCAAAAAGTGTTTATTGTTTTTATTTGAAACCTTTTCATTTTACATAGTTCAATGGACTAATAATAAAAAAAAAAAATATTTATTTATATAATATACGTACTAATGTAAATAACATATGTTAATTTTAGATGGAGTACTTAAGTTCGTAAAAAATCGCACAGATGGTCGTGACGTGACCTGTCTTAGGCCTGCAATGAAAACCAGCGCTGGGTAGACACATCAGGTCTACCCAGCACAATGCTATATGAGTGTAGGCCATATTTGCCCTATTCTTGCTACGCACAAAAATTGGTTTTAAGATTTTTTTTGTGTTTAGTTACTTAATTAATGTGTTGTGTAGTAAATTTAAGGTGAATAAAATTATTTTATACTACACCTGCTCGGAAAGTTGCCTATTCCTTTTCCATTTATAGAACAGAAAGTATGTCTTTGCAGGCCTATAGGAAACCGGGAGGAAAAACTCTATGGAATTTCATTTCTCACGTGTTTTAGCGGGAGGAAAAAGTGTATGGAAATCCATTTCTAACGTGTTATTTTTTTAATTTCCTAAAAGATCGGCCGGTAGCTATGGTTATTTTCGTTCGGTCAAACGACAAAAAGTTTTTACTCCAAGTCGATTAGGCCTCCTCCGATTTCCGAACAATATTTTGAAAAAAGAACCCAAAGGCTGGCGCGGTCAATGAGGTTTTACCAACATCATTGGGCGCGATTTCAATTAATAATTAATTCTGCTTTTTATTTTCCTCGAAGGTGTAGTATAAATCACTATTTGTCACTCGGCAGAAAGTGCGATTCCTACCTCGTGTGTTTTAAGCACGGAAATAGAACTTTCTTTATTCCGTGGTTTTAAGAACGAATCACTCGGTAGGAATTGATCACTTTCTCGCCTTGGTGTAAAATGCATTATTATTTCTTTCTTTCAAAAAATAATTAAGGGCTTCACACACAGCAGCTATAATGTAAAGATGTACATTTTAGCACGATACATCCCATTACATCTTTCCATAGAAATCGTCAGGAGACCACACACGACAGCTATAATGTATATTTTTACATCTTCGAATCTTAAAATACAGAGCGATACGAAAATATACATTTATATTTCGATACATCTTAATACATCTCAATACATTTCCTTATATCTCTCTTCGAAAAGGATGTTCAAAAAGTTTCTGTGATAGACAGAGACACACACAGTACAGTCTGTTTCAGTCACTCAGTCAATCAGTCTGTTGACAGTTGCCTGTTCCCATCCAGAGCCCTCGAAGAGCGGACGTGTCGTAAAATCATGGAACATTTAATAGAAAGCGTGCGTAAGTATCCATGCATAAGGAAAGTGGATTCACGTGATTACAAAGACTCGTTCTGTTTTTGGCACATGTGGCAATACGCGCGTCAAAATCACAATCCGAATCATCTTCTGATGAACTATCTAGTAGATCTAATAGTAAGTAACTCGACGGGCCCATAGTATTATAACATTAAAAATAAGAACACCCTTTATAACACTTTAGCAGCTGGAGAGTGTGTCAATCGGGACGTATGCCAATGAAATGAAGGGAAAGATACATTACATTACCTGTTGTGTGTGTGATACATTAAGATAATTTAAAGCTATACATCCCGGGATGTAATGTACATTAATATACATTATAGCTGCTGTGTGTGAAGCGCTTTATTCTTTCATGCTAGGAAGAAAACAACCGTCTTAACTGTCCGTGTCTTCTTTAATCTTTGTCAGTGCCTGCGCTCGCATCTTCACAGTAATTGAAGCCATTCTTCACGACTCCTGACATTTTACACTGTCGGAGATTTATTCGCAAGAGGATATTGTGTTTACGTATCGATGTTGTGACACAAACACCCTTTTTTACTACGTAATGTTAGCTACATGTTGGCCGAGTCATACAAAATACAAGAAAAATACAAATCCTACTATAATATTATAAAGCCGAATGTTTGTGAAATCTTCAAAACTACTGAACAGATCAAGATGAAATTTGGCGCATTTGCGGCTTCGCACGCGCTGTTTCTATGGAAACTATGTTTTGTGGGATAAAAAGCCTATGTTTGAATCCAGGCTTAGAGCTACATCTATGCAAAATTTCAGCGCGATCGGTTCAGTTGTTTTGGCATGAAGAGGTACCTACTTAATCAACATCCAATCCATCCATACATCTAAACATCCAAACTTTCGCATCACATCACATCACTACATCACACTAATATTATAAATCCAAAATTTCGCATTTATTTATTATAAATGCGAAAGTTTGGATGGATGGATGTATGGATGGATGTTTGTGACCTCTTCACGCCAAAACTACTGAACTACTGAATCAGGCTGAAATTTTGCATACAGGTAAGTCTAACCCTGGAATCAAACATCGGGGACTTTTTATCCCATAAATCAGTTCCCATGGGATAGAAATAACCTCAAAACGTTTCCATAGAAACAACGCGTGCCTTGCCGCGGGCAGAAGCTAGTTTATAATATTATAGTGTGACTCGTATAATTCGAATACTTAGTTTGGTAGATTTCACAACAATAGACAGTACGGATGTTGTACTAATTATATAGATAGGTACTAAAGTATAATACTTACCAACATGCTAATACCGTCTTCCTACACGTTTGTGCACAAACATGAACGAATAAAGTTCATTCTCTTACCTGTCACCCGATTCTGGAACACTCGATTCGGTTTTACGGGATTGCATGATTATTACAGACAAAGTAACTAAAGGGTAAAAAAACTGCAAGAACTTGAATTTAGAATTGCGCGCCATTTTCTACTGTCAATTGTTGAGTTAGCCATATTTGGTGTTTGTTTAATTAAAACATAGACATTTACGAAATGGTGCGTTATAGCTTGGAAGAACGTTTGTTAATAGTGAAAACCCATTATGAAAATGGTGAAGGTGCCGCCGTGACTGTAGACGGCAATCGTTACCGGGCCATGTTGACAGACTTTTTTTGGCAAGAATTAGACGGAATTGACTTAAATGAGATGTGGTTTCAGCAGGATGGCACTACCTGTCACACAGCTAGGGAAACAATGAATTTGTTACAAACCAAGTTTTCAGGTCGTGTAGAAATTACACGACCTGAAAACTTGTTTTGGAGACCAAAACTGGCCGCCAAGAAGTTGCGGTTTAACTTGTTTGGACTATTTTCTCTGGGGTTTTTTAAAAATAAGGTCTATGCGAACCACCCTGAGACAACTAAGGAACTCAAAGAAAAAATTGTAAGTACGTCAAATTCGTCAAATACATCACGAAATTGTGCAGTACATTTTGCAGTAAGGGCTGTTACTGCAAAATGTACTGCAAAATTTCGTCAAAAGAGTGCATACCTGCCAACAGACCAACGGTGGCCATTTAACGGATATTTTGTTTCATGTGTAAATGTCATCACTACCTCCATACTTAAGTAGAAAAAAATGTTAATAAAACAATTAACAAATATATTATATACTTAAATTTTTTAAATTCAATTTCTTAATGAGACACCCTTTACTAAGTAATAATGACAAAAAAAAAATGGTTGTCTGTAAAGTCGGTTTACTGACGATAGTTGAACGTGACATCGTCTTAAGAAAAGAGCGAGGTAACGCCGCATGAGGTAACGCCGCATGACGTCATGTTTTTTCGTGCGTGCAGCCGGCTCTATCGAATTATAAGACGTTGTCACGTCAATAAATATTTTATTGTATACGTCACGAGATATTTCTTTCTAATTTAGGTACAAATACGAAACCTACTTAGGACCGTTTTAGAGATGAGAAGGTTATTTAATTTGAAGCAACCCATTTCCAAGATAAATGAAAAAGCAGATTTTTTTCATAAGACCTCAGGAGAAATACGTCGGTATATGAATAAGCTTGCTCGTCCGATTCTATATAATCCTCTCCCCGGGCAGGCGTTCAACATTTGGACGAAATTTACCGTAAAGTTGGACGATTTTCGGCTGCCTTTTGTTTCGTCGAAATGAGGGAACAAAGGGTCTAAGCCAAGTATAAGCCAAGTCAATCGTTCCATGGAGCCATTACACATTCAAGCCGACGTCAAGCCAATAACCTAACTTAGTTTAGAAGAAATAAAAAAAAATCGAAACATGACACATTTGACACATCGCAATTGCTTCGTTGTGGACCTTCAACCCAATGAGTCGGTCCCGAATCACCGCCGGGGTCACCCACCCATCAGGTACCTAATTTATGGATTCAGTGCTCTCTGGAAAGTTTTCGTCCCTTTCGACCTAAGTCTGTGACCTAGAAACTAAATCCTGATTATATATCTTATGACAACCTGCCAGACACAGTTAGTCTTTGCTTAAATTGTATGGGAGAGCATGGATTATTGGAAGTATGAACGGATTTTTAAGTTCGGGGGCTCTAAAGGAAAACTACCATGCAATAACACACTAGCTAGAGGTTTATGTCTGTACTCTTCTTTATTTCTAGCACGAATAGGTAATAGTGTAAAAAAATCCCAAAGTTACCCCTTTTTCTAATTTTTTTTTCAATATTATGACTAGCGAACTACTGATATGTTACTTTTTTTGGATTCCACTAAAGACACTTAGTATTTCTAAACAAATTCGCAGATTTTGACTTCATAAAATGATTTTCTTAATCACCATGTTTAAATAACTACAAAAAACACGAGCGCGGCGGCTTGGCAGGCGCACGTTTTCCCTTACGCCTTCTAAAGCAGGAATACCTGGCCTTAAGTCTCAATTTGTTCATACTTAAGAGTTTGCTAATTGTTGTTTTGTTCAATGTTGATTATTTTGGCAATTCTAATTGCTTATGCAGAAAAAGTTGCGCGTGATGTCTTTTTTAGAAAAAATGAAAGCCACCTAGCATAATGAAATTAAGATGCGAAAGTTTTTCAACGTTTTTGGCTAATATAGGAGCACTATAAATGAAACCGTCCATTACTAAAAGGATGACACTGTACGTGTTGCCAATTAGGTAGTTTATTACATGTCATGTTTGTCACTATTTTATTTAATGAGAAAATAACATAATTCGGTACAGGTTTTATAATTATTAATTCTGTATGTACTAGGACAAATTGATAAATAAATAATATAATAAATTTATTCACAAAGAAAATTATACTACTATTTACAATTGAAACAATTGAGCTAACTGCCAACTGTTGCAAACAGTCTACAGATAGCTCAACTTATCCATATCAACACCAGTCGGAAGCGTCCCCAAGACGCTGGCTGCATTGCCACGCTGTATGGCAATGCTGATACGCTGTGCCAGATATTCACCAGCTCTCGGGTCACGCGTCGCTTCGACCAGACGCTCAGATAGTTTTTTGAAAACCCGAAGAGCCTCGGTACCCCACGTACCTAGGGTCTCGACTCCAAGGGGAGCAAATGTGTAGGCTCTGTCGAGACCTGCATATTTGCGCCTCTTAAGATCTTCGGCATAATATAATGATAAATAGATAAATAAATAAATAATGCCGACAGACCAACCAGCATCATGTATCCGCAAAATAAGCAGAGCTTCATATTGACAAAGGTAAAACAGCTGTTGTAGGAACCAAAATCAATAAATAAAACTTTCTTTGTCTGAGAAACACCAGGAATTCATAACTCATTGGAAATAATAAGTTGAAGTAAGATTGATTATAGTATGCAGATCGTATCGTTTCGACATCTTGTGAACCATGGACGTAATAAGGTAATAACTCTACTCTACAAAACTTTTAACGATATACTCGACTGCTAAATGGTAAAAGAAGGGTATATGACACGTGTAAGCTTACGATATCTCGTGGAGAAGATTCCTTGTAATTTTTATGACTGTTTTTTATTCGATGGTTTTGGAAAAATGTATTGATATCCTGAATGGCGCGGAAAAATAAGAAAATAGTTTATTGTAATGATAATGTCCACTTTTTGAGTTGCAATAGGAAATGTTTCTTGGGAAGAAGAAAAAGAAGTAATATATTATTATTGATGTCTGAATTCACATGGTCACTTTTATATTATAATAAGATTGTAAAAGTCTCTGATTAAGTTAGAGGAACAAGAAAAAAAAAAGGTCACTTTAAATACTTTTGACACTAGCAAGGGTTCCGATACCAAAAAAAAATGCATCTTAAAAAATTCCTTGTGAATTTCGAGAAAGTTGTAAGTATGTGTTTACAGAGTAGGCCTCTAGATAAATCAAAGCCTTGGCAAAATCCTGATTTCTTGGACAAAGGATAAATATTGTCGACCTTCTTAGCGCAGCGGGGAAAGAGTCGGCTGTGAGTCACATGCCTGCGGGTACGTTTCCTACTGAGGGAGTTATCATCCTCATCATCAGCCTAGATCAGTCCTGGCTAGACACAAACATAATCAATAAGATTTTTTCTAGAAATAAAAATTCACAATAACAGCCCCAGAGTCAGGTAGTTGGCAATGTTACACCCTCTGAAAGCATGTTAAGTCGTTGGTCCTGTGCTTAACCTCTCCCCGCTCATATAGGCCTAACGTCCCATTCGAATGATGAAAATGGGGGAATAGAGTGCCCCTTTGTTTGCGCACAACTTGTACGGTATAGTACTCGTATGTCCTGCGCACATGGCTTGTCAACTCAAATCAAATCAAATCAAAAACTCTTCATTTCCATAAATACAATAAATGCATTTGTACAATAAATGCATTTATAAAGTACACTTAGAATAGGTCGAATTATAAAACTAAACACTGACACGGAAACAAAGTGATATATTTGATTTATGTCGCTTCGGTATGTACCTAGACTAAAGTAAAGAAGCGACGAAGATACCTTTAGCCTGTTATTTGTTATTTTTCGAGTTGGAGCAAAACCCGTCCCAAGCTTTTTTATCCTCTAGATAATCTGATATTTTATAGTAAGCCTTTTTGCACAGCGAGGTTTTGACAATTTGTTTGAATTTATTTACTGATAATTATTGCAACTCACTAGGAGTTTTGTTGTCTCCATTGAGACTGGCAACCATGGTCAAAATTCGGCTAAAAGGACGACATCATCATCATCATCAGCCCGTATACATCCACTGCTGGACATAGGCCTCCCCCAAACGACGCCACAAATAGCGCTCCTGAGCCCCTCCATTCATCGTCTCCCTGCGACTGCTACAATGTCGTCAGTCCATCGAGTGAGAGGTCTTCCCACACTCCGTTTCGCATCGCGGTCGCCACTCGAGAACCTTTACTCTCCAGCGGTTATCGGTCATGTCATAATCAATTTTTAAATTTACTGTGACATTTAATTTAATTATTTTAACATGTTATGTTTTCTCTACGGGAGTGACATAGTCATGCTGACAAAACTCCTTTAAAACAAATAAAGAATAAAAAAAAAAACATGTTATGTATACTCTTATTTTATAATCTTTCTATATATATAAAAATGAAACCCGTTTTCCTTGGTCACGGCATCACGCGTGAACGGCTGGACCGATTTCGCTAATTCTTTCTTTGTTGTGTTTGTTATTGTCAGGAGAAGGTTCTTATGAAAGAAAAAATTAAGAAAGTTGGAAACATAAATTTCCACGGGGCGAAGCCGTGGGGCGCAGCTAGTCTGAAATAAATGAATACGCACAAGCACATTAGCACAAGCACATTCTGACAAAACAAGATCGATCAAAATTCGACTGAAGAATAAAGCAGCCGATGAGAATAGCGTTTGAGGCAATTAGCAATCGACTGGTATTTATATTATGGATCAGTTGAGCTACCTGTAGATTGTTTGCAAACAGTCCACAGTTAGCTCAATTAGTTCACTTGTAAATACTAGTTCCTTCTAATTTGTTTCTATTATATGATTGTAATTTTCTTTTTCATTAAAGATATTTAAAACTTTTCGAGTTTTTAACATAATTAATGATTATCACACTAATATTATAAATGCGAAAGTTTGGATGGATGGATGGATGAATGTTTGTTACGTCTTCACGCCAAAACTACTTAACAAATTGAGCTGAAATTTTGCACCGGTGTAGCTCTATGCCTGGAATCAAACATATAATACTTTTTATCTCATAAATCAGTTCCCATGGGATAGAAATTAGCTTGAAACGTTTCCATAGAAACAACGCGTGCGAAGACGCGGGCATAAACTAGTTTATCATAAAAATAATAACAAAAAGGCGACGCGTTATATACCCGATAAATTATCATCATCATCATCATCCGCAACCCGACTTCACCCACTGCTGGGTATAGGTCTCCAAACTTTTGTGCCACTCAACACGGTCATGTGCCCATCTCATCCAGGTTCGCCCTGCGGTGTTAGAGATGTCATCTGCCCATCTGCTGATTGATAAATTATCAATAAAGATATTTTACTGGCAATCCGTTTAAATAATACTTCTCTAGATCTTCCTCTCAACACCACAAAGGCCGTCGATTCCAGTTATATATTAATCCACTCGTGTTCTGAAATGTACACCGAATGTTGTGGTTCGCCGCTTCTTCGTATTGTTTGGCTTTGTTATTGTTATAATAAGACATCGATCGAGGTATCCGTTGGGAACCGCTAAGAGGCGGACACCTGATCGAAGTATCCTACTTCTTCTCTTTCGTAGCGTTCTTGGCAGAACGGTCGTGGTCGTCATGACGAATCTTTTGTTGTATGGGCTGATATTGCTCACCTCACGATATATCCTACTATCCTATTAATATTATAAAGCCGAAAGTGTGTGAAATCTGAATTTTTGTTACCTAGAATCTCCAAAACTACTGAACAGATCAAGATGAAATTTGGCGTACATTTAGAACATAGCCTAACGTAGATAATAGGCTACTTATTATACCGAAACTACGCGTGCGAAGCCGCGGGCAGAACTAGTAATATTAAAGCCGAAAGTTTGTGAAATCTGAATTTTTGTTACCTAGGATCTCAAAAACTACTGAATAGATCAAGATTAAATTTGGCGTACATTTAGAACATAGCCTAACGTAGATAACAGGCTACTTATTATACCGAAACTACGCGTGCGAAGCCGCGGGCAGAACTAGTAATATTATAAAGCCTAAAGTTTGTGAAATCTGAATTTTTGTTACCTAGGATCTCGAAAACTACTGAACAGATTAAGATGAAGTTTGGCGTACGTTTAGAGCAAAGCCTAACTTAGATAATAGGCTACTTTATACCGAAAATACGCGTGCGAAGCCGCGGGCAGAAGCTAGATAACTATAGATTCCTTTCAGCCTGGCTTCAGTGGCGAGCCAGCAGGCCGATTACGAATCTCGCGTCAGGTTTGCAACAGGCGTAAATGTCGCGATCATCGCTATCAAACGTCAATTATCATAATATATAAAGGTAGATTACCACTCACTCACTGACTGACTGACTCATTGACACGATTGTTCTCCCTGTTGGTGGATGGGAAGGTATGTTTTTTTTTACGGAAACGTATAGGGGGAGTGGGGGTGAGTTGGGGAAAATCCCGACTTTTCGGGATTTGCCCCCAGGAACCCCCTCCCCCCAGGGTGGCTCCCAAGCAGAGTCACACTGATGAAAAATTTTTAGGGGGTTGTATAGAAAAGGTCATATGATTTCGATTTCAAAAAAAAAATTACCCCCCCCTCTCCCCCAGGACCCCCCCGAACCCGGGGGAGCATTGCGGCGAGCGAAGCGAGCCGCAATGCGACAACGGGGCACCAGCACGGCGAGCGAAGCGAGCCGTGCTGTGACCCCCCCCTCGCCCCCCGCCCCCCTCAACCCCCTTTCCCATCAAAAAATCTGATATGGGTATCGTTTTCGACTAACATGGGGGTGAGGATCACGAATTTGATGACGGCGGGCGTGTGTCGGATTGCGGTGAGCGAAGCGAACCGCAATCCGTCACACAGCAAGGCGAGCGAAGCGAGCCTTGCTGCGTGGCAGTACGAGCGGGTTCGTATTGCGGTGAGCGAAGCGAACCGCAATGCGACTATTGGGGAACTGCACGGCGAGCGAAGCGAGCCGTGCTGTGACCCCCGCGTGCCCCCCCGTAACCCCCTTCCCCATCCAAAAATCGGATATGGGTATCGTTTTCGACTAACATGGGGGTGAGGATTACGAATTTGATGACGGCGGGCGTGTGTCGGATTGCGGTGAGCGAAGCGAACCGCAATACGACACACGTCACACAGCAAGGCGAGCGAAGCGAGCCTTGCTGTGTGATTTCGATAAAATCAATGACGTAGGTTACGAAAAGGGGTATACAATTAAAAACGAACACTGTGACAGCCACCATCGCGAGCTGCTTGCAGCTCGCGCACTTATACCATACTAGTCATAATATATAAAGCTCGATTACCACTGACTGACTGACTCATTGACATAATTGTTCTCCTTGATGGTGGAGGGGGAGGTATGTTTTTTTTTGCGGAATCGTGTAGAGGGAGTCCGGATGACCTAGGGAAAATTCCGACTTTTTGAGATTTGCCCCCCCGAACCCCCGCCCCCCAAGGGGGCTCCCAAA
The DNA here is from genome assembly GCA_963564075.1 of Eupithecia subfuscata. Lineage (NCBI taxonomy): Eukaryota > Metazoa > Arthropoda > Insecta > Lepidoptera > Geometridae > Eupithecia > Eupithecia subfuscata. The sequence goes on from OY751117.1 coordinate 10,400,191, forward strand.
CGGAGGCATATTGTTTGATTTTTCTTTAAGGGGTATATAGAAGGGGACGAGTGATTTCTATAGCAACAAAAAATTTACCCCCCCTTGCCCCCCAGGACCCCCCCTTTTGAGAGTGCTACCGGATGACGTTGCGATAGAGGATTTCTGATTGCGGAATCGTATAGAGGGTTTGTTCTCGAACTGGATGAACAAAAAATTCACCCCCCCTCCCTCCCCAAATTTCACCCCCCCTTTTGATATCTCCCAAACGAAGTACGATACAAGAATTTTTTTTTCACAGTGATGTAGGGCAAGGCAAATAATTTCGAATGCAAAAAAAAAATTGACCCCCCAGCCCCTCTAAACCCCCTTATTTATTAAAAAACCGAAATTTGGCCATTTTTAGCCTATATTTCGACCACTTTTTAGGGTGGAGCATTGCGGCGAGCGAAGCGAGCCGTAATGCGACTACGGAGAACGCGGGGGTTACAGCACGGCGAGCGAATTCCGACTTTTTGAGATTTGCCCCCCCGGACCCCCGCCCCCCAGGGGGGCTCCCAAACGGAGGCATATTGTTTGATTTTTCTGTAAGGGGTATATAGAGGGGGACGAGTGATTTCTAAAGCAATAAAAAATTAACCCCCCCTTGCTCCCCAGGACCCCCCCTTTTGAGAGTGCTACCGGATGCCGTCGTGATAGAGAAGTTCCGATTACGGAATCGTATAGTGGGTTTGTTCTCAAATTTGAAGAAAAAAAAAATCAGCCCCCCCTCCCACCCCCATTTTCACCCCCCCTTTTGATATCTCCCAAACAAAGTACGATAGAAGAAAAATTTTTTCACGGTCATGTAGGGCAAGACAAATTATTTTGAATGCAAAAAAAATTGACCCCCTTGCCCCTCTAGACCCCCGTTTTATAAAAAAACTGAAATTTGGCCATTTTTAGCCTATATTTCGACCACTTTTTAGGGTGGAGCATTGCGGCGAGCGAAGCGAGCCGCAATGCGACTACGGCGAACAGCATGGCGAGCAAAGCGAGCCGTGCTGTGACCCCCGCGTGCCCCCCCGGAACCCCCTCCCCCAGAACCCGGGGGGAGCATTGCGGCGAGCGAAGCGAGCCGCAATGCGACAACAAGGGAACAGCATGGCGAGCGAAGCGAGCCGTGCTGTGACCCCCCCACGCCCCAGCCCCCCTGAACCCCCTTCCCCATCCAAGAATTTGATATGGGTATCGTTTTCGACTAATATGGGGGTGAGGATTACGAATTCGATGACGGCGGGCGTGTGGCGGATTGCGGTGAGCGAAGCGAACCGCAATACGTCACACAGCAAGGCGAGCGAAGCGAGCCTTGCTGCGTGGCAGTACGAGCGGGTGCGACTATTGGGGAACAGCACGGCGAGCGAAGCGAGCCGTGCTGTGACCCCCTGTGCCCAGACCCCCTGGACCCCCTCCCCCATCAAAAAATCTGATATGGGTATCGTTTTCGACTAACATGGGGGTGAGGATTACGAATTTGATGACGGCGGGCGTGTGCCGGATTGCGGTGAGCGAAGCGAACCGCAATACGTCACACAGCAAGGCGAGCGAAGCGAGCCTTGCTGCGTGGCAGTACGAGCGGGTGCGACTATTAGGGAACAGCACGGCGAGCGAAGCGAGCCGTGCTGTGACCCCCTGTGCCCAGACCCCCTGGACCCCCTCCCCCATCAAAAAATCTGATATGGGTATCGTTTTCGACTAACATGGGGGTGAGGATTACGAATTTGATGACGGCGGGCGTGTGCCGGATTGCGGTGAGCGAAGCGAACCGCAATACGACACACGTCACGCAGCAAGGCGAGCGAGGCGAGCCTTGCTGTGTGACACCACACATACTTATATGGATATCGTTTTCGACTAACTCGACTGTGTAGATTACGAAAAAGATGTCCATTTCAAAATCCAAGATGGCTGACATTTTTTTCATCGCAAAACCCACTCTTGGTTATCGATTTCGATCAAATCCAGGGTGTAGGTTACGATAAGGGGAACTTAATATAAAACGAACAGTACACACAGCCGACGCGAGCTGCTTGCAGCTCGCGCACTTATAACAACTAGTTACTATATATAAAGCTAAATTACCACTGACTCACTCACTGACATAATTGTTCTCCTTGATGGTGGAGGGGGAGGTATGGTTTTTTTTGCAGAAATGTAGAGAGGGGGTCAAGGGGACCCAGGGAAAATTCCGACTTTTTGAGATTTGCCCCCCAAAACCCCCGCCCCCCAGGGGGGCTCCCAAGCAGAGTCACACTGATGAAAAATTTTAAGGGGGTTGTATAGAGGAAGTCGTGCGATTTCGATTCCAAAAATTTTTTACCCCCCCCTTGCCCCCAGGACCCCCCCTTTTGAGAGTGCTACAAGATGCCGTCGTGATAGAGGAGTTTTGATTGCAGGATTGTATAGAGGGTTTCTTCTCAAATTGGAAAAAATAAAAATTCACCCCCCCTCCCGCCCCAATTTCCACCCCCCCTTTTGATATCTCCCAAACCAAGTACGATACAAGAATTGTTTTTTCACAGTCATGTAGGGCAAGGCAAATAATTTTGAAAGCAAAAAAAAAATTGACCCCCCAGCCCCTCTAGACCCCCATTTTTATAAAAACACCGAAATTCGGCCATTTTTAGCCTATATTTTGACCACTTCTTAGGGTGAAGCATTGCGGCGAGCGAAGCGAGCCGCAATGCGACTATGGGGGAACAGCACGGCGAGCGAAGCGAGCCGTGCTGTGACCCCCCTCGCCCCCTTCCCCCCTCAACCCCCTTTCCCATCAAAAAATCTGATATGGGTATCGATTTCGACTAACATGGGGGTGAGGATTACGAATTCGATGACGGCGGGTGTGTGTCGGATTGCGGTGAGCGAAGCGAACCGCAATACGTCACACAGCAAGGCGAGCGAAGCGAGCCTTGCTGCGTGGCAGTACGAGCGTTCGTATTGCGGTGAGCGAAGCGAACCGCAATACGACTATTGGGGAACAGCACGGCGAGCGAAGCGAGCCGTGCTGTGACCCCCCCGTGAATCCCCCAGAACCCCCTTCCCCTGAACCCGGGGAAGCATTGCGGCGAGCGAAGCGAGCCGCAATGCGATATTGGGGGAACAGCACGGCGAGCGCAGCGAGCCGTGCTGTGACCCCCCCTCGCCCCCCGCCCTCTGAACCCCCTTTCCCATCAAAAAATCTGATATGGGTATCGTTTTCGACTAACATGGGGGTGAGGATTACGAATTTGATGACGGCGGGCGTGTGCCGGACTTATATGGATATCGTTTTCGACTAACTCGACTGTGTAGATTACGAAAAAGATGTCCATTTCAAAATCCAAGATGGCTGACATTTTTTTCATCGCAAAACCCACTCTTGGTTATCGATTTCGATCAAATCCAGGGTGTAGGTTACGATAAGGGGAACTTAATATAAAACGAACAGTACACACAGCCGACGCGAGCTGCTTGCAGCTCGCGCACTTATAACAACTAGTTACTATATATAAAGCTCGATTACCACTCACTGACTGACATAATTGTTCTCCTTGATGGTGGAGGGGGAGGTATGTTTTTTTTTGCAGAAATGTAGAGAGGGGGTCAAGGGGACCGAGGGAAAATTCCGACTTTTTGAAATTTGCCCCCCAGAACCCCCGCCCCCCAGGGGGGCTCCCAAACGGAGGCATATTGTTTGATTTTTCTGTAAGGGTTGTATAGAGGGGGACAAGTAATTTCTATAGCAACAAAAAATTAACCCCCTTTTGCCCCCCAGGACCCCCCCTTTTGAGAGTGCTACCGGATGCCGTCGTGATAGAGGAGTTTTGATTGCAGGATCGTATAGAAGGTTTCTTCTCGAATTGGAAGATAAAAAAATTCACCCCCCCTCTCGCCCCAATTTTCACCCCCCCTTTTGATATCTCCCAAACGAAGTACGATAGAAGAAAAATTTTTTCACGGTCATGTAGGGCAAGACAAATAATTTTGATTGCAAAAAAAAATTGTACCCTCTTGCCCCTCTAGACCCCCTTTTTTATAAAAAAACTGAAATTTGGCCATTTTTAGCCTATATTTCGACCACTTTTTAGGGTGGAGCATTGCGGCGAGCGAAGCGAGCCGCAATGCGACTACGGCGAACAGCATGGCGAGCGAAGCGAGCCGTGCTGTGATCCCCGCGTGCCCCCCGGAACCCCCTCCCCCAGAACCCGGGGGAGCATTGCGGCGAGCGAAGCGAGCCGCAATGCGACAACGGGGGAACATCACGGCGAGCGAAGCGAGCCGTGCTGTACCCCCCCACGCCCCAGCCCCCCTGAACCCCCTTCCCCATCCAAGAATTTTATATGGGTATCGTTTTCGACTAATATGGGGGTGAGGATTACGAATTCGATGACGGCGGGCGTGTGGCGGATTGCGGTGAGCGAAGCGAACCGCAATACGTCACACAGCAAGGCGAGCGAAGCGAGCCTTGCTGCGTGGTAGCACGAGCGGGTTCGCATTGCGGTGAGCGAAGCGAACCGCAATGCGACTATTGGGGAACTGCACGGCGAGCGAAGCGAGCCGTGCTGTGACCCCCACGCCTAGCCCCCCTGAACCCCCTCCCCCATCCAAGAATTTGATATGGGTATCATTTTCGACTAACATAGGGGTGAGGATTACGAATTTGATGACGGTGGGCGTGTGTCGGATTGTGGTGAGCGAAGCGAACCGCAATACGTCACACAGCAAGGCGAGCGAAGCGAGCCTTGCTGCGTGCCAGTAAGAGCGGGTTCGTATTGCGGTGAGCGAAGCGAACCGCAATGCGACTATTGGGGAACTGCACGGCGAGCGAAGCGAGCCGTGCTGTGACCCCCACGCCTAGCCCCCCTGAACCCCCTCCCCCATCCAAGAATTTGATATGGGTATCATTTTCGACTAACATAGGGGTGAGGATTACGAATTTGATGACGGTGGGCGTGTGTCGGATTGTGGTGAGCGAAGCGAACCGCAATACGTCACACAGCAAGGCGAGCGAAGCGAGCCTTGCTGCGTGGCAGCACGAGCGGGTTCGTATTTCGACTATTGGGGAACAGCACGGCGAGCGAAGCGAGCCGTGCTGTGACCCCCTGTGCCCAGACACCCTGTACCCCCTCCCCCATCAAAAAATCTGATATGGGTATCGTTTTCGACTAACATGGGGGTGAGGATTACGAATTTGATGACGGCGGGCGTGTGCCGGATTGCGGTGAGCGAAGCGAACCGCAATACGACACACGTCACGCAGCAAGGCGAGCGAAGCGAGCCTTGCTGTGTGACACCACACATACTTATATGGGTATCGTTTTCGAGTAACTCGACTGTGTAGATTACGAAAAAGATGTCCATTTCAAAATCCAAGATGGCTGACATTTTTTTCATCGCAAAACCCACTCTTGGTTATCGATTTCGATCAAATCCAGGGTGTAGGTTACGATAAGGGGAACTTAATTTAAAACGAACAGTACACACAGCCGACGCGAGCTGCTTGCAGCTCGCGCACTTATAACAACTAGTTACTATATATAAAGCTAAATTACCACTGACTCACTCACTGACATAATTGTTCTCCTTGATGGTGGAGGGGGAGGTATGGTTTTTTTTGCAGAAATGTAGAGAGGGGGTCAAGGGGACCCAGGGAAAATTCCGACTTTTTGAGATTTGCCCCCCAAAACCCCCGCCCCCCAGGGGGGCTCCCAAGCAGAGTCACACTGATGAAAAATTTTAAGGGGGTTGTATAGAGGAAGTCGTGCGATTTCGATTCCAAAAATTTTTTACCCCCCCCTTGCCCCCAGGACCCCCCCTTTTGAGAGTGCTACAAGATGCCGTCGTGATAGAGGAGTTTTGATTGCAGGATTGTATAGAGGGTTTCTTCTCAAATTGGAAAAAATAAAAATTCACCCCCCCTCCCGCCCCAATTTCCACCCCCCCTTTTGATATCTCCCAAACCAAGTACGATACAAGAATTGTTTTTTCACAGTCATGTAGGGCAAGGCAAATAATTTTGAAAGCAAAAAAAAAATTGACCCCCCAGCCCCTCTAGACCCCCATTTTTATAAAAACACCGAAATTCGGCCATTTTTAGCCTATATTTTGACCACTTCTTAGGGTGAAGCATTGCGGCGAGCGAAGCGAGCCGCAATGCGACTATGGGGGAACAGCACGGCGAGCGAAGCGAGCCGTGCTGTGACCCCCCTCGCCCCCTTCCCCCCTCAACCCCCTTTCCCATCAAAAAATCTGATATGGGTATCGATTTCGACTAACATGGGGGTGAGGATTACGAATTCGATGACGGCGGGTGTGTGTCGGATTGCGGTGAGCGAAGCGAACCGCAATACGTCACACAGCAAGGCGAGCGAAGCGAGCCTTGCTGCGTGGCAGTACGAGCGTTCGTATTGCGGTGAGCGAAGCGAACCGCAATACGACTATTGGGGAACAGCACGGCGAGCGAAGCGAGCCGTGCTGTGACCCCCCCGTGAATCCCCCAGAACCCCCTTCCCCTGAACCCGGGGAAGCATTGCGGCGAGCGAAGCGAGCCGCAATGCGATATTGGGGGAACAGCACGGCGAGCGCAGCGAGCCGTGCTGTGACCCCCCCTCGCCCCCCGCCCTCTGAACCCCCTTTCCCATCAAAAAATCTGATATGGGTATCGTTTTCGACTAACATGGGGGTGAGGATTACGAATTTGATGACGGCGGGCGTGTGCCGGATTGCGGTTCGCTTCGCTCACCGCAATACGTCACACAGCAAGGCGAGCGGAGCGAGCCTTGCTGTGTGGCAGTACGAGCGGGTTCATATTGCGGTGAGCGAAGCGAACCGCAATACGACTATTGGGGAACAGCACGGCGAGCGAAGCGAGCCGTGCTGTGACCCCCCCGTGAATCCCCCAGAACCCCCTTCCCCTGAACCCGGGGAAGCATTGCGGCGAGCGAAGCGAGCCGCAATGCGATATCGGGGGAACAGCACGGCGAGCGCAGCGAGCCGTGCTGTGACCCCCCCTCGCCCCCCGCCCTCTGAACCCCCTTTCCCATCAAAAAATCTGATATGGGTATCGTTTTCGACTAACATGGGGGTGAGGATTACGAATTTGATGACGGCGGGCGTGTGCCGGATTGCGGTGAGCGAAGCGAACCGCAATACGTCACACAGCAAGGCGAGCGGAGCGAGCCTTGCTGTGTGACACCACACCCACTTATATGGGTATCGTTTCCGATCAACTCGAACTCGTGGATTACGAAAAAGATGTCCATTTCAAAATCCAAGATGGCTGACATTTTTTTCATCGCAAAACCCACTCTTGGTTATCGATTTCGATCAAATCCAGGGTGTAGGTTACGATAAGGGGAACTTAATTTAAAACGAACAGTACACACAGCCGACGCGAGCTGCTTGCAGCTCGCGCACTTATAACAACTAGTTACTATATATAAAGCTAAATTACCACTGACTCACTCACTGACATAATTGTTCTCCTTGATGGTGGAGGGGGAGGTATGGTTTTTTTTGCAGAAATGTAGAGAGGGGGTCAAGGGGACCCAGGGAAAATTCCGACTTTTTGAGATTTGCCCCCCAAAACCCCCGCCCCCCAGGGGGGCTCCCAAGCAGAGTCACACTGATGAAAAATTTTAAGGGGGTTGTATAGAGGAAGTCGTGCGATTTCGATTCCAAAAATTTTTTACCCCCCCCTTGCCCCCAGGACCCCCCCTTTTGAGAGTGCTACAAGATGCCGTCGTGATAGAGGAGTTTTGATTGCAGGATTGTATAGAGGGTTTCTTCTCAAATTGGAAAAAATAAAAATTCACCCCCCCTCCCGCCCCAATTTCCACCCCCCCTTTTGATATCTCCCAAACCAAGTACGATACAAGAATTGTTTTTTCACAGTCATGTAGGGCAAGGCAAATAATTTTGAAAGCAAAAAAAAAATTGACCCCCCAGCCCCTCTAGACCCCCATTTTTATAAAAACACCGAAATTCGGCCATTTTTAGCCTATATTTTGACCACTTCTTAGGGTGAAGCATTGCGGCGAGCGAAGCGAGCCGCAATGCGACTATGGGGGAACAGCACGGCGAGCGAAGCGAGCCGTGCTGTGACCCCCCTCGCCCCCTTCCCCCCTCAACCCCCTTTCCCATCAAAAAATCTGATATGGGTATCGATTTCGACTAACATGGGGGTGAGGATTACGAATTCGATGACGGCGGGTGTGTGTCGGATTGCGGTGAGCGAAGCGAACCGCAATACGTCACACAGCAAGGCGAGCGAAGCGAGCCTTGCTGCGTGGCAGTACGAGCGTTCGTATTGCGGTGAGCGAAGCGAACCGCAATACGACTATTGGGGAACAGCACGGCGAGCGAAGCGAGCCGTGCTGTGACCCCCCCGTGAATCCCCCAGAACCCCCTTCCCCTGAACCCGGGGAAGCATTGCGGCGAGCGAAGCGAGCCGCAATGCGATATTGGGGGAACAGCACGGCGAGCGCAGCGAGCCGTGCTGTGACCCCCCCTCGCCCCCCGCCCTCTGAACCCCCTTTCCCATCAAAAAATCTGATATGGGTATCGTTTTCGACTAACATGGGGGTGAGGATTACGAATTTGATGACGGCGGGCGTGTGCCGGATTGCGGTTCGCTTCGCTCACCGCAATACGTCACACAGCAAGGCGAGCGGAGCGAGCCTTGCTGTGTGGCAGTACGAGCGGGTTCATATTGCGGTGAGCGAAGCGAACCGCAATACGACTATTGGGGAACAGCACGGCGAGCGAAGCGAGCCGTGCTGTGACCCCCCCGTGAATCCCCCAGAACCCCCTTCCCCTGAACCCGGGGAAGCATTGCGGCGAGCGAAGCGAGCCGCAATGCGATATCGGGGGAACAGCACGGCGAGCGCAGCGAGCCGTGCTGTGACCCCCCCTCGCCCCCCGCCCTCTGAACCCCCTTTCCCATCAAAAAATCTGATATGGGTATCGTTTTCGACTAACATGGGGGTGAGGATTACGAATTTGATGACGGCGGGCGTGTGCCGGATTGCGGTGAGCGAAGCGAACCGCAATACGTCACACAGCAAGGCGAGCGGAGCGAGCCTTGCTGTGTGACACCACACCCACTTATATGGGTATCGTTTCCGATCAACTCGAACTCGTGGATTACGAAAAAGATGTCCATTTCAAAATCCAAGATGGCTGACATTTTTTTCATCGCAAAACCCACTCTTGGTTATCGATTTCGATCAAATCCAGGGTGTAGGTTACGATAAGGGGAACTTAATTTAAAACGAACAGTACACACAGCCGACGCGAGCTGCTTGCAGCTCGCGCACTTATAACAACTAGTTATAATATATAAAGTTAGATTACCACTCACTCACTGACTGACTGACTCACTGATTGACACGATTGTTCTCCCTGTTGGTGGATGGGAAGGTATGTTTTTTTTTGCGGAATCGTATAGGGGGGGTGGGGGTGACTTGGGGAAAATCCCGACTTTACGAGATTTCCCCCCCCGGAGCCCACCCCACCCCCCCTTCTTTTCAACGGAGCGATTTGGATGAAAAATTTTTAGAGATTCGTATAGAGGGGCACGAGTGATTTCCATTGCAAAAAAAAAATTACCCCCCTTCTCCCCCAGGACCCCCCCGAACCCGGGGGAGCATTGCGGCGAGCGAAGCGAGCCGCAATGCGACAACGGGGGACCAGCACGGCGAGCGAAGCGAGCCGTGCTATGACCCCCCCCCCTCGCCCCCCGCCCCCCTCAACCCCCTTTCCCATCAAAAAATCTGATATGGGTATCGTTTTCGACTAACATGGGGGTGAGGATTACGAATTTGATGACGGCGGGCGTGTGTCGGATTGCGGTGAGCGAAGCGAACCGCAATCCGTCACACAGCAAGGCGAGCGAAGCGAGCCTTGCTGCGTGGCAGCACGAGCGGGTTCGTATTGCGGTGAGCGAAGCGAACCGCAATGCGATTATTGGGGAACTGCACGGCGAGCGAAGCGAGCCGTGCTGTGACCCCCGCGTGCCCCCCCGGAACCCCCTTCCCCATCCAAAAATCGGATATGGGTATCGTTTTCGACTAACATGGGGGTGAGGATTACGAATTTGATGACGGCGGGCGTGTGTCGGATTGCGGTGAGCGAAGCGAACCGCAATACGACACACGTCACACAGCAAGGCGAGCGAAGCGAGCCTTGCTGTCGATTTCGATAAAATCAATGACGTAGGTTACGATAAGGGGAACTTAATTTATAACGAACACTGTGACAGCCACCATCGCGAGCTGCTTGCAGCTCGCGCACTTATACCATACTAGTTACTATATATAAAGCTAAATTACCACTGACTCACTGACTGACATAATTGTTCTCCTTGATGGTGGAGGGGGAGGTATGTTTTTTTTTGCGGAATCGTGTAGAGGGAGTCCGGGGGACCTAGGGAAAATTCCGACTTTTTGAGATTTGCCCCCCCGAACCCCCGCCCCCCAGGGGGGCTCCCAAGCAGAGTCACACTGATGAAAATTTTTAAGGGGGTTGTATAGAGAAAGTTGTGCGATTTCGATTTCAAAATTTTTTTACCCCCCCTTGCCCCCCAGGACCCCCCCTTTTAAGAGTGCTATCGGATGCCGTCGTGATAGAGGAGTTTTTGATTGCGGGATCGTATAGAAGGTTTCTTCTCAAATTGGAAGAACAAAAAATTCACCCCCCCTCATGCCCCAATTTTCACCTCCCCTTTTGATATCTCCCAAACAAAGTACGATAGAAGAAAATTTTTTTCACGGTCATGTAGGGCAAGACAAATTATTTTGAATGCAAAAAAAACATTTACCCCCTTGCCCCTCTAGACCCCCTTTTTTATTAAAAAACTGAAATTTGGCCATTTTTAGCCTATATTTCGACCACTTTTTAGGGTGGAGCATTGCGGCGAGCGAAGCGAGCCGCAATGCGACTACGGCGAACACAGCACGGCTCGCTTCACTCGCCATGCTGTGACTCCCGCGTGCCCCCCCCGGAACCCCCTCCCCCAGAACCCGGGGGGAGCAGTGCGGCGAGGGAAGCGAGCCGCAATGCGACAACAGGGGAACAGCACGGCGAGCGAAGCGAGCCGTGCTGTGACCCCCTCGCCCCCCGCCCCCCTGAACCCCCTTTCCCATCAAAAAATCTGATATGGGTATCGTTTACGACTAACATGTGGGTGAGGATTACGAATTTGATGACGGTGGGCGTGTGTCGGATTGCGGTGAGCGAAGCGAACCGCAATGCGACTATTGGGAAACTGCACGGCGAGCGAAGCGAGCCGTGCTGTGACCCCCCTCGCCCCCCGCCCCCCCTCCCATCCAAAAATCTGATATGGGTATCGTTTTCGACTAACATGGAGGTGAGGATTACGTATTTGACGACGGCGGGCGTGTGCCGGATTGCGGTGAGCGAAGCGAACCGCAATACGTCACACAGCAAGGCGAGCGAAGCGAGCCTTGCTGTGTGGCAGTACGAGCGGGTTCTGCGGGGTCAGCGGGTTCTGCGACTATTGGGGAACTGCACGGCGAGCGAAGCGAGCCGTGCTGTGACCCCCGCGTGCCCCCCCCGAACCCCCGTCCCCATACAAGAATTTGATATGGGTATCGTTTTCGACTAACATGGGGGTGAGGATTACGAATTTGATGACGGTGGGCGTGTGTCGGATTGCGGTGAGCGAAGTGAACCGCAATACGTCACACAGCAAGGCGAGCGAAGCGAGCCTTGCTGCGTGGCAGTACGAGCGGGTTCTGCGGGGTCTGCGGGTTCCGCGACTATTGGGGAACTGCACGGCGAGCGAAGCGAGCCATGCTGTGACCCCCACGCTTAGCCCCCCTGAACCCCCTCCCCCATCCAAGAATTTGATATGGGTATCGTTTTCGACTGACATAGGGGTGAGGATTACGAATTTGATGACGGCGGGCGTGTGTCGGATTGCGGTGAGCGAAGCGAAGCGTATTGCGGATACGTCACACAGCAAGGCGAGCGAAGCGAGCCTTGCTGTGTGACACCACACCCACTTATATGGGTATCGTTTTCGACAAACTCAAACTCGTAGATTACGAAAAAGATGTCCATTTCAAAATCCAAGATGGCTGACATGTTTTTCATCGCAAAACCCACTCTTGGTTATCGATTTCGATAAAATCAATGACGTAGGTTACGAAAAGGGGTATACAATTAAAAACGAACAGTATACACAGCCGACGCGAGCTGCTTGCAGCTCGCGCACTTATAACAACTAGTCTATACTATATAATTTATAAAGAGGAAAGATTTGATTGTTTGTTTGTTTGTTTGTATTGAATAGGCTCCGAAACTACTAAACCGATTTGAAAAATTCTTTCACCGTTGGGAAGCTTACTTTTCAGGGAGTGACATAGGCTATAATTTATCCCGGAATTCCCATGGGAACGGGAACTACGCGGGTGAAACCGCGAGGCGATCGTCTAGTTTAGTATAGGCTAACAGCAGCTACAACGGCGGCAGCAATCGAGCACTAGGTCTTCCTCTGCTGGACAATCGGTGAACTAAAAAGTGCATTTTGATCGTATTCTTGGTACAATTTGGTATTACGTAAGCAGGTCTGCCTTCGGCTGTTCTGCCCACACGACTTCGTTCGCGCTTTTCCAGGATGTAATGAATAGTATATGTAATGAAATATGTAATGTAATGAAAATGAAAAGTATGTGATGAAACGTACGGGGACCGTGCCTTGACCGTATGGACATGAAAAGGGCTTCTGTTTCTATTTTCTCCATTTCTTTTATATGTGGTGCTGATTCTCCATAAATACTCACTCTGGCTGCAGAGTGCACTACAAGTTCAAATTAATTTAATTAAGTGGCAATAGCCTTTATTCACAAAGAAAATTATACTTACTAGTACTAGCTGCGCCCCGCGGCTTCGCTCGCGTGGAAATTTATGTTTCCCACTTTATTAATTTTTTCTTTGCTATAAACCTCACGGAGCCCGAGACCTTTCCAACGAATGCAAAACCGTGGAAATCGGTTCGTACGTTCTGGAGTTATAGCGTCAGGAAGGAAAACCCGACTTATTTTTATATAGTAGATTTACAATTGAAACAATTGAGCTAACTGCAGACTGTTGCAAACAGTCTACGGGTAGCTCTGATCCATTTCAATACCAGTCGGAAGCGTCCTCAAGACGCTGGCTGCATTGCCACGCTGTATAGCAATGCTGATGCGCTGTGCCAGATACTCACCAGCTCTCGGGTCACGCGACGCTCAGATAATTTTTTAAAAACCCGAAGAGCCTCGGTACCAATACATTTAATTAAGTACCAGTTGAGCTACCTGTAGACTGTTTGCAACAGTCAGCAGTTAGCTCAATTGTTTCAATTGTAAATACTAGTATAATTTTCTTTTGTGAATAAATATTTTTAATTGAGTAAGTAGTTTTGTAATTTAGGCTCTTTTATGGCTTTATTTTTTTTATTTGATTTCAAATTTGATTATTTATTTTTAACTCACTCATCCATGTAATATTTTCATTTATTTAGATTAGTTTTTAAGTAGATATTTTATTCATAATCAGCCTATATTAGTCCACTGCGGGACATAGGCCTCCCCTAATGAGCGCCATAGCGCCCGGTCTATATTATACATGATACTAGCTGCGCCCCGCGGCTTCGCCCCCGTGGAAATTTATGATTCCAACTTTTTTAAATTTTTTTTCATAAGAACCTTCTCCTGACTATAACAAACACAACAAAGAAAGAATTAGCGAAATCGGTTCGTGCGTTCTGGAGTTATAGCGTCAGGAAGGAAAACCCGACTTATTTTTATATAGTAGATTATAATATATACAATTATGATATTTTATTATTGTATCTTATTTCAGACCACATAACTAGATTTGCCTTATTTTATAGCTTTTTAAATTGTATGCGTTTACTGTTATATTAAGTACCTATCTAATCATGTGACATTTATTCACAAAGAAAATTATACTAGTATTTACAATTGAAACAATTGAGCTAACTGCCGACTGTTGCAAACAGTCTACAGATAGCTCAACTGATCCATATCAACACCAGTCGGAAGCGTCCCCAAGACGCTGGCTGCATTGCCACGCTGTATGGCAATGCTGATACGCTGTGCCAGATATTCACCAGCTCTCGGGTCACGCGTCGCTTCGACCAGACGCTCAGATAGTTTTTTGAAAACCCGAGAGGCTCGGTACCCCACGGACCTAGGGTCTCGACTCCAAGGGGAGCAAATGTGTAAGCTCTGTCGAGACCTGCATATTTGCGCCTCTTGAGATCTTCGGCCAATTCTAATCATGTTGTGTATGCATGTTTTGGATCACAATCTAGTCTAAGAACCTTAGATAAATTTATTTTCAAAATTGATGTTAAGATTGTCTTCTGTTTTGCATATCAATAAATATAAATAAATAAATAATGAGTGAACTCACGAATAGAGGTACATCTGAATTCATCACCTGAGGTCGTCAAATCATGTTAAATCTGTTTTTCACGTCACTGTGCGAATGCGTGCATTACACTCATTATCACGGCTTGTTATCACTAAAAAGTAAATAATACTGATATTATTGACTCATAAATTAATATCTTCATGAATGGCGTGACGTGATAGTCGTGCCCCCTACGATAACTGTTTTTAGATCTCGAAATTGTTATGAAACTATTTTGTCAACATGCTGCTTAAAATAGTTATTGGGTCACTTGGAAATATCTATTGTATTGATTGATTCAAACATATTCTGTGCGCGATTTGAAAGGGAAGGAACCTTGTCAAAATATATATAACACTAATATTTTAAATGCGAAAGTTTGGGTGGATGGATGGATGTTTGTTACCTCTTCACACCAAAACTACTAAACGGATCGGGCTGAAATTTTATATACAGGTAATTCTAATCCTGGAATCAAACATAGGCTTTTTACCCCTTAAATCATTTCCCATGGGATAGAAATCACCTTTAAAAGTTTCCATAGAAACAACGCGTGCGAATCCGCGGGCATAAACTAGTTTTAAATACTACAATGAATTGTCAATGATTCTAGCAGCCTACGGAAAAATTAGCTGCTACGATCCTAGACCTAGATATAGCTCAACCTCAACAGCCTGTATCAGTACACTGCTGGACGCAGGTCTCCCCCCTGATAAGCGCCATAGTAGCCATCATCTCATGGGGGGTATTGCCCATAATCCCCACGCACGGCATGCGGGTTGAGGATCGCAGTTCGGTGGTAGAATTGTTCTGCAGGGGCGCTGCTGCCCGCCTCCGGTGGATATCCCTTAGTCGCCTCTTACGACACCCGCGGGAAGACTTGGGGTGGTGAAAATTCTAAGCCAGCACTGCATGGCACAAGCCTCTGGCGGCTCTGTCACTGAAAGGGTGTGTGTATGTATAATTGCACCCGCCACCCAGCGCCATAAATGTTGACACAATTTTGTTTTGTTGTTGAAAAGTCGTTAGTCGAATTTTTTTAGTCGAAATGTTTTTAGTCGAAATGTTTTAGATAAATTGTTTAGTCGAATTTTCCGCTAAGCCATTTACAATGGTATATTTACCATAATTAGTTTTGAGCTTTCCAATATATCGGCACAGTTTCATGCGCCATGATCACGGAATAACTGCAAAAATCATGGTAAATATCCCGTTTTAAATGACTTTAGTGTTAATAATCATGATGGGCTTAAATATTTTATTCGTAGGCACTACATTAAACTTTCTTTTGTTGCTCTACGGGCTAACTTTGGCCTGAATGAAGGCGATAAAAATGCCGACCTAAACATAAATTACTTGTAGTCTTAATAAAAGTCATCGAGCCCCAATTGTTGCATTAATTGGCACATTTACGATAATTAATTTAAAACATCGAGGTCAAGCTCCCGTTCTGTCTTACATTCGTGTCAATTCAGAATTCGACAAAACTAAAGTTTACTAATTTGACATGACTGAAAATGTTTTGTCCCTTTCATAGCGATCTGTCAAATTAGGTTAGTATAGTTTTGACATTTCAGAATTTGACGAGACTAAACTTAACTTAACCAAAGCTATCAACATAGCCCAAAAAAATAGCAAGCTGAAGTGGCAGTGGGCTGGCCATGTCTTGCGAAGAACCGACAACCGATGGGGTAAACGTGTTCTTGAGTGGAGACTGCGACTAGGCAAACGTAGAGTAGGACGCTCTCCAGCCAGGTGGGTTGATGATCTGCGAAAGACTACAGGCAGATGCTGGATGCGGCAAGCTGAAGACAGGGCGCTATGGCGCTCATTAGGGGAGGCCTATGTTCAGCTGTGGACTATTATAGGTTAATGATGATGATGAAACTTTACTAATTTTACAGGACTCAAAGAAAGCACTAAAAATTATGTTGAGTATCATTTTTAGTGCACTAAAATTAATTTAATTTACTTTTGACGACATCTGAATTCACACCATTGCCTCTTTTTCTGTGTTTCGGCGCATTTAATCGAAAAATGCGCCGAAACACAGAAAAATACCCATTATTTTGTTTTAGTGCCAAAAGGATCCAATGGGTATTGGATCTCCTTTTGTCTGACGGACGTCAGTCACGGCTATTTTTTGGTTCGTTTAGTTTAAGCACTTTATTAATAAAAATATCAATACCAGAAGACGATGGGCTACTTAATTGTCGCAGTGATGACACAGTATGCGTACCAAACCAATAGGCTAAGCACGGGAATTGTTCTCTAAGGTAGAATATACAATACTAGACGATCGCCTCGCGGTTTCACCCGCGTAGTTCCCGTTCCCGTGGGAATTCCGGGAAAAAATATAGCCTATGTCACTTCCTGAAAAGTAAGCTTTCTAACGGTGAAAGAATTTTTCAAATCGGTCCAGTAGTTTCGGAGCCTATTCAATACAAACAAACAAACAATCAAATCTTTCCTCTTTATAATATTACTAGCTGACTCGGCGAACTTTGTACCGCTCTCACCTTTTAAACCTTCCCTGAATAAGCTATCCTATCTTTCAAGTTGGATCAAACTGCACACGGTGTGCAAATTTAATTTAAAATCGGTTAAGTAGTTTAGGAGTCCATCGCGGATAAACGACGTGACACGTGATTTATATATAATTAAGAAGATATATAGATTGACATCGCATCGTTATACGAGTACATTGCGTAAGTTTAGGAATGAATCTATATATATAAAAATGAAACCCGTTTTCCTTGGTCACGGCATCACGCGTCACGGCATCAGCGAACGGCTGGACCGATTTCGCTAATTCTTTTTTTGTTGAGTTTGTAATTGTCAGGAGAAGGTTCTTACGGAAGAAAAAATTAAGAAAGTTGGTAACATAAATTTCCACGGGGGCGAAGCCGCGGGGCGCAGCTAGTTTCAAATAATTTACGCATTCGATGACAAAGTGACGTAATTTTTTTCTATTCTACCCTACACAACAATCCCTGTGCTTGCCCTACTGAGAATATCTAATAAATAGTCTAAATAATCCAGTTCGTAATGTTTCCAAGTTTTCCACATCAACATGTTTAGCTCCGCGACAAGTACGAGCCGCGTCAACATGTTTATTAAATAACATTATATTTATCGAAGCTACCTTTAAAGTCATCTATGTCATAGATATGACGTAGCGGGAGAAAATACAACACAGGAGGCTGCGGCTTCGATTCCGTCCTCAGGACAGATGTCTGCATGATCTGCAGATTTGTTTTGGATTTTCTGGGTGTAAAATAAAATTATTTAAACCTACGCGATTATAACACATTATTATACAATAATCACGGATATTTATCGCGTTTATTTCCCTATTTTTCCCGACGTTTCAACAGTTCACCTATGCTCTATAGTGGTCACGGGATGACTGGAGTACTGGAGCAACCGCCTCTGCGAAACGCGATGACTCCGTGAATATTTATAATAATGTGTTCTGGGTGTTGTCTATGTATAATAAAAATAGCTATCTCTGTATCTATTGTATACCTAGTATATCAGTTATCTTATGCCCTTTACACAAGCTCTGCTTGGGGCTAGATAATACTGCGTGAATGGTAAAGTATTTATTTATTTTATTTTTAGTTATCAAATTCTTACGCGTGACTCTATACGGCGCTAATTTCGTTTGAGTACTATTAACCACAAAACAACTGGATATCCAATCCATGGAGATGGTAGGCGGTAAGGTCCACCTTCATCATTTGCACCGCTAAGACATGGAACTCGCTGCATGCTTCGGTGTTTCCTGCCAGTTACAGCCTGGGTTCTTCAAGACTGGGGTGAAGAGGTGTCTTCTGAGACCTTCATGATAGACCCACATCGTCGCTTTCCATCAGGTACGATTGTGGTCAAACGAAGGAGTACCGTATAAAAAAAAAGATGCTCAAGAATTGTGTTTTCTTATCCTTTAAATAGAATAGAATATACTTAACTAGCTGCATTCTTACTACCCGTTGTCCTAATACCCGTTTTCCCGTAGGAATGAAGCATTTTCCCGCGGTATAAAGTAGCCTATGTTCATCAGAAATAATGTGGGATTCTAATGGTAAAAGAATTTTTCAAATCGGTCTAGTACTTCGGGGCCTATTCAATACAAACAAACAAATCTTTCCTCTTTATAATATTAGTATTGAGTATACATAGATTGCACAAAAGTTGTACATAGGCGAACGTAATGCTAGATAGCATTCTCTACCTGCTAACCTTTGGGTAGTGTGAACAACAAATTTGTAGGTAGGTAGTGCTTTAAAAAAAGAACAAAAAAAATACAATTAATAAATCGTAACACTAACATAAATAAATACACACATAAATATAATAAAGTATCCTACTCAAATAAATACTTAAGTGTAGATACATAAATAATGAAATATATAACGTACCGAATTATTCCTGGGAAAGAAAATGATTAAAGACTCTAGATCTGAAGACATTTACTGAGGATACCTCGCGACATTCCATTGAAAAAATATACATCCTTGAAATGCGAAGCGAGCGGAATAAAACATGTTCAGACTGCCCCGAACGGTTAGTTTAGACTTTGTCATTTCTTTTAAACGGAGCTGACGGAACGGTTTTTGACGTGACAACGTCTTATAATTCAATAGAGCCGGATGCACGCACGAAAAAACATGACGTCATGCGGCGTTACCTCGCTCTGAGGCGTTCCATGGAACGCCTCAGCGCTCTCGCTTGCACTTCAAGCCTTACATGTAAGGCTTGAAGTGCAAGCGAGAGCGCTCGACATCCGTCTCTCTCCTACTTGAGTGAGCGATGCGTCTGCGTGGACAGCTGCTATACTATAGTGCATTTACATGTTTTGATCGAGTATCAAATGCTACCATTCCATCAGTATTTTCTTAAGACGTTGTCACGTTCAACTATCGTCAGTAAACCGACTTTACAGAGAACCAATATTTTTCGGATCTGACGGTCAGATCCGAAAAACCGTTCCGTCAGCGCCCTTACACCAGGTCAGATTCTGACCTGGTGTAAGGGCAGATGACCAACCAGGACAGACGAAACTTACTCTTATTACTAAGCTAGCTCATTTTACAATGTTTCTCATGATTGTATCTAATCTTATCGACCACAGATTACTAAATTACTACCTGTACGCAAATAAGTAGGTACTTGCATAATATTATGTATTCTAAGTAGCTATACCTGCTTAGGAAGATAGGTATTTCTAGTATTTGCAGTGATTTCTTTCCGTTTTATTCCATTCCGTATTACTACAGGTTCCAAGTAAAATTATTATTAATCTAAAACAAGTCATTAGTTGCAAACTATTAAAAACTTGACTCGGTTCTCGCTTTTACACTTTTTTACGCCAAATTACAGAGCGAAGACATGCAAGATGTGGTTAAGAACCATACACCATAAACCATATAGGTACCAAAAAAAAAACTATCAATGGAATGTATTATGTACCTATATCGTGTGCTCGATGGGTAGGTATATCAGTCATCTCATCTAGTACCTACCTACCCATAACACAAGCTCTGCTTAGCTTGACTAGATAATGTTGTGTGAATTGTCCAGCATTATTTGTTATTTATTTTGTTATTAAAATGGAGATCAGACGAGTAGTTTGCTACCTCAATTATCAAAATCGCTTTGACCGTTTTGATGCTTGGAGGAGTGTCCACCAACTGCATTATAATACTCGAAAAACATAACCACGCCTTGCGAGTAGTAAGTATTTACCGCACTGTCTCAAGATAAAAGTCATTGAATAATGTTGTACCAGTGATGGCGGAGGAGGACATTGTTAACACTATCATGGCCTAAGACGCAGATGGTCACGTCCACCTCGCCACGCCGCCGCCGTCGCAACGCCGAGGCTGGGCAGTGAATGCCTTAAACTTTTACGACGCGACGCGATGGTCTGCATGTATCCTGCTAATGAAGAATTATGTGTGAACAGATACTGTCTAGTAAAGTAAACCGAGAGCATGAAAAGGCATTATTCTTATCATGGTTATTCTCATTTCACTCTATTTCACAACAGTTTATTTGTCAAGTACCGATTTGTACAAAAGTTTAATCATGATTTGACATAACACGGCCAGCGCGTGACAATACGCTGCGCTCGCGTTGATGACTAGCTCTTTCAATACTTACTTTACTGATTTGAGCCGTGATATGTAGTTCAAATGCAAATTCGTGTGGTGATATTCGAGGATTGAGTTTTTTTGAGAGGCTTGGAGACTGGCTTTGGAGACGCTTTTGCCTGCAAGATTTCTTTCAATATTTGTTGTTATCCTGCATCTTAATCTACATTTTATCAATAAATCTTTATTCACAAAGAAAATTAAACTAGTATTTACAATTGAAACAATTGAGCTAACTGCTGACTGTTGCAAACAGTCTACAGGTAGCTCAACTGATCCATATCAACAACAGTCGTCGCGTCCCCAAGACGCTGGCTGTATTGCCACGCTGTATGGCAATGCTGATGCGCTGTGCCAGATACTCACCAGCTCTCGGGTCACGCGTTTACATTTACGCGTCAGATTTTATTGATTACCCACGGCTGGACTTAAGTTTAAAATCCAAATGTCTGTTTGTTTTGTGTGCCTTCGAGTACTTAATAAATATTTGGAGTTTGAATTCTGGAAAACAATTGGCGTATTTGAATTAAACAAGATACCTACACTTGAGATTGCAATCGGGATCGAGTGTCGTTGATAGACATCTTACCGAAGATCTTACCTTATATGTATACGTATAGGATAAGTATACAGTCGATAATATTTTATTCTAATGTGTGTCAACACCATCATCATCAGCTTATGTTTGTCCACTGCTGGACATAGGCTAATATGTGTGCGAGGTAAAATTTATGTAGGCACTGTGAATATACTGCGTGTGACTTACCTCTGATTTCATTTATTTGTATCTGACTCAGATACTCTACGTACTCTGAAGGTATATGATTTGTCTCAATTCGATATCAAATCTAGAGTCATTATCGACAGTGCTCAAGCAGACAATGCGCATTGTTCCAAAGTATTGTACTATACATAATGTTTGTCTTTACATAAGATCTAATTTAAAAGTACACAAGGTTGCTATCGTATTACCAAGCCAATATTTATGAAGAGATATTAGAGCTCATTATTTTTTATGCTTGACCGAAGAAAAACCACGCTTTCCTTTCTTAAAAACTAAAAAGCATGTTGAGGGTCACGCACAGCTATTTCTATCTAGGGTCGAATACTTATAGAAATACTAGACGATCGCCTCGCGGTTTCACTCTCCCGCGTAGTTCCCGTCCCAGTGAGAATTCCGGAATAAAATATAGCCACTCCTTGAAAAGTAAGCTTCCTAACGGTGAAAGAATTTTTCAAATCGATCCAGTAGTTTCGGAGCCTATTCAATGCAAACAAACAAACAATCAAATCTTTCCTCTTTATAATAAGAGCTCAGAATTTCTTCTCTGAAGGATAGGATTCGTAACGAATACATCTCACAAAGAACCAAATCTCTAAGAATTAGCAAGCTGAATTAGTGGCAGTGGGCCGGCCATATCTCGCGAAGAACCGACAACAGCTGGGGTAAACCTGTTCTTGAGTGGAGACTATGGCTCGGAAAACGTAGGAAGCCCTCCGGCCAGATGGGATGACGACCTGCAAATGACTGCAGCTTCATAAGGCTTGGTAGGCCAGCAGAGGCCGCACTTTTGTGATTTTTAAAATCATCTGTGACAGAAATAGGGTTTAAAATTCTGAAAAAAATATATATATTAGGTACTCAAAGATCTAGTCTAGTCAAAGTCGCATTCAGTTACCAGATCTTATGAACTTCACTCGATAGAAAAAAACTCAAAAGATACCCCTTTTTCTAATGCTTTTTCAATATTATGACTAGCGAACTACTGATATGTTACTAGTTTTTGTACTCAACTGAAGACACTTAGTATTTCTAAACATTTTCGCAGATTTTGATTTGATAACATGATTTTCTTAATCACCATGTTTAAATAACTACAAAAAACACGAGCGCGGCGGCTTGGCAGGCGCTCGTTTTCCCCCCCTAAAGAGCGCCATGGCGCCCTGTCATCCGCTTGCCGCATTAAGGCTCCTCCTGTAATTTTTTTATTTTGTATACTTTAAGCAGAGTTGCGAAGTTGCTGTTTTTGGCCACCATGGTGGCAAAAAAGAGCAACTTCGCATCTCTGCCTACATTATACAAACTAAAAAATTTATAGAGGCAATATAAAAAAGCTTATGATAGGATTCACAAATTGCCCAACGTAATTTTTGGAATTTCCTTTCTTCGACTTAATAATAAGATAAAATATGTGGCGGCGCTAGTGTTCGGGGAGGAGGAGCCTTAATGCGGCAAGCGGATGACAGGGCGCCATGGCGCTCTTTAGGGGAGACCTAGGTATGTCCAGCAGTGCACTAACATAGGATGATGATGACGATGTCATTTTGTCTATTCTACCCAAAACAACAATCCCTGTGCTTGGCCTATTGAAAAAGGTGCCCGGGGAAACATAACAGTCGCATGAATATAATATCACAATAATATTATAAATGCGAAAGTTTGGATAGATGGACGGATGAATGGATGTTTGTTACCTCTTCACATCAAAACTACTGAACGGATTGGGCTGAAATTTTACATTCAGGTAATTCTAATCCTGGAATCAAACAAAGGCATACTTTTTACCCCATAAATCAGTTCCCATGGGATAGAAATCACCTTTAAAAGTTTCCATAGAAACAACGCGTGCGAAGCCGCGGGCGTAAACTAGTACATAATATAATATTTACTTGTCTTTAGGGAAATTGATTTATCTAAGAAAACAAATAATATCGCAAAAATTTTCGACTTCGACGGGACTTGAACCCGCATCCTTCCCTAAATCCCAACCCTCGAAGTCGATTTTTTTTTGCGATATTATTTAATTTCTTAAAAACTACCCAGAGTGTCCCTCACACTAACGCACTATAATAACAAAAAGCTTTGATTTGGGTATCTATGTTTGCAACACTAAATCAATCATAATTATCATGTTTACGTTTAGGGCTACAATCTGGATAAAAACCTGTAATATCAATATTTTTAGACGTAAAAATTATTACAATAACTAAAAATATTAATACAATAAATAAATAAAAAAATATTATTACAATAATTAAATGAGGTTCATCACCTGTCTAAGCCTGTGGATCTAAGCTGTTCCAGCCTAGTGGCCAAAACTATCGAATTATAAGACGTTGTCACGTCAAAAAATCTAAGTGTACGATATCTTAGTTCTTTAGGACATAAATGAATTTATAATTTGCCCTTATCTATTGCGATAATATTTTTAAATTTAATTTGATGTAATAATGGTATTATAAATAAAATCAATCTTTATCTGTACCTATTTAGCAGGTATCCATCCATCTATGCATCTATCCATCCATCCATCCATCCAAACTTTCGCATTTATAATACACTCGAGAGCAATGAATCCGGGTCACTCAAAGAATCCAAAAAATCTCGGAAAGTAAGAATGCTAGGTTAATGCAATAAATTGTATTTAATAGACAATTTAATACTCCTTAAATGAAAGTATTAAAACTTCTTAGTTATTGTAAAGTTATATCATAAAAAAATCAAATTTGAAAAGGGAACACTGTCGAAGATGGAACTACGAAATTACAGGATTTGTTTTTGCTTTTGTTTGTAATCTGTCATTTATGTTGGTACATAAACCAGGTTGATAGTGCTCAATATTCATTATTCAAGCTGAAATCATGTCGCTTACACTTGAAGAATGCACCAGAATACTTACATTGGTGGAAACCGGCCGGAGTCAGCGCGATACAGCCAGGACTGTCGGTGTGTCGCTGTCAACAGTACAAAGAGTTCTCCGACGTTACGAAGAAACTGGTTCTAACCTACGCAGACCAGGAACGGGCAGAACTAGGTGTACCACAGCACGAGAAGACCGATACTTGGTGAACACCATGCTTCGAAATCGCTTTCTCACAGGAACTGGGAGACTTTCAATGGGAGTCAATAAATGTGCAGGATTTTGCGGGTAGAGTCAAAAATGTTTAGGATATCTTACTAAATCTAAGAATTCTTTGTGATTTTCTTTGATTAGGTACTTAATTTTAATACTTTTGTTCAACTACACATACTTTTATAGTAACATGTATTTATATTACTTACTTACTTAGTAGGTAGGTACCAAAATTGTTTGACTGCTCGAAGTTTTATTTAATGTACTTAACTTTAAGATGTTTTTCTCAGATAAGTGAAATGTATTTCTTTTGAGAAAATAAATATTCTTTAAACCTAACTGAACTCACAAATCAGTTTCGACGCCTCGGAGGAAGTAACCCAAGTGCATGGACAGTAAGACGTCGGCTTGCTGAATCTAACTTAAAACCCCTTAGACCTGCAAACGGCCCTAAACTGGAGCGTGGCCATCGTATTTCAAGACTAAGATATGCCCAGAACCACGTAAATTGGAGTATTGAAGATTGGTCGAAAGTTATGTTCTCCGACGAATCAAAATTTATGCTCTACAAGCACGATGGAAGACCCAGAGTGTATAGAAGACCAGGGGAAAGATTCAAGCAAGCATGCATCGAAGAAAAAGTAGCCTACGGTGGTGGGTCTGTACTTGTGTGGGCCGGAATTTCCTCTGAAAGTCGCACAGAGCTTGTGATCATAGAAAACGGCTCTTTAACTAGCGTAAGATATGTGGAAGAAATCCTCAACGAACACGTTGGTCCATTTATGGTCAATTTGGGTGAGGATGCTATATTTATGCATGACAATGCCCGACCTCATACAGGTAGGATTGTGAATGACTACCTTCAAGAGATGAACATTACTTGTATGGAGTGGCCAGCGCGCAGCCCGGATATCAACCCGATCGAGCATGCTTGGGACGAGCTAGGGAGATGCGTAAAACAACAAAACCCTCCCCCAATCACGCTTCCTGAGCTCAAAATTGCTCTCACAGAGGAATGGGAGAATATTGCCCAAAATCGTATAAGGAACTTGGTGTACAGCATGCCAAACCGCGTAAACGCAGTAATGGAAGCACGAGGAGGTAATTCGAAGTATTGAAATTCAAGAAAATCGTCATAAAGTTCAAAAATTTCATGTTTCCTATTTTTGTTTTAAGGAGAGATCAGCAGTTTTTTTTTCTTTATGTAATTTTGTGTAAATAAAATGTATGGTGACTCATATTTTTTTAACTTTCATTTAAGGAGTATTAAATTGTCTATTACATACAATTTATTGCATTAACCTAGCATTCTTACTTTCCGAGATTTTTTGGATTCTTTGAGTGACCCGGATTCATTGCTCTCGAGTGTATTAGTATGATTAAGCGCCAAACACTCAAACGCAACTTACTTTTGAGCAAGTCTCAAGTCGCGATTTTTTAACAGTTTTCAATGAAAATCTGTCAAAAATTGGTCACTTGAGACGTGCTCAAATAAATAAATAAAATAAATAAATAATGCTAGACAATTCACACAGCATTATCTAGCCCCAAGCTAAGCAGAGCTCGTGTTATGGGTACTAGATAACTGATATACATAATAATATAAATCTGAGTTGCCTTTGAGTATTTGGGGGTAAGTGTGATGCGTCGCCGCCGCCGCCTCCGCCCCGCAGTCGCTGACTTAAAGACCGAAGAATTAGGCTGGGAATAAAGGATTCAATCAGGATCCGTAGCGCTATAGCAATTTCAATTGAACTAAAAAAAAAAACATTCGATGGGTCTCTCAAAACTGAGTCTATTTGGTTCTGTCATTTTTTTGACGTGACAACGTTTTATAATTCGATAGAGCCGGCTGCACGCACGAAAAAACATGACGTCATGCGGCGTTACCTCGCTCTGAGGCGTTCCATGTAAGGCTTGAAGTGCAAGCGAGAGCGCTCGACATCCGTCTCTCTCCTAATTGAGTGAGCGATGCGTCGTAAACTTATAGTTTCGGAGTAAATCACTAAAAACTGATATCTGCCTACGGTTAACGGGCGGCGACCGAGCACACGCACCCGCGGTGGTCACTCAGTGAACTTCGTTAGTAATTTGGTCATAACTTCGTCAATTTTTGTCGTAGAACAAAAATGTTGCACTGAATCTTATGGATTTCTTAGCTCTATAAATCTGCATTCTCAACTAAAAACGTTACGGATTCTCATTGCGGAGGCTTGCGTCCGGCCGTGGACCAGTATAGGCTGTAGATGAATTTTCTTCCGCATACTACAAACGTAATATTTATGGTAGCCATCGCCTATGCCAAACAATCCCGCTCGCGTCAAGTTTGCAAGAATTTTTCCCTACGATGTTACGATGTTTATTTCCTTTAGACCTTACAGAACTCTTGGAAACGTCAGAACACATCAGAATTTCAAATTAGAAGGAAATCTAGAAAATAATGCGATCATTTTGATTTTTGTTCACGTGAATCTTTTTTAAGGTAAAGTCAACCAGCTGAGTTCAATGAACAACCTTTTCCTTCATATGTTGTTAGTTTTCGAGTTGGAGTAATACACCCGCCTTGTCTGAGCTGTCGTGCAGCGGAGCGCTAGCCTGGCAGTCAGGCTTAGATGAGCTCGCCTACCGCCATCGTGTTGATACAGATCCTATGAAGATTTTGCGCTTTTGGATGGAGTAAAGGTGGAAAAGCTGACACGCCAACCACGGATTGCTGCTTTGGAGGAACCTTCGAGACTAAAATGGTGATACACAAAATTGCCCAGTGCTAAATAGGTGCTACCTGCTTAGGGGCATTAACCCCATGAGATAAAAGCCAAGGCACTTATCAGGGGGAGTCCTGCGTCCAGCAGTGGACAAATATAGGCTGTCGAGGACCTATATATAAACAAATAACAACTACTTACAATTGAGCTAACTGCAGACTATTGTCAACATGAGGTTCATAATGGCTGAATCATTACTTCTGCTTATAAATGTCACCGTAATTTTTATCAGTTCATTATTGAGTCAAAGCCAGAAATACTTGGTATTTCCTATTAATCATTACAACTTTATCAACCATCCAAATTACCTAATTGTATAGATTTACGGCCCTTTGTGAATCTTCGATTTGGCGACTCATCAACACCGTTGGAACAAAGGTTTAAAAGTTCGGTTGTTTGTTATCTTAGACATGGAAATGGAACAAGCATTTCGTCCACCTCTAGTGTGATGAGATAAGCTATGTTTTGACCATGCGATGGGGCACACGATGAATCATCCATAACGTTTTTATAGATAAAATTTAAAAAAAAATGATATCATCACTTGAATTTCCAAAGCTAATTTCAGCGATTGTTTAACGTAAGTGATGGGTTAGAATATAATATTTCAGGTTTTACTTATCAGGGTCAAATCTTCTCGCATTTTTCTTCCAAATCAGCACAAATAGGTACGTCCACAGCTGAACATGTCCCAAAACAAGTGGGGATTAGTCATAATGGCCACGCATGGTAGCTGGATTGGTGATCGCTATGTAGCCGTGTGGTGCCAGCTTAGAATTAATACCACCCCAATTATTCCCGCGGGTGTCGTAAGAGACGACTAAGGGATATTCTGGGATATCAACCAGGAGCGGGCAGCAGCGCCCCCTGCAGAACAATTCTACCACCGAACTGCAATCCCCAACCCGCATACCCAGCGTCGGGATTATGGGCATACCCCATGATATAAAAGTCAATAAGGCGCTTATCAGGAGGAGGCCTGCGTCCAGCAGTAGACGAATATAGGCTGTTGAGGTGAGGTGAGAGGTGGGGTTGTTAAAAATACATAGAGAAAAACTACTGCCCTTCCCCTGGTAGGTTCCCATAGTTGGTTCTTCCGACATCCAGAGGCTGAATTCAAATCAAATCAAAAACTCTTTATTTCCATAAATACAATAAGTGTACACTTAGAAAAGGTCAAAGACGTGCCTTAAGGTGCCTCTGATACCCTCCTCCTAGTGACTATCGGTATCTCTCTTTATAATTTCTCCATCTTTGATAGTTTTTAATGTAGTCATACGCCTAGGACGCGTGGTTTGGCTTAGAATTTGCTGTACTCCAAGTCTTCCCGCGGGTGTCGTAATATGCAACTAAGGGATATCCACCGGGAGCGGGCAGCAGCGCCTCCTGTAGAACAATTTTACCACCCTTCTGCGATCCCCAACCCGGGGATTATGGGTATTACCCCCATATGATAAAAGCCAATAAGCCTCCCTGTCTGCTGGAGGTCTGCGTCCCACAGAGGACCATAGGTGTTACTATCTTTTACCTGCCTCTGCCTTCGTCCTAAAAGAAACGGTTGTGTACAAGTTGTCGAACGAGCCCGCCGGCTGCATCTAGTCGCAAGATATTTATAAGACAATAGTGTTTGATCTTTTTTATTACCGATTCAACATTCTGAGACTGTAAATTTATTGTTTTGTTTGTGGTTTGTGTTTGAACTACAATGCAAGGATTCGTAACCTACATTCCATTCATAACTAGATATCTTCCATCAGTCGTCATCTATTAGATACTTTAGGACATTCTGTAGGTTTCCACTGCCCGCTCATATAATCACTTTCTTCGACGATACAGGGTTAATTTTAGTAACATCAGTTGAGCTATCTGTAGACTGTTTGCATCAGTCGGCAGTTAGCTCAATTGTTTCAATTGTAAATACTAGTATAATTAGCTTTGTGAATAAATTTGTTTACCATAAAATAAAATAAACTTTAGTAACTGTGATACTCCAAACTTCATTGGATATAATGATGATGATACCACGGCCACGGTGGCCAGTATCAACGAAGAGTAGCCAGGTGCACAGGGCAAATTATAGTGCACAAGTGTGCATGCTAACACAGGTGCACTCTCTATTCCCTCACTCTCAAAATCCGATGAGATACCTCACCAGCGCCCATGTTGATGAAAACTGTCAAAAAATAAATCCACTTCGTTCTCGAGCCTGCTGTGGTGAGAAGTTGCCTCGGAGGTGATGGCAGCATCTCGAAAGACATCTGCTGCACCAGACCTCCCCAAAGATCGACAGTTACCCCGCATCCGCTTTTCGCCATCTAACCAGTTAATTTGTCCATCCATAAGTATGCTGCTTGCATAAATCAAATTCTATGTTTTATATTTTTTAAATTTTAGCCTGACTCATCCCGCTGCTGGGCAAAGGCCTCCCCAAAATCTGTCACGTCCATTTTTTCTTACTGTTGCATAATAAAAGTTTGATTTTATGCAACATATGGCCTACTCTACCATTCTGGTGTTATACATACATAGGCCGGGACCAAGAACGGAGATTGTAGGCTAGAATCGTAACTTTGTCATCGAATGCGTAAATTATTTGAAATTCATCCCTTCAACTTCATTAATTCACGCTATGTATGACGATGCGATCTTATAATCTTATTGTTGCATTAGTATAAGTTTCTATACAACATAATAGGCTACACTACCAATCTCTTATCGTAAGGTAATTGTGCATGGTTGTAGAGCACATTGCCTACAGCCTATTAACCTCGATTTTCGTAGCCTTCATATTTGAGGCTGCAATTATGTGGTTTACCAGCAAGACTTGTAGGCCAGTGCCCACTGGTGCATCACTGCTAGATGCCTATGTAAAGATCAGGGGCGCAATCACAGTGTGGTAAGGCACGGCATGACGACGTTAGCAGTTGAAACGTTTGGGTGCGCGTTCACAGGCCGGCATCGGACAATCCGCTGACAAGTGCATCCACTGACTGATCGGCAATCCGAATGACATCATTCACATTAAGGCTTGGTAGGCCAGAAGAAGCCACACTTTTGTGATTTTTAAAACCATATGAGACTTAGAAAATAGTATTTAAAATTCTGAATAAAATTTATATATATTAGGTACATAAGGATCTATTCTAGTCAAAATCGCATTCTGTTACAAAATCTAATGAACTTCACTAGGTAGAAAAAGCTCCCAAAGTTACCCCTTTTTCTAATGTTTTTTTCAATATAATGACTAGCGAACCACTGATTTTTAATTTTTTTTTGTACTCAACTAAAGACACTTAATATTTCTAAAAAATTCGCAGAGTTCGACTTAATAAAATGATTTTCCTAATCACCATGTTTAAATAACTACAAAAAACACGAGGGCAGCGGCTTGGCTGGCGCGCGTTTTCTTTTACGCCTTCTAAAGCAGGAATACCTGGCCTTAAGTGTTGCCTTCCAGAATCCTCGCCGGCATTGCTGACAGTCCGCTCCGTGCGGTGCGGATCTTGTATGGCAAACCATTGATGAAGCCCCAGTGCGGATTGTCCGATACCGGCCTGTGAAAGCGCATGCTAACGTTTCAACTGCTAACGTTTGAGCCGTGATGCCGTGCCTTACCGCACCGTGATCGCGGCCCTGGTAATTTAACCAGATTCCTAGTGTTGCCTACTTATATCATTATGACCAGTGTCAGCAACGTCGAGCGTTGTCCCAGGTTCAGTAGGTTTTGGTGACAATGGCTGTTATCAGTTTAATCGAAATGTTTTAGTACCAAGCAAGTCAGCAGAACCCACCTTCCCTTGCCAGATATATTTTTATATAACCTGGTATAACTTTCAGAGTTGATATGGACCACGTCGTTGACTGTATATAGATAGAGATAAACCACTCTAAAAATGCACGACAAGTTTAGTTACCTATGACGTTTTGTGGAGGGTGCGTGCATTTACTACTTATGTAAGCGGGTTAACTACTAACCTTATTTGTGTTGGAAGAACACCAACGTTTCATCCCTTACATCCGTAATGAATTCGTCAAATTACGATAGTTTTTAATAGCAAAAGGGGCGTGCATTTTTAGAATGGTTTATCTCTACTTAATATTTTTGTACTACAGTGACTTTTGTGCCTACCTACTTAGGTAGGCACAAAAGCCACTGCATGTACTTAGCATCACAACCGTCTTGATGACATCATTTTGCTGATAATTAAATATTCACCTATACCTACCTAGGTACCTACAGCTACTGCCTAGTGATTAGAAGCTAGGCTAGTTATCAGATTTAATATAGTTTCAGCAAGGTTTACCTCTTATTTTACTTCGTAACCTTCATATTGTACCTACCTATAGGTAATTGAGATGAATGAAAACAACAATTTCATCACTTCGATACGAATTTAATAACTTTTGCTTTTTAATATTAATACACATATCAGGTAAGTATCCCGCTCAGCGGAAAAGGTACAACGGACAATAAATTAACTTAATACTAAATCAGTCTAACGGTCGTGCCGAGCGCGCTGCGGCTTATTCTAGTATCACAGATGAGTAGAGCGGTGGGACGCGGGAAGCGAACCCGCTGCGCGGGCCCCGGCGGGGCTGCGCGGGGGGGCGGCGGTCACTCGTCCGAGGCCGAGGACAGCTGGGTGCTGCCCCCTGAGCTGAAGGACCCGCGGCACGCCGCCCCCGAGCTACCGTTTCCCGACGCGGAGGTCTCCGGTGTCAGCGTCCGTAGCAGCTCCAGCGCGGCTCGGGCACGCTGCCCGTCCGCCGCGGCCGCTGCGGCGGTCGATCTCTCCCACGCACTCTTCTCCGGCAGCAGCAGGCGTCGCGCCTCTCTTTGCACGCGCCTCGATCGCAGCGCGAACAGAAACGGCGACGCTGCCGACGCTAGAAGCAGCAACGCAATCGACGGCGTCCGCGCGACGGCGGCCAGCCCGGGCACGGCGGCGGATAGCAGCGATGTCACTGCATGAGGCAGGTGCAACATCACCAAAGCACCGGTCAGTAAGCCAACGCGAGCGGCGCGAGATTCCTCTCTGTATCTGAACAGCGATGCGTTGGAGATCCGGCATCGTATCGACGTAATCCTCGAGCCATTTTGCGATGGCTGAGGTGATGGTCTCTGCACGGCGAGTAGTGGCGCCACCAGTGAAGGCGCGGAGCTTACCGCCGGCAGACCTTTTCTGAGATCTTCGTTAGATTTCCCCTCTTTCTTTGAGTTACGTAGACTAGCGACGGAAGGGCAACGCATCGGTCGCTCCGGGGGGAGGAGAAAGGGTCCGAACTTGCGATCGTTCTCCGATCCGTCGATTCGTAACGTAAGGCCTTCGCCCTCCTCGATCAGGTCGGGCAGTTGCGTCGGCTCGTGTAGCTGTACGGCGCTCGCTCCGTGCGCGCGCGCTCTCAGACCAGACGATCTGGCCGCGCGATAGATCCTGGCATACATGATGCAGACAATGGTAGTCGGTGCGATCACTCCGAGGATCAAGAAGACGACGTAGTAAGCCAGCTCGATTCCCTGAACCGCGGGCTCGAATGGATAAAACAGGCGGACGACGGCGACGGTGGCGCGGATGGCGGCGGCGGCGCCGGCGGCGAGCCAGGTGCCAGCGCACAGCACGACAGGGCGGCGCTGGAGTAGCCGCATGTGGCAGCGGAGCGGGTCAGTGACCGCGTGGTGCTGGTCGAGGGAGATCAGCATGACGGCCAGCAACGTAGCTAAGCTGCACGCTGAAGCCGCCGCATCGCCAGCCTCCGTCCAGGGACGCATATCCTCCTTCTCTGTAGAGTGCTCGCCAAACAAGGCGGGCGCAAGCAAGGAGGTCGTCAGCAGATTCGTAGCCAGTAGGTTGATCACGAACCTGTAACAATGGAGAATGCCATCAGTTTTACAATAATATTTACATGGGGTAGGTATGTTTGGCGTATTTCACGTAAACACTACGCAGTTCTTTCAAGGCTGAGCCACCCTAATCGGTTTAGTAAACGATTTTGATTTAAAGGACAGATTTATTGGACTGGATTCAAAACTTGCATGTTTAACATCGAATTCCAAAACATTCCTGAAGCTTCGACATCGGAAATAGCTAATAATGAATAATGCGTTATTTTCGGAGTGATTAGGCAGAACAAAAACGCGTTGGATTAACGTGGCTTTTATATTGTTTGAGGCTACAATTGTTTGAGGACATTCTCGAGCCCTGACCTGGAAGGTAGAGCAAACACAACAAGGGTGTGGAAACATAGGCCAACCCTCCCTTTATTGCGTGTGTTTTGCGCAAGTGCCTATTATTCCGCTCATTCTAAATGTCTCAACTTTGATGTTAGAGATAGTATCGCTACTATAAGAACCAGTTACTTTCATAAGAATGAAATGACTGAGTTTGATTGTAATTTAGTCCTAAAAATCTAATTACTTTGTTACAAATATTCCGTAGAACACGACTCCACCGGGTAGTGAACCCGGGTACTAGATACCGGTATCTTGTGCCCTGATGGGTAGTGAGGGTAAACATACAGACACTTGAAGAAGGAAGTAATTTTTTCTTGAAAGAAACCCAAACCAAGAGGGCTATTACAGTTTCCTATTGCAGTTTTCAAGTTTCTTGATTTCAACAGGAATCTGGTTAGGTGATTTTTACCAGTTAAGTACGTAGGAAAAGGTTATCGTTAAGTAACAAATAATGTGAGAGGTAATAATGAGTAGATATAATTAAAGAGGTCAAGTAAATCTGGCCTTCGAAACAAAAAATATATACAATTCTTGTCTTGAGTACAATAATATTAGGTAGGTACAAACAGCACACAAAAGCAAATGCCATTAAGTAAATGGTTTTCTATATAAACAATCGCAAATAGAATTTAACTCATAGGTTTTGACCTGCAAACCGACTTTAGTTAAGTATGCATTATGAAGACCTAAATATCTATTGAAGAAGAGTGTAGCCAATAGTAAATAAAAGTAACAAACACAAAAGAAGACAAACAAAAATGAAAAGCGAAAAATATGCGTTTCATTACTTTCCATAGTTTTTCATTCGCTTCACAGCCATCGGTCAAGTAAGAGTAACCACCTTTATTGTTTGTACTTTGGATAGTACAGTCAGTAACGCTACCGTAACTGCAATAGGCGTGACGGACAGGCATGAAGCAAATCTATTAATATCAGGAATTTGTGCTCGGAAGTTAGACCGGTTCTAATTAGAGGTCAGTTTACGAAATTGTAGTTTCCGACATAATATTGGCAAAATATAATTCCTCTCACGGCCGTGGATCTCTTTATGATTTATGATGACGATTTTATGAGTGTTGGCTCTTTGATGGATATCGTAAATAAATTCCATGCGAAATTGTGTGAATCTATCTAAGAACTCTCCTTTTCTTCGATTGTTAGAAGTCCCACATAATCCAAATGACAATCGACCATGAAGTATCTGAAAATGGAACTGCATTCGACTTTCATTTGTTTTTCTTTGTTGCCATGTCAAGAACTGTAGTTTAAAGGAATTATTACGTCAAGAGACCAGAGAAGAGAAGATAATTTGACAATTATTATACTCTACCTATTCCTACATCGGGTTATCATTCTGTCTTGAATAGACCAGACCAAATACGTACGTCATGACCTCCGAAGTTGAGACGTCGACACTCACGGTAGGGTTAGTCCACCACTTCTAAGTGGCTCAGCGAGCAATGGAAAGAGTTTATGCTCGGAGTTTCTCGGAAGGATAACATTCGTAACAAATAAATCCGGGTAGGTTGGTAATGATGATGATGATAAATAAAAGTAATTTTATATATCTACTATCTACTATATAAAAATAAGTCGGGTTTTCCTTCCTGATGCTATAACTCCAGAACGCACGAACCGATTTCCACGGTTTTGCATTCGTTGGAAAGGTCTCGGGCTCCGTGAGGTTTATAGCAAAGAAAAAATTAAGAAAGTGGGAAACATAAATTTCCAGCCGCGGGCGCAGCTAGTTTACTATATTAATGATAAATTATGTAATAATATATATTTTTTTATGTTAAGTATAGATATTTAAGTACATAATATAGCCAAGTATATTTATTTCTTCCGAAGCATGATTTCTGTTTACACGCCACCGTCTTTACTTTTTCAATCACTTCTTGTCCATAGTTGTCTGGAAGAGATCGCTCTTAGCAATAAGGCCACCCATTGTACGTTATCTATATTTGTTTTTGTTTTCTTTTATTTTTGATAACTTGGTGTGTAATAAAAAATATTTGTATTGTATTGTATGATGAAATACGACAGACGCTTTGTGTTTACTCCTGTAGACAGTCCAGTTTCCTTGAGCTTTCTTCGCAGGCACCTTGAACATCCTAAAGTTAGATCATTGCAGAGCTTATAAACTATCAAAGAATTTGATTGCTCAACACGGCCTTTCATAGGTGAAAATATTTATCTCACTACATGTTAACAGGTGGAGGTGTAGATTATGGCCCATGGTCCAAGGGAAGGTCAAGCCTTGTTGAAAGACTAAAGGGCATGGTTGATTTTAACCAGCCGTTAAATGTTAACCGTCGGTTTATTTCCCGGTATATTTACTGAATGGTCAGGATTTATGATGTCATTTACATTAACTCTCTGAAATTGGCGACCGTGACCCGTTTTCTTTGAAGAACAAGGTCTGATTTTTTTTTTTTATACATATATACACAGAAAAGTCATATCTATAAAACTCTATATCTATGTCCGCTACACGTGTTGTTACATTCACAAGAAGTTTGTTATCTATAATTTAAAAAAATAAATTACTTGTTATTTCAATTAAATATGCAGATACCTAACCATAAACTATAAAGACACAGATAACTCATTATTTCAAGATCAAATAGAAAACCTTTTTGGTTTTCTATGTCTGAGTGTATCTAAAGGTGAGTACTGACCGGCGTTACAAGGCGTAATTTAACGTCTAACTTACACGTTTCTATCGAGCTAACTGTAAACAGAGCACTAGCGAATACTCTCTCATTTTTTGCTACCGAAATGAATTACGTTACGGTACCAGAAAAATACAGGTAGCTACAGGTACCTTTAAAATAATGGAACCGTTTTTTTATACCTGCAGCGTTACCGTAATTATCAACGTCTACCTTTAAATCAAAACGGTACCGTAATTTTTTATCGCTAGCTTAACCCTTTATCTATAGCGCTTTCAAGCCCTGCGTGTAAGTAACACAGCGAGCGCTCGTGCAGTCAATACGGGGAAAGAAGGCGCGTACAACGAGCAACGAAACGAATTTTAGATCAAAACGGTACCGTATTTTTTTATCGCTAGCTTAACCCTATACCTATACCGCTTTCAAGCCCTGCGTGTAAGTAACACAGCGAGCGCTCGTGCAGTCAATACGGGGAAAGAAGGCGCTCACAACTAGCAACGAAACGGATTTTAGCACACAGCGGCGGCGTAGCGAATTATGCTCGCTGCGAATGGTACCTAACGCTCCGTAGCACCGGTAACCGGTTTTATAGATTTTTCTTGACTACTCAGTAGGCCTAGCACGGGGATAGTTGTCTAGGGTAGAATAGAGAAGAATGACATCGCATTGTCATACATTGCGTAAATTATTGAAGTTGAAGGAATGAGTTTCAGACATATTACGCATTCGATGACGATGTGACGTAATTTATCCACCGACGAAAAACGGAGAAGGTTTTCAAGTCGACGCGTATATTTTTCTTTTATGTATGACCACGCATAGCTTTTTACAGAGATTGATAATTCTTTTTTTATTGGACCTCGATGTGTCATCAAACTAAATTAGACTCTAATTTTAACTAAAATATAAGACATTTATTCACAAAGAAAATTATACTAGTATTTACAATTGAAACAATTGAGGTAACTGCCGACTGTTGCAAACAGTCTACAGATAGCTCAACTGATCCATATCAACACCAGTCGGAAGCGTCCCCAAGACGCTGGCTGCTTTTAACTAGATGTCGCTACTAGAAGAATTTGAAGTCGGTTTATCGTTTTTTTAAAACCCGCCAAATTATAATTTTCTCTATTCTACCCTAGACAACAATTCCCATGCTAGGCCTACAGGTACAGTAATAGGTACTATGCAAATTGAGTCACTCTAACCTTCACTAGTTCCTTAAATTTGCCTATCCAGACTATTCCTAGATCTGCATAAATGCCCTTGATATACAGAAATATATTGTGACACTGGTTTTCACGACCTTCAAGCTTCCTTAAGAAATGGAGATTTAAAAATCAAATGTTATGTATGTATATAGCATAATAGGCATACATAAAACCTGCCACTGCGGATGCGATAGAAAATTGCATACATGAATATTAAGAGTAGTAAGAAACTGTATGATTTATTTAATACCAATGAAGACCTAATTTTTAAGCCAGTGATTTGAAGAGGATAAACGAAATACAAATCATAACTTTTAACTGACGAATAATACAAATTTTATCACGTTATGTTTATTTTTTTCAGTGATAAATAAATTTAGTGTTTTCCTAATTATCTGGAACTGCCTACAGATGATAAATAATACTTTATGCGTGTTAAATTGCGTACCTTGGTTCTCAAGAAAATAACGCGTGATATTCATTACCTAATTTTATGACTGCCCTGACCTTCAAGTAATTTGAGATAATTTTACATCACGTTTGTCATTTACGAGTAACTTTAGAATGCGTGATATAAATTAATAAAGTCAATTTGGTTTAATGGTGGTTCTAATTTGCATTTTTTTTCTTAAATAGGGCTAGGTTGAAATTTCTCACAAAGTAAGTGTTATGATTATGAGAAATATACGAGCGCAATCGCTAGAGGAAACTAGTATGTTATTCTTAGACTTCGAGTCTGGCAACTAATATGTATGTCGAAATAGCACTTATGAAATTTTTACGATTTTCATAATTATTATGTCCTTGGTGACTCATATTTTTATCTTTTTTATCGAGACCAACTCGATACCTAAGCGCTAGATTTAATGTGATTACCTATTTTTGTATGTACAAATTATCATCACCTTGTCATGATGTAGGTATTTCCCAAATCAAAGATGTATTTCCCAAAAAAAAGCCACAAAACCATGGTCAGTTTATTATTATTACCCATCTGCTGATAAAATGCTTTTTAAATTACGCAAGAAGACCTTTTACTATTTATATTTTGTTATGAAATTTTCATCGCCTCAATGGTGTAAACTTGAGATAAAATAAATCACGTTTCTTTAGAATTCCTTACAATTTGTTTTGTAATAGAATGTTTTAATAACAAAGAAAATTACAATCAAAGAATGGAAACAAATTAGAACTAGTATTTAGAATTGAAACAATTGAGATAACTGCATCTAGAGGTAGGTCAACTCTTCCATTTCGATTTTGTATATAACCTATCGAAAGTATAATACAATAATTTACATATTCAGGCATATTTATATGCATAGCCAGTGATGGAGTTAATGGTATAAGTACATTACTATCTTTATTACTTCTGAATTCGTACAAGGTCGGGGAAACCCTGTTTCTGCAATAGTTTGTTTACATATTGCGTAAACATCTGCCTCCTGTGGTTTAGATAACTAATGCAAACTTTGAATGACTTACACATTTTACGTAAGTTTTGGCCAAATTGTATATTAAAGACTAGCTTCTGCCCGCGGCTTCACACGCGTATTTTCACTATAATAAGTAGCCTATTATCTAAGCCAGGTTTTGCTCTAAACGTACGCCAAATTTCATCATGATCTGTTGAGTAGTTTTGAAGATCCTAGGTAACAAAAATTCAGATTTCACAAACTTTCGGCTTTATAATATTACTAGCTTCTGCCCGCGGCTTCGCACGCGTATTTTCGGTAAAATAAGTAGCCTATTATCTAAGTTAGGCTTTGCTCTAAGTGTATGTCAAATTTCACCTTGATCTGTTCAGTAGTTTTGGAGATCCTAGGTAACAAAAATTCAGATTTCACAAACTTTCTGCTTAATAATTTTAGTAGTACAGTATGATAGGATAGGAAGTAGGATAGGATAGGATATGATAGGATTCTATATCTATCTGTCAGGTTAGATTGATCCATCACAAAAAATCATTCGACAGCTGCGTGCGCATTCCCTACAGGATGCATACCAATTAGCGTCCATCCACCCATGCTTCCTCGTTGTGGGATTTCGGTACTGACAGAATTGGCTGCGATTTTTGGGGTCTGGGTGTCTGAGACGGAAAAAAACATGAGTACCTACCTACTTTATATTTTTTAGACTAGGTATAATATACACAACCCATACTATGGATTTTCAGACCGTCTGCCCACTGTTTTGCTCGCGTGGTATCTTTAGAAACATGGCCTAGGATACCATCATTATTTATTGGCGAACTGTTTTGCCCTATTGGCAAACTGCTTTGGTTAATTTTAATTACTAAAAATACATGAACTGAATTTTTGTAAAACAATTTTTTCTGTAATTTCTTTTATCAATACCATTCATTTTCATCGTGAAAGGTAGATTCATAATAAAATTAAAAGAAACATTGGACTTCTCATTTGTTTTATAAGATTCTTTCGAAAATAATAAACTCGGTCAAGCAATATTGTAGATAAAAGACTTACTCTAAATTTATCGTCATAAGTTGTGACTTCCCACAAATATTATAAAAATAAAATATTTTAATACGAATGTTCCCGTTTTCCTTATTCCTGAAATACTCGTGGTAACATCTTTGCCAAAACTATTTTGCTAAATCGCTTAACAACATAGTCAGTTGCCAATAATTCATGATCATGGGTTATGTACACATTAATGTTGATTATTAATGTCATGAGTACATTGTTAACTATATATATGCTGGCTGTGACTTTTTGCGCACTTTTCCTAGGTCAAATGCAGATCAAATCTCCTAGCCTTTTGTAAAGACTTGTTCAAAAGTGAAAGGGTTAGACAAAGTTGCTTTTGCATTTATATTACTAGCTTCTGCCCGCAGCTTTGTACGTACTTTTGCGTAGCTTATGTTCGTCCCCGGTATATTGCTTACCTCCTTGCCAAATTTCATTAAGATCCGTTCAGCCGTTTAGGCGCGAAAAATTTACAGACAGACAGAGTTACTTCAGCTTTTATAATATTAAAGGATTAGAAAATTTATATATTGCAAGAGCATATTGGCATCATTGCAATAAATGTAATTACAAGTAATTAAATTACCCTCTTAGTCAAATTTTGTTTACCTACTTCCTGTTCAAAAACGACTGTAAAACAAAATAGTTCTGCACCCTTAGTAAAAGTGTGCACAGTTCGATTCCGAAATAAGTTTTCGAGAACTCGATATACTTTTACTTCTATCTCGCTTATACGTACGAAAAAGAATGAGACAAATACAATATTCCCTGAAACTAAGCTCTGTCAAATGAATGAATGAAAGGTTTTTTAAGCTGGTTTTCAAATCTCCTAGAATCATTCGAAAACTGAAAAAAAGTTCGTATGAAACAAAGATTCTACTATCATACTAGCATGAAACTATTCATCATCATCATCATTAGCCTATATTAGCCCACTGCTGGACACAGGCCTACCCTAATGAGCGCCATAGCGCCCTGTCTTCAGCTTGCCGCATCCAGCATCTGCCTGCAGTCTCCTTTTTCAACCTTTTTTTTTTTTTTTTAAATTGTTCAACCTGTCAAATTACGAAAATTTGTTCCTCTCTATCCGTTAGAGGCGCTGCAAGGCGCCAAATGTACGAAAAGAGACGAAAACTTTTTTCATATTCTTGGTGCATAGAACTACAGAGACAATTTGTTTCAGTTCTGTACAGTTCTACAGCACAGAACTACTGGGAATAAACGGTCAGTCTTCACTGCCATTTCAGTTTGCTGTAAACTGTACATGCTAAATTGAACTGAATTGAAAATTGTTTAACTGTTCTCAGTTTGCTTCAATCAATGGGTCATAAACACTTACGGCATAGTGGGTCATAGACCCATACGGGCCACGGGCAATAGTCAACCAAGTGTATTAAGTGAACCTAAGTGAAGCGACGCGTGACCCGAGAGCTGGTGAGTATCTGGCACAGCGCATCAGCATTGCCATACAGCGTGGCAATGCAGCCAGCGTTTTGGGGACCCGATGACTGGTATTGATATGGATCATTTGAGCTACCTGTAGATTGTTTACAGCAGTCACACAACACACAGTACAGTTAGCTCAATTCAGTTAGGTCACGCGTCGCTTCGACCAGACGCTCAGATAATTTTTAAAATCCCGGAGAGCCTCGGTAACCTACAGATCTAGGGTCTTAACTCCTTATAATAAATTGAATAAATAACATATAAATAACTTTCCAGAGCGATTACTTTGAATCTCTGACTCAATAGGTTTCAATAACGGAGAATTAGTTAGAACCATCAATTAATTTACTGGGAAGTTTTACGATCTTTCTATTAGTCAATTAACACCCGAAGAGTGGTGTGTTGAATACACTCGTGAGCTTAGCGATACGCGGAGCGGGCAGCGTTTGCAGAAAAAACTAAACTAGGTAATTTCTATAGATCCCTACAAAAATCTTCAAACCCCGTAAGGTTTGAAGATTTTTGTATGGAGGCCCTTACATTGACTTTTTTATTTTTCCATACAATTTGGTACACAAAAAATTGGTTGTCTGTAAAGTCGGTTTACTGACGATAGTTGAACGTGACAACGTCTTCAGAAAATACTGATGGAATGGTAGCATTTGATACTCGATCAAAACATGTAAATGTACTATAGTATAGCAGCTGTCCACGCAGACGCATCGCTCACTCAAGTAGGAGAGAGACGGATGTCGAGCGCTCTCGCTTGCACTTCAAGCCTTACATGGAACGCCTCAGAGCGAGGTAACGCCGCATGACGTCATGTTTTTTCGTGCGTTCAGCCGGCTCTATCGAATTATAAGACGTTGTCACGTCAAAAAATATTCTCTATCGTGCGTACATCGAACTACGTAAATCCTATACTAAAAAGAGACGTCACGATCACCCCTCTTATTGTCAGTTACTTTTGTTTTGAACGCTTTTCTCTTCGCCATTTATGTGCCCTTACACAGGCTTGGCCATAAGGGTGCAGCTAGTTTATGAGTCCATTTCACGCGTTCCAAGAAAAACCAAGGTTGAGGGTTGTCTATTAACCCACATAAAAAATAGCCAATTTTCTTTGTAAAAAAATGAAAGAAAATCGAAGAAAATAGCCGCCATTTTGAATTTGACCACTTGATGTCCCGTGGTAGGTACATGATAAAGTGTGATTTATGATATTGACTCTTGCTCTATAGAAAAAAGGCTATTTTGACTGCATTGTCCGAGCTTTAAAAGGTTGCAGCGTAATGACTTACAATGATACTCTTTGTTCAAATCTGGCAAAACCTTTGTTGATTCAGACTTTTTTCTCATCTGCACGCATTGTTACAGTTCCCACTATTGTTTTCACCGGAAACAAAACTTTATTGCACGTGCAATTAAATTCAAAATCGCAACTAGGACTCTTTGAGGTCACAGTGCAGGTACAGGAAGCCAAGTCACGTCCATAATCGTAAAATTAATTAAGAAACAATGGGATTTAGACATTGGAAACTGGTTATTTATAGTCCTGAGTTCCTTCTGCTGTGGGTGGCTAAGGTTGTCTGTGGTTTTTCATAGACAATATAAACTTTATTTATGGAATGAAGACTGGTTCCATCGGAACATCCGCAACAAAGTAATTATCAGGTATAATATCAAAGCTAATAGGTTTTAATGCTGTCATGGCATTAAAACAATAGTTGTCGGAGCCTTCAGTTTTTCATGTTATTTTCCGCTTTTTAATGGGAGGATAAATTAAAACCTTGATAAGGAAGTGTCAACTGAATCTCATTAAAAGCGACTAAAATAAAATCACATAATCTACTAACCTATTTTGTTCAAAATATGGTTAATAATACCTAGATAGCTACAATCGGAAAATTTGTAAAAAAAACTGCACAGAACTGAGAAAAAAAACGTTTGGCACAATGTTCTTTGTTGTAAGTATGTGTTTGAGTTACAAATAAAAGTTTCTATGTTCTATGTTCGTTCAAAATGGCGGCTTTTAAAACTAAGGAGGCCAAGACACACTTTGGGTCGTCGAATCGAAGGATAGGGTATCTACTAAAGTCATTTATCATTAGCGAAGTTGCGACAAAGACAATGAATGACGTCGTTTGTCCAAAAAAGGAGGAATTAAAGAACCACGGATCCAATCAGGCAAAGAATTAGTCGTTAACCGACAGGTTAGTGCTAATAAGACGTGGAAAAGTACTGGGGCCCGACATGAATCGAATAACTGATTAATTGGAATGTTTACTATAAATAAATCATTAAAAACTCATTTGATGGTACCGACAAGTTTTAGTTTAAATTAAGTTAGTTTTAGTATCCGGTAGAAGCCAACGAGTCACCAATTAAAATTAGAATACCCACAACCGTGGACAGCAAGAGATTGGTCATGGTGGAGATCTTTAGGGGAGCCCTACATAATTATGTCCAGCTGTGGACGTCGTTCAGCTGATAATGATGATGCTGGTGCTTAGCAAAGTTCTTTAAATAGAATTTATTGAGTAAAAAGTTCTAACTAAACCCATAAAAGGTATGTTACTGCTAAAAATAGTTACAACCAATTATATGAAGATGATTCAAATACCTATCCTTATATGGCGTGAAAGTAATAATCTAGCAAGGATAACGGAACGTTAATTAAAATAGATTATTAAAATAAAATGGTCGTCAATGAAATATAAATTAGAGGAAATGATTATGGGATAGGAAAAAAGCTCAAAATATCGATGACTCTACCAATTATAGTACAAAAAGTAAACAATTAATTTATTATAATTCTTGGTCAGTTAATGTTCCCCTGATATGGAAATAATTGCAATGTTTTTCGTTACTATCTTAATTACCTACTTCCACAGGAAACTTTCCTTTTTTATAAGCTCGGAAACGAATTTTTACGTTCCTTTCTTTCGAGTAGGTCAGTTTTTATAATGTTAAGGTTTTGAAAGGAGGTTGGACATCAGTTTTAGTGATTCGCAAATTGAAGTTCGATTTTTAAACAAGACGTATTTTTAAACAATTTAGGCACGGAATTAAAAACTGGATATCATATGAATTCTGTTGCCGTTACCACGTGTAATATATTGTAATTGAATTTTATACAAAGCGTATAAAATTAATTTGTAAATAGGTTATGATTTCAAGGTTTTACCTGTTGAATTGCAAACCAGTTTATTATTATAATTTTATTTTCAATTCAACAAACATTCATTTTCGATCCTCTTGAACGTTTATTCCGGTCAATATTTATTTGGGGAATCAATTGAAAGCCGAGCACTTAACGGCTGGAGGTTAACCCCATCCCAACAAAATAAAATAAATCGTAAAACAAAGGCCTTCAATAAATAAACTACATACGAATTCCAAGTAAGACCAAAGTTAGCTCTTGACTCTACATTTGAATACAAATAAAAATTGA
The DNA here is from genome assembly GCA_963564075.1 of Eupithecia subfuscata. Lineage (NCBI taxonomy): Eukaryota > Metazoa > Arthropoda > Insecta > Lepidoptera > Geometridae > Eupithecia > Eupithecia subfuscata. Next base: position 10,444,914 of record OY751117.1, read on the forward strand.
TACACGCTTTGATACCGACCTTCTTATAAAGCAATATAATGAATAATGTAAGTATTACTTAACGAGGGCTGACAAAGAAGAACGTGTCGTAAATTATAAACCGATTGGTTAATAAACCAAAAAGGTTTTTAGTATAATAACTTTATGTTTCGTTTAAATTTGAAATATTATAGTGCGGTACATGATACTGCAAGGAATCATGCAACTGCTTCTGGACTAATATCAACAATAGCGCTATTTGACACTTTGCATAGTTGCATTATAGTTCAAATTACGTTGATATTATGACTTGTCTTGTGCCTAGGTATTGTTGCCATGGTTGAAACTGCTACCTGTAATGATTTACGCAGAAACAAACTTATGGGTCTGTTACCTACGTCTTTCGTTACAACACGTTGCCAACGCGTGTTCCTACGTGAACTGATATTATACATAGTTTCTTAGATATAATGCGAGTGTATTGTCTTTAGTTTATATTATAACTAGCTTCTACCCGCGGCTTCGCACGTGTTTTTGGAATAAAAAGTAGCCTATATGTTATGCTAGGTCTAGATCTTTATCTGTGGAAAATTTAAGACCGATCCATTCAGTAGTATTTCATGTTGTCTTCGGTCAAACATCTTCACAACGGCACAAACTTTCGCCTTTATAATATTTGTAGGATATGCAGTATGTTCTTATTTGTACAGGTGATATACTAACCATGAAGTGATATTTGCTGTTTGAATTCTAGTTAACCCCTCAGGTGGCACGCCCTGCGCCCCGCTAACCCCGTTGAGTGGCAGGTACTTCCGCAAAAATCGCGGAAAATCCGCGGAAATGCATCACAATGCATTATTTCGCTTATTTCTTGATTATTATCTACTAACACCTCATAACATCTATATATATTTGGATTCTCCATGAAATTTCCTACAAAACAGCGTGGAAACATTCTGAATAATAGTTGTATTGAGGTAAAATCATTGACTTGATAAAAATATCTTCTGTTGAAAAACAACCGTAGGTAACTAGATAAAATTTAACGAGTGATAAATAAAACTATATAAAAAAAAACTCATGTTTAGTAGCCAAATTATATAAAATTTATTAATATCATAATTTATGGTGTTGATTGGTGTTATGGCATGGAAATATTTTATTAATAGTTCCTATTTACAAAAACGTCATAGTAGGCCTAAGCAATTAGCCTATTAATGTACAATAATAACATAAAGAATGAACAAAAATAATGTGCATATTAACTACTTTATGAATTACATTTTATAAAATATGAAAGTGCAAAAAAATCGAAAAAGACCTTGTACCATGTCGCATCAATGCCTAGCCAGGTTGCCACAGAAACCTAAACCATTGTTAGCTATTACCTACCTAAGCTTATATAATTCTATAACGAGACAGTGATGTAACCTAGCTACCAATACCTATTTAATTCCTATATGCCTCCACGGTAATGCCCCCTTATCACAATTCTACCTCTCGAGTACCAAAAGAGGCGATAATATATAGATAATTCGCGACTATAGAGTCGCGAATTTAACAATAGAGTCTCGGAAATCAGTGTTAGATTTTCCTGCTAGATTGTCAGTCTGTTTGCCCTAACCCAAAAGATTAACAATATCTGTCTGACGGTTTTTGTCGGTTGTCTATTTATGAATGAGCCTTTGACATCTCGGTTCTCATACATATTTATGAGTCTTTCTTTTGACCTTTTAAGTCATCATATAGTATTTTTGATTGTTACTTTTTGCAATCGAATGATTCATATTTTAAATTATTTTTAGCCTTTTCTTTTTTACTTATAATATTTAGTTTCAATATTATGACTTCAAAAATTAAAATACTTAGTGGGGATTTAATTTACATGTTATATAAAAATTTAGGAACAGAATGACGTAAGATTCAAGGCGGTACCTCCAAGCCTAAATGCAGTTTCGAAACAATGCAAAACTGGGATAAGCAAAATGTCAAATTTAACCTTAACGGTATCCAATCGAATGGCGGAAGAAACGGCAAAATACGATAATTATTCACAGCTATTGCTAGTTCAGTACAACACGCGAGTGAAAGGACAAATTCAACAATCGAATAACAGATGCAGCTAATTAATTTATTTGACAAAATGTTGCTCGTCAAATATTCATATTCATAAAGATGTCAGTTAAACAATGTCAGGTCTTATCACTAAGTAGGTATTACTAGATTCTTCATCTTACCCTAAGGGCGTATGAATATGTCTAGGTTTGAGCGAGGTTATACTTATTCCTTGTAACTAACCGCACCTTTTGATTTTTTTTGACGTGACAACGTCTTATTATATATATATATAGAGCCGGCTGCACGCACGAAAAAACATGACGTCATGCGGCGTTACCTCGCTCTGAGGCGTTCCATGTAAGGCTTGAAGTGCAAGCGAGAGCGCTCGACATCCGTCTCTCTCCTACTTGAGTGAGCGATGCGTCTGCGTGGACTGCTGCTATACTATAGTACATTTACATGTTTTGATCGAGTATCAAATGCTACCATTCCATCAATATTTTCTTAAGACGTTGTCACGTTCAACTATCGTCAGTAAACCGACTTTACAGACAACCAATTTTTTTTTTAAATTAATTATCACTAAACCTACAGCACCTTTTGATTTTTTATTTGTTAATTATAGACGAGCAGCCTGTGGCTGATATGTCTATATCATACAGTGTTGAATTAAGTCATTGCGTCACTTTTTTTAGTTTGAATTCAAGTTCCTCAGAGTTGCTACGGGATTTTTTTTGAAGGAGCATTTTCATGTTTGTGTAGTGCAGTTTAATAAAAAAACTCTATGATGTAAGTAGATAGCTAATTAAAGAAGTTATATTATTGGCGAGCTGGCGCCAGTTTCTCTGTCTGTTATTATTACCTACCTTCTGATAACGTTACCCTGCAGTGTGTACTTAGAAACATAAATATTATCTTTTCATTGAAAGAAGCAATAGGCGTCAGATCACTTAAAATTCCTTTGAAGGTTTACAAACATTTGGAATTGATACTCACTAGATGGCTAATAGTCACTTTCTTGCAAGTTTGTAAAGGTATTATACTTTTGTATCAGGTACGTATATCTTAAAATTCCTTTGAAGGTTTACAAACATTTGGAATTGACACTCACTGGATGGCTAATAGTCACTTTCTTGCAAGTTTGTAAAGGTATTATACTTTTGTATCAGGTACGTAGGTATATCTTAAAATTCCTTTGAAGGTTTACAAACATTTGGAATTGACACTCACTGGATGGCTAATAGTCACTTTCTCGCAAGTTTGTAAAGGTATTATACTTATGTATCAGGTACTTATAGGTATAAATGTATAAATACGTATATGTATAAATGGATTTACTTTCTTTCTTGCTTTCTTTCTATGTATTACTAGCTTGTGCTCGAAGATTCGCACTCGGATTTTCGGTATAATAATTAAGGATGTTATATAGTTATGCCAAGTTCTAATTATACGCCAAGTTCTTGATTCGTTTTGGAGACCTTAGGTAAGAAAATAACATTCACATTTCACTAACTTTCGTTTTTATAATATTAGTAGGATAATAGGATATTCCGTAACAAGGTAACCGAGGTTAATTTTAAGTAAATATTAACGTAAGTGTCGTTTTTATATCACCACCTTTTTAAGAAAAGCGATTAAAAATGCGTCGTTTTTAATTTTAAGCATAAAATCATTTTTACCGTCCAGAACATTTTATAATTTTGTTAAACATAAAGTTAGGTTATAATCTATATACATTTTTTTTATTATAGTCTAGCATACATATTAAAATACACTAGAATAACGTTGCAATCTAGCCATACATTTGACTAATGGGTTATTTTGATTTTATTTAATTTTATAAAAACATATCACAAACGTGTCCGGCACTTTTCTTATTGTCTCTATTTAAGGGGAAGACACTTGGTTCATTTATATAAATGTAAGTTTTACTTTTAATAAAATATCCAAATTGTCCTATGCATTACAATTTCAAAGGTTTAATTTCTTTGACAATCAACAGGCTAGAGCTCATTATCTATAATAAATTGCTTTAACAGTTGTACAAAGACATTGGCACAACACGTTCAGGATATGTATAATTATTTCTAGATTACATAAAATTGGTTTAATGATCGAAAGTGAGAGAAGGCCGTTACACAAAGACGAATGAATTAGGTACTAAGGACATTACAATCACAGTAACATTGATTTGATAATAGTGAATGATAGAGCGGGAGCCAATGTTGGGAACTATACCTCATTTAGTATTTACCAAAAGAAAGTAATTCAGTTTTAAGATTTAAGTATTTAGCTTTTTTTTATTTTCTATCTATGGATCAGTTGAGCTACCTGTTGCAACCTTGTTTGCAACAGTCTGCAGTTAGCTCAGTTGTTTCAATTGTAAATACTAGTGTAATTTCATGAATAAGGGCCATTAAAAAAAAAAGAATTATTTATGTACATAGGTACCTATAAACTTCTTCTAGTTTCAATTTAATTGAGTAAGATAGCTAAGTAAAATAATTTTTTGGGTAGTACCAAAAAAACGTTGCCTTCAAAAATATTATCTTAATGTAGGTAGTATATTAAAATTTTATAAATATCTACTTTTGTGTATCTTCTTATTTATTAAAGATTTTATTATATTATTTTCTTGACTGGTTTACAAGTAAACTAGTATTATTTGATTCCTAACCTTTCTATTAGTAGGTACCTAAAGTAACCTCGCATGGCATTGTGGCTGTTGACCCATTTCGTGTCTAAGTGCTCGAGCACATTAGTACCGGTTCAAGGATCAGTTCCAGGAAATATTAGAACACTTTAGCTCTTTAAGTATGGATACTAACCTACTTGCTTAGGACCTCTTTTACTGTCTTTATTTAGTTAAAATCAATTTCAATTCGATGAAGAGAGAAAGTATTGATGAAGAGAAAGAGCTTTTACGTATCTATGTGATTTTTTACATAAATAATTACAATAACATCATCATCAGTGGGTAATGGACGCAATGAAGTATTGTAATTATATAGTAGTGTCTACTTGTTTTTGTCGGTTGAAAATTGATATTCGAATTTTGACAGAAAAGTACAGAGAGACATTAGAAAGAACGTGAATGTTGCCAACTTGAAATAATAATATAAAATGGTAGTAATTTTAATCGAGTCTAACAATAGCTCCTTACAGTGGTCTCCCTTACTTTACTCAAAGCCTCGGTACAGAAAACGGTGCCTAAGGCATGTAGTTTCCTATATTTGGTACCTACTTCACGGAATAGAAATGCATTAGCCTTCACCTAGTAAGACGAATAAACCAGCTGTGACCTAATTTCTATCTCTACCTATGTTTCATCGAAACAGGAGAGAAAAAACAATTTTATTCTTTTGTATGTTCAAAAAAGTCTCACACAAGAGGACAAGAGGGTCCCCAAGAGGGGAAGATTGTTTTTTCAGTAGCTTGTCAAATAGAACACCATTTAAATTTAAAAACAAAAACATTGTGTTCTTGAAATATATTCCTAATAAAAAATATCCAAATAAAGCTTAATAATGATAGACATGTTTTTCAAACAAAGCTTATATTCTGATACGAAGTTCCCACGAAATATACCTTCGCCAAATTCAGCAAAAACTTCACCTTGACTCACATATCACGTCTTGTTTCACGATACTCCTTTGATGTCAGTGTTTATGACAGTTTTGTATTAATTAATCCAAACATTTTCACCGGGATCGTGACCTAGAATTGTGAAAATATTCTTTTATGACAAAAATAGCCTTTGATTGCCATAAATGCTTTTAATGATGAGAGAATCTCTGAATTCGCGTCTTTTGTTAAAGTTACTCTCGAAATGAATTTGATCTCGTCTTTTGAAATAGAAAACAAAACAAGCAATGATTTTTTTTCAATAGAATATATTTTGAATGGAATATATTTTGTTATTTCAGAAAACTATTTTGTAATCATCTCGTCATGACCATGACGTCAAAGGTTTTTACAAGCCATTATTTTGAGACTGATTTTTTCCAAACTAATTAAGCTGGTAGAAGGGATGTTCATTTTATCCTTTTTTCATAATTGTGAGAAGAGTAAACAAAGGCCATGAATCTTACTATGATAGCACGCAACATCATTAGTGTCATCACCACTATAATCTTTAAATTATGTCGCCGATTGGTCACGTTGGAAAACGTTGGAAGAAAAAATGTGGGAAAAACGTGACTATTGTATAAATTTATTGTTTTGTTCCCTAAGCAAAGAATGCCTGTTAGCAGGACTTAGTACCAAAGATAGTCTATGTAAGAGTTTTTCTTACAAATACTGAGTACCCAGCTTGATTGTAGGTAGTAACTACCCACGTGCTAAGTTTCGGTGGACATAATTAATGATATGCTTGATGGAGTAATTGGCTTTATCTTAATAATGTTTTATAGCCATGCCATGTATTTATACTCAAGGACGAACTAAAAATAAATTTTATCGAAGCTGGTAACATCGATTTATTAGTTCCAAATCCAAACGATCGAATGTCATGCGATGTGCTTTTTATGTTTTGCGCGACATCTCTACCTATAAATTCAAATGACAAACGAAAGTTCTTTTTTTGTTTCCGGAAGTTGCAGATAGATTTTAATGTCATTGACTTATACTCGTAGTAGCACTATGAGAAGGAGAACCAGTTCATATCCGGCTAAAAATACTAGGCTTGAATGAACTATAGACCACTCTCTTCTTAGAATGTAACTAAAAGATGAGTATAAGTTACATATTAAGAGTATTTTTTAATTTTTTTAATTTAGGGAAACCATCAGCACACTCAAATGACTTGATATATCAATTAACAGGGGGAGGCCTGCGTCCAGTAGTGGACCAATACAGGCTGTTGAACCGTAGTTGATATTTTTGGTGGATTTTTTAATGAATTAAATTCCCACAAAAGTAGATTGTTATTTTCTGAGAGTTTCATGAACCATTTACCTACTCCTTTGCTCTACCAGTTAGAGCAAAGAAGTTGCCTGATTTATTTTAATTCTAACGACCACTTGACATTTTCATGGCATCATAATGCTGGGTTGGTACCCAGCAATTAGAATAATGAGAAATATTAATTTAACTTGTCAACTGATTTAGTTTAACATTAAAGTCCAATTTGGCTTGTATAATCTGATTTATCGAACTGGTTTCTAAAATACTTTTGCGAATGAGTCACTGTGGCCGTCATGCGATCGTTTCGTGAGATTTGGCCTAATGCCTATCAGGCCAATATCGTTGCCTACACGAGAAAAAAAATCCACAAAAAAGGTTCAATGCCCATGCCCACACAGTTGCATAGACAAACTTGGTTTATTTTTAAGTTTTAGCTCATGCCATGAAAAGTTATGTAACCTCGGAAATTCAAATTCCGAATCAGGACTGTCATTTTAGTTTTTTTAGTCAGACTTATGCAATGAGCAGATAGATCGGTAATATGATTTTAACCTGCCAAATCTCCATTTTTTCACGTCTACATTCACATAGACGAGACGAACAGACAGATCTGATCTTACGCGAGTGGAAACCAAATTTAATTATTATCCTGCCGCTGAGAGGTTATCAGATCTGGAAACTTCAAATATTCTGCCTTAATTGTTTTTGTAAAATGAACAACAACCCAACTAACAACGTCATCCTGACGTATTTGGCAATGTGTTGTAGGCTGATACGGTTCTCATTCAATTACAGGATTTCCCACTTGACATGGAAAACATTGAATTCATATTACTTGTCACATATTTCAATTTCTTGCCAAATTTTTAATGGATGTCTGTATGGTTAGAAATTAAATTAAAAGTGACGTTAACGTCTTATTTCACGTCTTGTCTTACAATATTTTTAAACGACGTGAGTTTTATGTAGTAAAATAGCCTAAATTAATACCATTTACGTACAATAGCGAAAGCTATTTTAAGATTTTTCGGACTAATAAAACTATTACGTTGATCACGCGTCAAATTGACGTAATAGACGGACAATATACTACAACGCTAGTGTTTTATATTTAAATACTAATCAACCTGTCAAAAAACTTTATAATTGTTAGAATTCGCAAAAACGATTACGTAGCTCAAACGTCAAACTGACGTACACCAGGCAATACCTACAATGTGTGTGTTGTTGACACTAAACTAATTATGATGTAAATTTAATCATAAACGTTCTGTTGGTTTAGTACATCAATTAGTATGTTCATATCTGGTTTATCAATACTGAAAATGAGACTATTTACTTACTAACAATTAGTGATAGGACCAAATAATGTTCCATATTCGGTTAATGAAATATTTAAACGATACCTATCTTATAATAGGTATTGATTAAGTAATCTACAGAGCAGAACAAACTGATTACAATTACTAAATATTAATTATGTATGCCTTCTCTTATCAAAACATTGACAAAGAAATCTTCGAGACAGAAACATAAATCAACATTAATTTTTCGCTTTTTGAATACCTATCAAACCTACCTGCTCCTATTTTAAATTCGATAACTTACGTCAAAATGACGTTCGCGAGCCAATGCATAGTTGCCGACCAAAATTCAAATTAAAAAAAGAAAGGAACTTTGTAAACAATGTGCCACTCATCCATCATGTCAGTTTGAAAATAGAATTCTTCACTTCAATAAAATTTATCTTCGATTGGATAACTAATGCACCGACGGATACAGAAGCTTGACTAAAGTAGGATTTTGATTCTTTGCTTGTATAGAAATAAGGTTCAGATTCGTGTATTTGTGTATCCGTCCTACTGATTTTTTGCTAGCATGTAGAAAGATTTCGTAATTGAAAAAGGTTGGTTTGATATCGTTCAATTAATTAAAACTATCTATTGTATAAATAAAACATTACCAAGAGAAAACGACGTTTGAAGTCTAGTGGAAACTTTTATTGATAAATTGTAAACAACTTTCTTAGCAACAAGTTAATTGAACGCAAGTAAATGTCATTATGTCAAAGAAATTACAAATTCAAATGGTGTCAGTGCTTGTTCAACCTATTAGATCCTTTGTGAGGAAATACCTAGCTCTAACAATTTTTCTTCAGAAAATATTTGCCTTCTTGCTAGGTAATACCAGAATGTAAAAAAATGTAAGTAAGTACTTAGAGGAAAGGTAGAGTGAATTCCAAAAAATAGGAGTTGAAAAAAGTCAAATGTTGAGGTATAAATTTGTTCCGTGCAATTTTTTCGTTAATAGTTCACAATAGGTAGGTAAGTAAAGAACAGTTACTTTAAAAATTTTATGCCAAAAAAATTAAATTCCCCTTTGGACGTTTGCCAATAGATGTCATGTCACATCGCACTGCAAAAAAATAATTAAAATTTAAATTAAGAACGTCTATTTAAAGCGTGCCAGTGTGATCTCACTTTACGTTTTCTGAAAGTTTCAGAAAAAAAGGATAATCACTTAAGATAAATTATTGTTTTAAAACAATAACGGTATTTTATTTTTAGTTGCACTTGGCTTATTTCGCATATTAATTAACTGCAATGTTTTATCTAAATAAATATTCGCTCAAGGTTAAGAAACGAAAACAAAAGTTTTGGCGCCAACCAGTCTCATGATTTTGTTGAATAACGAAACATTCAAAACTCGAATACATAGGTTCGTTTTTTACGCGTTCTAAAACGTCCCTGAAAATTTTGCGTGATTTTATGTTTGTCTTTTAAGGCCGTCCTATTTTTAATTTTATAGTCTGACTGTAGGATGATTTACGAGGTGCCAAGTTCAATAACGCATTTTTTAATAACCTAGATCATTGGCTCAATTTATTGACGACAAATTTTTAAAGAGAACTCTACAAAAACACAGAGAAAACTGCTGTATCAATGTAATTCTATTTAAAGCAAAACTCTTTGGTTTTCATTCAAATAAAAAAATACTTTAAACCGTTTAAAAATCGAATTACCTCTATCCGTCAACACATCGTTTAGTGTTCTACTTTTGAAATGGCTTTACATTAACATATCGTTTCCACCCAGTATATCACTTACGTTCCATTCCACGGTAACCATTTAGATACGATGGAGTGAAAATGCCTTAGAAAGTTACTTAGTACTGTCATTTGGTTGCACAACATAAATGTTGCAAGGGCGACTGACTACGCCGTTATATTTAAACATAACTTTACGTGCTGGTTAATAAGTTTTGTCTCAAAGCTCTGGTAACACAGACATAATTTTAGAACTAAGTAGGTTGGTATCATTGATCATCAGTTGCAAAAATTGTGCCAAGACTTCTTGAGGCTTGAGTCAACTCTATTCATGGATTTCCGGACGCAATGGCAATGTCATCGAACCATTAGTTACCTACGTTGTAATGGGTTATTCTACTAAACGTTACTGAAAAGAGAGTGGAAGAATATTTATCCACACCTCAATTACCCACTTTGAATTCATAATGAGGTTCCTTTCAATTTAAGAAAAGTAACCTCAAACTTCAGCTCGTACTCACAAACACAGTGAACGAAACCTTTTTGGGCATTAAAAAAGTCTAATGTATGTAGGTAAACTAATAAAACTACAGTGTGGTACCGCCTTATTGTACAAAGAAATTACAAGTAACTTATTTGCATTTACGGATAAACTAAAATGGTAGATTTCCATTGCTAATGGCTAGAAACATTTAAATCCATATTATTAATCAGAATTATTGACGTTTCTAATGGACTCGCTCGAGTCCTACAAACCTTTGATCAATCAACTGTCTCCAAGCGTGGTAGAGCTAGTTTCCGGAACTAAATTTGAAACAAATGTTTGACTATTCTTTGTTTCTCTATTATACATTATTTAAGGTATGTTATTCTATTATTATACATTATATATTATACATTATTTAAGGTATGTCTTCGTCTAAATTACAGGACATTTACTTGTGACTAAAATTGCCTCTGTTATAATGTAGGGGAAAGTGGGGTAAGACCGGGACCCTAAGAAAAATCAAACATAAAAAAGAAGTCTTAAGATGGTACACGAGTCAGCTTTATTTAGTAATAGGAACTTAGGTTTATCAGTCACATAATTGAAACAGTTTTATAGCCTTATTACTAAATGTAAATATCTAGGAACCAATTAGAAAAAAGTTGAATTTTTACGGTTTTGCCCCATGGGTGGTACATAATCGGGTACTGTACTTGATTTTACCCTCAAAAACGATAGCAACGAAATTCACCAAGTTCGTCTCTCTCCCATCCCGTGCAATCTTCTTCTTTATACGGCGACGATGTTACAATGTCAATTTTACTTTTTAACACGATTACAAGGGTAAATTTTTGTATTCATGATGACAAGAAGCCAGTTTGTATCCAATTTTCCCATCAACAACATCCATAATGGCCAATTTCATATGGTTTTCATCCCATGATTGACGGCCAGTCTTCTTTTTATAATTACGCGCCATTTCAGTGTGTGAAACACTATTATATAAAACAAAAATTTAGTAAAATACCGTTATGTCCAAAACCGGATCCTACCCGAAATTACCCCGTACGATTTTGCCCCGAGGATATTTGCCGTAGACAATCATGCGAAAAAAATTTAATATTACCAGATACAAAACTTTTTTCTATCTTAATGTCGGCCTAAATATCCATGTATTCGAACAAATATAATGTAATTTACTAACCTTGCAACGCCAACAAAAATAATTAACACTGAAAATCGTTAAATATTAGATCAAAACATCCAGAAAACAATAAATCATATTTATTGCTCACAGAACGCAGTGGCCGCTTCAAACTTTTGTTGACAAGCTGATCAGGTTAGTCAACATCACCAAACAAAAGCTGGTGTAACATGAAATAGTGGTTTATGAATGCAGACGGGTCCTTGTTTTACCCCGATACCCGGTTTTATACTAATCTCCCCTATTAAAGTAACTTGCATTTTTGTTTCTTGGAACAGAGACAAAGAAATAATTATTAACAAACTTTATTGAAGAAAGGATCTCAAATCGACACGTACACAGCAAGCAAGTTAATTTTAAGTCGTTAACGTTTCGTTATCAAAAAATACCACCCAAACTTGACTTTTATTTTTTTCGCTTGACATAACAGGACTACCTGTTGTTTATTTACTACTTGTCCTGTACAACAGGAAAACTAGGCCCCTTCACTCGCACGTCAATCTATAGCTGCATTTTAAACCCCAGAAATCCAAGGTGATTGTTTCAACATGATATACAATTATTACTCAACCGAAATCAACAATAAGTCACGTCTAGACAAAACGCTATCGATAAAGGCATGTGTTCACGTAAATTCCTGTAAATTATCATAATCGACCCTATACTTCCAGTAGTAATATTATAGGCACGAAAGAAACTATGTCGGTCTGTCAACTTTCACGAAAAAAGGCTGAACGGATTATAGGTACCTAATGTTTAGCATAGAGATTGTATCGATAGATCCAACGATAGGACAGGAAAACGAATCAATTAAAAAAAAATAACAAAAAAACCTTTTTTTATTACCCCCTTCAGATCTGGATAAAAAGGGGATATAACCGTAAAAGTAAAAGTTCGGAAAAGGGCATACGAAGCCGCGGGCAAAGTTAGTTATATAAATATAAACGATTTAGTATAAATCCGGGGCTTTAATCTTAGATTATGACCGTTTTTGTAAGTCCAAGGGCTTCGCGAAAAAATTCCACTAGATAGGATTTGTCGCTTCCTAATTTGGGTGCGTGTGATTACATTGAATTATATGATAACATTTGACTTTGTGGTAATAAATGATGTAAATCAGCTCGCTAGATATACTACTAGCTTTGGCCCTCATCTTCGCTTATTTGTTACCTAGATAGAATTTACGTATACGTAAAAAAAAGCAAAACTGATATACTTAATTAATAAATGTTACGCCGCAAGATTTTTTAAAACACTGCGACTAAAATTATTAGTTAAAAAAACTTGGAATTATTACTATATAGGAATTGGAATTATTAATATATAGGTAAAAGTTATAGATTGAAATAATTTGAGAAAGTAAATGTTTGTAATTTAAGCCTAAGTAGAATGATAAGATATAATCGAATGGAAGAAACCCCGCTGCAATCTTTGGCCGAACATTGGAGTCAAGAACGACGTTTGCGATAAACTTAACGGACACATATTGCAAACAAACAATAATTTACAGTCGATCAAGCAAACAAAGAGTCTGTAATATCACTGATTCAAGAAACAAAATTTTACAAAATCATCAGGTGAGTTGGGAACCATTTATGTAATTGGGAACCATTTATGTACGGCATAGAAAGACTGGAGTTATAGAATCGCTCTATAGCAACGTAGTTCCTATTAAAACATCAAGAGTGAAACATTATTTTATCAGAGAGGTTGACAGAATAGCAAAGAAGTCAGTATAAGTATGAGCGATTTCTCGCTTAAGTGACGATAGGCAATGTAGTACATACCAATAATGATAAACTGCCTCAAATAACTAATAAAAAACAGACACGACATGGTCATTAGAACAATTAATATACTTTATACTCAATTGGTAAAATACCTACATCTGATAAAGAGCTAAGAGTCAAATTAATGTTTTCAAGGGCATAGAAGAGTCAAAAGAATGCCGACACAAAAAATCATACGTTATTTTGATTTATGTTACATAAGTGAAAAAAATCTAAATTGAGAACTTTCAACTTTATTCGAGTAGGGGTGAATTCTCTATTGATATAGAATAGATAGATATATAGAACAGATATATTTTTTAGAAGTCAATGAATACTACACTTACTACATTCCAAGAGATAGGCCATTATATAAATCACATAAGACCGGATTTCTACTAACTGTCGCCAAATTGTCTGGGATTACCAAATAATTAACCTGTTTAAAATCATTACCTAAGCCTATTAGAATCTCAAAACTAGAATAATGTACTGCCCAATCCTACTTCTGCTTCTCTTGGAAACTTTTTCTTTGCAGTTTTTCTTATTACGTGTGTTTCGTAGGTACAATCAAGAGTTTTCTTTAACAAAAATTTAAAGAGAGAGACAACGTTGAGAATCCGTAACCTTTTTAAATTTTAAGAGCTATAATAAATATTTCCAATTACCTAAATGAGTCTCATCTTAAACCCACATATATTATTATGTTCAAATCCTAAATCAGCACTAATGATTTATCAAAACTGGAAAAACACCACTTTCTAGTCAATCTTGTTTTGGTTTAACGTTTTTGTCAGGTGCTATATGACATCATGTTGGACTTCCATTTTTATTCAGGCCTCTTTTATTTATGGCTTGGTTCCAGGTGGCTAAATCCAAGAAGTAAGTCTATTCCTAAAAATCAAGGCATTGATTGTAGAAACAACGATGTGTAGAAACAAGAATAGGTATTATCTATTTCAAGAAGTCCTTGAATTTTGAATTCACCTTCCAAAATTCAAAAGATGATCATGGGTGGCTTTTGTTTCTTGAGGGAAAAGCGGAGTCCATATTTCCATACCTATTCGAATTTCTTCTACTGAGCGAAGTTACAAGAGGTAGGGTAGGGTTTTTAAATCCTGAAAGACCACCAAAAAGTCCAAAATAACATGACTTTATAAGAAGGCAAGACTCTAAAGTATTGACATGTATTTAATTAATTGACATAGGAAAATAAATCGCCACATGCGGCGTGGCCGATATACGCGCTATCTGTCTCTAGAGAGGTATCCGACCTAATAATGACTACCGCTTTAATCTCCAGTGGTATTCTGATGGATAAGAAATTCTCGTATGAATCATACACTAACTTGAGCTAGCTCTTGCCTTCAGTTTTGTTAGATAGATGTTTTTTAGATGTTTTTTATGTCGTCCGATGAAAAGTCGGTCAAACGGTGTTTTGTATTTACGTCCACGTTCAACATTATTTATTTATTTTATCGAGTTGAACACGAGTACAAAAGAGATTTAAATAATAGAGTGCGATTCTTTAAGAATCTATTTACAAAACATTTCAGTCATAGAGACAAACACCCACGATATTATAGCACAGATTATTTCAATCAACAAAAACAATCAACTTTATGCTGATCAAATACGTTTTTTTTATAGTTAATAGACCTTCGTTTGACCGCAACCTAACCTGATGGAAATCAACTTAAAAATAAATAAATAAACTTTGAAATAAACTTGGGTATGCAAGCCAACAAAGAGCGCACCAAGAGGTAGACAATCAACCCCCTGTAAATAGTTCGAGTTAAAAATGTTAACAACTTAGTAACACAGTCACCGTAGCCGAAATCGGTTGGGATACATCATCATCATCACCTCATCACCTGATGGAAAGTGATTTAATCGATTTCGTTTCTTTCGATTCAAAGCTAATATTTGGGTTAGTTACTCGTGCGAGAGCTGGATCTCTTGCGAGTATGCGAAAATTATTATGAGAGCGATGAAATAGTGCAGGGCACCAGTATTTGCAAAGACACTTGTGCACTATAATATATATATCTCACGCACGGCTTGGTTGTGTGATCGAAAATTCGGACATAGGTTTATCGCGAGATAAAAATTACAAAATCCAACAAAATTCTTAAGGTGTAAAACTTAATAGATAGGCCTTAACAGGTTCTCTTGAGCCGCTAGGTATCTTTCTTCGTTAGTTACTAACTTCTCAGTATATAACAGATTGAGTTAAGTTATATGTCTATGTATAGGTAAGTCGTTTATTTATTGACCGAACAAATCATATTTAGACACCTGAGACTTTGACTCGCTTCTGTGCATCTACCACTAAAAAGAACAGTATGGGGATATTATTTTATATTATTTGATGACGACGTCTGTGGCGCAGCGGGCAAAGGTCGCAGGCTGCGACACAGGAAGTTGCGGGCTCGATTCCTGCCTCGGGACAAATGTTTGTACGATCTGCAGATATTTGTGCAGGGTGTTCTGGATATTTTCTATGTAAAATAAAAAATATCTACCTATGTAGTGTATTGTATTAAGTAGATATATCAGTTATCTCGTATATATATCATATAACACAAGCTCTGCTCAGCTTGAGGCTAGATAATGCTGTGTGAATTGTCCAGCATCATTTTTTGTTTTTATTTAGATTGTTGAAATTTAGGATTTTTTTTTCAATTACTTTCATGAGAACAAAATGCGTATTTTTCCGCGTTCATTTCTTTTCAAATGATGTACTTATGGAAGGAAAAAATATTGGAAAAATTATCTGGAAATTATATTGTAAATTTTAATTGCCTTTCCCTAATCAGGGCAACGTCTCAACAGCCATCTACATGATGTTTAAAACGGCTGACCATTCATTGTGAATGTATTTCGGCCTTCTTTGTCCGTTTTTACGTTCACTATTTTAGCATCATTATGCCCTAGCATTGCATCAATTATTCATTGCAATATGAACTTAGATACCTTGTTTCACAATTTATCATTGATTGAACAATTGACCGCTGTTACGGCCACTTCTTTTAATCAAGCAATTTATGTTTATTTATAACCGAATATTACTTGAGTTCGAAGAAAAATACTGATGTGCACCTAACAACAGTTTTAATGAATGAAAAGCCAAAAATAACAAGCTTGTTCGACCAAAAAAGCGAGGTTTGACTGATGGACGCAAAAAACGGACAAATATAGAAGGAATTAGAAGCAATAATTTTTTGTTAAGTCATTGTGACTATCATTTTTGATCAAGATAATTCTAATCGTTTCATATACTTACATATATGTTTGTCGATAAACATTAATAGCGAATCGAAACCTTGAACCTTTTGATTGAGGTTTATAAACTAGTTTTAAATTATCAACTAATTGGTAAAAAAAATTAAGTCACACGAGGCATTGTAACAAAGGTTATGGAAACTTTTCATGTTCTATGGTTTGTTACATTTTCAAATGCATCAAAGTTACAGAGTAAAAAAAATTATGATATGATAAAAACTTGCCCTGAGTGTGAGGGTTTATTTATTATTTCAAGGGTTTTTGTTATTCCTATAATAACAAAAACCCTTGAAATAATAAATCTATGGAGAATGTAAATATTTTCCATATTATTAAGAAACCGGAACAGAGCATAGAAAATTAATTTAGTACTTAATTGGATTTCTGAGCCTCAAAAACAATTAAATTTAACTGTGTTCTTGATAAATTTTGATTGCATGAGTCATCCGAAATCAATTATTTTATTATCCAATCAATAGAAACACAAGGTCCAAAAGAAACAAACGATAATATTGTAAGAGTGGATGTTACTGATAAAACAGATAATAAATTACCAGTTACTGGAAAAGTAACGCTACTCGATAAAGATCTCCTTGATGAAATTATGAGTTCGATAAACCAGCGAGATGGTGAGGACGGGAATAATTATGATTTACTGAGGGCGACAGACAGATTTGCGGGCTTTGGCACGCTACCGTAGTGAAGATAGCATCTAATGTCTTTTTCTGGTGTGCAAAAAAGACAAGCGTCACCGTCAGCGGTATCGAACGTCAAAACCCCGTTATCGATGCTACTTTTTAAGCGTTCTGCATAGGTGTTAAAATTGCGATCTTTATATTCATGGAGCAAGTACGAATTGCAGTAAGTTTAGAGCATGGGTAATCGGACGTATAAATCAGCATCCGGAGAACGTAAATCTGCATAGTCTGAGCCATCGAAGAAACATAAAATCTCAGGTAGTGGCGCTGTCCGACACTAATAGTCTAATAATACTGTGTGTTTTGGCTGCAACCCAACTTAGGGATGCTCTACACAAAACTAACTTGCTAAACCACTAAAGTTTAAAAAGCCTCTTGACTTCATTGTCTACGTTGTTTTTGCCTTTATTGTCTGTTGCATTATTGTGTAAACTTTTTACATTAACCCTGAATTTTGTATCAACATCATTATTCTCGTGTTGTGTCGAAAGTTATATTTTATTACTTTCGCTTTTATTGTAAGTAGCTCATGTTATTGAAGTTAAAGTTCTAGCTCTCTCCAATGTCGAAACATCTTCATTTATTTTAAAGTCAATTCGCGAATTTCGAAACGCGTTAGCCTTGAATCGTTGCGTTCATCCTGAAGCAAGTTTAGAAGTACCAGGCTGGCATGAAGCAGAGACTTACCGATTAGATATAGTCCTAAGTCCGGGACGCCTGCAGAACACGAGCAGCGCCAAGGAATTCGCTGCAGTCGACACAAGGAACAGCGCTAGGAGCACAATCTCCTCAACAAGTCGGTCCGTCGCCATCCCCTCTGACATCAACGGTTGTCCAGGAGAAACGAGAGAACTTTCCATGAAACTGTCATCACTAACACTAACACAACTAAACACTCTCAGCTAATGTTTTTGTTTTCACTGCAGTTGTTAGTCGCGTAAAGTTTAGAGAACACGCTGGGTCGTTTGACCGCGTCTTTCTCTGTCGGCTGTCGGATGAGAACTGAGCGTAAGTGGCGGCGGAGCGTCGTCGAGCCGGCCGCGGCCCTACGCGTGGCTGGGCCCAACTCTGTGGTATTCTGTGCCGTCGCGACATATACAATACAAACCAAAGCTCGTTATAGCGGCGTGGTAAGGATCTCCCCGTTTTTATTTCTTGTGCCTTGTTCGCGAATGGAATTGTACAATCATTTTTGATAATTTGGACTTCGCACAGAGGGGAAGGAAAAAACGAATTTTGGCCGTTTTTATAGTACCTACTCTCACTACAATTTTACCTCTTTCAACATTTTCATTGTTCGTGCGATCTATCAATGAGGTAATTGGTGTGTCAATGAGGAAATTGGTGTTGGTTAGATACCAGGGCCCTAATTCTACTAAATTAATCCAACAACCAACGGTATCGTCTCAAAATTAAACATTTTGGCATTATATTTTTAATTAAAGAAACTACAGATGGATTTGACGTGTCAAAAGTGTCAGGGTCAAAACCTTTCTATCAATCTCTCCGTGAAAAAATCACCGCACGCAATATCTAGAGTTTTATCTTTCATCTTTGAAAGATTTTACGGCGATTATTGTCATAGTAAAGTGGTTGATTAGCAGAACTCAATACTTAAGCATTTTGTTTGTACAATTTTGACCTTTTCTAGATTTTTTATATTTTTTTAAACGAGTTTATCGCATCATCTTATCACTTAGGTATTAGGTCCATCTCAACCGGCTTTGTGTTGTGACGATAAATTCGAAATGAGGTCATAATTTAAACAACAAAGTCGATTTCCACTTCGTAGTAGCTTCAGTTTCCAAAAGTTGTTGATCAGTTATAGGTATAAATTTTAAGCAGGGGAAAAACCAACTTAATTTTTTTTTCTCTCGCTTCAAATAAGAAACTGTAGGTGGTCCAATCTATGCAAAGTACATAAAGGAGTACCTACCAGAAAAGAAAAACCGGTAATAACAGTTATTTTCATAACACAAGACAATTGGTCTTCAAATAACAAGACAAAATTTTAAAAATTTAAAATCCTGCCGACGTTTATTGACTGATCAGATTTTCATGAAACATGGCTAAGAACACTCGGGATAAAAATTATCTATGACACAAATGAACTAAACGAAAATCGGTTCATCTGCTTGGGAGCTACGATACCATAGACAATACACAGATACACAGACAGACACGTTAAACTTAACTAAACATAACACCCCTCTCTTTTTGCGTCGAGGGTTAAAAACTCACTCGCAGAGACTTTAGTAAGTATGCCGCCGTGATCATGTCGCATGCAATAGTGCCGAAATATTTAATAACTCAAAATAACACAATTTATATTACTTATTGACTATAATTTGATTGTTTTGAACAAACAAAGAACTGACTTCGATTCCCTTAATTTTACACTGTTTTTAAGTTTCGCTGGATAAATACTAAGCCCTAGGGAATATTTTTTTATTGGACCAACTTGGAATAACTTATCATTTTATCTCTCTATACAATAGCGAAAGAATTTTTAAATTAAATATGATTGCCCATAATTGACGGAGAAATCGACGAACATAATATGTTTTATACATAATGTGTTTCTTATGCATGTACACATATTATGTGTACATGCATACAAAACATACATACCTACAGCCGAACAAAGAAACACCACTTTATTTCGAAGTCGATGAAAAAGAAAGAAATAACAATTAAATATATAATGCTGGACAATTCACACAGCGTTATCTAGCCCCAAGCTAAGCAGAGCTTGTGTTATGGGTACCAGATAACTACATTTAAAACAATACACTATGTACATAGATAGATACATATATTTTTTATTATACATAGAAAACATCCAGAACACCCAAAACAAATAGAAAGAAGTTAACACGTGTGGGTTTGCCACCCAATGGATGTAATTTAAGGTTAACGTAAATGACCCCAAAAAAAAGACAAAAAACTGCAGATGAAAGACTGCAGGCAGATGCTGGATGCGGCAAGCTAAAGACAAGGCGCTATGGCGCTCATTAGGGGAGGCCTATGTCCAGCAGTGGACTAATATAGGCTGATGATGATGAAGATGTAAATGACCCCGTGAAATGTACTTGAATGAATTTCAACAAACAATTCTAGCCCCTAACAAGTCCACTTAAATTTCAAACAGCTAAACAATTTTCATGAGCTTACTATTAATTGTTTCTAGACTCTTACACGCAATAAACTAAAAATAGTACGAGATTCGTAAAAGTTATGGTGATAAAGAAATTCATTCATGTTCATTAAATTATGGTATACAACTTAGAGGGTGTAGCGCTCAGACGAACATTAAAATTTCTATTCAGCGCTTTCAGAAAAAAGCTTATAAAAAAAGAGGTTTAAAAAAAGAGCTTATACACATAAGTATAGGCAGAGATGCAAAGTTGCTCTTTTTTCCTACTATGGTGGCCAAAAAGAGCAACTTCACATCTCTGCATAAAGTATGTAAAATAAATCTTTTCCACAGGCTTTAAAAAAAAGTGGTTGTCTGTAAAGTCGGTTTACTGACGATAGTTGAACGTGACAACGCAGACGCATCACTCAAGTAGGAGAGAGACGGATGTCGAGCGCTCTCGCTTGCACTTCAAGCCTTACATAGAACGCCTCAGAGCGAGGTAACGCCGCATGACGTCATGTTGAGGTAACGCCGCATGACGTCATGTTTTTTCGTGCGTGCAGGCTCTATCGAATTATAAGACGTTGTCACGTCAAAAACGCTTATGATAGGATTCACAAACTGGCCAATCAATTTTTGAAAATTCCTTCGTTTAACAGAATAATAAGATAAAATCGGTGGTGGCGCTTATTTGGGTCGGAGTAGCGCCTTAATGCCCCTTGGTACATAAAAAACGACGACCTCCACAGAGACCTTAAACTTGTTGTTAGTGTTATCAAAAAGTTTGCCGAAGCTCACGAACAGAGACCATCACCAGTGGATGGTCGAGGCTATCCAGCTCCTCGACAACACAGACATATTAAGAAGACTGAAAAGGACAAAACCGTTGGTTTAGTGATGTATAAGTGAAAAATAGTGAGTGCTATAACAAAGACCGACAACCGCTGGGGTAAACGTGTTCTTGAGTGGAGACCACGACTCGGCAAACGTAGTGTAGGACGCCCTCCGGCCAGGTGGGATGACGATCTGCGAAAGACTGCAGGCAGGTGCTGGATGCGGCAAGCTGAAGACAGGGGAGGCCTATGTCCATCACTGGACTAATATAGGCTGATGATGATGATGAAAATAAAGAATACATGAAGAAAGTGTCTTCACCCTAAGTAGAGACATTAAGAAAAGTGTTAATGGACACATTCTTATTATCCACGTATTATAGCAGTTTAGGTAAAATTATTAAATTACATAGTCTTATGACTAGATTGTAATTGTAATACTAGGATGTATTTATTTAAAATAGATAATTACATTTAAAAAAATGTTCATTAAATTTACTACCAGCGCTTAAACAATTTACGAATTGATTCTCGTTTTGGAGTCGCCAATCGGAGCAGAGATCGCTTATAAGCGATAAGGCCGCACATTGAACTTGTGTCTTATGTAATGTCTCTTGTATTGTATTTATGTTGGTGTACAATAAAGTATTTTGTATTGTTCAATTCAAAACGGCAGAAGCCTTTGTCACAAAAAAAATTACACTAGTGTTTTTGAAACAATTGACTTAACCACAATAGATATCTACTGTGACCTAACTGCAGACGGTTGCAAACCTTTGAAAACAAAGTTTTGTATTGTATTAAGAGATTTTTTACTATATTCAACATTATATGTTGATAAACTCCAATGGATTAACAATGCAGCCAGCGTCTTGGGGACGCTTCCGACTGGACTGGTGTTGATATGGATCAGTTGAGCTATCTGTAGACTGTTTGCAACAGTCGGCAGTTAGCTCAATTGATTCAATTGTAAATACTAGTTTAATTTTCTTTGTGAATAAATTTATTGCCAATAAACTCCAAAACTACAATTGATTCAAAGTTTCTTTTACCAAAAATTCATAGCAGATAGCTTACAATGTGCGCTAGAAATGTTTTTTTGTCTGGCTGTACTTTGAAATAAATGGTAATATTGTTATTTAAAAGCATTTCTTTGTACAAACATACGCGTCAAATTTTGAATTCGAGTATAACAAGTCTTATATTATGGCAAAATTTAAGGTTAGGTAAATTTTAAGTCAAATAGGTAGTTTTTCTACATACGGGATACATAAAAGTTCTAATAAGTATGAGACATGTTATAATAAGTATTCTACTAAGTATGCAAAATTATTTGCACCGACATTTACAAGAGATGTTGTGCTAATAATATTGCCAACTACATACATCACAAAAACAATGTTATAATTTGCCCTAGAAATGTTTTTTTGTCTGGCTGTACTTTTGCCATACTTTTGCTGATTATCGTTTGTTTTCTTCTTCAATTGAAACAACACTGTAAAATTGGTGTGACAAAAAATATTATTACTTTTCGCTTGTGGGATGAAAATTTGGGTCAAAATAACAATACACCAAAATAGTAAAAACCCGATTAATTTTTTAGCGTCAATAACTATCTCTATGAGTGCGGATCTAATAAAATATGCTCAGGACAAAGCTGCGTCCATTTTTCTTCGATTTCTATAATATTTATAATATTTTTATTCCTCTCCCTCAAAATGGTATTGTATTCCCTAGTCCCAAATCTCATTTATTATTGTTATACGTACACACTGATATACTGTACCTAACTTATGGATAAATCTGTTCAATACATAAAATTAGTTAAGTAATTTAAGGAAATTAGTTTAAGCATGTACCTACTTTGTAGCCTTTACTGAAATAAAACTATTTTTTTATTTTTTTTATTTTATAAGTACAAAAGAATAACGAACAGAAATTTGATTGAGTAATTCGAAGTTTTATTTTTAAAATCAGCGCCGCATGTTGCTTGCATGCACATGCAGCACAACGCAAATCTACCCCTTTGCCTATGATTAGCTATTTATTTTTGTGTATAATTCTAGGTTAAGAAATTTATAGGAAACTGCGCCCCGCGGCTTCGCTCGCGTGTAAATTTATGTTTCCCACTTTCTTAATTTTTTCTTTGCTATAAACCTCACAGAACCCGAGACCTTTCTAACGAATGCAAAACCGTGGAAATCGGTTCGTGCGTTCTGGAGTTATAGCGTCAGGAAGGAAAACCCGACTTATTTTTATATAGTAGATAAATGATTTACTTATTCTAATTAATTTAATTTCATATAAAACAAAATGACGACCCGAGAGCTGGCCAGCGCAGCGTCTGCAGTATACAGTTAGCTCAATTGTTTCAATTGTTAAATACTAGTTGTAATTTCCTTCTGTTATTTGATTGTAATTTTCTTTGTGAATAAAGTCTCCAACAAAATGACGTTAGAATTATACAGAATTTTTAAACTTAAATATATAAAATATTATTAAATATTAAATAGGTTGAAGTGGGAAAGGTTATCAGAGGAAGGCCACACATTTTTATCACGAAGAAAGTATCTAGATAGCTCGATAGGTATCATTCACTATTAATCAATGGATTAAGATTATGTAGTCTATGCTTCCACTGAGTCACCTTATCAGTGACTAAGTCGAAGTGTCTCTTATCAAAATCTGGTAAAGCCCAGTTATTAGGTTTTACTCGAGTAGGTACGTTGATAATAATGTAATGTACTTATAAGGAGGTTATAAATTAATAGTGTGGAATTACTTTATGTGTTAAAGCCGCCGGTGGTTTCGATCGATATTGAAAATCTTCCGCAGTCATAAAATTGTTTATTGCTGTATTATAAACTTATAATCTATACACTAACCAAACTCGACGTAGAATGTTTGTAAACATATCACCTATACTTGTCCTGAAATTCACTCTGGTGCCGCGTCTTCTGCAGACTGTTGTAAATAATCTACAGGTAGCTCAACTGATCCATATCAATACCAGTCGGCGCTGCTTGCATTGTCCCGCTGTATGGCAATAATAATAATAAAATAATATATAATGTTGGACTATTCACACAACATTATCTAGCCCCAAGCTAAGCAGAGCTTGTGTTATGGGTACTAGATAACTGATATACATAATGCAATACACTACATAGATAGATGTTTTTATTATACATAGAAAACATCCAGAACACCCTGAACAAAATATCTGCAGATCGTACAAACATTTGTCCCGAGGCGGGAATCGAACTAGCAACCTCCTGCGTCGCAGGCGGACCTTCGCCCGCCGCGCCACAGAGGTCGTCGAAGGTCGTTTAAATTGTATTTTGTCTTAGTTATTATGTTATGTATTTAAAATAATGGATTGGGATATAGGTACTTACTTAGTTTTAATTTTATTCAATTTAATTTTTATAATTTTTGTTTTTAAATATTCAATTGTATATACTAGTATAATTTTCTTGGTGAATAAAGGCTATTGCCCTATTTTAAGATTTTTATAAGGGTACTTACCTCATATTTGATGATTTTAATGACTATTATTATTATGTATACCTGGACTTACTATGTACACTATTGCAGTAGCTGCCCCTGTAAAAATATAATAATTATATAGATGAAAAAAAATCGCAATATTATAAAACCGAAATTTTGTATGTAGGTATGATTGTTAGGTACACCTTTACGCTCTAACGGCTGAACGGATTACGATAAATTTTGGTACCAGTATATCGAGGATTAAAACAGGCTACTTTTGATCCCGAAATAGAATCCCAGTAGGATGATCAAGTATCCTATCCTACTATTCCTTTAATATTATAAATGCGAAAGTTTGTGAAACGTGAAATTTTTGTTACCTAGGATCTCCAAAACTACTGAACAGATCAAGATGAAATTTGGCATACACTTAATCTGGCTACTTATTATACCGAAAATACGCGTGTGAAGCCGCGGGCAGAAGCTAGTGTCAAATAAGTTCATCTAACGCGAGTTCGCAGCTAGTAACTACTAATTGGTGTGATTAAATCTTATAAAGACTAAAGTGCAAAAACAAGATGATATTTTATCATGATCATGGTACAAATAAGGGGGCGTCCATAAATTACGTGTGATGTTTAAGGGGGGGAGGGGGTCGAGTCCAATCTCATCTAATCTTACGTTGGAGAGAGGGGGGTCTCGGCAAATAACACGCAATTTTTTTGAAACAAAAAATAATTATACTATTTTGGTCCATCTAATCCAGATTGTACATGCTCAAAATTTAATCTTATTCGTTATCGTAATACGATTAAGATCATTCACTAATTCGTTCGAAATAAAATAATTTCATTCATACTTCGACGTTAGAAACTCACAATAAAATCTCACGACATCTCACCAGGGGGGGGGGGGGGAGGGACAGAAAACTTAAAAAAACACCTCACGTAATTTATGGACGCCCCTAAACAAGGTATGCTACTCCGAGAAACAGCGGTCACGTGGGTTTTCCCAAGTGTACGTCATTACCCGCTACGGTGGTTTTAAAACTTTTTAGTTTTGGGAGATTCGAGATCTAGATCTAGGTTTTAGGTTATCCATGAAATTTTTCAAAATTAGTTACCATCATCAACGCTAAAATGAACTCTGCACATGGATAAATCAATTTTTCCCTTGAAATGGAATTTATCTAATCGCACGAACATTTTTCAGCAACAGATTCTCTTTTCGGGAATTTAAAGAACCTTATTTTACCGCCCTTCACACTTACAGTTACGGATAGACTCACCGCCCATTTTATTTTAAAGATTAAATTTATCCGATCAAAAACACGAGTGATTCACCGGCGTCAATAAAAGTTTGATAGTCACCGGCAAATGAACGTAACCTCCCATTTTTGTGGCAGTTGGACAGTGACGTAGGCTTGGGAAGATCTCGGAGTAGCATACCTTGTTTATTTGTACCTCTATCATGATGATTAAGATTAACCTAACGTGTCAAATCTCAATAAAAATCAACTAGGTACCTATGTATGACAATATTTAATCAGTGCCGCACACTTCTCGTAAAAAAACTTATTTTTCAATCTTTTCTGCGTAAGATCCTAAAATACAACGTAGCTGTCATTCTAAGAAACTGGTGACGTCAATTTGTATGGCGATTGTAAATGGCCGACATTTTTGTCACACTTTACTAAGCTTATTTCGAATCATATAATAATCTTTTAGTGTACTATAGATTTATTCATTCAATAATTTTACAAATTATGTGCAATTTCAGGTTATGTCTCGCCTTAGTATTTAGCTTATCCAGATATTATATAATCTCGACAGAGCCTACACATTTGCTCCCCTTGGAGTCGAGACCCTAGGTCCGTGGGGTACCGAGGCTCTTCGGGTTTTCAAAAAACTATCTGATCGTCTGGTCGAAGCGACGCGTGACCCGAGAGCTGGTGAATATCTGGCACAGCGTATCAGCATTGCCATACAGCGTAGCAATGCAGCCAGCGTCTTGGGGACGCTTCCGACTGCTGTTGATATGGATCAGTTGAGCTATCTGTAGACTGTTTGCAACAGTCGGCAGTTAGCTCAATTGTTTCAATTGTAAATACTAGTATAATTTTCTTTGTGAATAAATTTATTTGCATATCCAGTATAAAATCAAATCGTGTAAAACGCCGCTGAAATCAAAATAATAAAATATGATTGATTTGGATCACTTGAGCGACTACTATTGTTATTGTCTGAAACATCAAGCCATAGCTTTCCCACTTGAAATTCAACAACGTTTGAAAACTTCAATCACTTCTCTTGTTCCATTGCGATTAGTTTTTTTCCATGTTGGATTACAATAAACACCATAATATACATTACTACAGTTATATATATTGCCATTTTCTTTGAGGTACCCAATGTTTATTTACATGTGCGTGACATTTTGAACAGATTTGACATTGGTTTCGTGTTGCCAGAGCAAAGGTTTAGTTTAGTTCCATTTTATTTCTACTCTTTTCGGTCCAACTGTACTTCTAACGATTTCATTTAGTCCGCTGCGTAAACTCATAAACTTATTTATTCGTGCATAAACAGCATACGTACATTTCATCATTTAAAAATCACAATTAGGAAATAGAAATACATTTATAAAAAATTACGCAGCCGAACTCATCGAACGAATAGAACGCTTGATTTACAAGCCACGTTTTAAATCTGTGCTTATATGCCGAGTGGCTCGGCGTAGGCGTAGGTTCATAAGTAAGTATACATATGTAGAGACTGTTCATAAGTAAGTATACATGAGAGTTGCTGAGGGAGTGAACGTGCGTCCGACTTCGTGCATTAATAGGTACTTAAGTGCCACGACAGAGCGTTAACCTCAGAGGAAATATTGGAAGGCAGGGGACACGTCTTCGGAAAAGTTTCAAGCATTTTCAAGGCATCAAAGGAACGTGACGCTCGATGCACGTCGCAGCAAGAAGTTTTTAAGGTGCGAGAAGAAACGCACCGGTCTTTTAATGAAATAATCAGGCTATTAGGTATTAATAGCCTGATTGGTAATTTTCCTAAGGAATTAATCTCAGAGGATTTTATGGAAGGCTGGGGACACGGCCTTGGAACAATAACAGGCGTAATTTAACGAATTTAATGCGCCTTGGGGACGCTTCCGACTGGTATTGATATGGATCAGTTGAGCTACCTGTAGATAAATTTTTAATGGCAATAGCCTTTATTTACAAAGAAAATTTTACTAGTACTAGCTGACCCGCCGCGATTTCATTCGCGTGGTATTTAGTTAGTAGGTACTAATGTACATCCGAGTAATATAACCCCCAAGAATGTGAATTTAAAAAAAACTGTTCTTAGTAGGTGCTTACGTCCTGAACTAAATTTTCATGCAAAATTTTCATGCAGCTTTTCTAAATTTTCTTGATAAGTCAGTGAGTGGCCTAACTTTGACTCCACACCATTAACCATTAAGGTGCGAATTTCAAAAAACCCTGAAACACGTATCTGTTTATTTTAAGTCATCTTCCTACTCTACAAATTTTGACGGGCCAACAGTTACGGTTTTGAAGTTATTATAAAAATGACCTTTGACCCCCTTAAAATACAAATTACTAAAAATCCGTTTTAACGGGTGCCTGCGTCTTATTAGAAACCTCCATGCAAAATTTCAGCTTCGTAGCTCTTATAGTTCCTGAGATATCGTGATATGTCAGTGAGTTGCCTAACTTTGAGTCCACACCGTTGACCTTTAGGGTGTGAATTTAAAAAAACCCTGAAACATGTGTCTGTTTATTTTAAGTCATCTTTCTACGCTACAAATTTTGAGGGGCCAACAGTTACGGTTCTGAACTACTCTTTCGATAGTTTAGTTTATTGCAGAACGCAGAAAATAATAGGTCTTGAAAATAATAATACCTCCTATGAAATTGCCGTTTTTTACTCTATTTTATTTAGTACATATTTTTTTTAATTCAACAGTTATATACAAAATTTACATTCCGAACGATGAATTATTGCAAAGATTTAAAATGCAATAAATACTATGTTTGGGCAATTTCGTCCCCTAAAACATAAAACTTAAAAAAACACATTTCATGTGTTGTTGCTTTCAATGCTTAAATTTATTGTATCTTTTTAATTTGTAATTTTTTTTAAATAAAAGCTACGCTTACTTTTCACGATGTTGTCCGGTTACACATACAAAATTTTACGGAAATTAGATGTGCAGTTCCAGAAAAAAATATAAAAATGTATGTGTTGAATAATCAATTTTCTCAAAATTCTCCATAGAAAACAGCAATTTTATAGGTAATGAATGACCTAATATTAAAAACCGCTAAAATATTTAAATTTCGCGCGAATTTGTGTCAGATACCGTGTCGATGACTCGGTAGCGGAGAGTCTAAATACCCCTGCAGATCTAGAAAACTACATGCCTATCAGATAGATGTAGTATCAGATCAGATTAAACTCAGCTTAGTTTTATAGAAGGCAAGTCAATGACCGGTTCAACACTCGCGCCGATGGTCATGTAGGTACTAGATTACTGAGTATCCTTACTAGATCAGGTACGAGATTACCATCATTATCGGTACAGGCGCATCGGCACGAATTTAAACTTATCTAATGAACTAAATTATGAACCCAAGATAGCTAAAGTGTAAATAACTATCGATGATTTTGATTTTAAGACTGATAGCTAAAAATGACAATAAATATTGATGATTTCGATTTTAAGATTAAGATTTCTGATCGAGGTTTTTAGATTAAAAGGAATCCCTGTAATCTATATGCACCTAGTATTTACCGAACAAATTACTTTATTAACAAAGAAAATTACAATCAAATAATAGAAACATTAGAACTAGTATATTTTCCGTGAGGGCGGGCAAATTTGGGCGAAGATCTCAAGAGGCGCAAATATGCAGGTCTCGCTCGACAGAGCCTTCACATTTGCTCCCCTTGGAGTCAAGACCCTAGGTCCGCAGGGTACCGAGGCTCTTCGGGTTTTTAAAAAACTATCTGAGCGTCTGGTCGAAGCGACGCGTGACCCGAGAGCTGGTGAGTATCTGGCACAGCGCATCAGCATTTCATTGTATTGATATGGATCAGTTGAGCTACCTGTAGATTGCTTGCAACAGTCTGCAGTTAGCTCAATTGTTTCAATTGAGCAAAGAGAAAGTTGTTAATACCAGTTTAATTTTCTTTGTGAATAAAGGCTATTGCTCTGTTAAAAATAGGTAATAATAATAATGTTGGACAATTCACACAACATTATCTTGGCCCAAGCTAAACAGAGCTTCTGTTATGGGTACTAGATATCATAGATAAATAAAGCCCTTATTCAGATAACTTACATTTTTCTTATTCTATATAGCTTGTCTTAATCTTAAACTTATTATATGTGATCCATTTACTCTATAGGTAGACTAGCCAAACTCGTAGAATGCTTGGAAATATATAAACAACACATAAACAAACAAATCACGGCGATGATGCATAAACAACGGCATGTGCAGTAGCCCACCTTTAGGGCCTGTTTCTTGAAGGTGGGTGCCTAGCCTAATGACCGGTGTTTCGTTCGGCTGTTATAATAATACACAGTGAGCATGATTCGCTACACTGTGTGCTAAAATCCGCCTCGTTGTTCGTTTTTGGGCCTTTCGTCGTAACTAATTTTGCTAAGTCACTAATCATCATACATTATTTATGCCAGATAAAAAAAAAATTATTGTCTGTAAAGTCGGTTTACTGACGATAGTTGAACGTGACAACGCAGAGGCATCGCTCACTCAAGTAGGAGAGAGACGGATGTCGAGCGCTCTCGCTTGCACTTCAAGCCTTACATGGAACGCCTCAGAGCGAGGTAACGCCGCATGAGCACCGTCATGCGGCGTTACCTCAACATGACGATGTTGAGGTAACGCCGCATGACGTCATGTTTTTCGTGCGTGCAGCCGGCTCTATCGAATTATAAGACGTTGTCACGTCAAAAACAATGAATGGTAAAATTATACAAGTAGATATTTCCATTAAATTCATTGCACTGCGAAAGACTGGAGGCAGATGCTGGATGCGGCAAGCTGAAGACAGGGCGCTATGGCGCTCATTAGGGGAGGGCTATGTCCAGCAGTGGACTAATATAGGTTGATGATGGTGATAAGTTGCAAAATGTAACCCACATAATATTATAATGGCAAAGACATTTCCTAAAATGTCTTTGTTTGTTAGTTTGGATGGATGTTTGCCACTTCACGCCCAAACTACTTAGTTAGGTACAGTATAGCGTTCATTGTTACGTTTGAAGTGGATTTCTCTATGAGTACAGATTTTATTAAAACTAGAATCTTACGG
Source organism: Eupithecia subfuscata (assembly GCA_963564075.1). Classification (NCBI taxonomy): domain Eukaryota; kingdom Metazoa; phylum Arthropoda; class Insecta; order Lepidoptera; family Geometridae; genus Eupithecia; species Eupithecia subfuscata. The sequence goes on from OY751117.1 coordinate 10,476,168, forward strand.
TAAAATTCCTAAACAAACAACAAATATCCTACTAATAATAGAAAGCCGAAAGTTTGTCAAAAATTTTTGTTATCTCCAAATCTACTCAACAGATCAAGATGAAATTTGGCATACACTTAGAACGTAGCCTAACTTAAACAATTGGCTACTTGTTATACCGAAAATATGGGTGCGAAGCCGCGGGCAGAAGCTAGTCAAAAAAAAATGTAATGACTGCCTGATCAGCTGACGAGGAACGCCACTTTACCTAGGTACATGCCTAAGAGGGGGCAGGTACATGCCGTACAGCAGCCTAAACTTAGGTACGGCATTTACCTAATTTTAGCCCGATGTCCGGCTGCCGTACATCTGGCTAAAATTCGTCATAGATACTATACCTATACCTCTATAACCTGAAAAAACGGATATCACATACAAATAAATGAATAAATAAATAATGCTGGACCATTCACACAACATCATCTAGTCCCAAGCTAAGCAGAGCTTGTGTTATGGGTACTAGATAACTGATAAACTTAATACAATACACTACGTAGATAGATATTTTTTATTATACGTAGTAAACATCCAGAACACCCTGAACAAATATCTCCAGATCGTGCAAACATTTGTCCCGAGGCGGGAATTGAACCCGCAACCTCCTGCGTCGCAGGCGGACCTTCTCCCGCTGCACCACGGAGGAAATAAAGGAAACCTTTAGCGTTCCCGACGTTTCAGCAGGCTTCCACGCTGCGCGGACTCAACAATGCTCAGTGAGCAATGCTCACTGAGCCACAGCTGCCGATATTACTTGATACAAACAATAGGTACAGTGAATATTACATAGGATAAGTACCTAATAATAATATGATTTACTATGAATTGTTTTGTATAAACACACTACATAAGCAAAAGAACATTATCGAAATAAGTGTGACAATACAAGGTTGGGAAGTCGTTGCTATAAAATATCCACTATAGTACCTAGTCACATTAAAAAACCCTCATACGTAGTCTCTCAGAATGTACGCAGTCTTCGGACTTGTCAACTTTATAGTGACAAATAAAATCAAATCAAATTTATTTATTATATGTTATAAAAGTTGTATAGACAGTACCATTGGGGAAAACTCTATAGATCTTATAATTCAAAATCAGAAGCGCTCCTTCTGAAAGTGCAAAAGACCTTGTAAGTTTCTGACTACATTCCTTAGGAAGATCTTTAACATATATAACATTGAACATTACATTAACAGAATAAAATATTAACAACTACTATATACACGTATATCTATTTCTTGTTGTTATAATAATGTTAATAAAAGTTGTTATAATAATGTTAAAGAATGTCACAATGTATTCTGCCCTATTGGGCGTGCAATGTCTTAAAATTTACAAAAACAGCTAATACAATTCTAAAGAAAATAATAAATAAAATTCACAGACAAATAAAGAAACAAAAATAATACAGCGTCAATGTTATACATAGTTCTAAATATACTTACTTGTTAAATTCATAATGTCTCTGCTACCTTATAAGGCATGTCATACGTGAATGTGTTACTTAAATAGGTGTTTACACTTTTTATGATTGCTCCAGTACCTACTCCATTTATATTACGTAAAATTTATGCAGTTCTATACAAAGTGATTCGATAATTCTCACACAAAGCGATTCTAATGATCCATTTGGTAATTACTTCCAACAAATAATAAAATGTCAAGTGCGAGTTGGACTCGCGCACCGAGGTTTCCGTATACATAATTATAAGACCTTATTTCTTGCTAAATTTTATGGTTCTAGGTCAAGGGGAAGTATCCTATAGGTTTTGTGTGCATGGGACTCCCTTCGAAATTTCAAAATATTCGGACATAAACGGCTGTAACTTTTGATTTCGTTGACTTAGAAGTTTTATTTATATTGCAGTTCCAAGAGGTTACGAATTTGAGTATTTGACGTTAATTTCAACTCGATACGTCCACGCGTTCCTGAGAAAAGAGGGTTAACAGACAGACAAACAGACGGACAACGAAGTGGTCCTAATCAATCAATCAATAAAAAACCTTTATTTGCAACAAAAACATAAATTAAAAACCGTAACTTAACTAAAAAAGAATACAAAATGACAATATACGACATAATTATACTTAATACTATTAAACTTAGTTTCAAGCGTTAAAAACCTGCGCTGGCTTTCTGCTGGGGCCGAGCAATTAGAAATTAATATATCCTAAGGTTTCCTTTTTTCCTTTTGAGGTATGGAACCCTAAAAACTACAATTCAGCCTAAATAAATGACGAGCCCTGCATAAATGTACGATGCTTAAGAGCTGACTGTAAATCATCATGCCTGGAAGAGATCGCTCATAGCGATAAGGCCGCCTTTGTACTTCGTCTACTCTTAGCATTTATTTCTGTATTGTTATCTGTCTTTGTGTGGTACAATAAAGTATTATCTATCTATCTATCTATCTATCATCATCATCAATAGCCTTAACAGCCACGAAGGATTGTTTATGTATCTAGTGTTAGTTTTTGGAGCAATTGTGTGACCGTTTTCGGAAGAGGAATCGGAGGACCGTGATCGGTGGTCCATATATTAGCGGAAAGAGTTCTTGCTCATGACGAAGCGTGGATTCAAAAGCGAAATGTCAAGCGAGTATATTATAATAAATAAATACTACTAGTTTAACAACCTCAAGTAGTCCTTTGTTTCAGGCGAAAAGCGTGCTTAAAATAAGATACCAACAAATTAAAAATTTTAAGAACCCGCCGACGTTTATTGTCTGTACAGATTTTCATGAAACATGGCTGAGAACACTCTGGATGAAATTCTCTATGACACAAAAAGACACAAACGAAAATCAGTTAATCCGTTTGGGAGCTACGATACCACAGACAGATACACAGATACACAGACAGACACGTAAAACTTTTAACACCCCTCTCTTTTGCGTCGAGGGTTAAAAAGAAGTTGCGAGATGAAAAGGTTGCTAAATGAGAAGTAGCCAAAGGGGTTTGACGATTTTGGCCTTAACATCGGTCACCATTTTGCTTTTTTTAAAATCACGGCGCACAATATAACCATATAATTGGGATACTTAGATGACACTAAAACACATAAAAATGTTCCATTGTTCCATTTTAGTGGAGTTTTAGTGTCTTTACTAGTATACAAATTTTATTGTATGCGGCGATTTTGAAAAAAAAAACACATATTACGGTCACTCTCCATACAAAAATCGTCAAACCCCTTTAGTTGTCTAGCCGACAATGCGTAATCTTCTTAAACTTGTTGACCAATCTATACTAATATTATAAAGAGGATAGATTTGATTGTCTGTTTGTATTGAATAGGCTCCGAAACTACTGGAACGATTTGAAAAATTCTTTCACCGTTAGGAAGCTTACTTTTCAGGGAGTGACATAAGCTATATTTTATCCCGAAATTCTCACGGGAACGGGAACTACGTGGGAGAAACCGCGAAGCGATCGTCTAGTTACCTATATTTTGATCACATCATTGTCTGCGGTGCATATTTGTGCTGGCCACGCTGATAAGGCAAGACTCATCATCAAACAACATTACCAAATGTGTTATCACAACACTTATAAATGTTGGAGCACTAGCACTCCCCTCCATTAATGATGAAGATGATGAAAATATATTTATTTTAGTAGTACCAATCTTACAGAAATTTTCCTGCGATCTCCACACTAGGCAAAGCCTGTATCGTGGAGACCATTAGGGAACATTATTTTACTTTGAGACTGAATGGAAGAGATGAGATATGAATGGAAAGAGGAAAGGGAAAAACTCTTTCTGTCTCCTCTTCGTCATGTAGAAACCTGTTGCTGGACAAATACTGAAGTATTTGTGGTTTTATCAAAACCTACCACACCATGCGTCCATGTTCCGTCAAATGAAACGCGGAACAAAATAAGATCAAGCATTTTTTTCCCACAAAGGGAAATAAAACAAGCACCTTTTGCGTCATAATGGACCTACTTCACTAATACGTCATTGAGGTTGTCGAAAAGTAACTGTGTTCTGAGGTCTTGAGTCTTGTATAGCTTACGACAACTATAAAAGTTCACGTTTCCGTCCAACATTTAGCTCCCGACTGATGATACTGAAAGAAACTACTTTTTATATTACTACGTGATTCAAGTTCATACGAACTCGATTAAAGTTTTTGAATAATTTTGAATGATTTGTTCTATTTAAGCAGTACTTTGACAAGTCAGTGGTAGTAAACCTAAAACCAAATTTTAGGGCTAAATTAAAAAAGTATATCTTAGAACATCAGAAAAGCACTGAAGATCTCTGAAATGAAATATCTATTCTGTAGTTCGATAGCTCTATTCAGAGCTCTAGACCCGCTGCTCTCTTTCTTCCCTACCACTTTCTTAGGTCTATATTTAACCGACTGCGTAAGAAGGAACGTCATATTTTACGAATTTCTGTATATATTTTTTTGTTATTATTTAAAATGTAGTTTTCTATTCGCTTTGTGTCTGTGTTACTTAAACTAGCTGTCGTAAGTGGGTATAAAAAATTACTATGTGTTATGTATAATTTAAAAATTATTATGTAAGTACTATGTATAATAAAAAATTATTATGTATACAAAAATTAACTTTACTGGACTTTTCTGTGCTTCTATAATATAATATATTATATATTTTTCTTTTATGAATTGTGCTCCGTGTGTACGTGACGCGTTGGTTCCGACGGAAGATTAGCGTTGCGATAGCTATGCGTAATGGCTATCTCAACATAATGCTGAGTCGGCCAGCTTTTCGTAGCAATAAGCTTCCTTATTTGTTAGGTTTTTATGTAGTTTTTATGGTGTAAGTACCTAGTTTTAACTCTATGTAACTAACATATTATGCTATGAATAAAGATTTCTTTCTTTCTTTCTTTTCTTTAAACGAAAACTTTTCCGTTTTGGTATCTGTGTGCAAACTCATACTATAGCACACTTTGTTCTAACTAAAATGTACGGAAACATGTCACTTTGTCCTTCTAAGCTTATCTACAAGTTCTTTTAGGATTTTTTACGTCACGTGTATGTGAATACACGTCACACTTAAATAGTAGGCTGTCTACTCGACCAGCTGGTTTATTTATTACAAGCTTTTATTTAACTTGTAGTTTGTTAGCGGGTGTCGTAAGAGGCGACTAAGGGATATCCACCGGGGCCGGGAAGCAACGCCCCCGCAGAACAATTCTACCACCGAACTGCGATCCCCAACCCGCATGCCCAGCGTGGGGATTAAGGGCATTACCCCCCATGTGATAAAAGCCAATAAGGCGCTTATCAGGGGGAGGCCTGCGTCCAGTAGTGGACCAATACAGGCTGTTGAGTTGAGTTGAGTTTTATTTAAGTTGTAATGTATCTAGCTATGTTTGTATGGGTAGAATCTTGCAACTCAATTATGAAGCAGATATCTTCAATTTATTGAGCTAAAATTTTGTATACACGTTTAGTTTTGATGACAATGCATTACTAGCTTGTTTATTAAAAAGGTTGTTAAAATATTAAACCATAAACGTACCGATTCGTAAGTGTATGTATCACTCAAATCAGTATGACTGACATTTACGAATAGATCTAGGTAAATAAACCTTCAGGCACAATAACTAAATATTTCTACCACTTTCATTCCAATTAGGTAAAGTACAAATTATGTTGGTAATGAAAATACTATGATTATTCTGAATTACAATTAAGTAGTAAAGTCATTTTTTTTTATTTAACCAATAAGTAGGTCTTTTTCTTTTACACCATACCTACACGTGTAAAGGATGTAAAAATTATGATATACAAAGCTGTTTAAATATAAACCTTGGAATCGTAGTCTGTCAAGACAGTGTATAGGTAACAAAGCTCTCAAACGAGTCATTGCGCAGTTTGTGTAGGACTTGGTCATGTGAATTTCATTCTTTGCTTTTTCTACAATTCTTAATAGCATAAAAACATTTATACAGAAAAATTTATAACATTTTTTATAAAAAGACGTAGTTTTTAGAAGATATTTCCCGGAAAATCTGAAAAAACTGAACTTCAAAAGCGTACAGAAATATAAATATTTTTATTAAGTACCTATCTACGTTTTGTGCGACTTTGTAGGTCACCATCATCATCATCAGCCTATATTAGTCCACTGCTGGACGTAGACCTCCCCTATGAGCGCCATAGCGCCCTGTTTTTAGCTAGCCGCATCCATCATCTGCCTACAGTCTTTCGAAGGTCGTTACCCCACCTGATAGGAGGGCGTCCTACACTACGTTTGCCTAGTCGGGGTCTCCACTCAAGAACACGTTTACCCTACCGTTTGCCGGTTCTTCGCGAAATATGGCCGGCCCACTGCCACTTCAGCTTGCCAATTCTTTGAGCTATGTCGAATAACTTTGGTTCTCTGTCGGATGTATTCGTTACGAATCCTATCCTTCAGAGAAACTCCGAGCATAGCTTCCATTGCTCGCTGAGCGACTTTGGACTTAGTAACTACTATCCGAAAATCCCATGGCAAAAAACTTTTTTCAGATTATCCGATTTGCCTAACCACACTTCTAAACCCTCATGCATAACAGTTCAAGAACACGAGACTCAACACGTGGCGATTATTCAAACATAGTTGGTATTAATTCTAGACAGACAACGGGATAATCTCTGTGTACACTCGTCCACAGAACTGGGTAGAGAGATTATGCTCTGCCACGTTCCTATAAAAGAAGAATCCTAGACTAATATGAGTTGCACAAAAGGGAAACCGCGTTGCGCAACTATTCGCAGTTGAGCAATCTCAGTTGCGCAAAAAGGGAACTTGCGATTATTACTATTATATTTCAATCTAATTTTATATGTTTTAATTTAAATTTAATTAAATGTACTAGGTAGGGTAAGAATAGATAGATACTAACATTTAATTTAAGAGATAATTATTGCTGTTACTAACAAATTATGGATCATAGTTATCTGAAAATAAATGAATTTGAATTTGAATTTGAATTACGGCAAAAGTTTGTGAAAACTTTAACATGACTGTTACTGTGATAGATGTCCTAAGTATCAAACATGTCGATTCTTGATTTTGTTCTGTACTGAAATAACTGTACTGAAAATGAAAAATCTATATGTTTTGGAGAAAACTAATGAAAGGGCCGGCCCGGCCCTATTCTGCTAAATTAATCAATTTACTGTGACAATGGTATCGTCAGTTCGTCCCAGAATCGCCACTATGGACAGGTTTGGGTATAGACAAATACAAATAATTTTATTTGCTGAAAACGGATTACAGGTATTTTTAAATTGCTTGCGATGGCTTACCTATCCAATCCAATCTAGAGCCATGCTATCAATCTCGCCGTGCAAATAGCAGCGCAGACACTATCTGGAGTTTCTTAGCAGAAGCAACCTTCGCATCATAACAAGAGCCCTAACTGGACACTGTCGCCTCAACAAACACAAACTAAACGGGCTAAGCGACACACAACCCTGCAGGTTCTGTGAGGAGGCGGAGGAAACGCCTCTCCATCTTCTAGGTGAGTGCAGAGCTCTGATGTATAACGTAGCATCCATCTGGGCAAGCACCTGCTTAACCCAGACGAGTTAAGAAACATCGCCCCGAAAAAAATTCAATATATCCTAGCTGCAAGGGTTAGTGGCAAATTATGAACGCTGCTGCTTCGAGGCTGAACACGCCAAGTGGCGATCACAATAGGATTATCATGGCAGCGGTGACGCGAAACCTAAATCAAATAATATATATATGTCGGCGCGAAGACGTTATTTCAATAGGATAATCTAGTTTTGAGAGTTATTTAATTGTTAAACAACTAAATGTAATCACAGAATGGAGTTAGGTTTTAAAAACATCGTAAAAAGTCAAAGTATTAGCTTCGCGACGGCAATTTTCGTAATCGTTCGACGCGGGGCTAAGCTTTGCTATAAATACGGCCGTCGCTCGGCCGGGCTAGAATTCACTCTTGCTCAAGTCGTCGAACGGAACGGACCTCTGCTATGGAATAAATCTACTGCCACAACAACTTCGTGTTTCCCTTCCGGGGCGTGGATTCCGGCGTGACGAGGATGCCAGTGACGTCAGCGCTGCTGACGTCGCCCTCTTCAAAAAGCGGTTCTTCTCCGTCATATATTTAACTGGAGGTTCATTCATCTGAGGATACTACGTAGCGATTCTGTGACGATGCAATGGTCATAGTGAAGCGATTCGTTAGCAAAATTGGGCCACTGACGAATTGGTTATCTCAGTGGTGTCAAGACACCGAAGGAAGGTACAGCCCTTTGCCTGGCTGGTAGGATGGGATGGACTCTTACGATAACCACGAGCTGACTTGGAAGGGTTGGTTTCGCTACTACCTAGGATCGTCTCTGCGCAAAAGTTTGTAGAATGACCATCATCTATTTTGAATTACCTAGGTATATTATAGGTAATTCTAAAAACTTTTGGTGTTGGAAGAGGCTCCCTTACTCTTGCATGAACTTGACGTATATAGCTTATTATTATATTGAATTGCTAAATAGAATGTAGAATTTTTATCGAAATATTTAGTATAACAATAATTAATCTTTAACTTAGAAAAAATTTATAGGGAATAGCAACAAATAAAAGGCTATTAAAAGGTTTATTATAAAAGGCTTATTTTATTTATTTATACATGTACTTTGCAGATAACTGTACCGACATACAATGTTAGCCTATTAAACCTATCACGTGGGGAATATTTGATCGGCTAACGGCGTGGCGCGCCGCAGCATTTCGCAACCCAGGTCTCGACTGAGGAAAACAAATCAATACGTTACTAATAATAAGTCAGACAGTTTTGATGTCTGTAGGCCAAATATATCGACCCCTTTTGTCGACCCCTTTATCGACGGGATTACCATACATTCTAGTTAGATATTCATGAAATGCACGAACGTTTGGTTTTTCATACGGGGAAAACTCGCTAAAAAAGGGACGGTGCATGAAGCATGCATGATATGCTATTGAGGGCTAATTACAAGTTTACACATTTATTTATTAAAAAAATTATGTAAAAATCAATAGTCGACGCTTTACGGAAAGTACCTACATGATATAGAGTATGTTACTACTTAGCTACAGACAAAAAGATAAAAATAATAGAATCTATCTAACACATAAGCAATAGGCTAATTAGAAAACCCCTTGCCGAAAGTTTGTGAAATCTGAATTTTTGTTACCTTGGATCTCCAAAACTTCTGTCAGATCAAGATGAAATTTGGCGTACGCCTAGAGCAAAGTCTAACTTATTATACCAAACAACTTTATTATACCAAAAATATGCGTGCGAAGCCGCGGGCAGAAGCTAGTGTTTTATATGAGTACTGTTTAACTTATGGGCAAAATATGTCTGAATAAATAAACTCTTTTTTAAATTTATTTTATTTAATAACACGAAAGCCATTTACAACGGGATATTTACCATACGATTTCAATTTATATATCAGCCAATAACAACTCACTCGCAGTGCCTTCAGTTATTCCGTGAACATGGCGCATGAAAAATATTGGAAAGCTCAAAACTCCCGTTGCAATTGACTTTAGTGGGCATAGGATATTCTAAGACCTTTAAAGGGTGGTACAAACGTTACCTGGAGGCACAGTTATCCGAAATTCAAGATATTGTTTGTATTGTAAGCTATTGTGTGTAAGAGCAAATTGTACTGAAAGGAAACATTTCTTTATTCTCGGTGTCCACTCAATTCTGGTCCCCCCCAGACCAGTTTATTCGTAAATTAATTTCCTCGCCGCATAAAAAAAAGTGTCCACTCCATCAGTCGATTTCAGCAGATTGGAGTACCACCAGTTAGGTACTCGGAACAACAATTTAAAGTGCATTATCTCGTCTTCGTTTTTGGCAGATTTCATGGTTTGCCTATAATGTTACAATTTTTATTTGACACAACATAAAAATACATGGCTGTTTTTATTTAAGACTAGTTTATGCCCGCGGCTTCGCGTGCTTCGATGGAAACGTTTCAAGGTGATTTCTATCCCATGGGAACTGATTTATGGGATAAAAAGTAGCCTATGTTTGATTCCAGGATAAGAATTACCTGTATGCAAAATTTCAGCCCGATCCGTTCAGTAGTTTTGGCGTGAAGAAGTAACAAACATCCATCCATCCATACATCCAAACTTTCGCATTTATAATATTAGTGTGATTTTAGTGGGTTTGATTACCGGATAAGGCTAGTAATTTTTCATAATTCTGTAAATACAATTTGTTATTTTTAAAAATTAAGTAAAATTTGCTATATTGAATATGCATAATAGATATTCCTATAAGTAAAATTTGCTATATTGAATATGCATAATTAATATTCATCAATAATACGGGTAGATGCCCTGCAGGTAACGTTCGTTTTTACCACCTTGCACCTATATTGCTTTGAGTTGACAGGTTCAGGCTGGTGTATAAGATCTAGGAAGTACAGCGGTGGATGTACCTTACCTAGGTATACTAATAATAATGTCCTCCCAGCCGAATTTCGACCACGGCGGCCAGTCTCATCGAAGACTAGCCAGATGCGTAGGACATATTATAGTAAAAGTAAAGTAAAAAGTATTTATTGTGTGTCACAAAAATTACATGTAAAGTTGGTACAAATAAATAAAATTTACAACAGTGACATCAAAAAAGGTCGTCGCTCAGCATGATGCACAGTAACGATGGCGCTGCTGTGCGCTGGTTGCATGCGACACCTAGAGGGCGCAGCAGCAGCAGCTGACACACGCGTAAAACAATAAACAAAGACAAAGAAGGCATACAAACAATTTAAATATTTACAAGATGAAAAGAAAATAAAAGAAAACTATAATTAACCTAATCTAACCCAATAGGTACAAAAAGTGAGAACAACATTTTTTTAAAAGAATATGAAGACATTTTTATGGTTCTTAGTTAATATGACGCTATCATAGATAAAATTGACGCCCAGAACGACTGCCCATTATAGTGCGCAAGAGTGCGCGCAAACACAGGTGCAGATAATAGAGAGCTATTCCCTCACTCTCATAATCCGTTGGGACAACAGATCGACAGGTCCGGGGAGAAGTCAGGCGCAGGATCAACGGCTTAGCAGGCTTTCCCAGGCAAGGGAGCCAGTTACTAGCTAGTATACCGAATTACTATAATATACTTATTTTTATCATAGCAATCTAAATCTACCCTATTCCCGTGCGACTCTGATCTAAACTTCCTTATGGTCCTTAGCATACAAATAGCAATGTAGGTTCCTTATCTCTTCTTTAATTCATAAAATATGTCGCAAGATCCAATCCAAGACCGACTGCAGCACGTGTCTGCGCGCGCGCATGTGTCAAAACACGCGGGCGGCTTGTCAAGCCAATTGTTGTAAATTGTAAGATGACTCGTACCGAGGTGAGATACAATTGGTTGGTAATGGGCAGTTTGTAGTTTTGGGTGGGTACCTAGTTGTTTTATTGGTGTGGGAAACATAGATATAAGTAAAATTCTGTAGATATGGTTCGTTCTCCCAGCGCTAACTCAATAAATGGCCTGTGTTCTGTAACAAATAAACGCAAAGCCACTTCCAATCTTTTGCAATATACCTACCTACGAACAACAAAAATGGAAAGACGTATGCGGACCAAAGTGTGACCGAGACAACGATACGCACGCGAAGCGAAACACAAGCGCCAGCGGCGAGCCGCCAGCCCGACTGTGACTGGGATTGGTGGACCTAATTGGACCAAATTTGAGTGTTCCACTTTCGAGAAGCTACTACCCAATCTCCTGACTTTTATTTAGATAGATGATGGTGGGAAAGCACGTTTTGTGTAACCGCTAAACTGTGTAACAAGTGACAACTTATTGACACATTCATTAAACAAAGAAATGAATGATTGACAAATAACATAAACAATTAAACCGGCCAAGAATCGAATTGCACACCGAGAGTTTCGTACTCTCGTACAAAACTATTTCGCAAAAGAAACCTTAAAAAAGAGATTTTTTTTCTGTTACCTCTTGGAGCCTCGATATAGACCTAGAACTATGATATTTGGCAAGAAGCAAGGTCGTATAGCACCAGTAAAGGAAAGAAAGAAAGAAAGAAAGAAAATACATTTATTTGGACTATGCATAACACAACACATTACAATTATATATACATACAATGAGCATACAGGATAATATCGAAAGGAAACAGCAAAATAAGAGAAAAACAGATACAAATTAGTGGTAGTGTTAAGTACATAGGCCAAAAAGGTCCCTGTCTCAGCATTATGCCGCTACAAGCCGAAGCTAGTAGCGGCGCTGGTTTTCAGACAGGTCCTAGTGTGGCAGCAATACAAAGAAACAGAATACAAAGAGTAGGTACACAAGTTACAAGCAAGATACGAAAAAAGAGAGGAAGAAAAAAGGATAAAATAAATTATAATAAATGAGTAAAACCTCTATGGAGATACGGAAATAAGATACAGAGAAAGAAACGTAAATGTAAAAAATTATAAATAAGAAAGGAATAACAAAACAAACAAACAAAAATAACATAAAAGAAAAAGAAAGAAAGCTCTGGCAGAAATTTTTCAAACCAGATGCAGAGCCATAAGACAAGAAGTTGAAGTTGATGTTTACATGCATCACATGCATGTCACGTAAAACGTCAATTCTGCTGGCTGACACTCTTCGCGAGAGTTGAGTGAGAAAGTAAATAAATAAATAATGTAACAAGATTCGGTTTCCAGGTTGTGGCTTCTAATGTTACGTTTTATTTTTGTTCGGGAAGGTCAGTTAAAGTTATTAATACGTTGGATACATAGGTTCATGGTTTTCACACGCAAAAGTACAAACGGAATAAAATAAAATAATGAGTAATGGATGAGTTGGAGTAGTTAAAATAATGAGTAATGGATGAGTTGGGAACAAATCCGAAAACCAAATTTGTAGTTTACATATTCACTAAAAAAAAATACTTGTGATTCTCCCCATGGACCCACCTAGAGGGTACTTCCCGTTGACCTAGCATCATAAAATAGGTAAGAAGCATGGTCATAAAGCACAAATAAAGGGAAAAATCCGAAAACCCCAAATTTGTAGTTTTAGACTACTAATTTTACACCAAAAGTTTTGGTACGGGAAGTAGGTACCTACCCTGTAGGTTTTGGTCCAAAACCTACAGGGTACCTACTTCCCGTTGACTTAGAATCATGATATTTGACAAGACACAATAAGGTCATACAATTAAACGGAACCCTTAGTTCGAGAGTCCTACTCGCACTTAACGTTGTTTTATAATCATTTCAATATGAAATGCATCTAAATATATATTTTTATGCTGCTATTTTTTAATACTAACTCTACGATAGGGCTCTTCCATATAAGTACCAAAGTGGTTTTCTTTTATAATTGCAGAAATGGAACGTGAAATATTTAATTTGACAAGGTTCCGTCCCATTCTGATTGTGCACGGATTATAATTGGTTTATGCAATACATATATTAAATAGGCTCTTTTAGCAACAAAAACGTGCGGAAGACAATCTCAAATCTGCATTAAATTGTAAATAACATTTTTATGCTAAAGGATGCCCTTATTAGGGCTTGTAACTGCAAGGACGTAGTCAGGACAGGGGCAAATAGCTGTTGCGTAGGTCATGGAATTTGCAGATTTTTATGTTCGTACGATTTGCAGTGATTGTTCCGGGTGTTCTATGTACAATAAAAAAAAATCTAGGTAATGTACAATAGCTTACGTGGCAATAGAACAATATATGACATAGATATATATTTTTGACGTGACAACGTCTTATAATTCGATAGAGCCGGCTGCACGCACGAAAAAACATGACGTCATGCGGCGTTACCTCTGACATCATGCGGCGTTACCTCGCTCTGAGGCGTTCCATGTAAGGCTTGAAGTGCAAGCGAGAGCGCTCGACATCCGTCTCTCTCCTACTTGAGTGAGCGATGCGTCTGCGTGGACAGCTGCTATACTCTGGTATATTTACATGTTTTGATCGAGTATCAAATGCCATCCATCAGTATTTTCTTAAGACGTTGTCACGTTCAACTATCGTCAGTAAACTGACTTTACAGACAACCAATTTTTTTTATTTAACATTAGGTATTTTAGTCATCTAGTACCCATAACGCAAGCACTGCAAAGCTTGGGGCTAGACGATGCCGTGTGAATCGTGCACTTATTGATATTTGTTATGTGAAACAAAGAAATATTTTAACTTGCAGACGTACTTACAACAAAGTTGTTAAAAACAACAAAGAGACAATAAAACTACAATCAAAGGCGGAAAACGACAATACCTACGTAAAGGAACATTTTGGTTCACATGATGAAATTACCCGGAAAATTGTTAACTTAGGGAAAATGGGCTTGTATAAATCTACTAAATAATCATATCCGTAGATTAAGTATACACCTTCAATTCATTTACAACTGAAAACAAAACTATTATTTATTTCCATGAATAGCTTTAAACACAACCTTTAAACATGACACCCAAATAACTAAAAATTATAAATGATTCTGGCCGTTAAATAAAATAAATAAGGAAAATAACAACTAATACAAACAAGTATCACAATATACACAATGAACAGGCTATCTGCAAGCTGCTGCAAATAATCTACAATTCTACATATAGCCATCTAGTCAAAATCAATAAATAAATGGTAATAAAAATAATAATAATAAAGTAATAATAGCGTCTTGGGAACGCTTCCCACTGGTATTGATATGGATCAGTTGAGCTACCTGTAAATTGTTTGCAACAGTCTACAGTTAGCTCAATTGTTTCAATCTATACTAATATTATAAAGAGGAAAGGTTTGATTTTTTGTTTGTTTGTTTGTTTGTATGAATTGAATAGGCTCCGAAACTACTGGACCGATTTGAAAAATTCTTTCACCGTTAGGAAGCTTACTTTTCAGGGAGTGACATAGGCTATATTTTATCCCGGAATTCCCACGGGAACGGGAACTACGCGGGTGAAACCGCGAGGCGATCGTCTAGTTATAAATATTAGTTGTAATTTATTTCTATTGATTGTAATTTTCTTTGTGAATAAAGACGTTTTAATTAATAAAGGATTAATTTACTAACCTTTCGCCTTTTGCCGTTACAGCCAGTTGCAACAGCCCCAGAATGCAACACTAACTATGTCCCTGCCCTCCTACATTACATATTTACCTAATTGCAACATTTCAGCCCACATGCCAAGTCAACCACGTGTTGTCTAACGTGGTGATCGCATCTCATTCGGTTTTATCACCACTCTGACATCCAAACCAATAAATAAATAAATATATAATAATAAATAATCCTGAACAATTAACACAGAATCATCTAATCTAAGATTTATGATTTAGTAGAAAGTATATAATTAAAATTGTTTAATTTACAGCCAGCGTCTTGGGGACGCTTCCAACAGGTATTGATATGGATAAGTTGGATACTGTAGATTGTTTGCAACAGTCTGCAGTTAGCTCAATTTTTTCAATTTTTAATAGATAATATGGGCGGGTGCGGCGGCATATTTGGCCAAAGATCTCAAGAGGCGCAAATATGCGGGTCTCGACATAGCCTGCACATTTGCTCCCCTTGGAGAAACTGATAAGATAACACCTAGCTTTAGCTTAACATTGAGTTAACCATTGCT
The DNA here is from genome assembly GCA_963564075.1 of Eupithecia subfuscata. Classification (NCBI taxonomy): domain Eukaryota; kingdom Metazoa; phylum Arthropoda; class Insecta; order Lepidoptera; family Geometridae; genus Eupithecia; species Eupithecia subfuscata. The sequence continues at coordinate 10,491,842 of OY751117.1, forward strand.
ATTGTGTATTTATTTTTCAATAAATGTTTTCATTTCATTTCATTGGAGTCGAGACCCTAGGTCCATGTCGTAGACGCGAGACCCGAGAACTGGCGCATACATGACCAAACAGAGATTCTACTCCTTTTTTCGTCATCGGTTAAAAATACAATACAAAGGGCACTTTTTTATGACTTTTAAAATCAAAATCAATCAAAATCAAAAACTCTTTAATTCCATAAATACAATAAATGTACACTTAGAAAAGGTCAAATTGTAAAACTAAACACTGACACGGAAATAAAGTGATATCTTTTGATTTCTGCTAACAGTTCTTTACTTGCTAACAGTCTGGTTTAAATTTTTAATTCTATTTATATTTCCACCTTTTTAGCTTAGGATGATCAAGAATCTGTAATTATATCCGATGCGCCCTTCTAACAGTTTATATCTTTTAGTGAGCCTCGGTACCCTACCTACGGCCTCGACTCAGGGTAGATATACTTTTAATTTTAGAATAGAGTAGAATAGAAAATACTTTATTATACCACACAAAGACAGGAAACAATACAGAGAAAAAGCTTAGAATACAGGAAGTATAAAGGGCGGCCTTATAACTGTGAGCGATCTCTTCCAGGCAACCTTAGGATGGACTGGACATGAGTAGGTACATTTTAGTAAAGCGCAAAATAATAAAAGTCTTGCTACGTAGGTATTTAAAGAGCGTAAATAATACCAGGTTTCTATATAATTAAAACCGGTCAAGTGCAAGTCAGACTCGGACATGAATGGTTCCGTACCATCGTCTTGTTTTAGAGACTACGGTTATAGTTACGGTTCTAAAGATACAATCAATCGTTGGAAGGTTGATCAAAAACGCGAAAAAAACATGTTTTTTGTATGGGGCCGGTCCTTTTAATTTTAATTTGATTTTCGTATGTGTTGTTATAGCGGCAATATACACATAATAAACACATTGTCTTGTCTTACGACTCGTTCTGCTCACTCTCTATCAAGTTTTAGATGAAAATCAGTGCTTTTAAGCAAAAAACAAAAATCACCTGAGCCATGGTCTTTTTGTCGTGCTGCAGCAAACACAAACTCACCTATATTAAATGAAATCTAAGTACTTATACTTACTCTTTTTGAAAATGTTCGTCTGATTATCCATACCTACAGTGCATAAGTTTGAAATTATTTTTTTTGGTATCCCGTATGTGTCTGTTCTGTTAGTAACAAATTCATTTTTATCTATCTATCTATATTCTGTAAAAAATTCCACCGTCTAAAAATGCCACTGTCCGTTCCTTTGTCTGTCCGCTGACAGACAAACGGACGGACGGACAGCCAGACAGCGGACAGACAAGATAACGGACTAAGGACCAGTAGGCACGTTACAGGTTACGGAACCCTAATAAGCAAAATAACTTGTTTTATAAGATCAAACCAAATTAAGTAGCATGCAGATAAATTACCTTTTAGAATTAAATCAGAAATCCAGTTAATTTGCATCAGCATTTTATTTGGGTTTCTCGTGTTGCCAACGCGGTGACCAACCACGTTGTTGGACACGCGTTGGCGATTTGGCATGTGCAGATGGTATAATGGTGAACAGATTTGATTGCTAGATACATTTTGATGAATCTAGAGTTCATCTGTCCTTCCGTATTAAACATTTAAAGATTTATTTGCGTCAAACATGCTATACAGGTGGTATAAATACAAATAATGCGCTCATGTCTCGCTTCGGTCTACCATGCCGTAATACAATTAAAATTTAAGATATTTTTTTTAAATAGAATTATAATTTTAAATTAAAAAAATCATTAAAGTCGTTATCGTTCACCCATTTAAAAAAATTGTTTTAAATAAATAGTTATTCATAAAAACCTTTATTCACAAAGAAAATTACAATTAATATAAATAAATTAGAACTTACTACACAATAAATTAAACGATAATCGTTTTTTTTACCACATTTATTGTTAAGGACTTTAACGTTTCAAAGTATGTCAGTCCTATCGTAACCTAAACTTATTAATAACAAACAAAAGAAAACGAACAAGAAAATTAAACTAATCAGTCAAGTTGTAGGTGTATTTGAGTCATTGATGCATAAAAATTTTAAACAGTGAAATGGCCTCTAATGAATTTGGTTCCGGTAAAATGTTAATAAATGTTCCTAAATTTAATCTATTTAAATTAAGTTCAGTCATCAGTGCCTCCCTTTGATTTTTGAACTTGGTGCAGTCCATCTGGATGTGAACTATAAATAGTTAATGCTATGTGATTATTACATGATTTAAATTTCGTGCGTAGCAGAGCTCAAGGCAAACATGGTTTTTGCTCAGCATTGTGCTTGATAAATCAATAAATAAATAATAAATAAATAATTCTGGACAATTCACACAGCATTATCTAGCCCCAAGCTAAGCAGAGCTTGTGTTATGGGTACTAGATAACTGATATATATAATACAATACACTACATAGATAGATATTATAGATACTGATGTGTGCACCCAGCGCTGGTTTTCAGCGGAAACCAGAATAATCGTGTCCCGTCACGAACATCTAGAGGTGCCTTAAAAATAACAGACCTTAGAATAACTTGATGGGATTTTTTCAAGTCTTAAAATTGGGAGAGTCAGGCCGCCAAATCTAGCATTTCTTACTTAATCCTATCCTGTCCTACTAATATTATATATCCGAAATTTTGAGAAATCTGAATTTTTGTTACCTAGGATCTCCAGAACTACTGAACAGATCAAGATGAAATTTGGCGTGCGTTTAGAGCAAAGCCTAACTTAGATACAAGGCTACTTATTATACCACAAATACGTGTGCGAAGCCGCGGGCAGAAGCTACTGCTTAATAATTCATCAGCCGTGTAAAATGAAATGAAGTCTACAAGAACACCAATCTCAAAAATAAACAACAAACACGCTAAAAAACTACAAACTCTTTGAACCTTACCTACAATTGTAGAGTTCAGTAACCGTTACAAGAGGATCAGTTCAATGCTCTATGAAAGGGAAATCCCCAGCTCAGCCGTTCCATTTTCAAAAATCTTTATAAGTAATCGATTTGGTCCGAAATGAGGTTTAGTCAACAAAGACCTTGTGGATATTTGTGGCTTGAATTCGGACACAATCCTGATCACAAAGGAAATTAGTCCAAAGGTAGGTATAGCAAACAAATTAGTCTTTGAAAATAGGCCATTTTCGTCTTTGAATAAGTAAATAATAGGTCTTTACCTATGAAATTGCCGTTTTTTTAACTCTATTCTATTTTGTACATATTTTTTTAAATCAACAGTTACGACTGTATACAAAATTGATTTACATTCCGAACGTAGCATTATTGCAAAGATTTAAAATGCAATAAATACTATGTTTGGGCAAGTTCATCCCCTAAAACATAAAACTTAAAAAAGCACATTTCATGTGTTCACTTAACTATGTCTTATGTTTGTTTAATGTGTGTTGCTTTCAATGCTTAAATTTATTATATCTTTTTAATTTGTAAGTTTTTGAAATGAAAACTTCTTTAGCGGCGCTGAGCACTTTTTTTGTATTGGTAAAAACTTTCAAACTCGCGTCAGGGTCACGTGATGCTGATCGAAAAAGCGTAAGATCGAGGGGAAGGGAGAGGAACTAGTATCTCCCACTCTTTCTACCTTGCCTGAGTGTGCTGCTCTGTTTAGGCGGCACAGGGCGCTTGCGCGAATTGAAGTGAAAACTTCTTTAGCGGCGCTGAGCACTTTTTCACTTCTGCCGGCACTCCCGGAGTGCTACCTTTTTTTTTAAATAAAAGCTACGCATACTTTTCACGATGTTGTCCGGTTACACATGCAAAATTTTACGGAAATTGGATCTGCATTTACAGAAAAAATTATAAAAATGTATGTTGAAAAATCAATTTTCTCAAAATTATCCATACAAAACGGCAATTTCATAGGTCATCATCATCATCATCATATCAGCCCTTGTCGACCCACTGCTGGGCATAGGCCTCTCTATGTTTATGCCATTCACCTCGATCTTGTGCTAATCTGGGCCAGATGTAGCCTACGGTTTTGCGTATGTCATCGACCCATCGCGCCGGTGGACGCCCTCTACTCCTACAACAGTCTCTTGGCCACCACTCAGTCAGTGCTTTAGTCCACCTGTCGTCACTTCGTCTGGCCAAGTGTCCTGCCCAACTCCATTTGAGCCCCAACATTCGCTCACTAACGTCTTGAACTTTAGTCCGTTTGCGAATTTCAGTGTTAGGAACTCGATCTAGCAATGTGATGCCGAGCATGGCGCGCTCCATGGCTCTCTGTGCGACGCTGATCGTGTGCACAGCCTCCTTAATTTCATAGGTAATAACCTAATATTAACATTGAAAATTGATGCTGGGAATAGATTAAACTAAAGAATAGAAACAAACACAAGCTTGCTTAGCTTGGGGCTAGTCAATGTTGTGTGAATTGTCTAGCATTAATATTAGAACTTGTATTTGCAGTTGAAACCTCAACCTCAACCTCAACAGCCTGTATTGGTCCACTAGTCTCCGATGCGACCAGTCTCATCGGAGACTAGCCAGATGCGCAGGCCATATTAAAGTGCACAAGTGTGTGCGCAAACACAGGTGCACTATTAACACATAATCCAATGGGACGACAGACCGACACGACCGGGGAGAGGTCAGGCGCAGGACCAACGGCTTAACGTGCTTCCCGAGATACGGGGGTGTAACACCGCCAACTTCCTGACTCCGGGCTGCTACTGTGATTTTTTCTTGCTAGAAAAACCCCAATAGCAACTATTGGCCCGACCTGGGATTAGAACCCAGGACCTCATAATCAGCGGTTGAACAAGCTGACCGCTAGACCAACCGAGGCAGCCCAGTGTATCAACACCAGGTTTTAAAAACTTGTGGTTAAAGAATCTTTATTTTCTCATAAAAACTACAAAAGTTCATTTACAATGAGTATAAGTAATTCGTAAATCTATACTAATATTATAAAGAGGAAAGATTTGATTGTTTGTTTGTTTGTATTGAATAGGCTCCGAAACTACTAGACTGATTTGAAAAATTCTTTCACCGTTAGGAAGCTTACTTTTCAGGGAGTTACATAGGCTATTTTTTATCCCGCAATTCCCACGGAAACGGGAACAACGCGGTTGAAACCGCGAGGCGATCGTCTAGTAATGTTTAAATTGCATATTACCTATAGGACCTAGGTACCTATATAGGTAATCAGTAGCCTTTACTCACAAAGAAAATTATACTAGTGCTTACAATTGAAACAGTTGAGCTAACTGCAGACTGTTGCAAACAATCTACAGGTAGTTCAACTGATCTATATCAATACCAGTCGGAAGCGTCCCAAGAAGTAAGACTGTATTTATTTTCTCTTCGTAATTGTATGTTTGTTTGTAGTGAATTGTTTGTTACAACGTTCAAGTTCAACGTCGAAATTTGACTAATTCACTGACCACAGTCAATCGAAACAGAACCAAGATCTCGAAATAACCAGATGTTTGCTCTTAATAATGGCTTACAATACACGTGAGGCCATAAACTGTGGATTTAAGAGGAACCTACATGCACAAAGCAAAGGCATCGGTACGGTACATAGTAAAATACTTAACGTGTACGAATACGTTTAGGTATTGTTTTAATGCTTAAGTTTTTTTTTAATTTTTTATCTGCCATTCCACACAACATTATCTAGCCCCAAGCTAAGCAGAGCTTGTGTTATGGGTACTAGATAACTGAATACGATACATTACATGGATAGATTTCGTTTTTAGGGTTTCGAAGATCGGTTTCGAAACCCATAAGGTCTCGCTTTGTCTGTCCTTTTTCCCTCCTTAATAACTCAGCAACTAGAGTAGCTATCAACTTGAAATTTAAAATAATAATACATTTCGTGCGCCTGTACAGATTTTAAGAAAAAAAATGAAAAACCCAACATTGAACATTTTCCATACAAGTTGAGAAGTCAAAATTTTAAAAGAGACCTACAGAGTCAAATGGGGTATCATATGATAGGTATCAGTTTGTACATTTCAAAACAGTTATTGAAATTTCTGTAGGTTTAATACTTTTCGAAATATTTTGAAAAAAGTCGAAAAATTTACCGCTACACCCTATCACCGAAGCATGCAGAGCGATCCATCTGAAATGTAGGTTGGCACCTACTAGTTTTAGGTCTTCATTAAATTTCGGAGTCTCTAACCGGTACCTTTAGTACATACCTACTTGTTCACAAACGTTCGAAACCCTCGGCGCGCGAGTTACACTCGCACTTGACGGGTCTTGTTTATATGGAGTTCGACTCGCACTTGATGTTTTATTTTTTACTTATCCCAATCAAGCTTCTTCGCAGTGCCTCCTCACATAATTACCAACAATAAACAATTCAAAGTTCATTGCGTTTTATGTTCGATTATGTTGACAATTCGTGTTCGCTCAACCTTTGTTCCACAGTTATTTCAGAGGAAATGACTGTTTGAATCACATTCACTTCTAGTTTTCCATTCATCCTTAATACAAAGTTTCTACTTATTTATAATGTATTTACGTACTGCATTTACCTTCTTAAATTTTACCCGGATAAAAAATTGTTCAAAACTTACCTACATTTGTGTGTTTACCTTAATATTATGTACTAGACGACCGCCTCGCGGTTTCACCCGCGTAGTTCCCGTTCCCGTGGGAACTCCGGGATAAAATTTAGCCTATGTCACTCCCTGAAAAGTAAGCTTCCTAACGGTGAAAGAATTTTTCAAATCGGTCCAGTAGTTTCGGAGCCTATTCAATACAAACAAACAATCAAATCTTTCCTCTTTATAATATTAGTATAGAGTATAGATTTACGTAGGTACTGGATTTACCTTCTTAATTTTTACCCGGACAAAAATTAAATAAATAATAGTAAATTGTTCAAAACCTACCCATGTTTACCTTAATATTATGTATATTGTACCAACTTATTATATTTATATTTTAAAGAATATATAAATGTTTATGTTAAATGTTTATGTTTACGTGTTATTCTTCAAATGAACGAAATAAATGATTATTGATTATGTTTATGTGCATCGACGGCGTAAAGCAGTGTCTTACATCACGGGCGTAATTGAATACCGAGCGCAACCCAGGCTTCTAGAATAACTCACGAGCGAAGCGAGCGCAATCCAGGCTTCTAGAATAACTCACGAGCGAAGCGAGCGCAATCCAGGCTTCTAGAATAACTCACGAGCGAAGCGAGCGCAACCCAGGCTTCTAGAATAACTCACGAGCGAAGCGAGCGCAACCCAGGCTTCTAGAATAACTCACGAGCGAAGCGAGCGCAATCCAGGCTTCTAGAATAACTCACGAGCGAAGCGAGCGCAATCCAGGCTTCTAGAATAACTCACGAGCGAAGCGAGCGCAACCCAGGCTTCTAGAATAACTCACGAGCGAAGCGAGCGCAACCCAGGCTTCTAGAATAACTCACGAGCGAAGCGAGCGCAATCCAGGCTTCTAGAATAACTCACGAGCGAAGCGAGCGCAACCCAGGCTTCTAGAATAACTCACGAGCGAAGCGAGCGCAACCCAGGCTTCTAGAATAACTCACGAGCGAAGCGAGCGCAATCCAGGCTTCTAGAATAACTCACGAGCGAAGCGAGCGCAACCCAGGCTTCTAGAATAACTCACGAGCGAAGCGAGCGCAACCCAGGCTTCTAGAATAACTCACGAGCGAAGCGAGCGCAACCCAGGCTTCTAGAATAACTCACGAGCGAAGCGAGCGCAACCCAGGCTTCTAGAATAACTCACGAGCGAAGCGAGCGCAACCCAGGCTTCTAGAATAACTCACGAGCGAAGCGAGCGCAACCCAGGCTTCTAGAATAACTCACGAGCGAAGCGAGCGCAACCCAGGCTTCTAGAATAACTCACGAGCGAAGCGAGCGCAACCCAGGCTTCTAGAATAACTCACGAGCGAAGCGAGCGCAACCCAGGCTTCTAGAATAACTCACGAGCGAAGCGAGCGCAACCCAGGCTTCTAGAATAACTCACGAGCGAAGCGAGCGCAACCCAGGCTGCTAGAATAACTCACGAGCGAAGCGAGCGCAACACAGGCTTCTAGAATAACTCACGAGCGAAGCGAGCGCAACCCAGGCTTCTAGAATAACTCACGAGCGAAGCGAGCGCAACACAGGCTTCTAGAATAACTCACGAGCGAAGCGAGCGCAACCCAGGCTTCTAGAATAACTCACGAGCGAAGCGAGCGCAACCCAGGCTGCTAGAATAACTCACGAGCGAAGCGAGGGAGTCGATAAATCCTGAGTGCGAGAGGGATGTGATCACGCCCAAGACAAAGACAGCTAGCACAAGATGAATACTCTACTTTCACATTTTCTGCGAGTAAATAGTAAAATTTTAGTTTCGTGTTTCGCGGCATTAGTTTTTTATTCGGCCTTCTGAACAGAGGTTAGTTCGAATTTCGAAGATCTCATTGTATGAAAGCACGTTAACGGTCCTGCGCATGACCTCTCCCGATCGTGTCTTTCTACCGTCCCATCGGATTATGAGAATGAGGGAACAGAGAATGCACTTGTGTTTGCGCAAACACTTGTGCACTATAATATGTCTCCGATGAGAGTGGGTGCCGTGGTCGAAATTCGGCTAGGAGGACATTATTACTTGGTAAAAAGTTTCACACAGATTTTAATGTTCCAAAGCCAATTTGATTATTTCCTTAGGTGTATTATTCATTATTCCCAAGGAAGTCATGAGTATTTATTACAACTTCTAATTATTACAGTGAGGCACAATCGGCTGTCTTATCGTTAAAAGCGATCTCTTCCAGGCATACTTCATAGTGACCCGAATTTATTTAATAAAATATGAATATCTATCCATATTTTATCTATCAAGGTAAATTCTTTATCAAGACGATTTACAAACAACAACAAAATTTACAAAACACGTGACAATTGGCGGTCTTCGCTCAAGAGCGATCTCTACCAGACAACAGTGGATGGATAGGATCGTTGGATTAAATATATGATACAAAATATCAGATTATCTGACGACCTCAGTGGCGCAGCGGGCGAAGGTCCGCCTGCGACGCAGGAGGTTGCGGGTTCGATTCCCGCCTCGGGACAAATGTTTGTACGATCTGCAGACATAAATGTCCAGGGCGTTCTGGATGTTTTCTATGTATAATAAAATATATATATCTATGTAGTGTATTGTATTAAGTATATCAGTTATCTAGTACCCATAACACAAGCTCTGCTTAGCTTGGGGCTAGATAATGCTGTGTGAATTGTCCAGCATTATTTATTTATTTATTTATTTATCTAGAGGATAAAAAAGCTTGGGACGAGTTTTGCTCCAGCTCGAAAACTAACGCCCTAACAAGGTAAAGGTTTCTTGTTCGCTTCTTTACTTTACCTTAAAAAGATTGAAGTGAACAAAAAATCAAAGTTTTCACTTTACTTCCTAGTTTCACATAAGTAATTAGATTTTTTGTGACGTCAACAAGAGTCCTGTAAGGTCTAAAAGAAATAAAGCACTTTGATATTTTATATTTGACTTATGGTGCAATAAATAAACCTTCCTCTTCAATCACTCTATCTATTAAAAAAAACCGCATGATAATCCGTTGCGTAGTTTTAAAGATTAAATCTTTAAAACTACGCAACGCATACATAGGGACAGAGAAAGCGAATGTGTTATACCATGTAGTGGTAATAGAAATCTATTTAAGTTGTGATGATTCAATTAATACGCACTAAACATCTACCAACATGGGCGTATAGGGGGCGTCGTTGTGTCGGGTTACAAAGCAAATTCTTTGAAATCAACACAAATTCAGTATTTACGTCACTCATATGATTGTATAATTATATTGACAGGAAAAAATAACCATTGAGCAAAGAAAATTAAACAGAAATCACGTCATTATGTGGAAATATATCATATATCAAATATAACATTATTTTAGTAAATAGGTAAATACAACGTCTACGGAAAATTTTACTAAAACAATTCGACTAAAACAGTTCGACTAAAACACGATTCGACTAGTAACAATTCGGGGGGGAGGGGTCAACATTAACTTACTCCTAACGAAGCGGTAGCGACTCTGTGACTAATAGGGTATAATTGCACCCAGAGCCATATGTTAACACATTTTTTTGTTGTAGAAACGCATTGTTTTAGTCGTTAGTCGAATTGTTACTAGTCGAAATGTTTTTAGTCGAATTGTGTTTTAGTCGCATTGCTTTAGTCGAATTGATTTATACGAATCGTTTTAGTCGAATTTTCCGCAAAGGATATACAAAAGAACGTAAATAATATATTAATAATGCTGGACAATTCACACAGCATCATCTAGCCCCAAGCTAAGCAGAGCTTGTGTTTTGGGTACTAGATAGCTGATAAATAAGTATCTACTTAATACAATACAATTCAATACATAGATACATTATATTTTATTATACATAGAAAACATCCAGAACACCCTGAACAAATATCTACAGCTCGTACAAACATTTGTCCCGAGGCGGGAATCGAACCCGCTACCTCCTGTGTCGCAGACGGACCTTCGCCCGCTGCGTCACAGAGGTCGTCAAATGCACTAGATATCAAATTGTCACCCTTTTGAATACAGGGTGACCAAAGATGTAGTTTCCTTACATCTTTATGGGTAACTAAGAAGAGTAAGAACTTTGACAAATAACTTAATAACGACTGATTATTTCATATTTATATCAATTCTATGACAAATAACTTTACAACGTTATCTTCACAGAGAAAATAATCTTATTATTTTAGATATTCTTTTACAGGCATAATAATCTATAATTGGTACACCCCTGCCGTTCTCAAATTCACATAATTCTTTCCATCCAAAGGTTGCCTGGAAGAGATCGCTTCTAAGCGATAAGGCCGCCCATTGTACTTGTATCTTAGGTAAGGTCTCGTGTTTTGTATTTTTGTTGGTGTACAATAAAGTATTTTGTATTGTATTGTATTGTATTGTATAATCTTTTTATATTTAAGATACGTAAGGTGTGACGTAAGTATGTTAGTTATAATATCTCCCGACGCCCTCAGCCCGGAGTCAGGAAGTTGGCGGTGTTACACCCCCACGCCTCGGCACGTTAAGCCGTTGGTCCTGCGCTCGATCTCTCCCCCGTCGTGTCAGTCTGCCGTCCCATCGGATTATGAGAGTGAGGGAATAGAGAGTGCACCTGTGTTTGCGCTCACACTTGTGCACTATAATATGTCCTGCGCATCTAGCTAGTCTCTGATGAGACTGGCCGCCGTGGTCGAAATTCGGCTAGGAGGAGATCAACTCTCTTCTATTAGCCGTCATCTCCTCTCTTACCCATGTCCTATATCCATCTTTTCTTCGGTTTTCCTCTTCCCTATAGGAAGGCATGTGACGTGAAGAGTGTTAGTTGGGATATATCCCAACTAACACTCTTCACGTCACATGCCATTCTTCCTTCCGCATAACAAGCCCATACCACGCATTGTGCTACGTGATCATCTTTGCCGTCTCTAGCGCCGCTCTAGTATTATTCTATGGTACCTATATTCTAGCTAAATTTGACGTACAATGTATGTAAACAAACCACCCACACTTAACCTAAAACTCACTCCGTTACCGCGTTTTTAATGGAATTTACATTACAGTGATCGTTTAATTAATATTGCTTACAATTATATCTGAAACTTAATGTCAAGCAAGTGAGTTATTTTATTAGCTTTTTGTGTTGTGGTTTGTTTACAAATATATCACATCGAGTTTGGATAGTGTATAATAAATACCTATTAAAAAACCGCAACTAAAATATTACAATGCGGTCATACCTACTTATTTAACATTACCTACAAGTTTTACATCATTTTACACGTGTGACCTTCGGTCTTTTTATTTGCCCGTAACTCATCAATAATTGGTTTAAAAAGAGGATATCCATTGTTTTGTACGAACATCCATACTTCCCAACTAATATAAAAAATTAAAAAGTAACTCTGTCCGTCTGTTAATCTTCTTATATATAAAAATGAAACCCGTTTCGCGTTGTCACGGCATCACGCGTGAACGGCTGGACCGATTTCGCTAATTCTTTCTTTGTTGTGTTTGTTATTGTCAGGAGAAGGTTCTTATGAAAGAAAAAATTAAGAAAGTTGGAAACATAAATTTCCACGGGGGCGAAGCCGCGGGGCGCAGCTAGTTTCTCATAAATCTTTATTCACAAAGAAAATTACAATCTAAAATAGAAATAAATTACAAATAGTATTTACAATTGAATCAATTAAACTGACTGCAGACTGTTGCAAACAATCTACAGATAGCTCAACTGATCCATATCAATACTTGGTTCGAAAAGATATCCATTGTTTTGTACGAACATCCATACTTCCGTACTATAATAAATTGAAAAGTAACGTCCGTCTGTTACCTTAGCTTCTCACGCCCAAACGGCTAAAACGATTATAATGAAATTTTGCAGAGAAGTAGACGGTATCTCAAGGACGGACATATGCTACTTATTATCCCGGTAAAAATGATTCCTAATTCGGATATCTTCGTAAAGATATCCCGGTAAAGATAGTATTTCGTTCTGCGGTTTCGTGATACTTCCGGTATAGGTACCTCCGGTATTTCGACTTCCGGTATTCCGCTGTACAGTCGAGCGAAGCAGAGGGCAGAAGCTAGTTTTTCATATTGCTGTGATATTGCACCTAGAACTTTATAAATAGTTATTTTTGACCTTGACTTCTATACTGCGTCATTTTTCAGTGTTATAATTATTATTATAGACTCATTACATAAATTTACTTATAATAGGTAATCTTTGTGGTGGAGTCATGGCCGTTCTTACCCGACTACTATAGGAGCGGTTATTATAGACTGGCGTAAATTAATTCTTTGTATAACTGTCGGTTTAGATTTATTTCTATCGTTTATAACCACTAAAATATGAATGACTTGCAAAAAACTACCTTTTAACTTTAAAATACGTATTGTCTTAGAAATCATAATAATCTATTGATTCAGTATTTATTTTTAGATGGTTTGTATAGTTTGTAATGACTAATTGTGGGTACATACCAAGCGAGCGAAAGCGAGCGAATGCAAACGAGTGGGATTAGACGATCGGTCGGTACATTCGTTCCATTTTTAGGGTTCCGTGCCTCAAAAGGAAAAAAGGAACCCATAAAGGATCACTTTGTTGTCCGTCTGTCTGTCTGTCTGTCTGTCTGTCCGTCTGTCAACCCTCTTTTCTCAGAAACGCGTGGACGTATCGAGTTGAAATTAACGTCAAATACTCAAGTCCGTAACCTCTTGAAGCCGTGATATAAATTAAACTTTTAAATCAACGCACTCAAAAGTTACAGTCGTTTATGACCGAAAATTTTGAAATTTCCAAGGGAATCACATGCACCCAAAACCTATAGGGTACTTCCTGTAGAACTAGAATCATGAAATTAGGTGAGCAGCAAGGTCTTTAACAGAAGTAAAGGGAAAAATCCATAAACCATAAATTTGTATTTAATTCACAAAAAAAAAAATTAGTTCTTGCTATAGACCAAAACCTATAGAGTACTTCCCGTATACCTAGAATCATAAAATTTGGTAAGAAGCAAGGTCATATAGCACAAATAACGATAAAAATCTGAAAACCGTAAATTTGTAGTTTTTAACAAAAAAATAATAAGTTTTGAATCTCTCCCTCGACCAAAATATACAGGGTAACTACCTACTTCATGTTGACCTAGAATCATTATATTTGGCAAGAAACAAGTTCTTACAATTAAACGGAACCCTTAGAGCGCGAGTCCGACTCGCACTTGACGTTTTATTCTTTGATGTAGCGACAGCCGCCGGAGCACGGCCAAAGGCGATCGAAGACCCTCGTTAGGGCTCGCTTGCTTTCAAAAATCAAAACTCTTTATTTCCATAAATACAATAAATGTACACTTGGTAAAAAGTCAAATTATTAAACTAAACACTGACACGGAAATAAAGTGATATTTTTGATTTCTGTCGCTTCGATCCGTAGACTAAAGTAAAGAAGCGACGAAGAAACCTTTGGCCTGTTATTTGTTATTTTTCGAGTTGAAGCAAAACCCGTCCCAAGCTTTTTTATCCTCTAGATAACCTGATATTTTATAATAAGCCTTTTTGCACAGCAAGGTTTTGACAATTTGTTTGAATTTATTTACAGATAATTTTTGCAACTCACTAGGAGTTTTGTTGTTGAAGCATAGAAACACAATACATTGCCCTTAAAAGATACATTTATTTTTTGTAGCCTCGTTGTGGGCACAGCCAGTTTATGTTTATTTCTGGTATTAAAATTATGTTTATAGCTATTTTTAGGGAACCGATTTATATTTATATGAGTTTACATTAGGTCTTCATAAATATATTGACATGGTACTGTCATTATGTTTATTTCTTTGAATTTATCACGAAGAGGTTCTCTGGGACACATATTATAGATTGCTCTCAATGCGGCATCGTAGCTTTTCTAGATAAGTCTTTTCTAGATTTTCTTGATAAGTCAGTGCGTGACCTAACTTTAAATCCACACCACTGACCGAGGGTGCGAATTTCAAAAACCCTGAAATACGTGATTGTTTATTTTAAGTCATCCTCTTACCCTACAAATATTGACGGGCCAACAGTTACTGTTCTGAAATTATTATAAAAATGACCTTTAACCCCCTTAAAATACGAATTTCCGAAAATCCGTTTTTAACGGCTGCCTACGTCTTATTAAAAACCTCCACGCAAAATTTCAGCTTCGTAGCTCTTCTAGTTTCGTGATATGTCAGTGAGTCGCAGAACTTTTACTCCACACCATTGACCTTTAGGGTGTGAATTTCGAAAAACCCTGAAACACGTGTCTGTCTATTTAAACTTTCTACGCTACAAATTTTGAAGGGCCAACAGTTACGGTTCTGAAGTTATTATAAAAATGACCTACATCCTACGTCCTAAAAGGAACCTTCATGCAAAATTTCAGATTCGTAGCTCTTGTAGTTTCAGAGATCTCTTGATGAGCCAGTTTTCTCTTCTCTTTTATATGTATAGATTAAGATTACAATATTTTACAAATGAAAACTAAAAACTAATCTCTACAGAAATAACTTGAAGCAAGATTGGAAATTGTGCGGGCTTCTTCAGACAGTGGATTGGATAACATACTATTACATTTGCCAACATCATACAATTTAGTCACTCCAAAATACGAAGTCGTTCGTTTGTGTTTCATACACATTCCAGTATTACATCATCAATACTACAGATGTCTCTTCTGATTATAAATTTTTCATTAAGAATCCAAATTTGTTGGATGGAATATGCCCGGAGGAATTAACAATTATTTTATAGGCTTCTTATATCCCGAGACAATGCGTGCGAATTTGCAGGCGGAAACTAGTTAAACATATTATAACCAATTACCATTCATTCGAAAGCTGTAGGCAATTTCCATATTCGGTCATTTCGGAAACATTGTGGTGTGGTAAAAGTTTTATATCTATCATGGACACAGTCATTTAAAACTGGATATTTACCATGATTTGAGTTTTGAGCTTTCCAATATTTCAGCACAGTTTCATGCGCCATGATCACGGATTGGTGTGTATTGTGGTGTGGCTCTATGACCCTGTGTTGCCCTCCGCTAGGTTATTTCTAGTGCCCTGACGCAAAGAAGGGTCAATATTGGTGTAAGCTGACGGGTATTATGCACCCTACACGGTTCGCCATCTTGGATAATGTTTGTACAAGAACCAAGCCTTTTACGTAAATATTTTCTGTCGCCTTCAGAGGCGGGGAGAGAAAGAAAAATCCATGTTTGTTGTGCCGACACCTAGCGTGTTATAAAGACCAAATAATGATATTGATTTTCAAGTGTCAGAGATTTTCAGGTGTCACCATTGATGACACCTGAAAAACCTTATTATTAAAAAAATCTCTGAGCGTCTGATCAAAGCGACGCGTGACCCGAGAGCTGGTGAGTATCTGGCGCAGCGCATCAGCATTGCCATACAGCGTGGCAATGCAGCCAGCGTCTTGGGGACGCGACGACTGGTATTGATATGGATCAGTTGAGATACCTGTAGATTGTTTGCAACAGTCTGCAGTCAGCTCAGTTGTTTCAATTGTAAATACTAGTGTAATTTTCTTTGTGAATAAAGGCTTCTTAGTGAAAAAACTTGAAACTTTAAAATTTTCAGTTTGTTGTTACTTCTAGATGTACTCATAGGTGGAAACTGTAGGCTTAAGTTATCCAATAAGATTTAATGAGCTGTTACTTTTCCTAAAACATAAAATAAAATAAAATGAAAGCAAGCGGCGCCATTAAGAAAAAAGTTGAGTTGACCTTCAGTAATCCAACACTGCACGTTCGACATCTCACCGTCCGCCGGTCACGTTTGCTGACCGTTGAAATATAATCCAATGCGTGGAAACTGCAGTTATCGACTCCGACATCACGTTTTCATTGTCTAGTATCAATAGACGACCTCATTTAACAGAATCTCATATCATATCACACTAATACAGGGGGCCACGAAACAAGTGAACTAAGGCGAAAGGTAATTCAAAACAATAACACACTTGCGAGCTTTTAAATGGAATCGCTTCATCGCGAGTTGATCAAAACTATTTTTTTTACAATTTATATACAATGAACTATATTTTGTGGTATATCATTTGAAAGGTAATTTTGTTACCTTTCAAGTGATATCAAGAATATTTAAAATTAATTAAATTGGCATTGTCGCAGGCCTCCCTGCCTGTCAAATTGGGAGGCTTAGGTATACGCAAAATTTCAAGTGTAGCCCTACCAGCGTTCTTGTCTTCTGTCTACAGCACTAGTTCTTTAGTTGAAAAAATTTTAAATCCTTCTCTTTTGGTCCCACCTGGAATGTCATTGAAAATTTCATTTTTAGACGAAGCTCGAACGGCTTGGCATAGTGCTTGCCCCGATGCTGCTCCCCCAAAATCACTTTTGTCCCAACGGCAATGGGACGGGCCTCTGTGTGAGTTGACACGGAACTGTTTGTTACAAACGTGCTCCAGCTCTGCAGATCGTGCCCGCCTCCTGGCCGTTTCTAAATGGGAGTCAGGACATTGGTTGCAAGCATTTCCTTCATATAACACTGGTACTTTATTGGATCCCGTAACTTTCCGTATCGCAACATGTCTCCGGTTGGGTGCAAGGTGTTGCGCGCCTCATCAATGCCAGTGCGGTACTGCTGTCGAACAGCTTGGTCATCACGGATTATCGTGCACTAGGGCCGCTGGTCGGATATCTCGCCACGCTAGCCTTAACGACATCATCCGGCGGGCCTTTGTCACCGTTAACGTACCAGCTATTCTCGAACCGAATGGTCTGTTGCGTGACGATGGTAAGAGGCCCGACGGTATGACACTAGTCCCATGGGAGTTGGGGAGGCCCATTGTGTGGGACGCTACATGCGTCGACACACTTGCGCCTTCCCATCTTCCGAGGACATCCGTGAGGGCGGGTGCGGCGGCAGATTTGGCCGAAGATCTCAAGAGGCGCAAATATGCAGGTCTCGACAGAGCCTACACATTTGCTCCCCTTGGAGTCGAGACCCTAGGTCCGTGGGGTACCGAGGCTCTTCGGGTTTTCAAAAAACTATCTGAGCGTCTGGTCGAAGCGACGCGTGACCCGAGAGCTGGTGATTATCTGGCACAGCGTATCAGCATTGCCATACAGCGTGGCAATGCAGCCAGCGTCTTGGGGACGCTTCCGACTGGTGTTGATATGGATCAGTTGAGCTATCTGTAGACTGTTTGCAACAGTCGGCAGTTAGCTCAATTGTTTCAATTGTAAATACTAGTATAATTTTCTTTGTGAATAAATGTCTTTCTTATTAAATTGGCTACCTAAATTTTGGGAATTATTGCAATAGGTCGAAGTTGTGGGCGTCTAAATGAATAGGCAGTAATATGAAAAAAAAAATTTTCTTCCTCGTATCCGCTGTTTTAGCTCGTCCCACATAGGTATGCCAGATTGGGTTCAAGTCAGGAATAAGGGCTGGCCAGTCTAGTGTGGAAATGCCGACATGGAAGACGTCTGTCGGTACTGTCTAGTCACTGCAGCGGTGTGGCAACGGACATTATCGTGCATTAAATCAAAATTTATCTTCGCCAATAAATCCGGCGTAAGGGAAAACATAACTTAACTCATAGTTCACTGCAAAGAAATTGTAAAAATTAGTCTTGAACAACCCTTGAAGCGATTCCAGTTTAAAGCTCGCAAGTGTATAATATAACGTAGAGATAAACCATTCTCAAAATTCACGTCGCGTATAGGTACCTTATGACGTTTTGTGGAGGGGGCGTGCATTCATTACGGATGTAAGCGGGTTAACTACGAACCTTATTTGTGTTGGAAGAACCCCAACGTTTCATCCTTTATATCCGTAATGAATTCGTCAAACTACGATTGTTTTAAAAGTAAAAGGGGCGTGCATTTTTAGAATGGTTTACCTCTACTGTAACACGTAAAGGCATACGATCCAGTAATCCAGTAATGTTTGTGAAGAAAATAAGTACCTAGGTAGGTACCTATAATTTATTTTTTTAATTAAACATGAAAAATGAATGAAACCTGCCGTTCAGAATCACCTCTACTTGGTTTAGTACACGTCATGTTCCGGGTAACATTTTTCACGCAAAATTTACTCAAAATTTTGGTTGGATGTCAAATACATCAGCCGTGCGATCACTCTAAACCTCCCATTCATGGATACAATAAGAATGGGAAAATTTGCAAAGTTAGATAACTTTATTTTTATGTTTATGTAAGTTTATACTAGAAAGGTTTTTTGTTATTATAGTGCGTAACCCCACTCAGGGTTATTTCTAAGAAATCAAATAATAGGTATCGCAAAAATTTTCGACTTCGACGGGACTTGAACCCCCTGTAGGTGGAGCTAACGGCGCTAAAGTCCGTAGATAGTCGCAAAGATTTTCGACTCCTACGTCACTTGACCTCGTGGTGTAGTTGGCACATTCCCGTACTGAGGGAAGGATGCGGGTTCAAGTCCCGTCGAAAATATTTATGATATTATTTGATTTTTATACTCGTATTTACAATTAAAACAATTGAGCTAACTGCAGACTGTTGCAAACAATCTACAGGAAAATGGTACATAATCTGACACTTCAAAATGGGAATGAAACCCGAATGGCCTTGGCCGTCGTCGGCTACGGCTAATAGGTAAGTACTTATATTGCGTTGTACTTACATAAATCAGTAAATTCTGGCTGAATGGCAATCATCCATTGTGTTTGATGAATATGACGCTACGAAACGGCTATCAAACTTGAATTTTGGACGCTGCCGACTGGTATTGATATGGATCAGTTGAGCTACCTGTAGATTGTTTGTAACAGTCTGCAGTTAGCTCAATTGTTTCAATCGTAAATACTAGTTCTAATTTACTTCTAGTAGGTATTTGATTGTAATTTTCTTTGTGAATAAAGGTTAAAAAAAATTGGTTGGGAGAATTTAGTTACCTACAATCGCAACACGGCATGCAGCACGCTAAAATATTAAAATGATGATGTAATTTTTTTATAGATGCCGTTTAGAATAATTACGTTTTAAATCGAGTGCGAAGTTACGGGCAGAAGCTAGCGAAAAATCGGCCTTAGTTTTCTTCCAGGCAACAGTCAATCTTCTTGCCAAATATACTGATAATCCTTATCCCTGATAGTTCAGCCGTTTAGTCTCGACCTTTCAACAAGCTTGAATCATGTATATTATTGAAATGACCCTGAGAGCTATTTCTTCCAGGCAACCAGGCCGCCTTTTGTACCATGTTTATTTCTCAATTAGATTTAAGACATTTTTGTTATTTACTACAACAATTTTTGTTATTTACTACAACAATTTTTGTTATTTACTAGAACAAAGAATTAGCAAGCTGAAGTGGCAGTGGGCCGGCCATATCTCGCGAAGAACCGACAACCGCTGGGGTAAACGTGTTCTTGAGTGGAGACCGCGACTAGGCAAACGTAGTGTACGACGCCCTCCAGCCAGATGGGATGACGATGTGCGAAATACTGCAGGCAGATGCTGGATGCGGCAAGCTGAAGACAGGGCGCTATGGCGCTCATTAGGGGAGGCCTATGTCCAGCAGTGGTATAGGCTGATAATGATGATGATGATGACTAGAACAATAAGGGTTCATTCATTCATTCATTCATTGTGGATAATTTACACAATAACGTTAAGATATGGATAACGCGATTATCATATAACTATCCCATTCCTGAATGGTTGCCATGCTAAAATAAATCAAAAATCAACTTCAAAAAGACCATAAAGCACTCAAGATCAAACTATTATTTAATATTGAAAGCAAAAAGATAAACGTTTTGTTTGTTAAATAAACGAGTGACTCAGAGCGAAGCCAGACGAGTTGGTGGTTATAATTAACTGGCCTTATTCCAACTGAATGTTACATATAGGATATACTATGGACAGTTGCAGTTGCATGCGCTTTGAATATTTTAAACTAGTTTCCGCCCGCGGCTTCGTACGCGTTGTTTCTGTAAGGTTTTTGACGTGACAACGTCTTATAATTCGATAGAGCCGGCTGCACGCACGAAAAAACATGACGTCATGCGGCGTTACCTCGCTCTGAGGCGTTCCATGTAAGGCTTGAAGTGCAAGCGAGAGCGCTCGACATCCGTCTCTCTCCTACTTGAGTGAGCGATGCGTCTGCGTGGACAGCTGCTATACTATAGTACATTTAAATCGAGTATCAAATGCTACCATTCCATCAGTATTTTCTTAAGACGTTGTCACGTTCAACTATCGTCAGTAAACCGACTTTACAGACAACCAATTTTTTATCCATCAGCAGGCTTTGAATCATGTATGGATTGTGACCCTGAGAGCGATTTGTCCCAGGCAACCAGGCCGCCTTCTTTTGTACCATGTTTTTTCTCATTTAGATTTATGACATTTTTGTTATTTACTTGAACAATTTTTGTTATTTACTAGAACAAAGAATTAGCAAGCTAAACTGGCTAATGGGAACTGACTAATGGGATAAAAAGCCTATGTTTGATTCCAGGATAAGAATTACCTGTATGCAAAATTTCAGCCTGATCCGTTCAGTTGTTTTGGCGTGAAGAGGTAACGAACATCCATCCATCTAAACATCCAAACTTTCGCATTTAAATATTAATAGTCTGTGCCCGCGGCACGAGTTGTTTATATAAACGTGTAAAGGTGATTTCTATATCCCATGGGAACTGATTTATGAGATAAAAAGTTGCCTATGTTTGATTCCAGGATTAAAATTACCTGTATGCAAAACTTCAGCCCGATCCGTTCAGTAATTTTTGCGTGAAGAGGTAACAAACATCTATCCATCTATCCATCCATCCATCCAAACTTTGGCATTTATAATACTAGCTGCCGCCCGCGGCTTCGCACGCGTTGTTTCTATGGGAACGTTAAAAGGTGATTCCTATCCCATGGGAACTGATTTATGGGATAAAAAGTAGCCTATGTTTTATTCCAGGAATAGAATTATCTGTATACAAAATTTTAGCCAGATCCGTTCAGTGGTTTTGGCGTGAAGAGGTAACAAACATCCATCCATCTATCCATCCATATATCTAAACATCCAAACTGTCGCATTTTTATATTACTGGTTTATGCCCGCGGCTTCGTACGCGTTGTTTCTATAAACGTTTCTAGGTGATTTCTATCCCATGGGAACTGATTTATGGGATAAAAAGCCCGATCCGTTCAGTAGTTTTGGCGTGAAGAGGTAACAAACATCCATCCATCCATACATCCATCCAAACTTTCGCATTTGTAATATTAGTGAGATGAGATTAGTGTGAAGTGTGATGATCGGCAATTTGAGGACATTTTTAGGCTCGGTCGATTCGGTTGCCAAATAACATCTAAGGGTACGTTCACACCAGTCTTGTGTAGTTCAGGAAAATGGTAAAATATATTTGTTCCCACAATTGAACGAGTAAGAGCTGTTCAGCTAAAATGGTTCCTAAAATAGTTCACTTGCCCCATTAGTCACGAAATCACGGAACCACAAAAAATTTCATGTTTGAATCGCTATTTTTTATGCCATAAAGATTAAAATCTGTTGACAAAAATAAAAATAACTAAGTTTTTGAAAATCCATTTTGTTCTTTAGTTTAGTTTATTTATTTATTTAATTAAAAAAGGGCATCCTACGTGAAAATCACTTTATGGCTTATTAGTACATTTCAGTTCTTAATATCTATGTGTTTTCACACTTATGGGACGCCGCAGCGTGCACAATAGTTGTAATAGGTAGTGTGTCTAACGGAATTGCCAGACAAAGGTATAAATAAGAAAGAACAGAGATAGACAGCGCATAATCCGCGATAGTAAAAGAGATGGAGATATGCATTTTGTTCTCAAGTTCAGTAGTACTGATGTTTCCCTCGAAAATTTTGCCGAGCGAGGTACTAATAGTACTAAAAGTCCGAACCGAGCTAGAACTTCAGTACAATTGTACTAGTACCACAGCCTACCTATAAGCATACAGTCGTTCGACGAAGGCGTATTGACAGGGCAATCGTTCGAGGGCCAAGAGACAGGTCGGGGTGAGTACGCTCCCGAGTTACTAAGGCGGTGATGTATGCAACTCGGGAGCGTCCCTCCCCCGTCCCGTCCCTTGCCCCCCGCACGATTGCCCTGTCAATACCACGTGAAAATGCCTTCGTCGAACGACTGTATGCATATAGGTAGGCTGTGGTAGTACGGAGCAATCCCTTTACTGGCCGAACAAGAATAAACCTACTTTACACAGCAGTCCGTTTTACAGGCCCGTTTTATCGTATGGGTACGTTATTATTCGAAGATGGCGGATGTTGTATGAGCGAGTTCACACACATGACAGTATTCCAGATCCAGTCATCATCATCATCATCATCAGCCTATACCAGACCACAACTGGACATAGGCCTCCCCTAATGAGCGCCATAGTGCCCTGTCATCAGCTTGCCGCATCCAGCATCTGCCTGCAGTCTTTCGCAGGTCGTCATCCCACCTGGCTGGAGGGCGTCCTACACTACGTTTACCGAGTCGTGGTCTCCACTCAAGAACACGTTTACCCTAGCGGTTGTCGGTTCTTGGCGAGATATGGCCGGCCCACTGCCACTTCAGCTTGCTAATTCTTTGAGCTATGTCGATAACTTTGGTTCTCTGTCGGATGTATTCGTTACGAATCCAGATCAAGTAATATGTGTGAACTCGCTCATACAACTGGGTACATACATCCGCCATTGCCAAATAAAAACGTATACGATAAAACGGGCCTGTAAAACGGACTGCTGTATGAACGCACGCTAAGTTCGTCGCCGGATCGTTGACATTTGTTCTACTCTGTCTGTCCGTCTATCACAGTGATTTTCTCGGCCCCTCAACTAATTCTCCTCACCTCACCTCAAAAGCCTGTACTGACCCACTGCTGGACGCAGGCCTCCCCCTGATAAGCGCCTTATTGACTTTCATCTCATGGGAGGTAATGCCCATAACCCCCACGCTGGGCATGCGGGTTGGGGATCGCAGTTCGGTGGTAGAGTTGTTCTGCAGGGGGCGCCTCTGCCCGCCCCCGGTAGATATCCCTTAGTCGCGATGCTTAGTCGCCTCTTATGACACCCGCGGGAAGAATAGGGCTGGTGTAAATTCTACGCCGGCACCACACAACTAATTCTAAAAGTTTGTAAGTAATAAAAATATTGAAATGGTCTTATTTTATTTACCTCGGAAAATAAAGGAAGACTGAAATTATATCATTGAATTTTTTCTTGCTACAAAGCTTATGAGGATCCGTAACGTTTTTAGTTGAGAATGCAGATATACATATAGAGCTAAGAAATCCATAACACACAGTGCAAAAACTTTTGTTCTATGACAAAAATTGACGAAGTTATGACCAAATTACTAGCGAAGTTCACTGAGTGACCGCCGCGGGTGCGTGTGACGTCACTCGCTCGGTCGCCGCCCGTTAACCGTAGGCAGATATCAGTTTTTAGGAAATAAAACATGACATTTATTCACAAAGAAAATTAAACTAGTATTTACAATTGAAACAATTGAGCTAACTGCCGACTGTTGCAAACAATTGTTTTTAGTGATTTACTCCGAAACTTTAAGTTTAGAAAAAAAATTACTAAACCAAATAGACTTAGTTTTGAGAGACCCATCGAATGATTTTTTTTTTGTTTTTTAATGTTTTTTTCGCACTCAATGAACTTCGCTAATAATTTAGACATAACTTCGTAC
This sequence comes from Eupithecia subfuscata, assembly GCA_963564075.1. Lineage (NCBI taxonomy): Eukaryota > Metazoa > Arthropoda > Insecta > Lepidoptera > Geometridae > Eupithecia > Eupithecia subfuscata. The sequence continues at coordinate 10,516,176 of OY751117.1, forward strand.
GTAATGGTCCGATTTGGATTATTTAAAAAGATTATATCATTATTATGTCATAAAGAATAACGTGGATACTAGTTCTATTAAAATTTCTATAACGTTGCGGATCATCATAGCAACGCAGGCATCTGAATTTATCATTTTATGACAATTAAAATCCTATTAATACTAATAAATGACGACCTCTGTGGCGCGGTGGGCGAAGGTCCGCCTGCGACGCAGGAGGTTGCGGATTCGATTCCCGCCTCGGGACAAATATTTGTACGATCTGCAGATACTTGTTCAGGGTGTTCTGGTCGTTTTGTATGTATAATAAAAAATATCTATCTATGTACTCGTATATTATTATGTATATCAGTTATCTAGTACCCATAACACAAGCTTTGCTTACCTTGGGGCTAGATAATGCTGTGTGAATTGTTCAGCATTATTTATTTATTTATTTAATAAATCAGGCGAAAGTTTGTGCCGGTGTGCTGTGTTGTGTAATGACTTCTATTTGGCCGAACACAATGCCAAAACGACTGAATGGATCAGGCTCAAATTTTGCACACTAAAGATCTGAACCTGGAATGACATAATTAGCTAATTTTTCCAAAAAACGCGTGCGAAGCCGCAGGCTGAAGCTAGTTGAAAAAATAAAACAGACTCCGAAACGTTATACTAAATTGCAACAACAAGATTTTGGACAAAAAAAGAACACAAAGTTGACGGATATCTTTTGATTTGATTTACCATTTGGGCTAGGCATGCGCTAAACGTGTCCACGACTGGAGCGGATCTGGTCCGACTCCAGTTGGGTCCGGACACGTGTCCAGGAGTCGTGTCCGTGGATCTGTTTGGATCCGCGTGCAGATTCGCTTCCTACATGTCCATTAGATCAGTGGATCTAGCGGATCGGGTAGGATCCGCTTTTATTAACAGTTCCTACATGTCCATTGGATCTGTCTGTTTGTAGGACACGTTTGTTTCGGTGGATCTAATGAATCAATGACTAATAAAAACATAGCAATGCTTTTCCTTAGGGGATGACATGTTCGTTAGTGGGATCTAATCTGTGACAAATACTAACATAAGTTTTTTAAGGTAGGTATAAGTATAATAATAATAAGTATACCTACCTAATAACATATTTTTTGGTACAAAAGTACAAATAAGTGGGTATATTTCGATTTGTTTAGCAAATTATAATATAGTAGGTATAATTTGACTGTAGTAGTTACTCGTAAAATATCGACCCGGATCTGTCGATCGAACACGTCCGAACCCGAATCGAAGCCCAGATCCACACAGTTCCAATCGCTCGCTGTTACATTCATTCGACTTGATGGATCGAGACCGACGAGTCCAACGTGTCCGCGGATACGCCACGAACGCTAATCCGGAGCGGAACCATATGGCTCCAGGAGCGGACACGACTCCAGGAGCCGTTTGGCTCCGGATCTACACACCTCTAATTTGGGCGTCAGACGCCGAGCCCAGTGAGTTTCTTCATTTGACTGTACAAGTTGGTTCCAAGGCTCAAAATTTTATATTTAAATTCAAAGGATGCTGTCTGTAGGTAAATTATAATGTGATCGACAGACGAAATGTCAATAAAATAATTGTGAAACGGTGTATTTTTATTTCGACCAACAGTTCCTCACCACGAATTGAAAATTGTTATTACGGCCATATAATACGTAGTCAATTCAACCCACTCTCCAGTTTAACCCTAGCAACACATTCTGTGTATATATTTCTCAATATAGTAATATATTTGGTGTCGACTCCCTGTTCCGCAAGGGCTTTCCAGAGCTCTATGTGTTTAATAGAATCGAAAGCCTTGTGGTAATCAATGAAAACTATTATAGATCTTTTTGCCATATTCCGTGTGACAACAGTTATAAAGGAATTATCTGTACTATATTCTGTCTCTGCAATTATCTCAAAAATTATCTCCTAAGTTATCTCCAAAATTATCTCCTAATTGGGGGGCTCGCCGATATTACTGTTATTTGTGCTCTGTGTTTTGATTAGCACAGAGGTAACGTTCCCAATTTTATTGGTCTGGCTGGTTCGCTATTGTCAGTTTGTATCAATCCAACCACCTTGTAGTAACACAACACAGGCCTTGTGATAGCGCTGGGAGAACGTACCATATCTACAGAATTTTACATAAATCAATGCCAATCATATAAATATTTCACCTTTGAATGACTTTGGCTAAGCAGTCGTTTTTTCCGGAAGTTAGCATTTTTCAAAATAACCTTAGTAACTGTATTTATCAAATTACCAATTCAATGAGGGACTTACACAAAACATAGCCTTGACCATGAGCATGACCATCGAATTATAGGTTTTTTTAACTGTAGACAATATAAATAATGCACCACAGACAAAAAAAACTCATTTGTTTTACCAACATGGGGGGCTGTGATTCGAATTTCAAATTGCGTTCGAGGACTACGTTTTTGATAAACCATCATCGAAAAAGTTTTATTCAAAAGAGGAACTTCAGTTCACTCTACTTCTTGTTTATATGGCTGCCTCTCTGTGTCTGTGTTGCCATAACTTTGCCAATTATTATTATACTGAAATAAAAATGACCCACAGTTCAAGGGTGGTCGATCTTGTAACACACGTTAAATTTGCATATTTTGTATCATAACATTCATAAATCTAGAACTTTCCAATCAGAAGTTACCTCCTCTGTGTATTGCGACGATAGTTTTACCGAGTCACTGACCCGCTAGTGTACCTATTCTAGACTTTATTTTCTACACGTGGGGTTTACTTAGAAAATGGATATTTATTTTGCAAGCGTTCTGCGACAATCAGAAGAGGTGAACTCGTTTCATTTTGCAGTTGCTACTTTGCATATCATAACATACTTAAGTAGATATCATGTAGATATCTAGCAAATCGGACATAATATTGAAAACGGTGTCGGATTAATGTGAACAGATTTATATGAAACTAGATGCATTCTTACTACCCGTGGTCCTATTACCCGTTTTCCCCTAGGAATGAAGCATTTTCCCGCGGTAAAAAGTAGCCTATGTTCATCAGGAATAATGTGGCCTTCTAATGGTAAAAGAATTTTTCAAATCGGTCCAGTAGTTTCGGAGCCCATTCAATACAAACAAACGAAAAAACAAACAAATATTTCCTCTTTATAATATTAGTATAGACTAGCTGCGCCCCGCGGCATCGCACGCGTTGTTTCTATGGAAACGTTTAAAGGTGATTTCTATCCCACGGGAACTAATTTATGGGATAAAAAGTAGCCTATGTTTGATTCCAGGGTTACAATTACCTGTGTGAGAAATTTCAGCCCGATCCGTTAATTTTTGATTTGTTTTGATTTGAACATTTATCGCTGAGAAGCCATCTTCCAAGTACTTAAGGCGCTACCTCCCCTCACACTAGCGCCGCCACCTATTTTATCTAATTATTTCGTTTAAGAAAGGAATTTCCAAAAATTACGTAGCCAGTTTGTGATACCTATTATGAGCTTTTTTAATGCCTCTGTAAGTAATAGTTTTATTTTGTGTAGTTTAGACAGAGAATCGAAAATAGAGTTTGGTGGCCACCAAGGGCAACTTCGTTTCTCTGCCTAAACTATACAAAATAAAACTATTAGAGAGGCATTAAAAAAAGCTTATAATAGGTATCACAAACTGGCTAACGTAATTTTTAGAAATTCCTTTCTTAAAAGAAATAATTCGATAAAATAGGGGGCGGCGCTAGTGTGAGGGGAAGCAGCGCCTTTGGAAGGTTATTTATTACTTACGGAAATAGGACAGTCATCTCTCTTCGCCGTTATAAGCCCCGCAAGTTGATATTGCGATTGGCGGCCATCTTGGTGACGTAGTCGACGTCGCACCGTCAGTACCGTTCGCAAGGTCAGCCCGCGCTTACGTGCTTACGCGCATCGAGTACTTGTTATAGCTTTTTGTTTTTGTTATCCTGTTTTATTGTTATTTTTGAGTTTTGTTGTTTAGTTTTGTGACCTGTTACCCGTTAAAATGAGTAAGAAATTAATTAACAGTCGTGCTCGTGAAATGATAATTAAAGTGGACAATTATTTTTAAAAGAGAAAGAAGACTAAGTTAGTTATCCAAAATATAAACTGTGCCTTATAAAGTGCTTCGAACACTACTGAGGACATTTTAATTTCGAAGCAACTAGTAATAGACATTTTGAATATTTTGCAAAATTCTAAAGTCACGGAACGTGTGGCCTGGTTTAAATACAAATATCCCATAACCCTAGCTTATATACTTTTTATTAAATTTTTTTGCTATCTGTACTTTTTTGCGACGGATAACGTCACGCAGCTGTTAGGTTATTGTGACAAGGTTCCATCGCAATATCAACTTGCGGGGCTTATACAATATTTGTTAAAAACAACATTTTCCGAGAAGCTCAGTCCATGAGCTATAAGGTATCGAACTCATTTCCTTAAGAGCGATTAGCTGATTGAGCTACACTACACCCACTGAGTCATTACGGCGATACTCATAATCATCAGTCTTTTCATAGATCTAAGTAAAATCTTACCTAGATATGGCACGTTCTCCCAGCTTACTCAACAACTGGCCTGTGTTACAACTACACGCTCACACTGGACCACAGTTACATTTCCGATCTTGCGCAATCAGTATAATGAACAAACACGAGGGCATTGCTGTAGTCTTTAAGTCAATAAATCACACTAAAGTACGTCGTATCAAGCACGCGTACTTAACACGAACGCCGGACCGACTATGACTGAGGTGGGTATATCTAATTGCACCTAATTTGAGCTTTCCACTTTCGAGAAGCTAGTAGCTACCCCATCTCCCCTTTTTTACATAAATCGATGATTCTTGAAGTTGAAACAGAGTTCAACACAAAAATCTTTCTTTTCTTCTGCAGATTCTTGGGTGCTTGCTCCGCGCCGCCGCGCCGAGACTGGGCAGTGAATGCGTTAAGCCACAGTTTGACCCGAGATCTGGTATTTGGCGCAGCGCATCAGCATTGCCATACAGCGTGGCAATGCAGCCAGCGTTTTGGGGACGCTTCCAACTGGTATTGATATGGATCAGTTGAGCTACTTGTAGATTGTTTGCAACAGTCTACAGTTAGCTCAATTGTTTCAATTGTAAATGCATAAGTAAGTATGTATATTAGGCATTTTTCTTGTTGAGTGCTTTTAAAATGTTGTTTGCACCGCCTTATTCAAAAACAATAAAAGCAGACAGAAGTATCCGAAATTCCCCTTGAACCGACACGTGGCTAAAATGACTTGCAGCGATAATGTTACAATGTTTCACTCAAAATATTATAAACACAGACGGGCAATTATGAAACTCGAATTGTAATATCCAACAACTTTAGTCCTAACTTTCAAAACAACAAACAAAACAACAACTTTACTTGTAGATAGTTCTTTCGATTTCCAAATTTGGTTTCTGAAGTACCCGCGACAATATAGACTTTTTGAGCTACGCGTCGAAAGAGTTGAAGGAATTTAATTTTAGCGTTTATTGTATGAAACCTCGCTATACTTGTGATATTGTAATCTCATGATTTTATATGAATGTAAAACAACTGTGTATTATGCAAAACACTAAAACTTCATTTTATCCTTAACTTTGATAATGTCCCTTTGTGTAGGACAAAGGGATATTATCAAAGTTCGTACCTAATTATAAATGTAATGTAGTTTTAAAGATCACATAAAACCTAAAGTAGTGTGGAAGTAAAATCTTGTTGATAACCCTAAAAATGTGAAATACTAAATAACTAAATTACAAGTAAATCAGGTCAAAACTGAGTCTATTTGGTTCTGTCATTTTTTGACGTGACAACGTCTTATAATTCGATAGAGCCGGCTGCACGCACGAAAAAACATGACGTCATGCGGCGTTACTTCGCTATGAGGCGTTCCATGTAAGGCTTGAAGTGCAAGCGAGAGCGCTCGACATCCGTCTCTCTCCTACTTGAGTGAGCGATGCGTCTGCGTGGACAGCTGCTATACTATAGTACATTTACATGTTTTGATCGAGTATCAAATGCTACCATTCCATCAGTATTTTCTTAAGACGTTGTCACGTTCAACTATCGTCAGTAAACCGACTTTACAGACAACCAATTTTTTCTCAAACTTATAGTTTCGGAGTAAATCACTAAAAACTGATATCTGCCTATGGTTACAGGGCGGCGAGCGACCCAGTGACGTCACACGCGCCCGCGGCGGTCACTCAGTGAACCTCGCTAGTAATTTGCTCATAACTTCGTCAATTTTTGTCGTAGAGCAATAATTTTTGCACTGTGTGTCATGGATTTCTTAGTTCTATAAATCTGCATTCTCAACTAAAACGTTACGGATCCTCATTCTAGTTTTTCACCCCGGGAATTCCGTGAGTATTGAGATCAGTTTGACAAGCAAACTCTCTAGGTTCGCCCCTTAAAGCAATTTCTTTCAGGCAACCATGTCAATGTGTCTCATTGTGACATTCAAATCAATAATTTCAATTTTAAAGTTCTTTATTAAATAAAAATAGTAGACAGTACATTCCCAGTGTCAGTTTAAAGGACTAGAAACAATACATCATATCATAAAACATTTACAGCGTTTTAAAAACCAAGGCTTCTTAAAACTTTTAAGTACCTCATAGCGAAGTAACGCCGCATGAAGTCATGTTTTTTCGTGCGTGCAGCCGGCTCTATCGAATTATAAGACGTTGTCACGTCAAAAAATGACAGAACCAAATAGACTCAGTTTTGAAAGACCCATCAAATGGACTTTTTTTATTTTTTTATTTATTTTTTATTATTGGATGGGTCTCTCAAAACTGAGTCTATTTGGTTCTGACATTTTTTCCCAAACTTATAGTTTCGGAGTAAATCACTAAAAACTGATATCTGCCTACGGTTAAAGGGCGGCGACCGACCCAGTGACGTCACACGCACCCGCGGTGGTCACTCAGTGAACTTCGCTAGTAATTTAGTCATAACTTCGGACGTAATGGTCCTATTTGGATAATTTAAAAAGATATAATATTCTAATCTCATAAAGAATAACGTGGATACTAGTTCTATTGAAATTTCTATAACGTTACGGATCCTCATTACATCGAATTCAACAATTTTTCTTTGGTTCCATAATTGTGAAAACAAAAATGATGATAAAAAAAATCATGAAACAAAGATTTTTGTTTTGATTCTTTCTTAATTCTTTGGTTCCTTATGTTTCTTCATAAGTTGTGTAGTTTTTATTGTATATAAGCAAAAACATAATTTTTGCGCTTACGCCGCCGTTCCAAACACGAGTAGAAAATAATTAAAATGGCGTTCATCAGATCATTTAACCTCAATTGGCAGTTCGTGACCCCTCCAAAAAGGACTGGTCTTAACCACTCCCTTGGCAGGCGGATTTTGGATCGCAGTGGAGGTGTTAAAATACACAAAAGGAAGAGGCTGCCTTTCCACCATAGATGTGCTACGTTGATATGTTTCCAGCCGACCTATAGGATCGCTCCATTATCACGTCATTATTGTCAGCTATGAAAATTACGCGATAATGGAGGGATCCTATTGGTTGGCTGGAAACATAGCAACGTAGCACATCTCTGGTGGAAAGGCAGCCTTACGATATCCACAGGCTAAGTTGAAGGGGTCGATTCTTACGACGTGACTGACACGGCCAGTCCCCCCAAGAAGTTGCTCGTCTGCTCGCCCCAACCTTCAGGGAAAGCCCATAACTCTTCCATCAATAAACTTAATGCCAAAAGTATCGTAATCACTTCCACGTGTTTGCTCCAGATTCCATCCAATAAGTATTATGTAGGCGAATTGGATGAAACTTGACAAGTAGGCAATTAATTAGGTATATTGGTTTTGATAATATCTACGTGATAATAGTATATGATCTAAGGAAAATTAAATTAAATTATTTAAATGACTAATTGGTATATCAACCAAATAATTATAAAATAAAATTTATTTATTTATTGAGAGAATAAGATCATTACAGGTTTTTTTTATTATGCCCTAAGGCGATGTTATATCTAGGTACATAATGTGACCTATTTATTTGGTCTAAGGTACATACAAGCAATAGACAATACTAACCAAGTCACTACCAATATTCAAGAGCATGGTAAAGGAACACTATTTGTCCTGCTGTCACTGACCACACCCATGTTTCCACATTATAAAATATAGATGTTTATGTTGTCACTGAACGTATACCTGAGTCCCCATGTATATAAGTAGTTTATGTAAGTATATGTAGGTATATATATAACTTTATGTGTGTAGTGTATTTTAAGCGTAGTATTATATTAAAAGTATTTATTTATTTAACCATCATCAGCACACAGATCCCCTAGTACTATCCAATGATCCTATCCATCCACGGTTGTCTGGTAGAGATCGCTCTTGAGCGATAAGACCGCCACTTGTCACTTAGTTTTTAAACTGTTTTGTTGTATTATTTCTATCTATAAGTGTGCAATAAAGAATTTTCTATCTATCTATCTATCTAATCTAAACATTTTGTCTCAATGGCTTTCGGCATGTTTGGGTAAACTATATCTACGCTGTTTTCAGACAGAATATTGAGTAAATAGATAGCGAGTGACATGGGGCAAACTTAAGTAGGTTGGTCCTACAGTTTGGCTCCTTTCTCACCTTCTACTTCACCAGCGCCACGTCTCTCAAAATCAAAATCATGCTATCATCTTTCAGATATAAGAAGTTTTTTTTCACTTTGACATACATAAATAACTACGTGGTACTAAAAGAAAACAAACGCCTCCTAACTGTTTTTGAGAGGTTAATTGAGAGGTGAAACATTACAAACATATATTTTTATCAAACAAACAAATAAAAATATTTATTTACAAAATATTAGACACCAAAAAAAATTGCATTAAAATTCCTATGTATTAATATATACAGAGTATTTTTTGGATCTTGATGCAAAGCAAGATCTCGATTAATCGCTCTTACTAATATAAATCTTGTACGAAGATTACTATAACATTATGTAAAGACATTTATTCACAAAGAAAATTATACTAGTATTTACAATTGAAACAATTGAGCTAACTGCCGACTGTTGCAAGCAGTCTACAGATAGCTCAACTGATCCATATCAACACCAGTCGGAAGCGTCCCCAAGACGCTGGCTGCATTGCCACGCTGTATGGCAATGCTGATACGCTGTGCCAGATATTCACCAGCTCTCGGGTCACGCGTCGCTTCGACCAGACGCTCAGATAGTTACATTATGTTATTATTTAGCCTAAAATTAGATCAAACTACACAGATATTACCACAGCTCTAACATGGTCACATCGAATAAACAGTCCTAATGTAATTGTTCCCATAATGTTACACCAAAACCTGTTTTCCGGGAATAACTGCTACAGATAATAAACTCCATAAATAGGTCCACAATGTGTGACAAATATCAATTAGCAAGGGTATTTTATAACCTGCCAATTGGGAACGGCTCTACCAAGAATTAGGCAACCTTATTCGTTGACCCAGTGTTTTGATTGTTCTCGTCTGAGGTAATTTGATATGAATTACGGCATTGACAGTGTTAATAGATATTTATACCGAAATAGATTATCTGGGGAAGGGCAGTAGCTTCCTCTTGTAATTTTGACCCACTCTGGGATCACCAAACAAGCGGAGCAGTACAGCCAGCGTCTTGGAGACGCTTCCACGCTTATTCCGAATGAGGAGATTAGCTTTGTGATTCGAGTACAAACGCTGTAGAGATTGGAATGTTTTGCTACACCTTGCATGATACAGCAAAGTGAAAAGAGTAGACCATCACTACCAGGATAACAGCAGACCCCACCATCAGATGAAGAGAACCATGAGAACACCATGAGAAGAGAATGGGCTACAATCGGTAGCATCCTAAGCTACTAAAAACATATGAACTATGTTACATTGTGCTACGCATAAACCAGAATATAGTAGCTTATGCTACGTCGTAGCTCATGACTAGGCACCCGTAGGCCCCTACATCAAAGCTCCAAAGATTGGATTGCTGCTATAGACATCGGCTTCGTAGCCGTAGCAAGCTACGCACCTCATAGTGCTACATGCTGACGCTAATGCAACGACGTAGTCTATTTGACGAGAGGTATCGCGTTGCTCTAAACCTAACGTTTTTGTTATTACAGTGCGTAAGCCTCGCACTCTGGATAATTTCTAATTTCTAAGAAATCGAATAATATCGCAAAAATTTTCGACTTCGACGGGACTTGAACCCGCGTCCTCCCCTCAGTACGGGATGTGATAACCAACTACACCACGAAGTCAAATGACGTGGGAGTCGAAAATCTTTGCGACTTTCTACGGACTCAAGCGCCGTATGCTCCACCTACAGGGGAAACATTGAAGTTTATCCAATCCTGTTCAAAGACTAAAGTTACGTTTAGTTCATTTGACGAGAGGTATCGCGTTGTTGTTTCGTCGTCGAAGTCGAAAATTTTTGCGATATTATTCGATTTCTTAGAAATTAGAAATTATCCAGAGTGCGAGGCTTACGCACTATAATAACAAAAACGTTAGACGTAGTCTATTCTAGACTATGCTGTACGCCGCTGCATCATAGCTCCAATGATTGAATTTGCTGCGCCCCGCTGCTACTTTCAGTAGCCGTAGACCCCAGCCTCGTAGCTTCAGCATGACTGTATGTAGCACCAAAGTGCTACAGTAATGCTTAAGCTAATGCTACGTCGTCGTTCATACTAGACTACGCCGTAGGCAGCTACACCGTAGCTGTATAGCTTGGATGTGCTACGCTACGCTCCGTAGCTGTAGAACCCAGCTACGCAGCTATAGCATGCACCTCATATTGCTAAATACGATGAAGTTACGAGTATAATACTTTTGCTACGCCGTAGCTCGTTACTTTATAGCTGGGATATGCTACGCCACCGTTGTTCATAATACTAAGTGGTGTATGCTATACCTACCGTCGTATATAATATTATGTTGGAGCATATTACTTTGTAACTACGACTACGTTTTAGCTTTGAGAACGCTACATATTCAAAACAATATAGAAAACATCTTGGGAAAATCATACATTTATTCACAAAGAAAATTATACTAGTATTTACAATTAAAACAATTGAGCTAACTGCCGACTGTTGCAAACAGTCTACAGATAGCTCAACTGATCCATATCAACACCAGTCGGAAGCGTCCCCAAGACGCTGGCTGCATTGCCACGCTGTATGAAAACATCTTGTGATAGGTACTTTTGTTCTCGCTGACGTAAAACGTGACTTGTCAATAATAATAGAAATAAAACAGAATTTATTGGGTCAATAGGTATCAAACGTTTCTTTTACGTCTGACAGTTATTGGATCAATTAACTTCTATTCCATTCTAGACAATGTATATTAAAGTTAATAAGTTATTAAACGCATTGATTCCAGACCGTTCTATATAATGGCGAGACGAGTAGGTCACAAGAACTTCATCTGATCTTACCATCTCCCTTCCACTCCAAGACAAGCAGACGCAATACCATCCCTGGTCAAAAATAAAAAAAAGTTCGGACATTTACCTGGACAAGGTAAATGTCTGGCCCATCCTGATAGCACGCAAACTATGTCTTTTTTTTATAGTCACTCAATAGACCTTCGTTTCAGCACAACTTCACATGGAAAGTAAAAGTGTACCTCGATTTCATGAAGGTCTACAAGACACATATTCACTATTGACTTGAAGAAACCAGGTTTCAACATTTCAACATTTCAACTAGTAACAATTCGACTAACGACTAAAACAATTCGTTTTAACAACGAAAAATTTTGTGTCAACATTATGGCTCTGGGTGCAATTATACATATACACACCCTTTCAATCACAGAGTCGTCGAATTGTCATTAATCGAAATGTTTTTAGTCGAATTGTGTCTTAGTCTAACTGTTTTAGTCGAATTGTATTAGACGAATTGTTTTAGTCGAATTTTCCGTAGACGCATGTAGTTCCTGTGAGTGTAATTTTTTCACAAAGATCAGGTAACCAATCAATTCGATATCCATTCTGAAAACTTCAAAGCATAGAGTACCATAGTGATATAGGTGAAAGCGTTAAGTCAATAAAGGTGACTTTCCTATCCACGTGCGTCCGGACACTCACCTAAGGGAAGTTAGCTTTGAACTGTATTAGCGTCATCGCGAATTGAGATCACCCCATAGAATAAGTGCCTTTGTGAGCTTACACGTGGACCTGTTGGCATAGATTTTGGTCCTTGTGGACGGGGTACCCACAGGTTCTTTATTTTTGCCAACAATAGTTGCCGAAAATATACTCGTAGTACCTACGGGTTGGTAATAATGAACTTAGATGATTATGTCGTCGTATAATAAATGATTTGGCCTTACAAACTTAAGGGCTGACCAGCGGATTTTGACTAATGTTCTATTGATCATAGAACACTAGTGTTCGATAGGAAGAAAATCGGACCCATTAAAATCGGGATGATAATTTTTTTTTGGTGTTATAAGTAATTAAGAGTACTGGCAGATAAGAAGTCTTGCGCATTGTGTAAATTTTTGCTAAAAGAAACTTTGAATCAATTGTAGTTTTAGAGTTTTTCAACATAATGTTAATTTTAGTAAAAAATTGGTTGTCTGTAAAGTCGGTTTACTGACGATAGTTAAAGTAAAGTAAAGTAAAGTAAAGTATCGTTTATTGCATGAACACAGTTGAACGTGACAACGTCTTAAGAAAATACTGATGGAATGGTAGCATTTGATACTCGATCAAAACATGTAAATGTACTATAGTATAGCAGCTGTCCACGCAGACGCATCGCTCACTCAAGTAGGAGAGAGACGGATGTCGAGCGCTCTCGCTTGCACTTCAAGCCTTACATGGAACGCCTCAGAGCGAGGTAACGCCGCATGACGTCATGTTTTTTCGTGCGTGCAGCCGGCTCTATCGAATTATAAGACGTTGTCACGTCAAAAATTCAATCATAGACTCCAAAAAGTCAATTAATTCGTAGACTGTTTTGGCACGGGTTTAGAAACACGATTTTTTTCGATCGTCGCTAACCACATTAATGTTGTTGTTGTTGTTGACAGAGCTAAAAAATACCAAATGTGAAATCACCTCACCTCAACAGCCTGTATTGGTTCACTGCTGGACACTGGCCTCCCTGATAAGCGCCTTATTGGCTTTTATCTAATGGGGGTAATGCCCATAATCCCCACGCTGAGCATGCGGGTTGGGGATCGCAGTTCTGTGGTAAAATTATTTTGCAGGGGGCGCTGCTGTCCGCCCCCCGATGCTATCCCTTTGTCGCCTCTTACGACACCCGCGGGAAGAGTTGGGGTGGTGCAATTTCTAAGCCGGCACCAAGTGAAATTATTCGGGGAATATTTTCAGACCTAGGTACCTTACACATGTGTAGGTACGTTGTAGTGTAGGCGGATTTACGTGCTTGATTTACGCATTTACGTATATTTACGTGAATGAAATCCGTAGGTAGGTAATGTTGGCCGGTCCACGAGGAAATATTGAGTCACTAATGACTTTGACTTTGACAAAGTTCAACGAATGTAATGCTACAAGCTTTTGACTGCGACTTTACTCACGTCAACACTTTTATTTTTTTTGTTTTATAAAAATAATAGCATCTGCCCGCGGCTTCGCACGATTTTTTTTCCGGAAGTAGCCATGTCCGTTTCCGGGGTACTATTTACCTCCGGGAGATAGATAGATAGTACCTATCCCTATGAATAGATATTAATGAAAGGCAGAGTGGTAGATAGTACCCATACCGGAGACGCACATAGGGTATGGTTTAGCCGAATCAGACGTTTAGGCGAGAGACGGTACAGACCGACAGACAGACAGAAAAGTTTTTTTTTATTCTTTATAAGGGCTTTCAGATTTATTTTCCAATTTATAATATTAGTATCATCATCATCATCACCATCATCAGCCTATATTAGTCTACTGCTGGACATAGGCCTCCCCTAATGAGCGCCATAGCGCTCTGTCTTCAGCTTGCCGCATCCAGCATCTGCCTGCAGTCTTTCGCAGATCGTCATCCCACCTGGCCGGAGGGCGTCCTACACTACGTTTGCCGAGTCGTGGTCTCCACTCAAGAACACGTTTACCCCAGCGGTTGTCAGTTCTTCGCGAGATATGGATAAATAATATTAGTATGGATATCTATAATAGCATACTTATGTTCTTACCTATCTATTACTAAGCATGATATTTTAGAAATATTTTTTGCCGATAAGTGAAAACCAGTAAAAGTTAATACATGAGTTGAAAGTGCTTTCGCCATAAATTACAAAAATACTGTAAATTATAGCTTAAATGTACAAAAATGCTGTAAATTACGGCTAATAATTTACAAAAATACTGTAAACTGTGGCTAATAATTTACAAAAATAATGTAAATTATGGCTAAACCGTTGAAAAAAAAATCAAAGCAATGCTGTTTATCCATATGTCGCCAAAACTAAACTAAATTGACAGCACTAAAATTAATGTCAGCCTTTTTATTTAGAACGTTATGAAATGGACATTGTTAGTGCTAATAAATTAGTTTAGTTTAGGCGATCTGAATTGACTGCTTCTTAGGATGGTTAAAATTTATCATACGAGAATCGTGTGAAATAAGGGTCCAATTTCACCATTAGCTAACGCATTCACTGCCCAGCCTCGGCGGTGCACTATGCACGTTCAAAACGCTGAACTGAGTTTATCTTGTGTTGATCGCGTTCAATTGCAACGGTGAAATTGAACCTTAGTAGTCAAAGTCATGAATGAAATTTTTATAAGAAAACTAGCTGAGCCCCGCGGCTTCGCTCGCGTGGAAATTTATGTTTCCCACTTTCTTAATTTTTTCTTTGCTATAAACCTCACGGAGCCCGAGACCTTTCCAACGAATGCAAAACCGTGGAAATCGGTTCGTGCGTTCTGGAGTTATAGCGTCAGGAAGGAAAACCCGACTTATTTTTATATAGTAGATAAACTAGCCTACACCACAACCTCACGAATAGCAAAAGCCAACATACAAACACGACTATCATTTTATATTCAGAATGTTTACATATTGCGTTGAAAGCATCTCTCATGTGCCTACGCCATTTTGCTAAAATGACAAGAAACACACTGATTTATGTAGTGCAACCAAGATATCTGTGAGCTGAAGAGCGTTGCCCTTATAACTCTTATTTTGTTAAAGTGCTTTGCTTTACTTTACTAGCACGGTTTACTAGTCTATTAGCCGTGTGGTGCCGGCTTAGACTTTGCACCACCCCAACTCTTCCCGCGGGTGTCGTAAGAGGCGACTAAGGGATATCCACCGGGGGCAGGCAGCAGTGCCCCCTGCAGACCGATTCAATCACCAAACTGCGATCCTCAACCCGCATGCCCAGCGTGGGGATTATGAGCATTAACCCCCAATTAAAACTACGGAGCTGAGACGTGGACACTCACGGTAGGGCTGGTCCACCAGTTCAAAGTGGCTCAGCGAGCAATGGAAAGAGCTATGCTCGGAGTTTCTCTGAAGGATTCGTAACGAATACATCCGATGGAGAACCAAAGTTATCGACATAGCCCAAATAATTAGCAAGCTGAAGTGGCAGTGGGCTGGCTATGGCTTGCGAAGAACCGACCACCGATGGGGTAAATGTGTTCTTGAGTGGAGACCTCGACCACGCAAACGTAGTGTGGGACGCCTTCCAGCCAGGTGGGATGACGATCTGCGAAAGACTGCAGGCAGATGCTGGATGCGGCAAGCTAAAGACAGGGCGCTATGGCGCTCATTAGGGGAGGTCGATGTCTAGCAGTGGACTAATATAGGTTGATGATGATGATGATGAACCAAGATATCTGTGAGCTGAAGAGCGTTGCCTATATAACTATTATTTTGTTAAAGTGCTTTTACTATACTTTACTAACTCTTTACTAACCAGCAAAGCACCCAGAGCCCGTACTCTTAAAAACCAAATCGAAGTTTCTGTTTCGTTTTCGTGCAAACGCTTATCTTATGGAAGCGACTTATGAGTTGGTTTTGCACGACAACGAAAACGAAACTTTGATGTTCCTTTTCCGGCCCTTTGCATCTAGGCAGCGCATTCCCGTGTAAGGATTGACGTCGGAGGCGAGTGAAACCACTGAAATCTAGATGATGACTATCGTTTATTAAGATAAGTTGTTACTCTCATGTAAGAATACATAGGTTGGTACATAGTTACTACATCTCATTTCCACCGCAATAGGGAAATAAAATAAATGATAGTTTATTTTATTTTAAATCTAATTACATTTTCTTAAGCAAATCGAATACATTATAATGATTACATGAAATAATATATAATATCTTAGGAATAAATTTAACTTGATTTAATAATAGTACCTATAATGTTTGTTTATAATATTTTTATAAAATAGTTTTCTTACTTACTATAAGTACATAGGTTATAAAAGTACTTAATTAAAATCAAGAATCAGGCGGTATATAACGCTTAGTCCTGTTCTTGTGTACTAAATACATTTTATTATCTTTAATTATTTCAACATTTGGTGAACAATCTCTAATAACAGAATAAGGACCTGAATAAATGCTTTTGAATTTATTTCCTGTCTCATTTCGTATTAAAATTAAATCATTTGGCATATATGATATTGGATTGATATTCTGATCATATCTTATTTTCCTATTGATTTTACTCGAAATAAGATTATCTCTTGCCTCTTTCTGTGAAGTCTGGATTCTGTAACGCAATTCTAAGGGATAGTTATCATAATTGTAAAGGGGATCTATCTTTTTGAATTTAAGTTCGATGGTAAATTACTCTTTTTGCCGAAAACTAGCTCAAATGGAGTGAATTTTGTCTCAGTGTGTACCGAAGTATTATATGAGAAACACCAAAAAGGAAGCCATGTGCTCCATGCATCAGAATGATTTTCAGTTTGTATTCGTAAATAGTTACCTAAATGCTTGTGTGAATTCTCCAATGCGCCAATACTCTGATGATGATATGCTGTTGACTGTAATTGTTTTATATGTAAAAGTGTACATACCTCTTTCATTGTAGCTGATAGAAACTCTGAGCCCATATCTGTTGCTATACACCTTGGAATTCCATATCTTAAAATAAAATTATTAACAAAACTTCTAGCTACCTCTACCGAACTTTTAGATAGCAAAGGATAAGCTTCGATGTACTTACTCAGTTCACATTGTATTGTCAGTATATAGGTATAATTATAATTATCTCTCTCTAAAGGTCCTACCAAATCTAAAAATATTTTATCAAACGCTGATGTTGCAGTTGTGGTAATAACCATTGGTTCCTTTGTATGATGAGACGAATATTTTTGTTTCTGACATTTATCACATCTTTTTATAAATTCAGTTACATCAACTTCTAGACCTGGCCAAAAATAATATTTTTTAATATTATTGACCATTCGTCTAATGCCCGCGTGGCCACTAGTGGGCAAAAGATGAAAGTCATTTATTATCACACGTTGGTCATCTTTATTTTCTATCCTCTCTACATCTTTTAAAATACATAGTCGTGGACCGGTCCAATTACTCATTTTTTGTACCTCTTTAATTACTTTTTCTACAAAAATATTATTATTATTATTTTTTATAAAATATATTTCTTTTAATTCACATCTTCCACAAAATCTTTCCAAATCTCTCACAAATTCGCCTGGCGATAGTTGCGATTGAGATGCTGGATTGATAAAAATGGTACTTACACATGGTACATAACACAATACTTTACTTTCACACTTTATCTCATTTAAATTACGATATCGTTTTAATTCATGCGCGCTTATAAAACGTAATTCAATAAATTGTTTAGGCTTACGTAGCATTTCTACAACTTTCGGGTGATCAAGCCGATCGTCATGAGAAATTACAACATCTTGTTGCTGTTGTGCCTGTTGCTGTTGCATTCTTGCTTTCTGTCCTCTCGTCATTACATTCATGCTGCATTCATTCATTTCCTTTAATTCCTCTGATGTAATACGCAAGCGAGACATAGCGTCAGCTGCTGAATTATTTTTTCCTTTTACATACTCCACAACAAAATCATATTCCTCTAAAATAAGTCGAAATTTCATTAATCTACTTGAAGGATCTCGCATGCTGAATAACGCTAAAAGTGGTTTATGGTCGGATTGAACTTTAAACCTTCTTCCATAAAGATATGGTCTAAAATGTTTCACTGACCACACAATAGCTAACAACTCTTTCTCTATAGTTGGATATCTTTTCTCTGCTTTATTTAAACTTCTACTGGCAAATGCTACTGGCTTACCATCACCATTACACAATACCGAGCCGATAGCAAATCCGGAAGCATCTGTTTGCAAAATAAATTCATTTTTCTCCGAAAAATTAGGATATTGGAGTACAGGATGAGAAATAACACATTGTTTGAGTAATTCAAATGATTTTTGACAATCGTTGTTCCAATCGAACTTTATATTTTTTCTTGCTAAATTATTTAATGGATATGCCTTTTCTGCAAAATTTGAGATAAATTTTCTGTAGTAATTTACAAAAGCAACAAATCTCTTAACCTCGTCTGAATTTGTAGGGATTGGGTAATTTTTACCACATTTATTTTATTTGGGTCAGGTATTACTCCTTCGGACGAAACCACATGCCCTAAGAAAAGTAATTCCTTTTGCAAAAAATTGCATTTATTAGGATTTAATTTAAGATTAACTTTCTTCAACCTTTCAAAAATATCTTGTAAATTTTTTATGTGAGACGGTAAATCAAGGCTGAAACAAACCACATCGTCTTGGTAAACCAAACATTTTTCATATGTTAAACCTGTCATAGCCATTGTCATCATTCGCGAGAAAGAACTTGGACTTGTCCTTGAGGAAGTCTTGTCATTTGATATCTTCCTGAATCGAACGCTGTGTACTTACGACTGTCTGGATGTAAGCTAACATTGTAGTAACCTTGATGTAAATCTAAATGCGAAAAATACATACAACCCGACAAAGAGTCTAATATTTCCGTAATATTTGGAAGCGGAAATTTATCATTGTGTATGCTATTGTTAAGTTTCCTATAGTCAATAACTAAACGCCATTTCTTATTTCCATTACTGTCCGATTTTTTGGGAACAAGTAAAATTGGACTAGACCATTCACTTTGACATGGTTCTATGATTCCATCTTTCAACAAATAATCAATTTCATTTTTAATTTCATTTTTTAAAGAATGAGGTAATCTATAAGGTTTGGAATATATTGGTTGAGTTCCTTGTTTTACTTCAATCGAATGTTGATAAATATCTGTAGTTGTTAAAGTATCGCCATCTAAATAAAATATTTCTGAATATTTTGCACATAAACTTTCAATATTTATTTTCTCTTCCTTATTTAAATGATTCAAATTCAATTTAGAGATTAACAATTTAACACGTTCAGCATTTTTAGGTTTTGAATCAAAAACACAAACATCAAAATCTTTTGAGCTTTGAATGTTAAGCTTTATCTGTGATAATTCTATGTCATTAGCTGTCGTATTTAAAATGCGAATAGGTATTTTACCGTTGATTGGAGCTGCTAATGTACTTGCTACAAAAATACCTTCCGAAATTTCTTTCGTACAAACCACACATTCCTCTGTTAAATCCGTACTGACATAATGAATAGATTCAGATCTTGCAGGTAATTGCATTGAATTTTTAGAATTGTAAATATTTAGAACAATCTCATTTCCATTCAACCATAATGACAATACGTTCTTATTAAAGTCAATGACCGACCTGTACTTGCTTAAAAAGTCTTGGCCGATAATTCCATGTGCCTTACACGGTAGTGAGTCAAAAACATAAAACCTATGACCAATTGTTTGGTTATGAGTCCATAATTGTAAATCAACATATCCTATTGCTTGAACTCTACCTCCGATTCCATTTATGATTATGTTCTCTTTACAAATTGGGATGTTGAACTCTTGCACGAACTTATGTTTTAGAGCTGAAATCGATGCGCCTGTATCTAATAGCCAACTAAATGATTCATAATGATTCACAAATAATTTAATATAAAAACTACTGTCACTAGCCAAAATATTGTATTCTTTAGCCTCGAAAAAACTCATTTTCGAAAGAAAGAATCTTTTCTGACGCTGATGATGTACTGGGCTGCTGGTCTTGCTGTTCTGTAGCAAGGCGAACCTGTCCTCTGAACGGTTTATTTCGTCTAAAATTGTTTTGAAATGACTTACCCCTGGAAGTAGCTTCTACATTCGGCTGCCAACCTCTGCCGCGGGGCTGATATCCACGGGTTACTCCCGAACCACGCTGCTGAAAACCACCTCGGTTGTAGCCTCGAAAACCACCTCTGTAGCCTCGAAAACCACCTCTATACGCACCTCGGTTGTAGCCTCTTTGACCGTTGTACGCTGGCTGCCTGGAATTGTTTTTGTAATTCGCGTTATTGTTGTTACGGGACATTGACAAAATTTCTCCAGATGACGTCATTGATGACGTGTCCTCGTCTATCGCAGCTTGAACTGCGTCTTTTAGGTACTCGAACCTCTGAGCTGAAATTATTGTACTGATCCTACGGTTTCGTAACCCCTCGCTAAACTGTCTTATAGCCTGTTTTTCGTTTATAGATTTTAATACATCACATTTCTTCGAATCACCTCCAGATTGAGCAATTGTCAAACTCACAAACATTTCCGAAAGCTTCTTACCAAAATCATCAACCGATAAATCATTCTGCCTACAACTGAGCATTTGTTTTTGCAAAGCACTTGCCGATTTTTGTGGCAATAGGAGTTTTCGCATGTCACTCAAAAGTAACTCTACACTGTCATATTTTGAATCTAATTTTAATTTTGCACCTTGCGACAACCTTGTTCGCAGAACAAAATTAATCAAATTACAATGCGATTCATTTGCAATAAGGGAACTGTAATAATCAATGCCATCAATTAATTTCTGTGTGTTACAAATATCATCAGATATAACGGGTAATAAGTTCAAGGCAACTTTCAGGTCGAATTCCATTTTAACAGAAGTATCTTTTACCTTTTGTGTTAATAATTTTATCTCTGTATACAAAGTATTAATATTCTCACAGTGTTTCAAAATCCACTCATTTTCTTCTTTACTTCTTTCAATTTTATTTATATTTTCAAGATAAGTATTATACTGATTTATAATAACTTTACATTCATCTAACTTTTTCTCTGAAATTGAACTACCTTGTCTACGAGTAGATCCTATTTTAATTAAATATTTTCTAATCTCTAAAAGTTCATTATAAAGTTCATTTAAATATTCTGCCATTAATTAATCTTTAAAATTAAAATTACCGATATAAAATTAATAATACACATACCTCTTATCCTATTATAATTTTACCGTAATAAGCACTTCGTTGATTATTGTTCATCGTTCAGTTTAGGTAGGTATCCATTAAATAGATCCGCACAAGTTCATTCACATTATCAGGTTTCAGTCTCATACGTCTTACTTACACATAATTTTATCTACACACGACGCGCATATTACACCGCACATTTCTATCGCACAATATTTAAACACCATCACAACACTGATTTATAATTTACTCTCGTCTATCTTCATGTCAGGGTACAGCTGCTGCTGTTGACGACGACGGCGCTGAAGGAACGATCCTCTATTAGACATGTCAAACTGCTGTTGCGCCCATCGGATGTGACATTTCTTATACTGCTTGTAGATGAGGTATATCGTAGCGATCAACAGGAGGGTGCAGACGACGATCATCGCTACGCTCATCATCGACAGATGACTTTTTATTTCTTCCAAATGTCCATCGTTGGAACCTGCTGCATTTTGGTTTAGAAAAACGGTTTCTTTTTGGATATTTGACCGACACATTTTTTCAAAATTTTATCGATTTTATTTTAGGCAGGTAATTGATATTTAGTTTGAAAGCGCGTGCCTTACACTAGGTATCCGCGTCACGCGTTCCAAACATGGCACGGGTATCCATGTAAGGAGCTGGCAGGGTCGCCATGTAAGGATTGACGTCGGAGGCGAGTGAAACCACTGAAATCTAGATGATGACTATCGTTTATTAAGATAAGTTGTTACTCTCATGTAAGAATACATAGGTTGGTACATAGTTACTACATCTCACCCGTACTTATAGTGAAAGATTGCATTTTCCTCCAAATCCCGCCTGGGTCGTTAATTTTGGTGATATATGTCCTTATATCTAAAAAAACCTTTTTTAAAAACAAGCTTTGTCATCCAAACTAAAAGTGTATACAAAATTTCGGCTCAATCGGTTGAAGAAATCTGCTTCAAAATTGAGTTTCAAAATTTCACCTGTACAAACATAGTTACATACATAGCAAGTTAAATAAAAGCTTTTAAAAACTGTTTACATTTAACAAGAACAAAATTAAAAATATAAAAACCCCCGACAGATTTTCATGAAACATGGCTAAGCACACTCGGGGTAAAATTATCACACAAAAAACTAAACGAAAATCGGATACACAGACAGACACGTTCAACTTATAACACCCCTCTCTTTTTGCGTCGGGGGTTAAAAAATAGAATCACAACAATAACGTTTACTTACTGAAATAGAGGCCTATGAGGGATGGACGAATAAAAGGACACTCTATGGTTCCTATACCTACCCTTTTGTTAGGCTTTGTAATAGGGTCCCTAGGTCCTAGGTAGGTATCTATATATTTTTTTAGTGCCACCGTCTTTTTTGATCTTTAATTTCCAGTCCATCCCAAGGTTGCCTGGAAGAGATCGCTTTCAGCGATAAGGCCGCCCTATATACTTCCTTTTTTTTTCTAAGCATTTTCTCTGTATTGTTTCCTGTATTTGTGTGGTATAATAAAGTGTTTTCTATCTATCTATCTAGGGTCCCGTTAGCACTAGCACCATTTTGGTACGGAACACTAAAAATAGACATGAGTAAGGGCAATCCTAGATCCCTAAATGCGTTCATGTTTGCTTGCATTCCGATCCCAACAGAAACGTGATCGGTATCGATTGATTCGATTAATCGTTTACTAATCGAATCGCGTTCAACATCGATTGATTTATCTATTACATGTGACTCCATTTCGTGGGTGTTGACACTTGACAGAAAGTTTGCTTCAACTTCAACTTCTTATTTATATGGCACCGCTTGCTTTTCGCTACGACTCTGCCAGTGTCAATTGTGGACCGTATTGTTTGGGTAGACAGGTGACTTTTGAAGGGCAGAAGCTGGGATCTCGTGTCCGTAACACGAGATCCCAATCGCGATCTCTTGTAGTTCAAACATGTCTTTTTGTTCCTTGGAATTCAATTTGGAATGCCACACAAAACACTCTAGAAAATTACGTCCATAATTTGTGTTTTTATTTTAATAATTTTTGTTTATTTCATTGTACGATAGAAAGGTACAGATCTTATTTAACTTATTCTACGGTGCATAGTAATTATACTAACATAAGTGAGTACATAAAATTATATAAAAATTTAATTTCTAAGAAATCAAATAATATCGCAAAAAAATTCGAGTCCGACGGGACTTGAACCCGCATCCTTCCCTCAGTACGGGAATGTGCTAACCAACTACACAACGAGGTCAAGTGACGTAGGAGTCGAAAATCTTTGCGACTTTCTACGGACTCAAGTGCCGTTAGCTTAGAAACTGACCAGAGTGCGAGGTTTACGCACTATAATAACAAAAACCTTAAAAACTTAATTATTAAGAACAAGGTGTAGATAACGCAATCAGGGTGTCAGCTGATGACGATGCACGGTGGTGTCCCCTTGCAGGCACCAAGTGAACCGTCGGAACTTCCTAGTTCTTGTACATGTAAATTTTTGGATGTCATTAAATCTGCCTTTTTTTACAGGGGAATTCTTTTACGGATATTTACGAGCCCGGGGGAGACTCTCAAATTATGTCAGACTAATATTGACTAAAACCCCTGGGGTGTTTCTCCTTTCGCTACAACTGAGCCAATGAGAACTGCTCTCACATACATCCACAGTCTCAGCAGCGTTACTTTTCTCACTCAAGGTTCCCCAGAACACTCAGGGTGCCTTACAGCAGACCTTAGACCTTAGACACTTAGAGCTTAGTCCGGGCGACAGACACCTCGATCTGTCACCCGCAGATCACTGTTATGGAGCCATTTGTGCCATCAAAAACAGCATAATGGAACTACAATTTGACAGTCGTTAAATATTAACAATAATTTAATGGGCTCTACAAAGCGAGCCTGTCGACACAACCCGGCCGGCGGTTTGGTGTGAATTGCAGTGCACGAATATTGTAGGCTGCCGCTTGTGTTTTATTTCCTTACTTGTCGGTACTTTGGTATTTACAGGTTACCAACGTAAACACTGGTCTAACAAGCGTTTAGCTAAACAGTGTCTAAACAGTTAGACATGGGTTTAACAAGAGTTCAACCCTCGTTTGACAAAACTATGTCTAAACCGTGTCAAACTGTAAACAGTAGTAAAACGCAGTTTTGTTTTTACTTTTTTTCTTCTTCTTCTAACTTTTTTGTAGTAAAGCTGTAAAACTCCCATGAAAATGCTGAATGAGATCACTCATAGCCATAAACCCTTTGTAGATACTTCCATACGATTCTCTGCATTTCTTTATTTAAAGATAGACCCACGACAATGAAGTGCAATCTATCTTGAACATTACGGACTTTATTTTGTTTTATTGACTTGGTTACTTTTTTATTTCGTATTTCTGTACATTTTACCAACTTACTACCCCTAGCCCATCATCCTTGATCTACCATTACCATGTCGAATACTCCTCAAGGTCGACATTATGCATCTATGGAACCATTGACCTCCACATAGCCATTTGGGAAATATATTACCCAATAGCTCATTCCTGGGTTTCCGGGTGTTCTGATTATTGCTAGCTGGAATTATTATGGCAATCTCGATGGTCATGTTGGTCGTTGAGCTGATGGGTCTTTTAATGAATTTGGAGTACTGACACGGAGGTTTATTGGTTTGAATGGCGCCAATCTCGGGTGCAAAAAGGCCAAATCTTCCCGTTTCCCATTTCAGGACGCCATTTTGGTATTCGCTTCTAAATTCAATCGCATCCTTTGTTTCTTGGACGAAAAGAAAATGCAACCTGTATACCATGCCTCTACCATTTTCTTTTTAAGGTATTTTTAAACGACATTCCACCCGCTCTGCGCGCGATAATATAACTTCAAAAACAGCAGAATATCGTGTTGATTGTTTTTTGTGCAAAAGGTGGATGGTGGATCCACCGTTAGTAGGTCGAATTTCACCGTAGTAATGTTGGACACATAACTTTCGTCTAACTTTGAGCTTTTCTAACTGACTTCGAAACAGGAGGAGGTTGATACATATACAACCGAACATACATAGGTTCGGTTGTGTGTATGTTTTTCAAAACAATCAAATTGAGACTGCAATTTATGGTACCTAATTGATTTTGACGTGACAACGTCTTATAAATTGGTTTGCCGGGTGACACTTCAAGAAACTGCGTTACGCGTTACGCTCCGCTCACGTTATGCGCTCACAAAGTCGTTGTCACGTAAAACTTTCGCCCGTATACCGACTTTACAGGCAACCAATTTTTTTATAGCTAAACCCACGGGTTAGGGTACATCTGGTCCGAATCTCAAACTCATCCGCGGACGAGATGCCCACTTCACTTTTAAGTAGGGGTACATACATCTCGTCCGAATCTAAAATCTCTTGATTTCCCACACTTGGGGAACATTCAACACAAGAAAAGGTGGTCGTCTTCTTGGCGCCACTGGCAGCGCATTCCCGCACTTAGTGTCCTCTAGAGTAGTTAATTTTTGGAATAGATAAATAACTCTACTTGGAATATACTCAGATATAAAATATATGTAGATATAATAAAAAATAAAATATAAAAATACTGCTGGACAATTCACACATCTAGCCTCAAGCTAAGCAGAGCTTGTGTTATGGGTACTAGATAACTGATATACTTAATACAATACACTACATAGATAGATATATTTTTTACTATACATAGAAAACATCCAGAACGCCCTGAACAAATGTCTGCAGATCGTACAAACATTTGTCCCGAGGCGGGAATCGAACCCGCAACCTCCTGCGTCGCAGGCAGACCTTCGCCCGCTGCGCCACAGAGGTCGTCAATATAAATAAATAAAATAAAATGCCTGTCGTATTGTATGGATCTGAATGCTGAGCCACCAAAGGGGCGCATGAAAGAAGAGTGCATGCGACGGAGATGCGAATGTTGAGATGGATGTGAGGAGTGACGAAAATGGATAAGGTTAGAAATTAGTAGGTATTTAAGAGGAAGCTTAAAAGTTCCGCCAGTGACGGATAAGATAAAAAGCAATAGGGTAGCGTGGTATGCGCATGTTTTAGAAGGGAAGAGTGTTACGAGGAGAATGTTAGATTTATAATACGAGTAATAGTGGGATATCTAAGCCGTCGCCAGAAGGCAGAGTGCTCAGAATGCTGCTCAGCTCAAGCTCAACAGCCTGTATTGGTCCACTGCTGGACGCAGAACAGCATAAAGCTGAGACTGACCCTTTTGAATTCACCACGGCAGCACAGAATCGCGTATGTAGCCCCCGCCCTGGTTGGGTGGTGACTACCTAACTACCATCATTATCATTATGACGAGTGCACTATTAGTGGGTAGGTGCCTACTCGCGTTCAATGCCACCACGATTTTCATAATGTATTGCCGGATGCCGGGAACATTTCACGGTGGACGCGCTAGGGGAGTCAGCGGCACTGGAATAAGAATTACGTGAACACGCGAGGGGAGTCAGTGGCACTGGACGTGTTAAACTAAATGACGTTTTTTATGTTTTGACTTTATGTGTTCTAAATTTATAATTGTACCTGTAAACTGTGTACTGTAAACTGTGTACCTGCTCACCTACCTAATATGTGTACCTACCTTATCTATAGTTACTATACTTTGGTTGTGTACTATTTTTCCTGTGCTGTTTGTGTGTGTACTCAATAAAAGTCTATCTATCTATCTATCTATCTATATGAATGGGGATGGATAAAGGAGTGTCTGGAGGGGTCTAAGAAATGATGGATGGACTGTGTGAAAGATGACATGAGTAAGTAAGAAGTGAGTGCAGAGATGAGGACTGATAGAAGAGAATGGAAGAAGAAAACTGTTGTGCCGACCCCACCTAAGTGCTAAAAGGGCAAGAGAATGATGAGGATGACTTAGATATACATTCTTACAAATTATTTAAAGACTAGGTTGGCAAGTATAAGTCCCTGCCTACCTAAAATAAAAAAAAACTTGATCGATAAAGTATTTGAAGAGAAAAGCTGTGAGTGCTGAGATGAAGACTGATAGGAAAGAATGGAAGAAGAAACCCTGTTATGCCGACCTCACCTAAGTGGGAAAAGGGCAAGAGAATGATTATGATGACTTAGATGTAAATTCTTACAATTTATTTTAAGACTAGGTGGGCAAGTATAAGTCCCTGCCTACCTAAAATATTAAGAACTTGATCGATAAAGTATTTTGAAGAGAAAAACTGTGAGTGCTGAAATGAAGACCCCCGCGCCCTGCGTAGCAACAACCACCACTACCGCCTGGTCACACCTAAACATAAGCTACAGAAATCAGAGAGGTCCGTCTATATAATGGGTCCTTCAGTTTAAAATCGGCTGCCCGATCCGTGATGCACCTTCCACACCTAGTTTTAAGAAAAAACTAAGAAAGTGGCTCACTGAATTGGTATTATATGATACCTACAAATGAATTTCTTAATTTGCCTCTATTATAACTATAATTCTATTTTTATATTTACTTAAGTGAATGACATGTAATAATGGTATTACGAATAAATTATGTATTTCTGAAGACTGATAATAGAGAATGGAAGAAGAAACCCTGTTATGCCGACCTCACCTAAGTGGGAAAAGGGCAAGAGAATGATGAGGATGACTTAGATATACATTCTTACAAATTATTTAAAGACTAGGTTGGCAAGTATAAGTCCCTGCCTACCTAAAATAATAAAAACTTGATCGATAAAGTATTTGAAGAGAAAAACTGTGAGTGCTGAAATGAAGACCCCCGCGCCCTGCGTATCAACAACCACCACTACCGCCTGGTCACACCTAAACATAAGCTACAGAAATCAGAGAGGTCCGTCTATATAATGGGTCCTTCAGTTTACAATCGGCTGCCCGACTGGATCCGTGATGCAGCTTCCACACCTATTTTTAAGAAAAAACTAAGAAAGTGGCTCACTGAATTGGTATTATATGATACAAATGAATTTCTTAATTAGCTTCTATTATAACTATAATTTCATTTTTGAATGACATGTAATAATGGTATTACGAATATATTCTGTATTTCTGAAGACTGATAGAAGAGAATGGAAGAAGAAACCCTGTTATGCCGACCTCACCTAAGTGGGAAAAGGGCAAGAAAATGATGATGATGACTTAGATGTAAATTCTTACAAATTATTTAAAGACTAGGTGGGCAAGTATAAGTCCTTGCCTACCTAAAATAATAAAAACTTGATCGATAGACTATTTGAAGAGCAAAACTACGTGTAATACCAACTGCAGTTTTCTCATTCATGATTAGTGGCCGTGACACGTCTGGCACAGAGTCAAATATGCTGCTCTCGATCATAACTGTCCATTGGACAGGTAAAGCATTGGGTGATAGGACTGTGTTATGCAAATCTAGGCCAATTCAGTTTTGAAATTTAG
Source organism: Eupithecia subfuscata (assembly GCA_963564075.1). NCBI lineage: Eukaryota > Metazoa > Arthropoda > Insecta > Lepidoptera > Geometridae > Eupithecia > Eupithecia subfuscata. The sequence goes on from OY751117.1 coordinate 10,544,955, forward strand.
CAGAGATCTAGAAGTGGATTAGCCTTAGTTTTTTGACGTGACAACGTCTTATAATTCGATAGAGCCGGCTGCACGCACGAAAAAACATGACGTCATGCGGCGTTACCTCGCTCTGAGGCGTTCCATGTAAGGCTTGAAGTGCAAGCGAGAGCGCTCGACATCCGTCTCTCTCCTACTTGAGTGAGCGATGCGTCTGCGTTGTCACGTTCAACTATCGTCAGTAAACCGACTTTACAGACAACCAATTTTTTTTTTAAAAGGAAAATCCAAAAATGAAAAGCTTGATCTTCCTTGGTAACAAAACAATTTTCAACCAACGATGAACAAAAAGAGGCATATTATGTTACCTACTCGATATCTTCTGTCTTTCATTTTGACGATCTTTCGATTTTGTGTAGAAAATATCCCGAGGAGTTCCCATAAAGGTAAGTAAAATTCTTGACGGGATTATAATTTGTAATGTAAAATTTTTATATCTGACAGTCTATTTCAAAATATAGATTTATAGCTCTTGTGAAAAATAAAATTAATGTCTAAACGAAAGTTTAATGTGTAATTCAAAATAGGTTGATCAGCACAAAAAGCACTTTTCGCTGAAAACTTTTGAAAAACATTGTCATTAAACTGAAAGTTATCACAACAAAAATGAAATCATAAAACTGAGATGCTGATAGAATAGTGAGATTCGGAAATGAAAACGGAAATCAAAACAAATGTGCCCTTAATCTTTTCACAAGTTTACTATAAATTCCTCGAGCGACTTTCGACGCAGAAGGTTGCGGGTTCGATTCCCCTATAGGTATATCTCTTTATAGATATTCATTCATAACAAAAGCAATTACAATATTGTACCATATAAAACTTGAAAAATTGTGAGGTTTTATCTCGCTAGTTACATACTGATTGTCGTAAAGATATAAAGATATGCTACACCCCCCCCCCCCCCCATAACACACATTTAATTACCTATGTACTAATTTGTAGCGTTTGTGACGGAAAGAAAATTATGTGATGTCCCTGGGAGGAAATTGTATTTAAACGTAGGTAGGTAGGTACCTAATCATGAATGAATGGAAATTATGATCGATAAATCTTTCTGAAGACTTCTTTCTAACTACTTCTTTGTAACCATTAAAGTAACTACCTACCATTGAAGATCCCCTTTACATCGCGTGATAGTGGAAGATTCTATTGTCTTGTGCGAAACCCTATGTCCGGTTTTTTTGGGGTTCCGCAAACAGCTGATACTTATATAAAACAAAAGATTCCTTAATTTATTCGAAAAGCACGGTTTTCTAAACAAAAGATTTTAATTTACACCTGTTTGTGTTTCTGTTCTGTTTCAACATTTGGCCAGGTTTTATCAGTTGCAGTAAGAAATGCCGTGTGGTGCCGGCGGCTTAGAATTTGCACCACCCCAACTCTTTCCGCGGGTGTCGTAAGAAGAAACTAAGGGATATCCACCGGGGGCGGGCAGCAGCGCCTCCTGTAGAGCAATTCTACCGCCGAACTGCGATCCCCAACCCGCATACCCAGCGTGGGGATTATGGGCATTACCCCCCAAGAGATAACAGCCAATAAGGCGCTTATCAGGGGAAGGCCGACGTCCAGCATTGGGCCAGTATAGGCTGTTGAGGTGAGGTGAGTAAGAAATGAAATCAAAAAACTTTTCTTTTATAAGAAATGCTTGAGCGTTTGGCCGCCATCTCACTAAAGTAAGTAAACATGTGACCTAATCTAAGATGGAGCATGGTTTTCCCGAAGGAACAAATTAACCCTGAATTTGATTTGAGCAGGAAGCTCATTTCGCTCTTTCCACCTACTGAGAATCAAACCCTGGGCGGGTAAACTAGTTAAATTTAGTTTTTCTTTGTTATGAATTTAAACTTATATCATTATGGAACCATTAAGAGATGACCAAAACTCGCTCTTCGCAGATTTATAAGAAAAATGTTAACTACGACCAATTACAATAATAATTCTACTAGACAGCAATTAATTTACGAGGAGAAAAATGAGATTTATAATTTGTCCAAGTAGGTATTTGAAGATAACGGCGCCAATGTGACCGCCAATGATTAAATGCTTTTCTTTATCAGCCTATCGCGTCCACTGCTGGGCAAATGAGCCCCACTAATATTATAAAGACAGAAGTTGGTGATTTGATGAACTTTTGAGATGTTTTGGGCTAGACAACGCCCAAACTACTGAGCGGACCGGGCTGAAATTTCACTCGCATGTAGTTCTGAACCTGGAACATCATAATAGACTGCTCGCTTTGTCCCGGAAAACAAGATCCGTCAAGAGCGAGTGTAACTCGTGCGCCGAGGGTTTCGAACGTTTGTCAACAAATATGTACTAAAGATACCGGTTAGAGACTTCGCAATTTAATGAATACCTAAAAATAGTACGTAACAACCAGCAGGTTGCAACCTACATTTCAGATGGATCTCTCTGCATGCTTCGGTGATAGGGGGTAATGGTAAAATTTACGACCTATTTCAAGATATTTAATAAAGTATGTAACTTAGGTTTCTTTCAAAATGTCGGCATCACAATCTAAACAAAAAAAATTAATTTTAATTTTTTTTCATCTTTTTTTTAAATCTATGCAGACAAATATTTAATTAAGTAATATTATTTTAAATTTCAACTAAATAGCTGCGGTGGTTGCTGAGATATTAAAGACGGAAAAAGGGACAGACAAAGTGAGGCCATAAGAGTTTCGAAACCGATCTCCGATCTCGAAACCCTAAAAACACGTGCAAAGCCACGAGCAAGGCTAGTGAATTTGGTATAGCACGATAAAATAAAAAAGGTGAATGGAATTATGAATCATCCAAGAACGTGGTGGTTATACAAACTCTGAAAATTCAATGTATTCACGTGGACTTGCCACGTGCCCTTCCTAGAACTCGCTGAGAAAGCTGGTAAGTTTTAATTTAAATTTAGCGAATTATATAAATCATTATTTTAATAAAATGGCCTAACCTTGGACTGAATTCACGAATGATTTGGCTGCTGAAGAGATAATGCTCCTCACAATACTTTACTTTGATCTCTAATCTCTGGATTCCAGGTAACCTTTTGCCAAGGGCCATTCTGGGTAAGCTTTCGTGAATATTACACTGAATTTGGGTTGTTAGAAAACGGCCTTGAAGTGTTATGTTATGATGTAACATCTAAAATCTTCTATTTAATTTTAAATGGGGAATTATAAAACGATTACTGGACCACTACACGATCGAATATAAAAAACTTAGCGACTGATGATGAGATACTGTTGTAATAACTTGAGCGACTAAATACCTAAGTGAGCGACTAGAAATAAAGCAATTCGACCTTGAGTTGACCCAACCTGTAGGCCCAACCCTTTATACGACTTCTCATTTTGTATTTTAAGTAACTAAAATTAATTTTTGTATGTTGCTGTTCGGTTGATTTCTCGTCACTTCCAGTCAGTCGATCACTTAGTAATACTATAGCGTAAATTAATTATTTTTGTCACTTAAACTTTAATTTACAGTCACTAGTTTAAATACCACCCATTTAAAATGAAGACTTCACTTATGTAGACATTTGACATGAACAGGTCGTCGGAACGTTTTAACTGGTAACTAACGTGGTAACTGCAGACTGTCGCAAGCAATCTACAGGTAGCTCAACTGATCCATATCAGTACCAGTCGGAAGCGTCCCCAAGACGCTGGCTGCATTGCCACGCTGTATGGCAATGCTGATGCGCTGTGCCAGATACTCACCAGCTCTCGGGTCACGCGTCGTTTCGACGCTCAGATAATTTTTTAATAACCCGAATAGCCACGGACCTAGGGTCTCGACTCCAAGGGGAGCAAATGTATAGGCTCTGTCGAGACCTGCATATTTGCGCCTCTTGAGATCTTCGGCCAAATATGCCGCCTCACGGATGTCCTCGGAAGATGAGAAGGCGCAAGTGTGTCGACGCATGTAGCGTCCCACACAATGGGCCTCCTCAACTCCCATGGGACTAGTGTCATACCGTCGGGCCTCTTACCATCGTCACGCAACACATTCGGTTAGAGAATAGCTGGTATGTTAGCGGTGACAAAGGCCCGCCGGATGATGTCGCCTATAGGTAATTGACGGAAAAATCGACGAACATAGGTACTTTTAAAAAAAACATACATACAGCCGAACTTTGAAACTTCTTCATTTTTGAAATCGGTTAAAAAGCAAATGAGGTGCTTATCATTCCTGCGTCCAGTAATAGGCTCTAGATGTACGTAAGTAATTTAATTATTGAAGATCACCATCTCCTCAGTGAGCTCCATGTAAAAATATAAATATCGATAAAATATCCTCACCAACCTATATTGGTCCACTTCTGGACGTAGGCCTCCCCCTGATAAGCGTCTCATTGGCTTGTATCTCATGGGGGGATAATGCCCATAATCCCCACGCTGGACCGCATGGGGTTGGGGATCGCAGTTCGGTGGTAGAATTGTTCTGCGTAAGGCGGTGCTGCCCTCCCCATGGTGAGTATCCCTTAGTCGCCTCTTACTTACTCATTACCTTTCCGACGTATGAAGTTTCCATCAATTTTAACTAATTCAGTTTTTCAGACTTTCAAAAATATCTATCTATCACGGAAAATACGGGTACTATGAGTGTTACAGCTGTGTAGTGCCGGCGGCTTAGAATTAGAACCACCCCATCTCTTCCCGCGGGTGTCCGCGCGCCCCCTGCATATCAATTCTATCACCAAACTGCGATCCCCAACCCGCATGCCCAGCGTGGGGATTATGGGCACTACCCCATGAATAAAAGCCAACAAGGCGCTTATCAGGGGGAGGCCTGCGTCCAGCAGTGGACCAATACAGGCTGTTGAGGTTGAGGTGAGTATGAGTGTGTGGAGTTGTAAATCTAAGAATCACACTAATATTATAAATGCGAAAGTTTTGATGGATAGATGGATGGATGTTTGTTACCTCTTCACGCCAAAACTACTGAACGGATCGGGCTGAAATTTTGCATACAGTTAAATCTTATCCTGGAATCAAACATAAGCTACCTTTTATCTCATAAATCAGTTCCCATAGGATACAAATAACCTCAAAACGTTTCCATAGAAACAACGCGTGCGAGGCTGCGGGCAGAAGCTAGTGTAAAAATAAAGCCCTTTTTTATTTGAATTTCTTTCTACGAGAATACCTTCAAAATAATAATGCTATTGCCCAATCTCTCTTGTGATATTTTTATTTAGGTCAAGTAATATTTAGGACAAGCGTGTTACCCGTCTTTTTAAATCAATTAAGGTCTAGGTTCTGTGTCTGGTTTTGCTCATATTTCGCAAGAGATGCTATTAATATTTACGATTGTCTGTGATGTTTCAAACCGCATTTTTAACTTTCGCATTTAGGTAGTTAAATAAGTGTGAAGGAGTCAGAACCAATATTTTTGTATTATATAACTACATAATAGAAGCGCTTCCGGCATAGACACATTATACCTACAAAGCTGATCTAAGCATGGATGAAGCAAATTACTACTCTGAAAGTCGCACAGAGCTGGTGATCATAGAAAACGGCTCTTTAACTAGCGTAAGATATGAAGAAGAAATCCTCAACGAACACGTTGGTCCATTTATGGTTAATTTGGATGAGGATGCTATATTTATGCATGACAATGCCCGACCTCATACAGGTAGGATTGTGAATGACTACCTTCAAGAGATGAACATTACTTGTATGGAGTGGCCAGCGCGCAGCCCGGATATCAACCCGATCGAGCATGCTTGGGACGAGCTAGGGAGATGCGTAAAACAACGAAACCCTCCCCCAATCACGCTTCCTGAGCTCAAAATTGCTCTCACAGAGGAATGGGAGAATATTGCCCAAAATCGTATAAGGAACTTGGTGTACAGCATGCCAAACCGCGTAGACGCAGTAATGGAAGCACGAGGAGGTAATACGAAGTATTGAAATTCAAGAAAATCGTCATAAAGTTCAAAAATTCCATGTTTCCTATTTTTGTTTTAAGGAGAGATCAGCAGTTTTTTTTCTTTATGTAATTTTGTGTAAATAAAATGTATGGTGACTCATATTTTTTTAACTTTCATTTAAGGATTATTAAATTGTCTATTAAATACAATTTATTGCATTAACCTAGCATTCTTACTTTCCGAGATTTTTTGGATTCTTTGAGTGACCCGGATTCATTGCTCTCGAGTGTAAAAATAAAGCCCTTTTTTATTTGAATTTCTTTCTACGAGAATACCTTCAAAATAATAATTCTATTGCCCAATCTCTCTTGTGATATTTTTATTCAGGTCAAGTAATATTTAGGACAAGCGTACTACTCTTCTTTTTAAATCAATTAAGGTCTAGGTTCTGTGTCTGGTTCTGCTCATATTTCGCAAGAGATGCTATTAATATTTACGATTGTCTGTGATGTTTCAAACCGCATTTTTAACTTTCGCATTTAGGTAGTTAAATAAGTGTGAAGGAGTCAGAACCAATATTTTTGTATTATATAACTACATAATAGAAGCGCTTCCGGCATAGACACATTATACCTACAAAGCTGATCTAAGCATGGATGAAGTAAATTACTTCGAGGCGCTTGGACGAACGAAATCACCTTTGTCCTTCCTTAAGGGTCCGGCGGAGGATGAATTTCCCATACAAACGTAGTACCAAAATGATTTGTAATTTGAGAATATTTTCACCATGGTTTGCTATTAATTGTATTAGAATTTTATTTATTTACACACTTGCGCCTTCCCATCTTCCGAGGACATCCATGAGGGCGGGTGCGGCGGCAGATTTGGCCGAAGATCTCAAGAGGCGCAAATATTACACATTTGCTCCCCTTGGAGTCGAGACCCTAGGTCCGTGGGGTACCGAGGCTCTTCGGGTTTTCAAAAAACTATCTGAGCGTCTGGTCGAAGCGACGCGTGACCCTAGAGCTGGTGAATATCTGGCACAGCGTATCAGCATTGCCATACAGCGTGGCAATGCAGCCAGCGTCTTGGGGACGATTCCGACTGGTGTTGATATGGATCAGTTGAGCTATCTGTAGACTGTTTGCAACAGTCGGCAGTTAGCTCAATTGTTTCAATTGTAAATACTAGTATAATTTTCTTTATTTAGGTTCCTGCCACAAGATTTTTTCAAAATACTTATCTAGAAAAATACTAAGAAAACATTCATTCTTTGATGTAAAAATGCTATTCGGTTTAATTTCATTTCAGAAAGGTATTTTGAAAAAAAATTGACTCAGGAACCTAGATAAATACTATTTAAATACAAATAATAGCAGACCATAGTGAAAATATGCTCAAATTACAAATCATTTTGGTACTACGTTTGTATGGAAAATTCATCCTCCGCCGGACCCTTAACACCCTGATTGTTTTGCTAGAAACTTAGTTAAATATCCATGTAATTTTGGGGGTGGATTACTCACATTTTTAAAATTTATCGCGCTTTTTCAGTATCATCTCTCGGTAGGCAGTATAGGCTGAACATATAATTATGATGTAATTCGAGCTGACTGTATTATAAAAATAGTTGCGAGATGGGAAGGTTGCGATATGGGAAGGAGCCAGTAAATAAAAGTTATGCAATTGTCAACACAAAGGTGAAAGACATGGGAAATCGCTCATGGAACTAAAATGGACCTGGGCAGGACACCTTGCACGGAGACAAGACGACAGGTGGAGCAAGGCGCTTCCTGAATGGCGCCCAAGAACTGGGTACAGAAGCGTTGGACGTCCAGTGGCAGGATGGGCAGATTATATTTTTGACACAGCAGGGCGAACCTGGATGAGATTGGCGCCGGACCGTGTGGAGTGGCACAAAAATTTGAAGACCTATACCCAGCAGTGGGTGATGATGATGATATGCAATTGTCGAGTTCTTTTTCAGGGGACAGCGGCAAGGTTCCATTAATGGCAGGTGGTTTAAGGTAGGTAGCTATCTATGTTTTGGTAGGTAGCGTAAAGAGCATTTATTTATCTCTACACTACCCACCAAAAATAAACAAGCTGAACAAGCGTCATCTATCCTGACCTAAGAAATCAAATTGCACAAAATAAGAGTGAATTTTGTCGAATCAGTAAGTATTTCGAATTGTCGAGGCGCTTGTGCGGCAATTCTAAATTCAATTATTTTGGTTCCCTCGACGGGCAATACCCCCCACGAGATAAAAGCCAATAAGGCGCTTATAAGGGGGAGGCCTACGTCCAGCTGTGGACGATATGGCTGTTGAGGGGTCGAGGGGTTCCCTCGACGCTTTTAGGTCGCTTAGTTAATAGTACATTATGGTACTAGTGTGAAACATTGGTGATTACTGCCGAGGCGCCATTGAGGTCTTAGGAGAGCCGAGGACGGTAATCATCAATACACACGTGTATCATACGACGTTTTTCAACACACTTGTGAATAAAATAACAATATAAAACTGATTTTATTCAGTAGATAAAAATTAAGCAGTTTTCCTATGCGCGCGCATTGCGATCGGCCACAGACTAAAGGGATGAGGTTTTTTTTTATATTCCGCGCATAGGGTTTGTGCCTATTCTGCCACGTACAAAATGGGGAATTTAAAGTTTTCTTTTATTACAGAGAAAACAAAAGTTATATTTGAATTTGAGTGAAAGTGTTATTTATTCAACACGTACGAGTTAAAATTATCTATTTAAATAAGAAGTTGCATGAAATGAGCAAGCAATAGGAACATTAATTTATTTGTTCTATTGAACACGATCTTTTTTTGACGTGACAACGTCATAAAATTCGATAGAGCCGGCTGCACGCACGAAAAAACATGACGTCATGCGGCGTTACCTCGCTCTGAGGTGTTCCATGTAAGGCTTGAAGTGCAAGCGAGAGCGCTCGACATCCGTCTCTCTCCTACTTGAGTGAGCGATGCGTCTGCGTGGACAGCTGCTATACTATAGTACATTTACATGTTTTGATCGAGTATCAAATGCTACCATTCCATCAGTATTTTCTTAAGACGTTGTCACGTTTAACTATCGTCAGTAAACCGACCTTACAGACAACCAATTTTTTTTGAATAAAAACTTTTTTAAGAACAAGGCAACTCAACCAATAAAATTAAAAAAAAATCTATAGCTCAATAATGAGTGAGTTAATGAGTGAGCCTCTGGTTATAGCAATGAAAAAGTCACAGTTTGATTATGGGTGTCATTCTGTGCCTAATTGCGGTGACCATAGAGCCACTTTATGATCAAGTGTATTGAAAAGGTAGATTATAGATAGGTAACCTATGAATTCATCAACAAAATAATATTTTAGTAAACCTTTTGATAAAATTGTTAATTTCCAAATTACCTATACTCTACCAACGAACTTAAGCGAATAACTCTATTGTGGTAAGTTGGTGCTGATCCCTTCATAAGGATTAGTCTGACAGTAAACCGTGAAGATGGATGAGAGGGTAATCCTGGGGCACAGGGTCGATGGCCTCTAGCGCGGGAAACCGAGGCTGGGAGTGTGGTTTGTTAGTTTAGTCCTAGAATCGAACTACTAAGGATCTATGTTGTGAAGAAATAGGCTCTGGCTACGTGGTTCGACCACATGGTTCGATCAATCGGACTACGTGAACTTTTTTTCCAGTTGGTTCGATTAATCATATTATTAATAACTAGCGGCCCGTCCCGGCTTCGCACGTGGACATTTATTTTTAAACATTTTGGGATAAACGTAGAGTTAATGTATCTTTATGCAGGACATTTTATACTTTTATCCGACTGCCTCGTTGGTCTAGCGGTCGCGTTTCCAACCGCTGATAATGAGGTCCCGGGTTCAAATCCCGGGTCGGGCGAAGATTTTGGGTCTTTTCTAGAAAGATATATTCACAGTAGCACCCCGGAGTAATAGGTGGCGATGTTAGACGGCTTAATGTGCTTTCCGAGGCACGGGGCCGTGCCTCGGAAAGCACGTTAAGCCGTTGGTCCTGCATTTGACTTCTCACTGGTCGTGTCGGTCTGCCGTCCTATCGTTACCCGCGTGCGTTGCTACCTGCGCTGAACGGGGCCACACCGCGCACCAGCCACGGCGCGGGGCGGCGGCGGCGGAGGCGCGGCGCAGCGACGTTTATTTTTCTATTTTGTTTAGATTGACATTTTTAAATTTGTAATATCTTTTTAATGGAATGTCCGATTTGGATCATTCAAAAAGTAATCTACACTACTAGACTCTATATTTCAGATAAGACTTACAGTAATACTTCTTATCCTCAATGTCGTGATTTATTGATTGTAATATCAAAAGAATTTTAATACCTACCTCTATCATTTATGATTGGAAGCTGGCGCTAGTGTCCAAGTCTCAAGTGGGTACAATGCAACACATTGCCAACTCTCGTCTCGGCGTCGTCTCGGGGCCGAGTGGGTACTGCTAGTAATCTGTGGCATTCGATAATGGAGCTTTTATAGATTTAGGGATGGGAACTTGCAATTATTATTGTATATAACCTATCGATGAATTTCAAAATGATTATCTTTATTACAAATAAGTTTTTCCGCGCAGTTTGGCACGTGTTCGGGATAAAAAGTAGGCTATTGAGTTATTTCAGGCCCAGAACTGTAAACGTTCTAAATTTCGGCCCCATCTAATCAGTAGTTTAGGCGTTGTCTTCACCGAAGCATCTCACGACTAAACAAATTTTCGCCATTATAATTAATTTATTAATAGTATACACTAGTAGTATCGTACATATGTCATAAGAACTGAAATAAATGAAGATTTCCATTATTTCTCTGAGATAATTCTATCAACTTTGCCTAAATTCTTGAGACAGCAGTGTACCTGTACAGCCTTATTTCTTAATTTGTGTACATTTTCATTGATACTTTTAAGATTATTATTTTGTTGTACCTTAGCGTAAAATAATTATTCATTAAATTTATCATCACCGCAAAACAGGTAAAGCTGTCTAAAATCTTCCGGGAAGTAAGTCTTCCCGGAAATACTATTACCACCGTTTTAAATCAATTCCAATACCTAATTCCATCGACATTTTTTTATCGATAACCTCCCATCTCTAAAGGAACTAATCTTCGTCCACTCAGACAAAGGTTGGACCAAGGCAAGTGCGAGTAATCCAATATTACAACGTATGTTACTTTTGTTTACTTCCTATCTATCATAGAGGAATAAGTTATTATGGAAAAGCCTTATTTGCTCCTCATAATAAGTGCCGTGGATTTCAGATTTCAATAACTTTATGCTAACAAAATAAGCACTTATACAATACATGTCTAAAAGATAAAAGCTAAGGCGCTTATCAGGGGGGGGGCTGCGTCCAGCAGTGGACCAGTATAGCCTATATTTAGTTTTATTAGTTGTGGTGTGATTTTTGGTGGTCAATTAAAGGTCTATTGGTTATAAAAAACCCATCTAGATTCATTAAACAGTTCCGTAGTGAATTAAATCGTTTATGACTCAGAAAAGACTGTTGTACGACACAGGGAATCCTAGTGTGTAGATCAAGATCTTTGTTAGTTGTCACTTATTTGTTACCTACATTCTCTTTTGCATACTTTCAAATAGGTACCTACATACAATGTCAAAATTGTAGTTTTAAGTAAGCAAGTATTAATTTAGTTTTTATAAGTTTCAAAATAAACTTATTATTATTATAATATAATAATACATTACATAGATAGAAATTTATTATTATACATAGAAACATATATTTTATTATACATATACGTACCTAGTTGAGTTGAAAAAATATTTAGAGATTTAATATAGTTTGCCGTTTCCAGAATATTCTATCTCTTAGCAATTCTGTCTCGTCTGGACATAGCATCACATTTTGCAGTAGCTATCGTAGGGCAATGACCTTCGGACAGTGTGGATAATCTGAAAACTTGAAGAAAACCGAAAACAACAGCCGGTGTCTGAACAACAAGTTTAAATTGAAGCTTTTGTGCTCTTATAGTATTCAATTACCAAACTTTTTCTTGTACTTTATCAACAAAGAAAATTACAATGAAATAATTGAAACAAATAGGAACGACCTTGGGACGCTTCCGACTGGTATTGATATGTATCAGTTGAGCTACCTGAAGTTTGTTTGCAACAGTCTGCAGTTAGCTCAAATGTTTCAATTGTAAATACTAATCCTGTTGCGTGACGATAGTAAGAGGCCCGACGACGGTATGACACTAGTCCCATGGGAGTTGGGGAGGCCCATTGTGTGGGACGCTACATGCGTCGACACACTTGCACCTTCCCATCTTCCGAGGGCATTCATGAGGGCGGGTGCGGCGGCAGATTTGGCCGAAGATCTCAAGAGGCGCAAATATGCAGGTCCCGACAGAGCCTACACATTTGCTCCCCTTGGAGTCGAGACCCTAGGTCTGTGGGGTAAAGAGGCTCTTCGGGTTTTTAAAAAATTATCTGAGCGTCTGGTCGAAGCGACGCGTGACCCGAGAGCTGGTGAGTATCTGGCGCAGTGCATCAGCATTGCCATACAGCGTGGCAATGCAGCCAGCGTCTTGGGGACGCTTCCGATTGGTATTGATATGGATCTCAGTCAGTCTGCACTTAGCTCAGTTGTGTCAATTGTAAATACTAGTGTAATTTTCTTTGTGAATAAAGGCTTCTGCCATATTAAAAAAAATCCTTATTTGTTTCTATTATTTGATTGTAATTTAATTTATTGTAAAAAATATAGATGTTTATACATTTTTTTCTTTGGAAAAATGAGTTGGTTGATTGATCTGCGATAGTTATACCTATCTAGAACTTTCAATAACTTCTATACATATTAGTACTTTATATAGGTAGGTAGGTATTCTAGATACCTAGATAATAGGATAGGTATTTTTTTGTCTGCCATTGGGGGCACTCGATTCACGTAGCGCGCTAGATATTTTTTTGCTGTTTATTATTTAGGAAGAGTATTTTTCCGCTTATGAGTAAGTAGGTATATCTACTCATGTACCTACTATTTTCCAAGCAATAAAAAAATATTCCGCGCGCAACGTATATCGAGCTGCCATAATAATTAGGTATACACATAATAATTAGGTATACACACAATACTCGGAAGTAAAATAAATAATAATAAAGCAACGATGCAGAAATAAAGGAAAACTCAAAACACCCCAAATAATATAGGGAAAGTAAACTTTAGATAAGTAGGTAAGTACCTACCTATTATGATAATATTAAAATTCCAAGAATGGAAAATACTGGGTCATCAACAATTTGTACATATCTACCTACATAAGTTTGTAAGTACGTAGCTGTAATTTTATTTTAATTCATTAATAAATTAAGTTTTAATATTTGAAAAAACCTTTTCTAAAAACTAGCTTATTATGCATTGCCATTCAAACTAAACGTATAGGTATACAAAATTTCAGCTCCATCGGAAGAAGATTTATCTGCTTCAAAATCGAATTGCCAGATTCCACTCGTACAAACATAGTTACATACATTGTAAGTCACAAAGAAAATTATACTAGTATTTACAATTGAAACAATTGAGCTAACTACCGACTGTTGCAAACAGTCTACAGATAGCTCAACTGATCCATATCAACACCAGTCGGAAGCGTCCCCAAGACGCTGGCTGCATTGCCACGCTGTATGGCAATGCTGATACGCTGTGCCAGATATTCACCAGCTCTCGGGTCACGCGTCGCTTCGACCAGACGCTCAGATAGTTTTTTGAAAACCCGAAGAGCCTCGGTACCCCACGGACCTAGGGTCTCGACTCCAAGGGGAGCAAATGTGTAGGCTCTGTCGAGACCTGCATATTTGCGCCTCTTGAGATCTTCGGCCAAATCCACGGATGCCCTCATTGTAAGTTAAATAAAAGTTGTAAAATTACTAGAAAGGAGAACCTATTGTGTAATATTGTTAGGTAACAATTCCCAAGGTATTCCTTCCCAATGATCCTGACATAAATCGGAATAATAATAGAAACAACAAAGTATACAGCATTGACATATTTCGATAAGCATGTCACAGATACTGCCCTATTTGCTGAACACTCGCGCGACGAAAAGTGGTACCTACAGTCATTCTTACGAAATAATTTCATTTTGTAACTTCAATATTAGGTGGTTCTAAATCGTTTTTAAAGCCAAGTGGTGGGAAGATTCTAAACGTCTGATGATGATGATGAAGCTTCAAACTTCTCCAATATCCTTAATCTCAGTAGGCAGTAGATACTGGAAATCAATTATGTAGGTATTATCAATTACCTACATCCGTGAGGGCGGGTGCGGCGGCAGATTTGTTCGAAGATCTCAAGAGGCGCAAATATGCAGGTCTCGACAGAGCCTACACTTTTGTTCCCCTTGGAGTCGAGACCCGGTCCGTGGGGTACCGAGGCTCTTCGGGTTTTTAAAAAACTATCTGAGCGTCTGGTCGAAGCGACGCGTGCGTGACCCGAGAGCTGGTGAGTATCTGGCACAGCGCATCAGCATTGCCATACAGCGTGACAACACAACTAGCGTCTTGGGGACGCTTCCGACTGGTGTTGATATGGATCAGTTGAGCTACCTGTAGACGGTTTGCAACAGTCTGCAGTTAGCTCAATTGTAAGTCCTAGTATAATTTTCTTTTTGAATAAAGGCTATTTTTGAATAATTGCTATAGGTAGGTAAAATATTGCAAATAACAAAGTTAGTGTGCTAAAGGCATTGCTTTGCATAGGTGTAGTGTACCTACCTAAGTACCTACGTTTGTTGCAGATTCTGAAACTGGAAGATGTTATGTGGAATATTCCAGCGTTTGACAAAATAACAAAAGGTTTTTGAAGGCAGGTAGCTAATAACTCCTAGGCTTTTTTCCAGTAATAATGTATGCGAAACCGCGAACAGAAGTAGAAAGAAAGAAAATAAATTTATTGGAACCCAGAACACGACACATTACAAATCATAGGTACAAAAAACATACAAATAAAATAATGATAAAAACCAAAAAAAAACAGACAAAATACAATTATATATACTTAGATAAAACACTAATAAGTACTTACGCGAGCCTCTAATTTCAGAAACAGTATGCACGAGGCATGAATTTTACCTTGTCATAATCAAATATTTACGTAAAGAATAGCTAATTTAAACACAATTTCGTTCATCAAGTTACTGTCCAGGCCAGTACTGCATATATTTCCTAATTTGTAGTTAAATGAAATCACAAAAAATACAAAGAGCCAAAAAGGTCCCTGTTATGGTTATTATTACCTGATATTACATTAGGTATGTCGCTTCAAGCCGAAGCTAAAGGCGGCGCTGGTTTTCAGACAGTAAGATTCATATTAAGGCGGTACCCTACCTCGTTATTGTGTGAAGAGGATAGGCATAGGATTTCGCGTTCACAGGAGCGGGACAGAGCAAAGCGGCGTAAGCCCAAAAATCAAGTTTTTAGTAGTTATTTGCTCCCCACAAACATTAGAATAGTTAATTGAAAAAAAAGCAACATATAAAATGTTCTTTATACTTAGCTCAATTACTATGCTTAATCTCAAGATCGTATCATCTGTATTTATTGAGAAATTAGGGTTTTAGTAAAAAATTAGAGGTAACTTTGCGATTTTTTTCTATCGAGAAAATTTTATGGAATCGTGTTTTCGAAACATATTATGATTGATAGAATAAGTCCTGAACTTTACCATATATAAATTTCAAAGTTAAATATTCAGTAGTTTGGAAGATATGGAGGTCCGACGGAGTTGAAAATAAGCAATTTGAGGGTAGGTACCCCCTTAAACATGAAACATTGTCGTATTCAACTACCCACCCTGACGGTTGAGTTCAATCCTCTCCCGAGGCTACTGCAACACGTGAAGCTGGCGGCTGCTGAATCCGTGCCACAATGATTATATTTACATAATAATTAACTAATCATTCCCCATGCCATCTTTATCATCCTACATTACCTACCCTGCTGGCTAAAGTGTCATGGCGACACGGAAAGCTTAGAGGGAAAATGGCGTACCGATTTTCTCGATTTTCTTCAATTAATTGTTCCTTCATGAAGGTTGATGCGTAGGTACCTAGCGAGTCACGGCGGCACGAAAAATTTCGATGGAAAATTGCTACTATGTGTAGATTATGTATATATAATATGATATGATATGTGTTTCTGCGAGATCTGTACCAGCGGGAAAATTGAAATACTCCGAGCTCATTGGCTGTTTGCGCAAGTTTGAATAGGTAGGTACTGAACTGAAGTTCTTTGGGCACAGAATCATGGACTTTGGGACATTATGAAACGTCTCGTGAGCTGGATAGAATAGAGGGATAGGGTGCATTCGAGATTGTGTTCGTCCGGTCCACAGTTTTTCGGTGTTGTGTGCTTTCAGTATTCCGTTCTGCGGCCTCATGTGCTTTCGGTATTTCGATCTGCGGTTTCGTGTACTTTCTATATACCGTTCTGGATGTTTTTCTATGTATAATTAAAAAAAAATATCTATCTATGTAGTGTATTGTATTATGTATATCAGTTACCATAACACAAGCTCTGCTTAGCTTGGGGCTAGATAATGCTGTGTGAATTGTCCAGCATTATTTATTTATTATTTATTATTAGTGACTAAACCTGTCAAAAAGTCGGGCAAAATCGAATATACCTACCCGCGATAAATACCCTTGAATAGTTTAAACGGCATTCTGCGTAATTTTACAAAACTAAACTCTCCCACCTACTAGATTAGATCGGTCGGACTTCATCAATCATCGACGGTCATGGCGTACAGCACTTTCCTATGCAGTCCACCATCCGTCTCCCACAAAGCCTCCACCCGCCAGACCCAGGAATTGCCACCTAAGGCTGATTCAGTCCGTCAAGGCTGATTCAGTCCGTCTTCGCTTCAGTTGAGCTACCTGTAAATTGTTTGCAACAGTCTGCAGTTAGCTCAATTGCTTCAACTGACTGTGAATACTAGTTCTAATTTGTACCTATTATTTGATTGTAATTTTCTTTGTATAAAGTTTTGAATAGTAATTTCATCAACCCATTACTTCGATAGGTACCTACCAATCCTGCATGTGTTTCACACAAGTATGCATATTCAGCAATCCAGCTGTCAAGACTCACGAGAGGCTAGTGTAGAGTTCGCTTTAGATGAGTAATGTACTGCCCAGCCCTCATAAAGGACAGTTATAATAATAATAATAATAATAAATTTATTGCAAATATAATCATTACAAAAACATTACATAATTAATTTGTCAGACATAATGAAATTAGTTTACTACATAATAAAATTCTTGTTCAAACTGTAACACGACTTGCCAGTAAATAATTTATTTATTTAGATAATTGCTCTAAATGGCCTTTATTCACAAAGAAAAAACTAGTATTTACAATTAAAACAATTGAGCTAACTGCATACTGTTGCAGACAGTCTGCAGGTAGCTCAACTGATCCATATCAATACCAGTCGGAAGCGTGCCCAAGACGCTGGCTGCATTGCCACGCTGTATGGTAATGCTGATAAATAGATAAAACACTATATGATCCCACATTTAAAAGTATCTAATGATAATATCAATTGCTGTTCATTAGTCTCGCTATAACTAAAAACGGCTTACCCGATTTAAACAGTTTTTCTGTTTTGTTTGTTTGTGTGATGTTTGTACAGGGGTGGTTTAAAAGCAAAAAAATAATATGTGGAAACGAGATGTAAACTAAGTAGGGGATACAACGTTGTTGGGATGATCTACACTTGCGAGCTTTAAAATGGAATCGCTTCATCGCGAGTTGATCAAATCAATTTTTTACAATCTATGTACAATGAACTATAGATTGTGGTATATCATTTGAAAGGTAATTTTATTACCTTTCAAGTGATATCAAGAAGATTTAAAATTAATTAAATTGGCTACCTAAATTTTGGGAATTACTGCAATAGGTCGAAGTTGCATCTATCCGCTTCTATCGGCGCCGGAGCTGGATTAGCTGCATTTCTCCCTCGTATCCGCTGTTTTAGCTCGTCCCACATATGCCAGATTGGGTTCAAGTCAGAAATAAGGGCTGGCCAGTCTAGTGTGGGAATGCCGACATGGAAGACGTCTGTCGGTACTGTCTAGTCACTGCTGCGGTGTGGCAACGGACATTATCGTGCATTAAATCAAAATTTATCGTCGCCAATAAATCCTGCCTAAGGGAAAACATAACTTAACTCATAGTTCACTGCAAAGAAATTGTAAAAATTTGTCTTGAACAACCCTTGAAGCGATTCCAGTTTAAAGCTCGCAAGTGTAGTTATACATAATTTTTGATTTATTACCGAGTTCAAAACTAAACACAACATAAAACAAAACACGGTTTGATTTAATTAACTTGGGGGCTTTAGAACAAATATTATCGCACCTCTGAATACGTTGTTTGTTCTACAAAATAGAAATGTTTAAATACCTAACTACCCCACCCCTTAAGAGCAGTTTATACAAGTTACTCGTTAACCTGCTTACCTAAGTAAATACCTACGCCAACTGCTTATCGGTGGTGAGAGCAGTGATCAACCTATTTACTTTGAACCTCGAACTCCAACTTTTGTGGCTTTGACACAATTACCTCGTAAATGGTACGAGGTTACCTTTTACTTGAGGGCTTGGAATTTTCTTTAGGACTCCACTCCACCCGATTTTCACTTTCAAGCAAATCGAGTGTACACCAGATTTTCTTGAAAGTAAAACAAGATTCCAAACACTGAAATGCCACTAGGGCCAAAAGTGTGAGGGCTATATCTACATTACCTTTCTAAAACCCTCACAGCCTATGTTTTTTATGGTATATTTCGTTATTAGAAGGGTTCTGAGAAAAAACTATCGTCTAATTCACAAAATGGCCGAGAAAATGGCAAAAAGAATGTTATGTCAACTTTTTATTTTCAATATTCCTAAAATCCTAACAAAAGGTTAGTGTTGCCGCATACAATAAGTTTAAAGTTTAAGTTTTCTGTCGTGCACAAAAAGTGAAACATAGATCGATGATTGAACAAACTTTCATAGTACGAGCCTCAAAATTAAGTAGCTCAAACCACAATTTTTTCTAATTTTAATTGTGTCAAATTAAGGTAATTTTAGCTGTGTGGTGCTGGCTTAGAATTTCATTGTAATTTTCTTTGTATAAAGTTTTAATTAGTAATTTCATCAACCCATTACTTCGATAGGTACTACCAATCCTGCATGAGTTTCACACAAGTATGCATATGCACACAACCCGTGCTGTTGACCTGTGGAATAACACCAGTGTTTTCCCCGGTCGTAAATCCCTTGCATTGGCTTGCATGATAACAGATGCTATATTCATTTCGAAGGAGTCTGTGCTATATTCAATGCAAGGTCGGACGAATTAAGTATTTGACCATTTTAGGTTTTGACCAATCTCAAATTTGACTAATCAAGAATTTGACGAGTGTCTGCGAAACATAGAATGCGAGCTGGCCCTCACCTCAATTCAACAGCCTATATTGGTCCACTGCTGGACGCAGGCCTCTCCCTGATAAGCTTCTTATTGACTGTTATCTCATGCCCATAATCCCCACACTGGGCATGCGCGTTGGGGATCGCAGTTCGGTGGTAGAATTGTTCTGCAGGGGCCGCTGCTGCCCGCCCCCGGTGGATATCCCTCGCCTCTTACGACACCCGCGGGAAGAGTTGGGGTGGTGCAAATCTGTAATCTAAGCCGGCGACACACGGCAATTCAAGTATATTCATGAGTGTATTAATCATAGGTACTATTTTCGCCGCTGACTGGTTCATTTTCTTTGGTATTTGAGGAATTCGTAATCAAAATTAAGACAATGAGCAATTGAATGAAACACCCACGAATACTTACTTATTAAGAATAAGAATAAGAATATCTTTATTTGTAACTAAGATACAGTATTTTGTAGCGATATGCATTTAGTAAGTTACAGTAATTTTCTACTTGCTAACACATTAAGTAAACTTATAAACTGATACTTCTGAATTGAGCAGCTGGTTAGCAGGTTTGCTAGCAACAAAATATTATAGACTAGCTGCATTCTTACTACCCGTTGTCCTATTACCCGTTTTCCCGTAGGAATGAAGTATTTTCCCGCGGTAAAAAGTAGCCTATGTTCATCAGGAATAATGTAAGCTGTAATGGTAAAAGAATTTTTCAAATCGGTCCAGTCGTTTCGGAGCCTATTCAATACAAACAAACAAATCTTGCCTCTTTATAATATTATATTATTAGTATAGACTATAAGTATACTAGCGAATCACGGTGTGGAATGTTTGTAAACAAACCGCCCATACTGACCCTAAAATTCACTCTGTTGCCGCGGTTTTTATACGGAATTTGCATTGGATGTCGATTTGTGACTCTTCAATAAATATTGCTTTCAATTAAGAATACTTGTTCATCGAAAACTCGACGCGAAGTAAAATGACTCTTAGTTTTTGTGTTTTGCTTACAAACAATCCACATCGAGTTAGGCTAGTGTATAATAACTTATTATTATACTAGCTTTTGCGCACGTCTTCGCGCGCTTTTTCTAGATACAACTGTAAAGGCCTCGGTACCGTTTTCTTTGTCCTGCTATGTTATGCGATTTTAAAATGTGTAGGTAAGTAAACAACGAAAACAAAACAATTAAGGAACTCTGGATAAAGAAATCAAAATCTTGAAAGAAGGCCGTTACGGTTCGCAAGTCGAAACAAAAGAAATCCGTTTAAATTACAAGTACCTACCTACCTGTTCAAATTACTGCAAAATTATCTGTGCAGTTGACGGCAGTTGAATCGGTATTTTGTCAGAATCTTTCCAAATTCAAAATTCAAATTCTAACTTTTAGAATACAAATTTTTGTGGCTGAATAACTAGTGACGCCACGTTGAGAGTACATCATTCAAACTGGAATTCGAACTCTAATTTTGAATTACGGCCTAGTTCAAATTTTCTCCAACTGAAAAGCTAAGTTTGTGGCACCACTGTAAGTCAATTGATGATCGCGGAAGAGAAACCAAAAGGTCAATCGATGAACTTTTTTCCTATGAGTTTTTTGTGGTAAAAAAGTTTAGTAACAAAAGAAAGGTATAAAAAAACTGGTACGTAAATTACCTACTTACCATGATTGAGGAAGTTTTGTTCATGTTGCTTGTTTCGTTTTTTACCTTGTTGATTGTGTTGTTTCTTTAATCGATTTAATTTTATTGTGAAGTGAATCTTTATCAAAACAAACTATTTGTTTTGATTCACTTTACCGAGCGCACAGCAAAATTCTTGGAAATTGTATAATATTTTTATTCCATAATAATCCTTAAGACGGCCTGTCAGATACAGTTTGTAGGAAAGTTTAAGATATTCAGTTGTGGCCAGCGAATAGTAGTAGGTACCTACGGCATAGGTAGGTACACGGGGCCCGAGATCCACGTCAACAGCGTCGATCCAAAAATCAGAATTAGTAGAAGAATAATCAAGGAACCTCGCAGCTTCTTTCAGATAATAGAAGAGTGGTCATAGATGTGATTTTTGGCAGCTGGAGAAATATAAATAAAATTCAGTATTCCCTAATAATTTTAAGAAACGATTTCCCTAGATGTCAAC
The DNA here is from genome assembly GCA_963564075.1 of Eupithecia subfuscata. NCBI lineage: Eukaryota > Metazoa > Arthropoda > Insecta > Lepidoptera > Geometridae > Eupithecia > Eupithecia subfuscata. The sequence goes on from OY751117.1 coordinate 10,566,517, forward strand.
TAACGTTTAATGTGAATAAGGTTTTTTGAAGTGAAAACTTCTTTAGCGGCGCTGAGCACTTTTTTTGTATGGGTAAAAACTTTCAAACTCGCGTCAGGGTCACGTGATGCTGATCGAAAAAGCGTAAGATCGAGGGGAAGGGAGAGGAACTAGTATTTCCCACTCTTTCTACCGTGCCTGAGTGTGCTGCTCTGTTTAGGCGGCACAGGGCGCTTGCGCGAATTGAAGTGAAAACTTCTTTAGCGGCGCTGAGCACTTTTCACTTCTGCCGGCACTCCCGGAGTGCTACCTTTTTTTTTATAAATAGGCAAAAAATAGTTCGACCAGATTGAAAGAGCGCGCTATGACTATGCTAAAGCTATGCTAGGCTTAAAGAGGCCTGTCACATTAAAATGGCATACACCTTGACCAGGCACAGTTGGACATGACATCCCAACGTTGTCATTGAGAGGTCTCTACTCTTCCGTGAAAGGCCCGTGCCAAATACAGGTAAATTGGTTGTTTTTTATTAATGCCTCATTTCGGGACTCTACCTAACCGATATAATTGTATTCTCGTGTCTCTGGTTTTTAAATTCATGGCTAGGAGGGACGTGGATCCGAGCGATGGTGTATGTCTACCTCTTGTAAGATGCCTGTGGCGTCATCCTGTCAGGTTCAGGAGCTTGATAAATGACGTAAATTCATTGTAACAATGTCATTGCCATAGGCCGCATTTACTGAGGTAAGACAAGACAAGTAACCTGTAGGTAGAAAATGGGCTTTCAATATTTAAACAAAGAGGTTTAGTTAAATAATGACTTTGTATAGGCGTCTTTCTAAGAAAATGACAGGATTGAAAAAGGTACTTGACACAATTGAAACGCATAGAGAACTGCTACGATTTACGTAGAGGTCTCCGTAGCACGGTCTACGAATAAAATTCAATATATTGCATCATACATTGCATATACAATATATTGTCATTCTACGAGTTAGTTCGAAACTTCTAGTCTCGTCGTTCTATTTTCAAATAGGTATTTAGCTTAGTTGTGATTTGCCTATGGCCAATTATTTATATTTCATTCGAGGTATCACCAAGGAGTTTCGTACCCGGAAGTACATCACTCACACTATCCTCTTTTTTAAGTTCAACAAAGAGGCTCGAGGCATCGAAACCGTCCTTCCAGGTGGAATCAGGCGCGGTCGCAGCCCAAGACTTTGGGGGGGGTCACGCTTGGTGCGGGCCGTAGCCACAAATTCACTTGCAGACGGTTGCAGGCCCCACCCAGAACAGCTAAACTTTTTCGGCGAGCGGAGCGAGCCGCGAAAAATTTACCTTTTTGATAATGTTTCGTGGTGGCGGGCAAAGTGATTTTGAAGACCGAAAACATGACATCCCTTCCCTCAACTCCCAACAATAGTAAGTTTAAGTTATAGCGAGCGAGGCGACTCTCGAAATTGTCGAGATTTTTTCTGATGTTTGAAGAAAAGTAAGCAAGAGTACTTGCTACTACTCTTGCTTACTCTCGCTCGCTATCATAATGATGGCGAGCGAAGCAAGCCCCGAAAATCTTACGAGACTTTGCGGTAGTAAATATAAAGCTACGAATATAAATAAGAGCGAACAGGGCAAGGGACATCAATAAAAAACAAATCGAAAAAGATGTAACGGCGAGCGGAGCGAGCCGCCGAAATTTTTGTTACTTTTTCGGGTGGTTACCCGCCGATAGTATTTTCTAAAATCCAGAAAATACTATCGGCGAGCGGAGCGAGCCGCAAAAATATAATAGTTCCGTTATATGAGCCGTCCAAATGAAGAAACTCAACGAGGATTTAGGTCGTATAGCTTTATGGTCTCAAAATAATGCTCTTGTACTTAACCCCAATAAATCAAAGTTTTTAGTGCTAGGCACAAAAAATCAGATAAAACATCTAGCTAATATTACCCTCGGCCTAAATATATTAGGTCAAAGCATAGAGCAGGTGAACGAAGCTAGAAACCTTGGAATAGTGTTCGATTGTGCACTTAGGTTTGAGCGCCACATTTTGAATTTAGTACAGAATTGTTTCTTCAGACTTAAATTGCTTTACAAAATCAGGCATTATCTTAAGGAAGAGGTTCGTGTAAAAGTCTGTGAAACTCTTATACTGTCTAAACTAAACTATGGGGATTTAGTATACGGTCCGCGTCTTACACACAAAACTAGCCGCCTTATACAAAGAATCCAAAACGCATGCTGTAGATTCTGCTATCATATCCCGCCGCGAACACACGTCACGCCATACCTAAACAACTCATCAACACTAAACATGGCTTCGCGTCGGGCTTTGCATATGGCCACACTGGTTCATGGTGTTCTGACATTCGGAACCCCTACATACCTGGTCTCCAAACTTGATCAATCACGTTCTAAATATAGCACTAGGCCAACTAGGAATTTGTTGCATTACTCAAATCACAAAACAACTAGGTTCCGGGGCAGTTTTAGGTACCAAGCAACCAAGTGTTGGAATAACATTCCACCACCCATTCGTCTGTTAAAATCCAAATTCACTTTTAGAAAACGGCTAAAAAGTGTTATTTTGGATCAACAAAAGTCTGGTTTGCTTGGTTTCGATGCCCCTTTTACATGTTAGATAAACGGTATAAATATTATTTATGTTTTCTTAATATTATTTCCATGTGAGTATAATAATATTGATTACAGATGCACCCACATAGGTATGAACTCTTTATATTTATTTATCTATCTATTTATCTATAAATTATGCACGTATTTTCTTACTAATGCACCATTATTATAACTGAGCGAGTATATTTGATTTTCTGTTCAAATTATTTTGTAATCGCAGGGTCCTTTGATTGTTCTAGTTTTGGTCTGGGCAGAATACCAGCGCCCTCTGTTCACAACAGTTGGCATTATGCTGAGCCTAGGCCCATTTGCTACTGCAGCACACATTGATTAATTTTATTGTTAACATCGTTTGTTAAATGTACCTACTGTATGTGTTCTTATTAGTTTAATTAATTTAAGACTAGGTACATATTTTATTTTGAATGTGTTATGTAAATGTGTGTGTGGTGGCAAATAAATGGTATGTCTATGTCTATGTCTTATATTTTCTGCAGTTTTTTGCATATTGACCGCAAACATGACATCGCCTCCCCCAACTCCCAACAATAGTAAGTTTAAGTAACGGCGAGCGAAGCGAGCCTCAAAATTTTTTGAGGTTTTTTTTCTGATGTTTTGTTGACAAAATAAATGATAGTGAGCGAAGCAAACCCCGAAAATTTAAAAGACTGTGGTGGTGGATATAAAGCTTTGAATATAAATAGGGGCGAGTGGAGCAAGGGAAATAAACTTAATCACAAACTGGTTCAGAAAATAAATAACAGCGATTGGAGCGAGCTCTGAAAATTTTGAAAGTTTGCAGCGGCCAAGAAATATGTTGAAAACCTACAAAATATATATATCAGTGAGTGGAATGAGCCGCAGCCTTTTTTAAAATTGGTGAGGTTCATGCAAGACAAGGAAGCTAACTAATGAGCTATGAACAATTTTTAAGTTTGTCGAATAACAACCAAATATAAGGACAACAGATTGGACCCCATATGGAATCAACGGCGAGCGAAGCGAGCCGCGAAATTTTTTATGATCTGGCTGTGCGTGTGAGTTGTTTGGTATTAGATATTTTGCAGTTGCACCTAAAACGGAGGAGGAATCCCGCACTAAAGCAAGCCAGAAGCTTATCGAAACAGCAGAATGCTATCAGAGGCTAGCAGAGCTTGCTGCGACAATTTTTGGTTTTTGTTAGATATTGCGCAATTTTTTAGAAAATTTGGCAGTGACCTAATGCGGGGGGGGGGGGGGGGTCGAGCTTTGGAACATAGTTAGAAGGAACAAATGTTATCAGCGAGCGGATCAGAACGCGAAAATTTTGCTGTCTACTAATTTTTTGCGCTAGTTGACAAAGTGACCTCGGAGAAAATTAATTGAGTAACAATTTTGTGCTTTTTATTGTGGTGGTTGGATTGATACAAACTGACATTAACGGACCAGCCAGACCACTAAAAATAGGTAACGTTACCTCTGCGCTGACCAAAACACAGGGCTCAAAACAACAGTAATATTGGCGAGCGGAGCGAGCCGCGATTTTTTTTTTTGCTGCAGTTGGTAACCATTTTCAATGTAACGGAAGTAAATAGGAAAAAATAATCATCAAACTATGGGTGGCAATTTTTTAAGTACCTAAACTAAGATTTTGGGGGGGGTCATGACCCCCGTGACCCCCCCCCTGGGACCGCGCCTGGGTGGAATGCAATAACAAACGCACTCACTGAATCATCGCTATTCGAAATTTAAAAAATAAAGCACTGCTGTTTCATGTTTATGTACGATACATCCGGATTTTTAAGTAATAATAAACGTAATGTAAGTAAAATGTTCTTTAACCCTTTGCTTTGATGTATCACAAAAATGTGTGTATAAAATGCCTTTATTATTTTTAAAGGCACCAGCTGGTTTTATATTTCAAACTTCGATGAGTCAATTCATTACATTGCCTACATAATATCTGTAAGGTAAGCGTAAAAGGTTCACGACGTCAACTATGACATTTTTGCACCATAAAAATCTAAAATACTATACGACGACCGATGTGCGGGCGAAGGTCCGCCTGCATCGCAAGAGGTGGTCAATTCCCGCCTTGGGACAAAAGTTTGTACGATCTTCAAATATTTTTTCCGGGTGCTCTGGGTATTTCCAATGTATATAGTATATTCCTATTCCTATGTATGTATATATATTCCTATATTTCTATGAAATGTATTGCATTAAGTTTATCAGTCACCTAGTACCCATAATAACGTATTAAGCTCTGCTTAGCTTGGGGCTAAATGATGCTGTGTGGATTGTTCAGCATTATTTATTTATTTAATGTTTATTTAGTATACAAAATTTGTGTAATAAATAAACTGGGTAGGTACTCGTACATTATATTTAACTGAACCAAAGAGGTTACGCAAGTCCTGAACTTCATCGAAATAGAGTTGCGTAATAATGAGGACAGAATCAAGTCGGAAAGTTCCCGTTCCACACGTTTTAGTACCTAATTAAAACGCCAGTAATTTAGTTCTACTACCTCACGATGTATCCCGTCAGTAGACGGCACTTCGACCTAACTCAAAAACTCGACGAAGTGAAACATCTCGACAAGTTCAGAGCGTTAGCAGTGTTTATGCCACTCTTGTTGGAAGAGTTACAGTCTGTCTCTAGACATGCTGGGCAGGATTCAGGGCTTAGTGAGAGGGGCGAAGATTCGAGACAAAGGACTACAAACGACTAGTTCTGTTTGTATGTTGCTTCCTATACAATACAATGAAATTTATTGCAGAAACTGTTTATAAGAAGATCTTAAAAGCTAGGTGTTTATCCATTACAAAACAGTTTAGCCATTAATTATGGACGTACAATATTTATCTTATGAAACTAACTAGGTAATTTATGTATTATAAAATTCTTTAATGTCATAAAAACCTTTATCTACGGAGATTTGTCTTCAATTTACTAGTAGGCAGTTCTCTTATGTCTCTAGGAATTTCGTTAAATACTTATACAAAAAATCAGTTTTAATATCATTTATTCCTGAACGATTACTCTAGGGCAATAGAATATTCAGTTCTAAGCAATGATAGTTTGATATAATCATAATTTTAACGTGACGTGTGGTTCTGATAAAGGTGGTCCTCGTGTATAAGGCTCCCTTTTTTCATTTTATTTAGCCAATCGCATCGTCTTTGTTTTCAAGAACGAATGTGGAATCATGAAGAACCGCCCAAGCATTTCAACCAGCTCTAATAAGCAAAACCACAAAAGTTGTCTTGATCCACACATCCATTGAGTTAAATGATTTTTTTGAGTAGCTACTAAGTACTTAATCACAATAATTACAGATGGGCGTGCTAGGAAGCACTCTAGTACGCCCGCGACCAAGCCCAATGCTAGATAAATCGCATAACAATTGCGTATAGACGCAATTTTTAACATAATGGCCAGATGACTTATTATTTAATTATATACCTACTTAATAGTATTTTTATCTGTTCCTCGGTGAGACAAAATTGTGCTATGTCAAAAAATTGAAGCCAAGCAGGTACAAATCTGAGTACGTCCACCTTTCGTCCATACTCAAAGTGGTAAATTCACAGGACGTTAGGACGCAGATTTAGACCACTGGATTGGGGAAAGTACTGATTTAGTTCCGTTACGATGCTTCAAATTCAAGGCGGTGGGTATTGCGGTATTGCGGTGGGTATTGGACCTGCTTGCTCTAATTTAAAAAAAACCGTATACTTAAAACTATGGTGTGGATTTTTAACGGAGAGAAACTAGGTTGTCAATACGATGCCATGTCCAAATAGCAAGTCCAAATCCACTTTAGTTTGGCTGTCCCACGTAAAAAAAGCGTCCTCTTTTACTTTTTTCTCACACATCTACTGTACCCTTGAATTTTTTTTTTGTCATTATTTTCTATTTGTCTTGTGTACCTATAGTTTTCGTTTCTGATATATTTTAAACCGATCGTACGTCATCACCACTTTGGTGCATGCTGAAAATCAGTGTTGTGGGTTACTATTATACTCACAACATTCAGCTGAGCATGGACCTCTTCTGATAGCGCAGTACACTTGGCACCGATCTAAATACATTTCCATTATTGATTTTTAAGGAAATCATGATAGTTTTTAGTTGGCCTCGTTTTTTTATTTCTGTTAATTTATCTATACTGTTCATCGATCAAAAATTTCCGGCCGGCGGCCCCCCTTAGATGCACAATGCGCGCCCTGAAAACGTCAGTATCAAAAGGTATCCCATTTGGCATTTTGGGATACCTTTTCAACTAGTGTCATTTTAGCTCTCGGACCGAAAGCATGGTCAAGTGCTCGTATAAAAAATGCAATAATCGACCGTCCAAGCAACAGAAAAAGGATGGCATTTCTTATTTTCAGTAAGTTTAAATGTAATTTTTACCTGTGTATTGTGATATGAGCCAATTGAGCCTTTTAAACTTGAGAAATTAGCATTAAATATTGTTGTTGGGTTTGCCTATGTAAAAATATTTATTTTGTTCTAAGTTGATGAATGGAGCGGCTATTGTTTCTAATTTTTTTTTATTTAATAGTAGGTAAAATAAATAATGTGTTCATATGGCGTAAGTTTAAAAGTATTTTATAAGATCCTAGTTGACTTGAAATAACGTTTTTTTTGGCCCATAGAAAAACTCTTACGAAGCCGTAGACACTAGTTCTTTTAAATTTAAAGTACCTGCCTGAAATTGTATTTTAGGTTTATTTCACTAGCTTTTGTTAACTTATTTATTTTATTGTATGTCCGGAATGACCCTTTTGTTTGTTGACTGTTGCGTCGCTAATTTATAGTTGTATCAATAAATGATTCGTTATTTTTACCTGAATTCTGTTGATTGTATAATCCTTATAAAAATAAACAGTGTGTAAATTATTTTTAGGTACCTTCCTACCTACTTACAAAATGAAATAAAATAAATTCGACTCCACTAATCTCTTGTTCCGTATGCAAAAAACTTGACAGGCTCTGCGCAAACTGTCTGCGTCAAAACAAAACGTGGACACTTTTGAGTGTCATTCTTGTAAGGTTCTAGGTATCTACGGGGGAGGCCGCATACTTGATCGATGATACTGTTATAAGAACAAACGTATTTCATTTCATTTCTTTTCAGTTTGTTCGAACTATTTTTTGACATAAAAAAATCATTTTCCGAACTTCAAGGTAACAAATAATGAGGTGATTTTTAATAAGGTTTCAATGCTTAACGCTTAGTATCGACGATTAGATCTCGATCGGATAAACGATTAGATCTGCCTTAATTGAATCCAAAAATCATGTACATGCAATGACATTAAAATCACCTCTAACTGTCAATATTTGAATTTCGAATTTCGATCGTTCTATATTCAAAACGTCTGTGAAACGTTTTCGATCTTTGTTTTATCAGTGGCATCATGTCGTTCTGATCCAAATGCATTTTAAAACTTTAAACACAGGGGGCTCCTGAAATTAGTAGTACCTAGGTATTGTATGTAGTATGATGTACATGCCTCATACTACAATACTTACTGCTAATTTCATTGTGGTATTTTAGCTCAATAGGTAAGTATTACGCCCATATCGGCAGTCGAGGCGCTCAAGTAATTAAATAGCCGATGAATGGAAATGAGGTAGGTAATCGAACGTGTTGCTATGATAGGTAATACTCGTTTATATCAAACATCAAATCATCCTGTAGCTTTGATTTTATCAAAGTAAGCCAAACACCTATGATATTTACATCTTATAAATAAAAGAAAATTTTGTAACTGCCTTTGGTAACAGCTCGGTGCATTATTTAGCACAAAACTGTAGCACTCCTTTCGAAATTCAAATGGCTGTTCAAAAATAGAACGTCGCCAACTCGGCGGGGGAAGAGAACCGCTACGGATTAAATTGAATTTCATTGCATTGATTGAAAATGGAACGGGTTTGATTTCACCTCTAGAGAAAACCCACCAACTCGAAAGTTAGGAGGAAGTTCAAACAGGTGGGTAGCATATTATATTCCGATTTTGAATGCATCACGATTTATTTATAGGTACCTAACCTACTACTCAATCGACCTAACGAGTCACGTGTTTCAAAACATCAGGTAGGTACCTAGATATTAACAAAAATTGGGTGATTTTGTGAATGATGTTATTTTATGATCAGGAATTTTGCCCACGCTGAGAAAATTGCCGCTTACAGAGCCTTGAGACAAAAATTGAGCTCGTGTTAACCCCTGTGGTGCGGAAAGACCGAGAGCTGATGTGTGTCATCATCATCATCATCATATCAGCCCTTGTCGACCCACTGCTGGGCATAGGCCTCTCTATGTTTATGCCATTCACCTCGATCTTGTGCTAATCTGGGCCAGGTGTAGCCTACGGTTTTGCGTATGTCATCGACCCATCGCGCCGGTGGACGCCCTCTACTCCTACAACAGTCTCTTGGCCACCACTCAGTCAGTGTGTGTCATGTGTGTCAACTGTACATAAAACAACACTTTGACATGTATGGCATCTTCGAATAAAAAAATGTTTTATACTAAATCGAATCTACAAATACACAAGCTGCGCCCCGCGGCTTCGCTCGCCTTGAATTTTCTTTGCTAGAAACCTCACGGAGCCCGAGACCTTTCCAACGAACGCAAAACCGTGGAAATCGGTTCGTGCGTTCTGGAGTTATAGCGTCAGGAAGGAAAACCCGACTTATTTTTATATAGTAGATAAAATAATAAATATGTACCTAATGCTGGACAATTCACACAGTATTGTCTAGCCCCAAGCTAAGCAGAGCTTGTGTTATGGGTACTAGATAACTGATAGACATAATACAATACACTACATAGATAGATATTTTGTATTATACATAGAAAACATCCAGAACACCCTGAACAAATATCTGCAGATCGTACAAACATTTGTTCCGAGGCGGGAATCGAACCCGCAACCTCCTGCGTCGCAGGCGGACCTTCGCCCGCTGCGCCACAGAGGTCGTCAAATATACAGATAATTATTATTAATAAACAGTATACAGATAATTATAATCCTGGAATCAAACATAGGCTACTTTTTATCCTATAAATCAGTTCCCATGGGATATAAATCACCTTTTAACGTTTCCATTCTAATTCTAATTCTGAGTGGGGGAACTGGGATCTGCACTGACATCTCGCTTAGGAGTGTATTGTGCATTGTCCCCCTGCCTAACCAGGCCCTAACCAGCCCAGCTCCTTGAAGTACCGGAGCAGGACTTTTGGCGATTGACAGCTTCGTTTCAGCTTTTCTGTGGGTGAGGACGGGTTAGATCCCTCTATGAGAGTCTTCAATCCCGTTACACGTCTGGCCTCCTCTATGGCCGTGCAGTGAACCACTACATGTTCCACAGTCTATTCTTCCTGGAAGCAGCCGCGACATAGGCTACTGTCTGAGGCTCCAGTCTTGAGCAGATGATGGTTCAGTTCACAGTGACCTGTGATGCTTGAGCAGCGTGTTCGTGGTTATTCTATCTTTGGAGGGGAATATTGATCTTGTATGTTTGCAGTCTGTTCGACGCTCCCATAATTTTTGGTGTTCTTTTTCTGAGTTTAGTTTTAGTTTGTTTTTTACTTCCGCTGTGGGCGGATTTGATAGACTGATGTCCTGTTTTGTTGGGGTCTGTCTCGCTCCTTCTTTTGCTAGTCTGTCTGCTTTTAAGTTGCCTGCACAGGATCGACTCTCTGTCCATTCAATGCTGACTTTGTTATGTTCAGAGAGACTTTGAAGAGCGTTGTGGCATTCTACAATTGTTTTTGATCTCGTTTCTGTCCTATTGAGTGCGTTTATTACTGCAGCGCTGTCAACGAAAGAAAGCGGAAGACCAGCTGCAGCGGGCAGGTCAACTCTTTGATAGTTGCCTCCCTAAGCATATGATTTGCCGCCAGTTGGAGTGCCAGTGCTTCGTTTCCATAGAAACAACGCGTGCCAAGCCGCGGGCGGCAAGTACTAGATAAGGTGAGGCAACGGCAGATGCTGCCTGAACTACACTTTAGTGCCCAATCGAACGACACTTATTAGGTAGGTACAAACCCTCGCCTCGGCCTCGTGTACGCCTACGATGGCCAACACAATTAAGCCAGTGATACACGATTAAACATTGAGGGTATGAGATGTAGGTGTTGGGGCCACAATAGGATGGGACAACAGATGGCTATTGATTGGCTATTTTCGGGAAAACAATCGATAGTAAACGAAAAAACATCAGGGCAAGCACGTTCATAAAACTGTATTTTTTATAACACTATGAATTCTTGTTTCTAAGGTGGTGAAATAAATAAATAAATAAATAATGCTGGACAATCCACACAGCCATCATCTAGCCCCAAGCTAAGCAGAGCTTGTGTTCTAGGTACCTACTAGATGACTGTTATACTTAATACCATACATTAGATAGATATATATTTTATTATTATACATAGCAAATACCCAGTACCTATACCCGGAACAAATATTTGCAGATCATGCAAAAAAATTCACAAGGCGGGAATCGAACCTGCAACAATCGGTCGTCAAAATGAAAGTAGCATCTACACTCAGAACAAAAATTTTTGTGACACTAAAGGAACCATTTAAAGTTCCTTATTTTTCAAGAATCAGTGGGTATATCCTACTAAGCTTAAGAGAGTCGTTCTGCTCCCCACTGTCTTAAAATTCATTTATTCACATAAAATTTAACTACATCTATCTATACTTAAAACTTAAAACTCAACAGCCGTAGCATCATCAGAGTCCTTATAGTTTTCATTTCCATAATTCCATCCATCACTTTCTTCGTATTCATAACTAACTTCTGTATCTACAGGCTGAAAATCACTTTGATCGTCACTTATTTCTGCATCTTGAGGATAGACTTCTATACCATTAAAGTGGGATTTTAGAGCTTGGTACTTGTTGTATAAGTTCTGATCTACAATGACAGGTTCTTCTTGTGCCTGGTTATAGTCGTTTGATGTGTATCTCTCAGCAAGAGGTTCTTTGACTCTTGAATCTTCTCCATTATCATAATCTAATTCATTTTCACTATTGTCTGACTCTTCCGTTTCGTAAACATCATTTTTTTCATCATCATTATCATCTTTTTCAGATTCATCGTCACTATTTTCATTCCCGTACCCACTTAGAGCTTCGTTTTGTGAATAATACACATTAGAACTATCTTGCGATAGTTCTTCATTTTTTGGGTTTATTTGAACTTGACTTATTTCACTTTCTACGCTATCGTATTCTTCCGCACTGTTGTTTGCTTCTTCAGAGTCATCATCAACAATGGGTCTATATTTATCTATTATTTTTGGAATATCTTCTATAGTTGGTCTATTATCATCACTCACTTCATTTGGTATAGTTTGTACAGTAACAACAGCATCATAAGCGACTCCTGGATTACCAATCAGCACAATCACAACGTATTTGTAACCAGGGCCTCCATCGGCTATATTCGCTTTAAGGTCTGTACCAAAATCTATGCCACTTACTCTCACATGGGCTATATCGTCTCCAGTACCAACCGCAGGGTACCTGAGGGCCACTGATCCTCCAGGACTGGATAGTCTGATCTGTTCTGAGTTGACCTTCTCCAGTTCTTCATTACCAACGTCCAGTAGAAACACATATGGGTATTTGTGGAGCGGAGTGGATGCTACGAGTGGTAAGAGTAATAGCGCCAGTACCATCGCGGTGACTTGATCTTAATGCCAGATTGTGGTAACTAAATGCTTATATAATCTGGTTTTCACGGTTGAAGTGTGTTTATTGTTGTTTTTGTTCGGTGGTTAGCACCGTGACACGTTCAATGTCGGGTAATCTTCATTCAATTGATCGCTTGATCAGGGAAATGTTTTTTTCCTTATTGACTTTTCAAGTTGGGCTCTTTGTTTTGGGCCTTCTTGTGGGACCAATAGGAAGAATGAATAATGTAGATGATATTGTCTATGGCGCAGCGCATCAGCATTGCCATACAGCGGGGCAATGCAGCCAGTAGCGTCTTGGGGACGCTTCCGACTGGTATTGATATGGATCAGGTGAGCTACCTGTAGATTGTATGCAACAGTCTGCAGTTGGCTCAATTGTTTCAATTGTAAAGTACTATATAGTTCTAATTTATTTCTATAATTTGATTGTAATTTTCTTTGTCAATAAAGATTACTAATCAGATTAACTTACCATTAATTTGGGCTATGTAATGCATAATGCAGCCATGCAGGCTATTTAGGTCTAACTCAATGATGGCCCCTAAGTCCCTACTGGTCTCGGGGCACCATTATTTTTACTGTCGAAGAAAATATTTACCGTTTATTTACTTAACACATAAAGTGAGTAAACATAGTTGACGCAAATTGGCACAGATTTTACAAAAATAATAAAACAAATCTTCGTAATCACAGCTTTATTTCATACAAAATTGCCTTAAATCATAAAAATCATGTGTCTGACACCAATGTTTATCACATATAAATCAACTGATTTATAAAAACATTTACAAAAATCATGATAAATCTCTCAAAAAAAAAAAATCGGACATCATTAAAAATTACTAGAAGTAAAAACAAGAGACCTTTAGATGGCAAGATCTTAAGTATGACAAAATACATCTATAACCGAATCACAATAAAAAATTAATGAATGTCTTTTCACTTACATAAACTAACATAAGAAATAACTGATCAATTTATTTCACAAATTCACACAAATTTCATGAAAAGATATTACGATTATAAATATATAAATTATCGGTTCCTACCTACTCTCAATATATAATTTTAATATATTTTTAAGTAAAGCATTATTAATATTCTGAGGAATAGATATAACATGATACCTAATATTATGTGATATTAATTACCTGAATACACTAACAGAGGTAATACGAAATAAAATCATGAAATGTATCAGAACATCCGCACACAGTGCACCGATGTTTCTCCTAAAATTGATAAATAATTCCATAAACAATTCCTGCGAACTTGTTTTCGTAATACATTCTGTCAAGAAAGTATCGGGAATGGATGATTTGTTTACGGTTCCAAATTCAATTTTTTTTTTTGTTGTTGTTAGATTGGCACAACTGTTTTCCATTTTGGCGCGGAGTTTTAGTTGCATCTGTTATTTTTATTTATATTAAATACAGTGCTGTTTTTAGTAATATCATATCTAGTGTGTATTCGCGGCGAGAACTGAACTCAATTCCGGAAACAGCGTTTAAAAAATGTTTTGATGATTGGATTATTCGTTGGCGTAAGTGTATCGTTTCTGAAGGAGCATACTTTGAAGGTGATAAAATAAATTTGGGTGAATAACAAATATTTTGTGTATTATTTATTATTGATCTTTTCCCGGTACTTTCTTGACAGAGTAGTATAATAGCAACGAGCATACCTAAAGGTGGTTACGGAGCGTAATGTAAGATGTAACATGTTACACCGCGTGTAACGAGACTGATAACATGATCAGTTGGCTAAGTTCTAGGTAAGTAAAGTACTAGTATAGTACCTACATATTATGTATAAATACAACACTTAAGTTTAATAAGATTAACAGGTAAGATATCAAGGAAGAGAAGTATTGTCGTACACAATAAAGCTATTCATTACGGATTTAAGCGGGTGTTCAACGAAACTTATTTGTGTTGGAAGAACACCAAAGTTTCATTCGCAATGAAGAACCAGCTTACATCCTTATGGCGAATAATTTAATCATTAAGCTATACAAAGGAATTATCAAAAAATCGGACCGCTGGTAGACGATACCTATCACAAGCTTTTATTTATTGTATCTGTAATAGTTTTGTTTTGTGTTATTCAATCAAAAATCTTCTTTGGAGAGCTTGGTGGCCACCAATAGGAACTAAACTCTTGAAACAAGTATCTGCCTAAATAATACAGTACAAAACTATTAACGATACATTTAAAAAAAGCTTATGATAGATATCGTCTACGCGCGGTCCGATTTCTTCCGATGGTTGGAGGTCCGATGCCTTTGTATAACGTAATTATAAAATTAAATATGTAGTGGCGCCACTATCCACCCTACTATTCGCCTTAATGAATTCGTTAAACTACGATAGTTATAATATAACAATGACGCTACCTACGAGTACATTATATGGAGGTAGGTAATTTTATACAATTAGCTGCAAAGAAATTTCGATTGCCAATTTTTATTTATAATCTAAAATTTAGAAAGCACCAATATTTATAAAAATAAGCCTCGCAGGCATTGCTACTTTTTGATAATTATAATCCAAAGGGTAATTACTTATTATAACCTTATCTTTTAGCATATTAGTTTAATCCACATTAAATTGAAAATGAACGACATTAAATATCTAGTAAATTGATAACATGAGCTATTAATTTTAAGTTCTAACGAGACAATTTTATTTTTATTCTTCCCAAGCAATAACTTTCAAACAAAAACTAAGAGCCGAAGTAAAGCTCAAATTTTGGGTGCAAGACATTTATATGACCCAAGATCGGTTTCAAACAACATAAGATGATTTTATTGCGAGTTGGTAGGTATACTAAAAGGGAGAACCTTCACAATATCTCCAGCCAAATTCGATGTGAGATGTTAAGTAACATCTCACATACCTAAACTAAAAATCACCTTGTTGCCGTGAATTTTTACACGCAATTGATATTCCCTGTTGATTTGAGATCAGTCCTTCAATAATATTGCTGACAATTTATTCTATCTGTAACTTGACGCCTGACGAAACATGGGAATTTTAGTTCTTCTTCAAATATTAGTGAATTTGGCTGGAGTCTACGTACTTACTCGGAACAAAATATGTAGGTACAGCAAAATTACCGCAAAGACCTCAGTTGCTTATTCTGGCTATTCAAAGACGCCTGCGCCCTATCAGCCTGGTGTATCATCTGATCCAACTTGCTCATCTGAGAGTTAACCGCCTTAGATATGTCCACAACGGTTGCCTTACTCACCAACGACGTATTTTCCGTTTCCTCCATAACTTGGAGATCATTCAAAGCTGAATTTATGTCACTTTTCCCGGCACCGCCATTTTGATTTGGCCTTCGTGGTGTCATTTCAGTGTCATCCGGGCCCAGGCCTTCGTTGATGGATCCTAGGTCGCGTGGTGGAACGTAATCCTTGTCGTAGTTCGTTTGTCCTACGTAGCTAGGTTCAGACGAGTAAGAGAGATTCCCTTTTCCGGAAGTTTTGATGCGAAAAAAGTTGGTAAGGCTGCCACAAACGCCCTGGAAAAAGCAAGCGAAAATTTAGTGGTTTTGTTTGTGGCACGAATTACGATGAATGTGACTACTCCTTAAATAACAGAGCTGGTGATGACGGTAATCATTTGATCAGACCGTATACGTCCACTGCTGAACATAGGCCTCCCGAAAACGACGCCACGAATACTGGTCCTGAGCCACCGCCATCCGTGGAGTCGCAAAATGATCAGAACACGACAATTTATACTTATTGCAGGAACCTACAAGACTTCACTTTTGGTAAAGAAAAGATAAATTTGCGCCTAACAAAGCTGTAACAGCAACTGCTGAAGAGCCGTTGCTATATTTTTATTTTGTTCACCTTTAACTTGTTAATTTTGGTTTGAGTAGAATTTAAAATTGTATTTAGCTCTGCAAGTCCACTGGTGCCTTCCTTAATTGCGTCATCGAGCATTGCAGTATTCTGAAAAGTAAACAAATGCAGATTATACCTACGTTGCTATTAGGTATGTGTTCGTTCTCGTGTTTTGTTTTATTAATGTACATGTTTAAAAAATAAAGCAATCAATAATTTGTGTCTTGGAAAGAGTTCTTACAGTTTTTACTCACCTCTGCAGTTTTGATTTCCACCTCTTCAAATTCTGTGACATCGAGATGTTTATTTTTTGCCAGGAACTCTTCTTTGTCTGGTAATGGCTGACCAAATAATTCTGCTCGGCAACACGCATCCTCATACGCTTTTTGAGACATTTTGAGCACTAGCACACCTATTTCTTTGTAAAACACTCAACTCAAACTAGCTAAAGGGTAAAATCCTTGACCTAAATTGGTTTTAGTAGGGAAGAGTGAGCTTCTTTGTAGAAAGTATTGATTTTCACCAAACTTACATAGATGAACGAAAGTTGAACCAACTGACTGTGACGCAAATTGTTTTTGTCTAGTGCTGATAAGTAATATATTGTGCCAGCAATATAATATTCTAAATCAAAACGATTACTTGCAGATAACTAAAAGAACGAATAAAATACGAACTTGAAAAAAAAGCACATAAATTCCAATATTTTGTGTTCTGAAGATTTAAAATTCCCGCACATTCATTTTCAATGGTGCCAGCTAAAAATATTTGTAGGTAGGTACGTACGCCATGATTTTTTTTTAACTTCTTACTACTTGTACTTGGTTTACCAGCCTTGTTTCTATCGAAGAAAGTTGATAAATATTTGGCTTAGAGTGCATTTTACACATCACAAAATAAAACCATATTATGTGCCCTCTCGTTCCACATTTTTTGAATTGGCAACATATTCAACACATCTGCAAGTCAGCTGCAAAGTTCAATGACCTAATGAGTGAACTAAGGTGACCCTACCAAACCAACCTGTCAGCAAAAATTATGAATGAGCCAGAAAGAGACGGCTACGCTATCCCATTTCGCTTGTTTGGACGGATAAATAACAGAATAAACTCTAACTAGGTGCGGTAGAGACCAATTTTGCGTGGGTTATTTTTACCCGGCAGAAGTTCTTTCGTCCTTTCTTTTGACATTCGTTTTTGACTTGACAGTTTGGTTTGGCTTTTGTTATTTTGTGTGTGTTTGTGTCTCAAACAAGTGGAGATTACATTCCAGAATTAAATGCTCAAAAAATCATTTTCCTCGATACTTTTGAGTGTGCAGACGTGTAATTTTGTTAAAATATCGTCGTGCAAAATGGCTTCAGGTGGTAAGTAACAAAAAGTAATACATAATTAAAGTTCTCAAACACCTAGTGAAGAATTAGCGGTTGGTATCTTCCTAAAAAATTTAAAAATGGAAAGCCCTATAAATAATCTTACTAGAACACCTGTATTGTGTCGCCCTCGGCTGCAAGCAAAACATCAAGAACAAGCACATCGGCGTAGACGTGGCTTAGATACTTCGAATTAAAAAATGCTGACGCGGCTTTTTATAAAAATCTATCACTGGCCAGTAAAAAAATTACTTAAGTAAATAAGTAGGTAAAAAAAGTTTTCTACTCAAAAAGTTTTTAGTACTTAACCTTACTAAGGTCATAAACAAACTCCTTCAATCTTTAGAAGTTTTGATGAAAAAAATAATTAATGACAAATGTCTAGTAAAGGCAAACAAAATTGACAGGAAAACAAGCTAAATACTAACTGAAATTCATGTGAATTATTTTCTGTGTATCTTTTCTCTTCTGCTGCACCATGAAATGAATAAAATAATAAAGTTGCCACGCCATTGTGTGAAAAAAATATTTTACTCAAATTTTGCTCATAAACGTGAGTGTGATTTATTTGAAAAGTCCACAAATTAAAATAACAAAACTGGAGGTTTATATTGATGGAGACCGATCCTCTAAAAGTTATATATCTGGTTCGTATTATGATTATTTGACACACATTTAACTTGTAAAACCAGTTACCAGAGACCCATGTTACAAGTTTGTATTGAATTGTTACTTAGTGCGTTGATTATATTATTTAATTTTAGAAAGCACACCCTTATACAGAGAGGGTTTAAACTGTAACACTCAAAGACGTGGTATAGGATAGGTATCACTTCAGCAGGGTTGATGCAAATCATGATTTAAGAAAAAAAACAATAACACTGATACACTGTACCTACCTACCTTATGGTAAATCTGTTCAATAAATAAAATTATATAGTTAAGTCAATAAGAAAATTAGAAAGTATAAATATGTATAATGGTACCTACTTTGTAGCCTTTACTGATGTAAAACTCATTTTATTTATATTATTTATTTATTTAATGAATTTGATTTAAATTGGATTTATTTCATTTAAATCAGATTTTTAAAATTTTTATGAACAAATCAAATCAATTATATTGCTTTGTTCTATCCAGTTTTAAGATGTTTATGGGTAAATTCAAAGGTTTAATCACACAAAGTACCTACTATCAGAAAGAGAAGACAATAAGATTGAAACATATTCATAAAAACAACAAAAACATTTGATTTAAATCGTGATTTAAATCATCTCAACCCTGCACTTCGGCAATGATAATGATAACTTCCACATTATTCAAGAGTACCTACCTTTTATTCTCATTTAAATGTTATGTGAATCTATAAAAAAAATATTTTCAGTACCCCTGACAGCAGAGAAACTAACAAAGTTTCGAAATGACTACTACTCCGACCCCAAAAACGAGTTGGCTCAGAATGTGTGCACCCGGTTCGATCCATTTGAGGTTGCCATCTGCAGAAAGAAAGCTGACTCAAGCCTACACGTCTACAATATCAAGGTATTATAATTTAAGAATACCATTAACCATCATCATCTTCGTCATCAACCTATATTTTGTCCACTGTTAAACATAGGCCTCCGTTGGCCTCCTAATGAGTGCCCTGTCTTCAGAGTGTGTCAATGCAGACCAGACACAGAGCTTAGGGCTCTGTATCTGCTGACAAGGAGAGATAAGTTATTAGTGTCTGTAGAGCATTATAATACTACAGTTAACATTAACAATAATTGCTAAACAAATACTTACAATTTTTTTAATTATTGAACGAACAGGCTTAAATTATAAAGGGAAATACATGTATCAGATAGGCCAACTTTCCAATAGACATTGTTTGACATATTCATCTCCTTAATACTAGTATATAAATAACTACTAAACTAAGGAGTACCTGCTATAAATCTTTTAAAACTATCATGGTTATGTTATACGAGTACTAAAGAACATCTTTATTCACAAAGAAAATTACAATCAAATAATAGAAATAAATTAGAACCAGTATTTACAATTGAAACAATTGAACTAGCTGCAAACTGTTGCAAACAATCTACAGGTAGCTAAACACACTAATAATGTCATTTACAATGGGATATTTACCATGATTAGAGAAAGCTCAAAACTCAACTCGTGATGAATATCCCGTTATAAATGACTTGAATACCTGCTGCCTAGAAAAGTATAATACATATAACAATTTCATTTTATTCTCATTTATTCGTAAATCTCGTTTATAAAATACATTTTTTACTACAGAAAATAAAATATTATAAAACTATTCTACAGTAAAAAATATATCAAACCGGTTAATCACCGGCCGCGAAGCTAGGCTCAAGCGGTCGGTGACTAGGGCTGCAGAGAGAGGAACTTCCTGACGATGCGCGCCGAGTCCAGGAGTACCGCCTTTTGAATCTGGCCCTTGATCCAACTTCCTAGCGAGAGTCATTTTATTTATTATTAGCTTCTGCCCGCGGATTCGCACGTTTTTTTTTTCGGGATAAAAAGTAGCCTATATCCGTCCCCGGAATACCATTTACTTGCCTGCCAAATTTCATTAAGATCCGTTCAGCCGATTAGGCTAGATTTAGTTTACTTATGTATGATATACAATACATGCAATAAATTGATTATGATTATGATAACCTGTTAACATTTTAAAATTTAAGTATGATTGTTTGTTATCCCTAAGACGTAAAAATAAAAATAAATAAAATAGGCGTGAAAAAGTAATAGAATTAATAATATTAGTATAGATTATGTATATTAAGTAGTATGAATTCGTATGAATAAGTACCAGCCAAAGTCCAGTTACATAGAATTGCATCATCCATCATCTATCATTATGCAATTATTGCATTAATCATTTTGCTTGTTTAACAATTTACCTGCCACTTTTACTTTATCAGACAACCTAACAATAGACAATAAGCAGTGTTGATTTATCAGATTAGAAAAGCAGAGTCATTGTGAATCAGTATGTAGGTATTAACTTTGATATCAGCTGATATTATACTACCCGTAGTGTATAGCCGTCGCGTCTGCTCATTATGTGACTGAAGGCCATTTTCTACCAAAGTACAGCTAAGAAATGTAAAAATAATAAATCAATACTTAATGCTGGACAATTCACACAGCATCATCTAGCCCCAAGCTAAGCAGAGCTTGTTTTATGGGTACTAAATAACTATTATAGGTACTTAATACAATACACTATGTACATAGATATTTTTATGACGACCTCTGTGGCGCAGCGGGTGATGGTCCGCCTGCAACGCAGGAGGTTGCGGGTTCGATTCCCGCCTCGGGACAAATGTTTGTACGATCTGCAGATATGAATGGACGGCGCGGCGATCGAGAAGACGTACTTATCCATTTGTTTTTATTACTATAAACATTGGTGCGTGAACGGTGGTCCCTAGATGTTACTAGAATAAATGATTCTTAGAACTTCCGCCGTTCGGCCGTTTATGCAAGAAAAACTGACACACAAACAGACCAACGTATTTATATAGTTTTACGTTTAAAATATTAGTACGGAAACCCAATGGTGCCTTTCCAGAGCCGTGTGGAAAAATTCACCAATTTACTTCAGCTTTGTAGGTACCCTAGCGCAGCTCTTGTGAAATGTAAAATCGAGAAATGTCGGCCTAACTAGATGTTATCAATTCATTGTGGTTACCAGCTAGTGAAAACGCTGATAAGACTGTTTTCACATGACCCACCCCACAATAACCACACCCCTTTATCAAAGTTGTTTTAAAGATATCAGACACCCTTTGTAGGTATATCTTGTGGATAGAACAATAATTTTCATATCAACTTCATTGCAAGAACTTTTTCGTAATGTACGTGGGACGAAATAAGATTTTTTTAAATAAAATAAATCATGGGCCGAGTACGGCATACAATGTGGGACGACAGCAGATTTTTTGATTTGGGCCGAACTTTCCCGGGACGAATATGGCATAAATCGTACGTAATAGGTATGTATCTATACTAATATTAAAAAGAGGAAAGATTTGATTGTTTGTTTGTATTGAATAGGCTCCGAAACTACTGGACCGATTTGAAAAATTCTTTTACCGTCAGGAAGCTTACTTTTCAGGGAGTGACATAGGCTATATTTTATCCCGGAATTCCCACGGGAACGAGAACTACGCGGGTGAAACCGCGAGGCGATCGTCTAGTATAATATAAAAAGTCAGATCATCAGTCGTCGGATCAAAAAAAAAATTATCGTGCGAATCGTCATCCAAAACTAAGTTTTAAAGTCGACTTTCATCGACCTTAATTTTTGACCTGTTTGAACCCCGCAATTTTGTAAAGCCTAAAATAATGAATAATACTTACTGGACATTGGCGACCTCTGTGGCGCAGCGGGCGAAGGTCCGCCTGCGACGCAGGAGGTAGCGGGTTCGATTCCCGCCGCGGGACAAATGTTTGTACGATCTGCAGATATTTGTTCAGGGGTTCTGGATGTTTTTCTGTGCATAATAAAAAATATCTCTGTGTAGTAGTGTATTGTATTATGTATAACAGTTATCTAGTTCCCATAACACAAGCTCTGCTTAGCTTGGGGCTAGATAATGCTGTGTGAATTGTCCAGCATTATTTATTTATTTTTTATTATTAACCAGCTTCATCTGGACTCAAAGTAAGCAGAGTTTGTTTCATGTTTACCTCCCAGATATTTAACACTTTCTGCGTGGGTGCACGACGCACATATCCATTTACAGGTCCTTATAGCAGCGGGTCACACCGCCAAGGCTGGGCAGTGAATGTGTTAATGAAGGATCGATGGGGCTCAGGCTGTGCCGTCGTTTGGGGAGGTCACAACACAGCTGCTATGGTGATGGTTGTTATGTATTTCCAGGTGGAGACGGAAGGCAAGCCTGTAACGAACCAGGAGAGCTCGGGCCGGTGCTGGCTGTTCGCGGCGATGAACGTGATGCGGCTGCCGTTCATGAAGAAGTATGCCATCGAGGAGTTTGAGTTCTCACAGAGGTATGTACCATTGTTAATGGTTATCATCAGGTGGAGACGGAAGGCAAGCCAGCAAGACTGAAGCCAGAGTACTTACTACCGGGTATCTGTCCAATAGCTGGTCTAATTTACCCTGGACCAGCTGCTAGCCACATCTTATCTCTCCGCTTTTCTGCCTCATTTTTCCTCTCCCATCTCTCCCGACCCGCTGATTGCGCAGATAAATCTCATGGCCGTCAGAAGAACACCAGCCTCGGCGGTGTGAAAAAAGCTGTGAAGATCATGGCATTATAAGAGCCATAGGCTGATCAGGGGTCTATGTCCAGCTGGTGGACTGATGTGGGTCTCCACTTGCCTTCCGAAAACCAGGGGAGCTCGGGCCGCTGCTGGCTCTCCGCGGCCACGTATACGTGATGCTGCTGCCGTCATGAAGAAGTATGCCATCGAGGAGTTGGAGTTCTCACAGAGGCATGTAGCTCTCGTACTTTACCAATACAGTGTACCACGACCAGCCACATGGAGGGCAAGTAGGTTCTTTACATGTTGAAGATAGGCAGTTTTCAATAGCCGTAGTTTTCCAAATAAGTGTAAACGGCATTCACTGAGTTTAGAAAAATTTTACTTGCCATATCTGGTAATCGAACTTACTATCTAGAAAATAACACTGAGACTTCGCCTCGTGAGACTCTAACGCTTACTTAATGGCTCTGTAAGGTGCTCACCATAAAGCAACTGCACGAGCAACATTTACTAACTGTTATTTTTACCAACTGTTACACAAAACATTTGCATTTAGTTGTTTACTAAATGACACTAAAAACTATCCAGACTATTTCCAATCATAAATGTTCTTTTACTTCCAGCTACCTGTTCTTCTGGGATAAGATCGAGCGGTCTCACTACTGGCTCAACAACATCGTGGCGACTGCCAGGCAGGGGGAGGAACTAGACGGCAGGCTGGTCAACTTTCTGCTAAAGGTAAACATCTTCAACCTCCTCAACCTCAACAGCCTGTATTGGTCCACTGCTGGACGAAGGCCTCCGCCAGATAGGCGCCATAATGGCTTTTATCTCATGGGGGTAATGCCTGTAATCCCCACGCTGGGTATGCGGGTTGGGGATCGCAATTCGGTGGTGGAAGTTCTGCAGGGGGCTGCTGCCCGCCCCGTTGGATATCCCTTGATCGCCTCTTACGACACCCGCGGAAAGAGTTGGGTGGTGCAAATTCTAAGCCAGCTCACAGCGCCTAAAAAATTAAACTACCATTTGACAGCAATCAAAATGTTGTGGTTAGTTTTTTAGTTGCTTTTTCATTCCGTGAGTTTAACCATTTAGTCACAGGTCTCATGAATATTAGTATATAAAAATAATAAGATACTCATACTCAATTATTCGCCGTAGGAGCATAGGCACACTTGGAAATGTCAATTTGAATATACATGGGTTACAATATGTGGTGCCTATGTTATATTATAATTCAAGGCCATAAAACAGACAAGGTAGAAAATAACCAATGAACTTGGGAATATTGGTACATACAAAAATATATAAATTGATAAATGGATCAGCTGTAAATGGGCATCGTTAGAGTCATGTAACCAAAATAATAATACTTAATTATAAATTCATGGTGCTGCTGTAAAATGGCATTGTCTGATAAAGTTAATTCTAAATAAATATTAAACGGGTATCATAGTGTAGTGTGCAGTTACTTTACCTAGGTAGAGTATAGCTGCTAAGAGTGCATTGTCATTTGTGGACTAGACTATGATAAAATAAATCGCTTTAACATAATCAATACTTATTCAATGTCATGCGCGTTACCTATATCAAATATATAAATAACTATGTTCAATTTATTGCTTATTAATTCCAGGATCCAATAAACGACGGCGGGCAATGGGACATGATCGTGAACCTCGTCAACAAGTACGGAGTTATTCCTAAGAAGTGCTTCCCTGAGTCTTACAGCTCGAGGCGGAGTTTGCACATGAACGCACTCATCAAGACCAAGGTAATTAGAACCTTATAGCTGAGAGATTAATTTATAAAATGGTCTAGGCGACAACGGCCGAACTACAAGGCTAACGTGTCAATAGAGGCGCTATCACCGATAAAACTGAAGCTAGTAAAAACCGAACTAAGCGCTTCAATGAGTGACCGCTAGATGTCGTTAAGAAAGATGCAAAAAGTGACCATTCCTAGATCGCGCAAACGCTGGATTCAGTTACAACTGACCATATAGGAGTTTCCGACATCAACTGTCGGTCGAAAGACCACCGGGCTCAGTGGACCAGATGGGTCGGGCCCGGTTCAGAGGAGATCTCCCTCTGTTTCTATTTGGGGGAAATCCATCTTTACCCCAAAAAATGGAATATGATCGTTTACAGCATTAAGAATATGGTAAATGCAACCTTTAATAAGTTATAAAAAGTAATATGATCGTAAACAGCATTAAGACTATGGTAAATGCAACCTTAAAGTCATTAGATTAAGTTATACAAGGGGTTAGATGAACCAATCCCAATGTTTCATTCCATTACTAAACTAAAATAATATAATACTACCCTGTCAAGAAAGTACCGGGATCAATAATACACAAAATGTTTGTTATTCATCCAAATTTATTTTATCACCTTCAAAGTATGCTTCTTCAGAAACGATACACTTACGCCAACGAATAATCCAATCATCAAAACATTTTTAAACGCTGGTTCCGGAATTGAGTGCAGTTCTCGCCGCGAATTCTTTTTTTTCGATTTCGGTTCAGTTGAAAGGCCCCACTCCGAAGCTTGTTGACTAGTTTGCATGTCAAACTTATAAACTCACGTCTCGTCACCAGTAACAATGCGTTTCATGAATGTTGGGTCGGAATTGACTCGTTCTAGCATGTCCTCAGCGACTCTCATGCGATTGAGTTTTTGTAGAAAGTTCAGGTCTTTTGGGACTAGTCGAGCGGCAACATGTTTCATACTCAAGTGATTGTTTAGAAAAGGTGCGGATCGACTCGTGAGATGCAGAAAGTTCGGCGGCTATCTCTCTCAAAGTTGAATGAGGACTTTCAGTCACTTTTTCCTTCACTTTGGCGATGTTAACTTCAGTTGCAGACGTTGATGGCCTACCAGAGCGAGGCAAAACTTCCATCACATCTCGACCGCTTTTGAACGCTTGGTACCACTCTTAAGCACGTGTTTTTGATAAAGTCGATTCACCGTAAGCCTTCTGTAACATTTTCAGTGACTCCAAACACGAAATTCCATTGGCGATGCAAAAGTTCGATGTTTTTGTCCATTATGAAATTCGCAATACACACTAGATATGATATAGCTAAAAACAGCACTGTATTTCATATAAATAACAGATGCAACTCAAATTCCGCGCCAAAATGGAAAACAGTTGTGCCAATCTAACAACAACAAAAAACAAAAATTTTAATTTGGAACCATAAACAAATCATACATTCTCGATACTTTCTTGACAGAGTGTATACTAAACTAAAATAATATACAAACACATTCATGGCCCAAGATGCAGATGCCAGTCTTATCCCCCGTGTCGCAGCGGCTAGGCAGTGAATGCGTTTACCCACACAGGGAACCTGCTGCCTTACCTACACACACTCTGATCTGATCTATTCTGCAGGACGCTTCTGCCCCCCGGTGCCCCTTAGACACCCATGGGAAGAGTTAGGGTGGTAAAAATTGTAAGCCACTCGGCCTTACTTACAAAGATAAAAATGTCGGATATAATTCCAGCTTCGCGAATATGCCAAAGAACTGAGGGACGCTGTGAAGGCGAAGGCGACTGATGAAGAAATTCAGAACACCATCAACAAACAGATCGCTTGCATCTACAGTATTGTCGCTACTTGCTTAGGTGAGGCTCTGACTTCCTACTAATACACACACGCACACAGTCCACTTGTGGACATAGGCCTCACCTGATAAGCGCCTTATTGACTCGTCATTAGAGAGTAATGCCGTAATCCCTACGCTGGGCATGAGGGTTGGGATCGTAGTTCGGTGGTGGATCACGTATTATATTATAAATGCGAAAGTTTGGATGGATGGATGTATGGATGGATGTTTGTTACTTCTTCACGCCAAAACTACTGAATCTTTTGAAGGATCTTTTGTTCAGGGGGCGCTGCTGCCCGCCCCCCGGTGGATATCTGTTAGTCGCCTCTTAAGACACCCAGGCGCCCAGGGGGTGGGTCACGGGGGTCGTGGACAACCCCTCTCCCATCTAAGTTTACTCACTTAAAATTTGGTATCTAATTGTTACGGAATTGTTCAATTAGCTGCAAAGGCTAAGAGAGGATGAATGCAAGATTCCATTGTAAACTCTAGCAATGCTTGTACTTCCGTTGCAGGTACCCCTCCAGAAACGTTCAACTTCGAGTATTACAACAAGGAGAAGGCGTACAAATCGTTCGGCTCTCTCACTCCACAGCAGTTCTACAACGATCATGTCAGACCTGTCTTCAATGTTGATGATAAAGTAAGTCTATAATAATAATTAATAATGCTGGACAATGCACACAGCATCATCGTATTAGACGACCGATGCGGCGCAGCGGGCGAAGGTCCGCCTGCGACGCAGGAGGCTGCGGGTTCGATTCCCGCCTGAGAGCCCGAGACAAATGTTTGTACGATCTGCAAATATTTGTTCCGGGTGTTCTGGGTATTTTTTCTGTTTAATAAAAAAAATATATGTGTGAATCAATTCTATTAACTCTCATTGTCTTTCATAGTCTAGAATAGAGTCACTTGTGACTCTATTCTAGACTTCGCTAATGAGCGCCATAGCGCCCTGTCTCCAGCATCTGCCTGCAGTCTTTCGCAGATCGTCATCCCACCTGGCTGGAGGGCGTCCTACATTACGTTTGTCTAGTCGCGGTCTCCACTCAAGAACACGTTTACCCCAGCCGCATGCAGATCGTACAAACATTTGTCCCGGACAAATGTTTGTACGATCTGCAAATATTAGTTCCGGGTGTTCTGGGTATTTTCTCTGTTTAATAAAAAAATATAATGAATTGTATTAACTCTCACTGTCTTTCACAGTCTAGAATAGAGTCACTTGTGACTCTATTCTAGACTGCTTCGCTAGCTCGGGATTTAATCAACAAACAACAACAAAAAACAATAAAAAATCGTTTGCCCACTTGATGAACAAATAACTATAATTTCTAGGTGTGTCTAGTGAGCGACCCTCGGGAATCGAACCCGTTCGGAAAGCTCTACACGCTGCAGTGCCTCGGCAACGTAGTGGGGGGAAGGCAGACTGCGTACAACAATCAACCCATCGAGACACTTATCAAGTTAGTACCAAATCAAAATCCCAGATATTATTTGTAAACGTATGAAAACTTAACCAAAACAAGGTGAGTGGGTTAACTACGAACCTTGTTTGTGTTGGAAGAACACCAACGTTTCATCCCTTAATTCGTCATAAATTCGTCGAACTTCGATAGTTTTTATAATAAAAATAAAACTTCAAGTGCGACCCTGTTTCTTGCCAAATATTATGATTCTAGGTCAACATGAAGTAGGTACCCTGTATATTTTGGTCGAGGGAAAGAATCAAAACTTATTATTTTTTTGTTAATAATCTACAAATATACGGTTTTCAGATTTTTATCGTTGTTTGTGCTATAAGACCTTGCTTCTTGCCAAATTTTATGATTCTACGTCAACGGGAAGTACCTTATAGGTTTTGGTCCATGGCGAGAATCAAAAGTAATTTTTTTAGTGAATAAATTACAAATTTATGTTTTTCGGATTTTTCCCTTTACTTGTGCTATAAGTCCTTGCTGCAACAACAAGGTATTTTTGTTTTAATAGTAAACCAAAAAAATACCTCACAAACGTCGAAATTCTATGCCAGCAAGTGAGTTTCAGTTTTCTGTTCGTGATTTGTTTACAAACATACACACAAATCGAGATCACATCGAATTTAAATAGTGTATAGACCCTACGATCTTACCCAAACTTTTACCAGGGATCACCCTTATTTATTACTGTTCCTTCTTGTATGATTTACTGATTTTTCTTTCAGGGTGGTGAAAGAAAGTATATCGGGTGGCGAAGCTGTGTGGTTCGGATGCGAAGTCTCTAAGCGGTTTGAGAGGAAAAACGGACTGGAAGATTTAGATGCGTGAGTAATGGTATTTTTAACCCCTCTCCCCCCCTTCTTTTTATTTCAGAAAGCGCGAACGAAGCCGCGGAAATAATAAATAAATAATGCTGGACATTTCACACAGAAGCTGGTAGAATTTATATTCTATTAGTTTCTTTTCCAAAGTCGCTCAGCGAGCTATGGTAAGAGCTATGCTCGGAGTCTCTCTGAAGGATAGGATTCGTAAAGAATACATCCGACAGAGAACCAAAGTTATCGACATAGCTCAAAGAATTAGCAAGCTGAAGTGGCAGTGGGCCGGCCATATCTCGCGAAGAACCGACAACCGGCT
Source organism: Eupithecia subfuscata (assembly GCA_963564075.1). Classification (NCBI taxonomy): domain Eukaryota; kingdom Metazoa; phylum Arthropoda; class Insecta; order Lepidoptera; family Geometridae; genus Eupithecia; species Eupithecia subfuscata. The sequence continues at coordinate 10,595,562 of OY751117.1, forward strand.
GGGGTAAACGTGTTCTAGAGTGGAGACCGCGACTAGGCAAACGTAGTGTAGGACGCCCTCCAGCCAGGTGGGATGACGATCTGCGAAAGACTGCAGGCAGATGCTGGAAGCGACAGGCTGAAGACAGGGCGCTATGGCGCTCATTAGGGGAGGCCTATGTCCAGCGGTGGACTAATATAGGTTGTTGATGATGATGATGATGATGATAACTTCTTTCCGCGGCTAAGGTGTCATCTTATCTTTTTTTATAAAAATACTAGTTTATGCCCGCGGCTTCGCACGCATTTTTTCTATGGAAACGTTTGAAGGTGATTTCTACACGGGAACTGATTGGGTAAAAAGTACCCTATGTTTGATTCCAGGATTAGAATTATCTGTATGCAAAATTTTAGCCCGATCCGTTCAGTAGTTTTGGCGTGAAGAGGTAACAAACATCCATCCATCCATTTATCCATCCATCCATCCAAACTTTCGCATTTATAATATTAGTGTGATAAGATGATGCCCTAGCCAAATTTCGACACACCGGTCTCAACCTTGTCCTTGCAGTACATAATAGTCATAAGTGTTTGCACATAACACAGGTGCACTCTCATAGCTCGATGGCACGGCAGACATACACGCCCGCGGAGAAGTCAGGCGCAGGATCAACGGCTTAACGTGCTCTCCGAGGCACGGGGGTGCGCACCTCCAACTTCCTGTTTCAATGTCACCCTGTGTGAATTGTCCAGCATTATTTATTTTATTTTATTTTATGAAACCAACTTTTTTCTTTCAGTCACGACTACCGGCTAGTTTTCAACACGGACGTGCAAGTGGGGCTGTCCAAGGCCCATCGCCTCCTGTACGGAGATTCATGTATGACGCACGCAATGGTCTTCACTGCGGTCGGCACTGATGTGAGTCCCTACATACCACTAACAAATTCTGCATTCACGCGTGGACACCTCAACAGCCACTGGTCCACTGCTGGAGCAAGGCCTGCCCCTGATAAGCGCCTTATTGACTTTTATCTTATGGGAATGAGCTTGAGAATATTTTATTTGTAACTCCAAAATAAAATAAAAGATATAGCTTCTGTCGGTTAGAGTCACAAAACGGTAAATGGGGGGTAATCCCCCCATTTACCGTTTTGTGACTCTGCGCTCTCTATGAGAATTAGCTCGTAATCCCCACGCTGTGCATGCGGGTTGGGGATCATGTCAGAGTCGTAGTCACCGGAAAATGAACGTAACCTCCCATTTTTATGGCAATTGGACAGTGACGTAGGCTTGGGAAGATCTCGGAGTAGCATACCTTGTATTATTTTACCATGCCCTAGAGTTTTACGGCGAAATAAACGTGTATGTACAGTCAGCTGGTCAGATATGTATACACTCCCAAGTTTTGATATTTATTTTACTCGGAACCTTTCAATTAAAAGTCCACGCACACATTAACACACAAAGTAGTCACCGTACTTGTCAGAATGCGGTAACTATATTATCACAATTGTTAAACACTTACTATTCAGTCAAATAGAAAAAGTGGCAGTGTATACATAATTTCGCAGCTGACTGTACTACAGCCCTCACGGGCGCATGGCGCATCTGAGCCATGCGCCCGAATCCGAGCCGCACGAAACAAATGCTTCACAAGCTTGACTTTTATCCGAGTCCGATCGAGCAAGCTGACGATCATCCGCGGATTTCACACATCATCCACCATCCATTCTTTTTTCTATACTAATATTATAAAGAGAAAATATTTTATTGTTTGTTTGTATTAAATAGGCTCCAAAATTACTGGACCGATTTGAAAAATTCTTTCTTAGCTTACTTTTCAGAGCTTCCTAACGGTGACATAGGCTATATTTTATCCCAGAATTCCCACGGGAACGGGAACTACGCGGGTGAAACCGCGAGGCGATCGTCTAGTTTAAGAATAAATTAAATGTAATATTCCTACGCTTCGTGACCCCCTTTACTTCACATCTTTTCTGCACATTGCTCTGTCCAGATGTGCGATTACGCACTTTGTATGGATATGACCATTGAAATGGCTTCCGAGGCCGTTCGAAGGGCTTTCAAATGTCAATGAGAATCCGTAACGTTTTTAGTTGAGAATGCAGATTTATAGAGCTAAGAAATCCATAACACACAGTGCAAAACTTTTTGTTCTACGACTAAAATTGACGAAGTTATGTCCAAATTACTAGCGAAGTTCACAGAGTGACCGCCGCGGGTGCGTGTGACGTCACTCGCTTGGTCGCCGCCCGTTAACCGTAGGCAGATATCAGTTTTTAGTGATTTACTCCGAAACTATAAGTTTAGGAAAAAATGATAAAACCAAATAGACTCGGTTTTGGGAGACCCATCGAATGATTTTTTTTTCATTCCATGTTTTTCTCTCTGAACTGAGTCTATTTCGTTCTTCATTTTTTTCCCTAAACTTATAGTTTCGGAGTAAATCACAAAAACTGATATCTGCCTACGGTTAACGGGCGGCGACCGAGCGAGTGACGTCACACGCATCCGCGGCGGTCACTCAGTGAACTTCACTAGTAATTTAGTCATAACTTCGTACGTAATGGTCCGATTTGGATAATTTAAAAAGATATATCATTCTTAAGTCATAAAGAATAACGTGGATACTAGTTCTATTGAAATTGGTTTAACGTTACGGATCCTCATTATAGGATAGGTGGTTTTGCGTAACTGCACAGCATTTTCGTGGTGCTTTTTAAATCTTTATCAATCATAGCCGGATTTTTCCCACTGCGGGGTTATAGACTTTAGACCTCGCAAAATATGTGCAGTCTACCAGAAGCATCCATTCATAATTCATAATACTTTTATTCAGAAATAATTTACATTTATGTTAGGAATTGGTACGTCGCAGGGCGCGACGTGTGCAGTTGTTGAGCTGCCGTTTCAAATCTAAAGTTCTGCGCACATTTATTCTACGTCACTACCAGGCAGCACAAAAATGTACACCTACATGGGGTTTAACTTGTTATCTTTTGATACATTTTACAGTGACAAAATGGCTTCCCACAAGCTTCAAAAGAGTAGCCCGCGTGACAAAGCTGTCTGTCATCTGATGCCGTTAATATGAAATGCATCTAAATGTTACGAGTTAAAGTTGACTTTCCCATATTTGAAAGCACATTATTGGGCTGTGTGGTAGCTATGCGTCTGTAATCTACGACAACCTGTACAGAATCTAAATTAAAATCATTATTTATTTCAGGACAAAGGCAAACCTGTGAGGTTCCGCGTAGAGAACTCGTACAGCGACAAGGAATATGACAAGGGGTATTTGCTGCTTACGGAACCCTGGTTCAGGGAATTCGTGTTTGAGGTAACTTCTTACCTATTAACATTCTAACCTATTGAGTATTGTTTTTGATGAGTAAAATCTTCTTCTCGCTGTAAATAATATCAAGAAATTAATGTGACAGATTGGAGACCTAAATGACAGAAAGTTCAGTAAGAAAGCTGTGCCCCATTTCTGAAAAAAAAAACTGAAAGTTTTGAACCGACGTAATTTCTAACTTCAAGCGGTAGAAGCGAAATTAGGCTTTTACCCATCAGAAAAATATCCGTGGCGAATAATGATGATGATATCAAAAAAATTATGATGACTAATATTCAAAAGCTGGAGTGTTTGAATGTGAGTTTGTGCGCACCGCCAAAACTAATGAAAGGCTGAAATTCTTGATCTAAAATAACTTAATAGACTACTTATAGTCTATCGAATGGTGTTCGTGGTCGTGCATTGAAAAATATAGTTTGGCTCAACGCTGATTCATCGCACGATCAAAATCAAAAGCAATGTCTCTTTATTTCCATAAATACAATAAATTTACACCTAAAAAGATCAAATCATAAAATTAAACTGACACGGAAATAAAGTGGTATTTTTGATTTCTGTCGCTTCGGTAGGTAGACTTGACTTGACAGAATTAAAGAAGCGACGAAAAAATCCTTAGCCTGTTAGTTGTTATTTTTCGAGTTGGAGCAAAACCCGTCCCGATTCCTTTCATCGCGGTACTAAAACCATAATTACCATTCCTCAGGTGGTAGTCGACAAGAAATACGTCCCCGGCGACGTCCTCGAAGTGTTCAAGCAGAAGGCGGTGGTGCTACCCGCCTGGGATCCAATGGGAACGCTCGCCCGTACTCACGAGTAACTGTAAATGTTTTTATAGTACAATGTACAAATGAGACTCCATAGCTTTAGTCCTAACCTCGACTCGACGCTTTAGATAGATATGTTTATTCACACAAAGTTGGTACAATTTACAGTTTTTAGCATCTTAAATCCTAAGTAAGTTTTATCTAGATACTAGGTTTACCTCTACTCTTCTAAGGCCTGATCAGGCATTTTCCGTCGCCATTTTCAATATGGGCATAAAGCCTTGTAATATTTAGATGAATTATGGGAAACCATTATGTCACTGTGAAATGTCTTTAAAGGTAACGAGTAAAAGCCCATATTTTAATGCACGTTTGTATGCTTTGTGATTACGGTATTGGATGAATGAGCGCAGAGCTTTAGGCGGTTACTGTACATCGCAACATAAGGTAAGCTTAGAGCTGCACGAGTGGAGTAGTTTTGACAAATCTAACGATAGAAAGTTACTCGAGTTAGCATCCAGTGCATTCGAGGTAGTTTTCGATGTCAACAAAAATAAATATACCTTATTGACAAAGAAGATTACAATCAAATAATAAAAACAAATTAGAACTAGTATCAAAAATTGAAACAATTGAGCTACCTGCAGGCTGTTGCAAACAATCTACAGGTAGCTCAACTGATCCATATCAATACCAGTCGTCGCGTCCCCAAGACGCTGGCTGCACTGCCACGCTGTACGGTAATGCTGATGCGCTGTGCCAGATACCAGCTCTCGGGTCACGCGTCGCTTCGACCAGACGCTCATATTTAGTTAATTTTCTAAGCATCCGTAGAAGAGTTCTAGTGGAGTATGAGTCGAGGTTATTACCAAAGATGGTGTAGGATTCTTGTACTTAATAGCGGCACTACTCGTAAGAAAGAGCTGTGTATTTAATAGTACTTAGTAGCAGTTTGGTGAAAGTAGGTATTCATAGATAGATACAGGAAATTGTTTGAAGTTTTAGACCCGTTTTCTAGAAGTGGATAAGATTACGGCGCCAATCCAACTATGACGTTGAGCATTTTATATAAGGGTTGTTTTTTCAATAATAAAATAATAAAAAATCGTTTTTATTACTCCTAAATTTCTCAACCTAAACTTGTTCCTACTTCTTAGGACATGGGTCTCAAACTTTAAAATAATTAATTTAACTGGTGCATATTTACTTTATTTATTTTAAATCTGGCTAATTAGGTACCTACATAATTTTTTACTGTTTTTATGCGTGGAGATTTGAATCTAAAATGTGGCGTTTATGTCTAAATTTGTTTTTTTTTTCTTTTTGAACTGTTTTGTAGATTGTAGTTTTTGATTCTGATGTAAATGTGTTGTGAAAATTCCACGTATTAGTTGACAAGGTTTAGATTTTTTTTATTTATCTATTAATTTGGACAACTTCAAAATAAGTTGTTTTAAGTACATCTTTCCCACTAGATCTTAGATCTTATCGTAGTGGAAATAAAATATAACAGACAATACATTTAATATTAATTACCTATAACACGTGCCTAAAGCAACAGTTGTGTTCATTAGTTACCACGAGCTAAGTTAATAAATGTATAAGTTGCTTAATTGTATATTTATATTTTTTTTATCCTCATGGAAAATAAAATTATAATTATCATAATGTTTTTTTATTTTATCTAGGAATAAAAATAAATTAGAACTAGTATTTAAAATTGAAACAATTGAGCTAACTGCAGACTGTTGCAAACAATCTACAGGTAGCTCAACTGAACTATATAATACCAGTCGGGTGCGTCCCCAAGACGCTGGCTGCATTGCCACGCTGTATGGCAATGCTGATGCGCTGCGCCAGATACTCACCAGCTCTCGGGTCACGCGTCATTTTATCGAGGAATATATATTCAATTAATAAAAAAAAACAGGAAGAAGGAAGAAAAGAACACGTTAGTACGTGTAACTTAAAAAAAAAAACTCGTTCTATATAAAAAAGGTTTATTCAAAGGCATTATTATAATTATATCAATAATTAAATCAATTAATAATTAAAGCATAAATAGGTAGGATAGATTTTTACATACCAATTTCAACCAATTGGTATTTGGACCCTATTGTCCCCTCTGGTACAAATAATTTATATGATCTACAAAATACTACATTACCCTCAGTAAAAATATTTCTGCTAGTAACTAAATACCTCTACTACTAACTAAATTATGAATAATAAAACAAATAATGCTGGACAATTCACACAGCTTCATCTACCGCCAAGCTTACCAGCAGCGGTATATTTTAATTCATTCCATTCGTTTCCGAATCGAATTCGACGGATCTATAAAACACTATTTTGATTTCGCCTCGGGTTGATGATCAAACATCCAGAACAAATATCTGCAGAACGTAGAAACATTTCTCCCGAGGCGGGAATCGAACCCGAAACCTCCGGCGTCGCAGGCGGCCCTTCACCCACAGCGCCACAGAGGTCGTCTAACTAGGTTTTAATTACGAGAAGACGATGTCAAATAACTTCTTCATAGGTATTTCCACCAGGATCGTAATTGGCACCGCTATTAGGAACGTGTAAACTGCAGTTGTTGTTCCGTACATTATCTGAAATAGGGAAAGATTGAGATCATTTAATTCTTCATCCACACTAATGTCTTTTAAAATGTGTTTCCATTATCACCACATCTTTGTAGGTATGTAGTGTAAGTATTTGTTTCGTTTTCTTTAAATAGGTATCTATATATTTATTCAGTGCCACCGTCTTTTTTGTTCTTTAATTTCCAGTCCATCCCAAGGTTGCCTGGAAGAGATCGCTTTCAGCGATAAGGCCGCCCTTTATACTTCTTTTTTTTTCTAAGCATTTTCTCGGTATTGTTTCCTGTATTTGTGTGGTATAATAAAGTGTTTTCTATCTATCTATCTACCACGCTTGGCAGGCGGAATGGTGATCACAGCATTTATTTATTAGGTTTGGATTTAGGTTTGGGATCGTGAACGTGTTAAAAATGTTTTAATCAATTAAGGAACCGAAGAAAAAAAATGTTGAATTTTATTTAGGTTGTAATTCTAGTTTTTTACCACTGCTAGTTTGACAAGCAAACCTAATTGTGTCTTATTGTATGGATATTATTTATTATTTTTTGTCTATTTTCATATGAATACTAGCTTATTACCCTATTTTTGGTATAATAAGTAGCCTATTATCTAAGTTAGGCTTTGCTCTAAACGTACAGCAAATTTCATCTTGATATGTTCAGTAGTTTTGGAGATCCTAGGTAACAAAAATTCAGATTTCACAAACTTTCGGCTTTATAATATTTTACAAGTAGTAGGATAGTAGGTACCTATTCTGCTGTGTAATTTTATAATGCTTTTAAAAGTGTTCTTCTATTCTAATGTCTCGACTAGATTATAACAGTTTGGGATAAGTGGTTCTGTCATGTTATACCTATTTATTTATTTATATTAGGGGATCTTTCAGCACAATATACATAGTAGCGATGTGTGAAGATACAGCGGTGGCTATTAACAAGTTCCCACTTATAGAAACAGTATACAAATTTACAACATTCACAAAAATAGTATTATTAGGCTTATATTCGCGTTTACCATAATAGATATAAACTATAGTTAGGTATATAATATCTGATAAGTTATAGACTATCTGTTTTTAGAACCTATCTCCAAACTCAAAAAATTGGTTGTCTGTAAAGTCGGTTTACTGACGATAGTTGAACGTGACAACGCAGACGCATCACTCAAGTAGGAGAGAGACGGATGTCGAGCGCTCTCGCTTGCACTTCAAGCCTTACATGGAACGCCTCAGAGCGAGGTAACGCCGCATGACGTCATGTTTTTTCGTGCGTGCAGCCGGCTCTATCGAATTATAAGACGTTGTCACGTCAAAACAAATTTGTAAGTATAAGTTGCTGCTCTTCCTCTCGTAGGTTCCACGAGCTGAACTGGAGGCCATTTTCGTAGTTGGATAGAAGCTTAGGTTATAAAATTGGGCTGTAAATAAAACAACCAAAGATCCATAACACACTGACGATTTGCGATCGTTTTCGTGTAGACGCTAATCTTATGCAAGCGACATAGGAGTTGGTTTGGCACGACAACGACAACGAAATCTCGAGCCTGGGGTCCTACTCGACCTTAGAGTCTAAAGCTAGGTTCATATAATATGAACCTAATTGCTGTGTCGGGGTGTGTCGTGGCGCGCCAGAACGACAACGAAATCTCGAGCCTGGGGTCCTACTCGACCTTAGAATCTAAAGCTAGGTTCATATAATATGAACCTAATTGCTGTGTCGGGGTGTGTCGTGGCGCGCCAGAACGACAACGAAATCTCGAGCCTGGGGTCCTACTCGACCTTAGAGTCTAAAGCTAGGTTCATATAATATGAACCTAATTGCTGTGTCGGGGTGTGTCGTGGCGCGCCAGAACGACAACGAAATCTCGAGCCTGGGGTCCTACTCGACCTTAGAGTCTAAAGCTAGGTTCATATAATATGAACCTAATTGCTGTGTCGGGGTGTGTCGTGGCGCGCCAGAACGACAACGAAATCTCGAGCCTGGGGTCCTACTCGACCTTAGAGTCTAAAGCTAGGTTCATATAATATGAACCTAATTGCTGTGTCGGGGTGTGTCGTGGCGCGCTAGAGCGCAATTAATTGCTGTGTCGGGGTGTGTCGTGGCGCGCCAGAGCGCAATTAATTGCTGTGTCGGGGTGTGTCGTGGCGCGCCAGAGCGCAATCGGTTACGTTTATTACCTATGACTAGATTCACATTAGTAGGTTGTGTTGGGGCACCCCAATGTGACACAGCAATGTGAACCTAGCCTAAGGTATACTCACAATATCGAGAAACGAAGTGGGTAGCGTAGTTTGCGCAGTCGCAACGAGCGCCATATTGACGATCCAGTGGACTATCATCACTGACAGAGACATGCGCGAGAGCGGCCGCCAGCCGCGCCATGACAGGACCCGGATTGGTAAACCTGTGTAAAGAAAATCCTACTAAAACATAAATATGTGAAAACTATGCTAAGTTGAACCAGTTATGCTACGGCCACACTATCGCATTAACGCGAAGATTTGCGCTGTCGCGTCGCGACAAGTCTGGCCAAGAGTTCGTCTTATCGCGAATCATCATCGCGACTTCGCGATGCTACGTTGCAAGTTTTTTTCCAAACACCGTCTTAGAACAAACACGAAGTTTTATCACGACAACGCGAAGACGAATCTTCGTCTTGTAATGTGGCCGTAGCATTAGTGACTTCGTCGATAAAAGAGTTGAGATCTTAAAGATAGGTGCCTCTAGTTTTATAGCAGGTCATTACCTTAATTTGATACGTCTTTTCAATTCAGTTCGTTTATTAAAAACCATAGGAACACACATTGGAACACTTGGTAGGTAACGTCCAATTTACAGTTTTATTATTTAGTTTGTGTCTTGGTAAGTTATCTATCCATCGTATTTGTTTGTCATATTGGGCTTACCAAGACACAAATTAAAAAATAAAAGAACGTAACAAATTAAGATGCCACACTACAATTGCGTCGCTCGTTTCTTTCCGGACTTGGCTGACGTTCTAGTCTCGAATTCTTTATAAGTCCATCAGCCTCAAGGAGTCTCACCTTATAGGTACCTACGTACCTATAGACCGTGCACTCAGAGGCATATAGACCGAGTACCAGCTTACCGTGGACAATGCTAAAGACGACGAATGACAGCAGACACAGGACCTGGAATATGGACCGCTCGAGAGCCGCGTACGCAGCGACGAAGGCCGGCAACGTCACGTGCTGGAACCAATAGCCGAGCAGCGTCCAGGTCGCTAGGAGCGGGACGCTCACTAAGCAGGCTAGGTCGAGGAGCCACTGGAAATTCAATAAAATTTCTTGTGAATTTGTACGTAGACTAATTTCATTCCCCTGTCGGAGAAAGGACATACATACCTACATTCGAAGAACTTGCATTAAAGTGATATTAATTTGGGTCTCGTAGTCTTACAATATTTTTTTACCGCCTTGAACAAAGGAGGAGTTTCTATAATCGGCATTCGGCTCTACGTAGATATGCTTGTGTTTTTTGTATATGTTCGCCGATTTCTCCGTCAGTAAACTTGTGGACCGATTTTAATGATTCTTTAGCTTTGTGTACTTTTAAGAGAATTTTACTTTTTTTTTTCTTTAGAAAGAAAATAACCCCGAGATGGTCCGATAAAATTTTATTCCCGAGGGATGTTTAAACATAAATAAAATTCTGCTATCAAAGTAGTCGGGTACCTTATATTTCTGTATAAGAAAATCACCATCCTTCATCTCATAATACTGGTGTCCCAGGATCTGTCCTAGGAAGCAGGCGGTCATTGACCCCCACGGCGAGATGTAGAGACCCACATATGACGGCTCGTCGCTAAACCTCTTGCGGAGGATTCTGGGAAAAACAAGCCTTTGTTCATTCAATCAATATTAATCCGAACAAACTCGTCTCGCAATACTTCCGCCAAGAAGAGCAAAGTCAGCCAATTTCGCAAATACTCGAAAGTTATAATTGAAAAAAGAAAGGATAGCGTGCAAGAGGCCGCGACAATTAAGTCCGGATACCAAGAGCTTGGTACCAGGACATCATAGGTATGTAGGAGTAGGTAGTCGCAGTACGCTCGGACAACACAGTGAGAACAGCATAGAAAGCCAGTGGATGCAAGCAGAGCGCTGCATGAGCGCGCAAAAGGTTGCGACCAGCGCGCAACGCGCATAGCACGAGCTCTGTACCAGGATATCATAGCTATGTAGGAGTGACTACTCACTCGGACACAGTGCGATATAACAACAAAGGAAACGCGCTGGTCGCAATCAGCCTCTTGCGTTCTCATGCAGTGCTCTACTTGAACCACTGGCTTCCTGTCCTCTCACTGTGTCGTACGAGCGAGTAGTACCTACTAATACAATCTAAGATGTCCTGGTACCGAGGAGGTATAGCATAGCAGCAGCGCGCATAGCACGAGCTTGGTACCAGGACATCATAGCTATGTCACATAGCCTATGTAGGACTAACTAATCACTCGGAAACCAGTAGAGCTGCATTGCGTGTGCAAAGCACTCTCGGTACCAGGGGACATTATGGATATGTAGGAGTAGGTACTACTCGCTCGGACGACACAGTGAGAGCATAGGAAGCCAGTGTGGTATAAGTAAAGCGCGCAAGAGGCTGCGACCAGCGCGCATAGCACGAGCTTGGTACCAGGAAATAATAGCTATGTAGGACTAACTACTCACTTGTACCACACATTGAGATTACAGCAAAGGAAACCTGTTGTAGTATACATGTACCGCAAGAGCTGCATTGAGCGTGCAAAGCACGACCTCGGTACCAGGACATCATAGATATATAATTAGTTACTACTTACTCAGACGACACAGTGAGATACAGCATGGAAAGAAAGCGGTGCAAGTACCCAAGCGCTGCATTGAGCGTGCATTGGGCTGCGACAAGTCCGCATAGCACGAACGTGGTACCAGGACATCATGGTTATGAAGGAGTAAAGTAACTACTTACTCGGACGACACAGTGAGATACAGCATAGGAAGCCAGTGATTCAAGTACACGAGCGCGGCATTGATCGTGCAAGAGACTGCGACAAGTCCGCATAGCATGAGGGTGCGTCGAGGGTACTGCAGCAGGAGTAGTCCTATGAATGTGGATAGTATATGCATTTGGATGTCCAGTGCCATGTACCTGGAACAGAGGAAAGTATCACACTAATATTATAAATGCAAAAGTTTGGATGGATGGATGGATAGATGGATGGATGTTTGTTACGTTTTCACGCCAAAACTACTGAACAGATTGAGCTGAAATTTTACACCGGTGTAGCTCTATCAATCATTAATTCATTTGACATATTTTGGGATATTATTAAATTTTATTTTTGTATAGCAATAGCCTTTATTCACAAAGAAAATTACACTAGTATTTACAATTGAAACAATTGAGCTAACTGCAGACTGTTGCAAACAGTCTACAGGTAGCTCAACTGATCCATATCAATACCAGTCGGAAGCGTCCCCAAGACGCTGGCTGCATTGCCACGCTGTATGGCAATGCTGATTCGCTGTGCCAGATACTAGACTAGATAGATTAAATTTCTTAAAAAGAGTTATTGCAACGTCTTATTTAGCATAGAAGGGTCTGTACCTTCCGTCACTTAGCACTTACCATGTAGGCAGAACACAGTGCTTCTCCGCTTGCACAAGGTTGTTGACGAACAGCACCTGTGTCCAGAACTTGTCCCGGCAGATCTGGCTGTCTGCCCCGACTATGGTTGGCCACAGAGGCCCGCTGCCGATGGAAGACCACCAAGTGGCTGCGAAGCCAACCACCAGGTAGTATACTGGGCTTAGTCTGGTGGATGTTAAGGAGAGGTTTGAGCGCGTAAGAAAAATTTGCAATCGTTTGGAGTAAGTACCTAATTGAGAATAACAGAGAATACAGAACTTTCTTGGTAGGTTATTTTTGTTTCTTATTGAAATAAGTCTTTTTTGACAAAGAAAATTACAATCAAATAATAGAAATAAATTAGAAACAGTATTTACAATTGAAACAATTGAGCTAACTGCAGACTGCTGCAAACAAAGTTACAGGAAGCTCAACTGATCCAAATACCTAATCAATAATGTACCTAATGTGGGTCATTTAATTTTAAGTTCACAGCTTCGCGGTGAGTTTTTGTTTACGAAATGCTACTTTTATCCCATTAATCCTTTCCCGTGCAATAGAAATAACCATTAAAACAACCCGTGCGAAGCCATACACAGAAACTAGTATGACTATAATTTTGGGAGTGTATTAAAAAATCACAAACAGAACGTTTCTATAGTTTTATCGATTTTATCGATGTTTCTCCTATTGATAATCCCATATACCTGATAATCCTCTTAGCAATAAGCATTGGCAGCAACCGGAAGCTGACGTAGTGCTTCTCAGCGAACACTCGGAGACCGTACGTGAAGAGAAACCCGGAGATCACGACGAACATCTGCTCGGATGCTGTACTGTTCTGGACGATCATACTCAGAGGGTTCTTGGTCAACTGCGGAAACATGCGATAATTCTTTAATAACAAATAAATTACAACTAAAGCATAGAAACAAATTATTTACAACGCTGTGTGGTGCCGGCTTACAATTTGCACCACCCCATTTCTTCCCGCGGATGCAATGTCGTAAGACTAAGGAATATCCACCGGGGGCGGGCAGCAGCGCCCCTGCAAAACAATTCTACACACCGAACTGCGATCCCCAACCCGCATGCCCAGCGTGGAGATTATGGGCATTACCCCCCATGAGATAAAAGCGAATAAGGCGCTTATCAGTGAGAGGCCTGCGTCCAGCAGTGGACCAATAATGGCTCTTGAGGTTGAGGAGTAATTACAATTGAAACAGTTGAGCCAACTGCAGATTGCAAACAATCTACAAGTACCTAGCTGAACTGATCCATACCAGTCGCAAGCGTTCCGAGGACGCTGGCAGCATTGCCCCGCTGTATGGCAATGCTGATGCGCTGCGCCAGATACTCACCAGCATCGATGTAAGTAAAATTCGGAAGATTGGGCACTAGCTTCTCAAAAGTGGAACGCTCAAATTGAGTCCAATTAGGTCCACCCACCTCAGTCACAGTCGAACCGGCGCTGCCGGCGTACGTGTTTCGCGTGTATTGTTGTCTCGATCGCACTTCGGTCTAGATACGTCTTTCCATCATTGTTGTACAATAGTTAGGAATAAGAATAAGAATAAAGTAGATTTATTTGTGCAATCAGACAATGAGACAATCAGAAATGTAAGCCCGAAGGCACAAAATGGCTTTTGCCTCAGCGTGGGTTGGTTGCTACCAAGCTAGCAACCAACGCTGGTCTTCCGTCAGTTAGGTATATTGCAATAGATTGGAAATAACGTGTCTTTGCGTTTAGTTGTAGGTAACACAACACAGGCCATTTGTTGTGATAGCGCTGGGAGGACGTACCATATCTACAGAATTTTACTTATAACAATGCTCACCAGCTCTCGGGATAGTACTTAAATGATATTGTGAAATCTGTGATCCGTACCTTTTCCATGGCTCTAGGATCCTGTAAGAACAGTGAGAAGTAGATCAGACCCGAATGTGACAGGCATGCGCAGATGGCCACGCAAACTCTGAAATGAATACAAACAAGTTATGTTTGATTTTTTTTGTGCTGCCTTGCTTCTTGCCAAATTTTATGATTTTAGGTCAACGGGAAGTACCCTATAGGTTTTGGTCCATGGCGAGAATCAAAAGTATTTTTTACGAATAAACTATACAATTTTACAGTTTTCGGATTTTTTCCGTTAGGTACTTGTGCTATACGAGATTACATAGGATAAATATTTTTTATTAACATAGAAAACACCCGGACCTACAGATCGTACAAAATTTATGGATGCCCCTTTACCTAATTCCATGTAACGATTTCAGCGCAGCCGACTGGTCCTTCTCTTCCTCGCAGTTCGTAAGGAACCTCCAGTTCTGAATCACGGACAATGCTAGCAGAGTCTTTCTCCCTGAAATTATAAGTAAATATATAAAAATAAATAATTCTGGGTAACCCACGCCGATTCGAAATTCTTAAACATGGGCCTTAGTTTAATTTTGATTTAACTTTTATCATAATTTTTAGCTTTTCTTAAAATAAATCGTATATCTAGCTTAGTTTTCCTATTTAAGTACCTATGTTTTGTGTCGTACTATTTATACTTTTTCGTTCATTTATTCTATGGAAATAAACGGTTGGTTTGGTACTCACGTTTAGGGTCATCTCTCGTCCGAACATCATAAACAGTTCCAATCACATTCATCACTATTAGAACCAGGCATATCACTAGGAACAGAATCTGGGACACTGTGGGGGCTTCATCCCTCCTGTCAACACTACGATGGCAGTACCCCAGGCTCGTCAAGTTGGCTTGGAAAGAGTCCCGAAGTAAGACCTCGGTGGTACAGTCTTGAAAGCGAGTGGTGACGTCACTGGTGTTGTGGTGGGAACATCGGGAGCTGATGCAGAAGCCACGGTGGATGAGAGTGTGGTTGTATGCGTAGTTTTCTGAAGAATATTCCTGTGGAATCGGAAATAGTATAAACTTAGAACACCATTAATGTGCCACCGATGATGACCCGGTTCCCTAAAAGATGACCCACTTTCAAAAAGAAAGATCAGTTAATATAAAATACGGTTTTTTTTTAGTTTTTAATAAAATACCCTGTACTGATCAGAACACCATTAACGTGCCACCTAAGCCTATGATGACCCGGTTCATAAGATGGCCCACTTTCAAAAAAAAATCAGTCAAAAAAAATACCGTTGTTTTTTTAGTTTTTATTATAATACCCTGTACTTACCTGTTAGACCTAAAATCCAAGTTAATTTTTGACTTCATAAAGTTGTCCATCTTAGGGCCCTAGATTCCTGAGATAGCCAGAAAATGATGCTTTGGAAAATCTATTTTACAATAGAATAGATTTATTTATTCAGCTAAAAACAACATTACATTTCGGTTAGAAGTGCCTTAAGGTGGTACCCTACCTCGTTATTGTGTGAAGAGGATAGGCATAGGATTTCGCGTTCACAGGAGCGGGACAGAGCAAAGCGGCGTAAGCCCAAAAATCAAGTTTTTAGTAGTTATTTGCTCCCCACAAACATTAGAATAGTTAATTGAAAAAAAGGCAACATATAAAATGTTCTTTATACTTAGTTCAATTACTATGCTTAATCTCAAGATCGTATCATATGTGTTTATTGAGAAATTAGGGTTTTAGAGGAATTAGAAATTAGATTATAAATTAGAGGTAACTTTGCGATTTTTTTCTATCGAGAAAATTTTATGGAATCGTGTTTTCGAAACATATGATCGATAGAATAAGTCCTGAACTTTACCATATATAAATTTCAAAGTTAAATATTCAGTAGTTTGGAAGATATGGAGGTCCGACGGAGTTGAAAATAAGCAATTTGAGGTTGTATACGCCCATTGAGTTTGTATATGCCTTACAATGCATAATAAATAATTATGACGATTTGCTAAAAAGTGGTCAATCTGAGGCGGGTGACCTTTTAATTTAACCCGTCGTCGTTGTCGCTGAGAGAAAGACTAATCCTGCTGATACATTGGAAAATCTATAAGACCCATTAAAATACTTCTTTATAAGGTAAGTAGATACTTGATTAGGGGGCATAATCAAAAGGTTTTTTAATAGGTATAGTGCATAAGCCCTCACACTATAATTTCTAAAAAATCAAATAATATCAAATAAGAAATAAAATTTTAATAATGTCCCAAAAAATTTCGACTTCTACGGGAGATCAATGCGGTTTCAAGTCCCGTCGAAGTCGCAAATTTTTGGGACATTATTAAAATTTGATTTCTTAGAAATCTTCATCATCATCAACCTTGTGACCGACCCCTAATGACCGCCATAACGCCCTATCCGCCCATAACTTACCTCCATAAGCTGATACACGTGGTGCGGGCGGCGCAGCGGCGTGAGATGGAAGGTCCCCAGGCAGTAGACTCCATCATCATCAGCGAGACACCGTTCGTAATCGTCCAGGTGGAACAGAGCTGGCAGCTGGTAGTACTCCTCATCTAAACATATTTTATCATCGAAATCAGCTCACACATGTCCACTGCTGGACAGGTCTCCCCGATACCATGGCCACAAATAGAGGTCCTAAGACGGCCTCCATCCATCAACCCTGCGACCGCTACAAGAGGCTTGTTGAAAAAATATCGATATATCGACATTATTTTTTCGATGTATCGCTATTTTTGAGCGATATTTATTGTTTCGATATATCGATATAACATTTCGCCATACAGCGTGAAAATGCAGTCAGCGTCTCGGGGACGCTTCCGACTGGTATTGATCAGTTGAGCTACCTGTAGATTGTTTGCAACAGTTTGCAGTTAGCTAAATTGTTTCAATTGTAAATATACCAGCTCTAATTTATTTCTAATATTTAATTGTAATTTTCTCAGTAGGTATATCAGTTATCTAGTAATGGCCTTTCTCCCAGAAAAAAGAACTGAAAAAAGCACGTCGCACTTCTCGTAAGCGAAACCGACGCTCTAGGAAGTAATTAAGGAACAAGGAAAAAAATCCAAATAATTATACTATTCTAATTAGGTAGGTATTCAATAGAGGCCAATAACTTGCTTGAATAACTTACCTATGCCGTTTTAATTAAACAAGTTCTGTGCCTATAATTTACCATCTCACCGAATCGCAACAAGTGGTACTTCGCGATATGACGCGAAGGTTACCTACCTATGACGCGCACAAACTATAGAATTTCTACTGTGCTATAGACATTCTTACTTATTTTCTACGTGTCCGTGGGGCACCGAGGCTGTTCAGGTTTTTTAAAAATTCTGTGCGTTTTAAATTGACTAGAGCAGCGGTTCTCAAAATATTTTAGTGACGGAACCCTTTTGGACATTGAAATATTTGACGGAGCCCCTATATAAGTTCCTTGCCTAAATGAATAAAAAATGGAGAGCGGAGCGAGCCTCGAAAATTTGAAAGACTTTTTAGCGACTCTTGGGAAATTTGAGAGAGTAAAGACTAAAAAAACGGCGAGCAGAACGAACCTTGAAATTTTTACAGATATTTTAGCGTCGATTAAGAAATTTGTGAGTGAAAATGAAGACAAGACGATTTAAAACACCGAGCGAAGCGAGCCTCGAAAATTTAAAAGACTTTTAGCGACGATTTGGAAATTTGTGTTCTTACACAAATTTCCAAATCGTCGCTAAAAAGAGACAATGACCACACATAATAAAACAGGCCAGCGGAGCGAGACTCGAAATTTTCAAATATTTTTTATGTGACTATTGGAAAATTTGTATGAGAAAAGGAAGATATAAAAACAGTGAGCGGAGCAAGCTTCGTAAATTCAAAAATTTAGCGACGATTGGGAAATTTGTGAGAGAAATGGAAGAAAAGGCGATATAAAAACAGGAGCGAGCTCTGAAAATTTTAAAAACGTAGCAACGATTAGGAAATTTTTGTAACCAAAAGACTATAATATTAATTAAGACACTTTTGTTTATGTAAAATCTTTTACAAATGCCATTTTGGCAGGCAAAAATTTTGGTACCGCTCCGGTGCCATACGCCAGACGGAAAATATTTCTATGGCACCCCTCCGGCGTCTTCCGCACTGAATCAGTTAAATTATGGGGGGCCCACGGACGTGGATTGCTTAGGGCATCAAGTAGCCTCAATCCGGCACTGGCTCTAGCAACTGTATGCGATAAATTCTAAAACCACCAAACGGATTTTCATGCGTTTATCACCAATCGACGGATTGGTTTATAAGTGCTTAATCATTACATTACCTACGGTTTTGTGTAAATTGGCTGAAATAATAATATAACGTGTTGGCTGTGTAGTGCCGGCTCAGAATTTGCACCACCCCAACTCTTCCCGCGGGTGTCGTAAGAGGCGACTAAGGGATATCGACCAGGGGGCGGACAGCAGCGCCCCTGCAGAACAATTCTACCACCGAACTGCGACCCCCAACCCGCATGCCCAGCGTGGGAATTATGGGCACTACCCCCCATGTGATAAAAGCCAATAAGGCGCTTATCAGGGGGAGGCCTGCGTCCAGTAGTGGACCACTACCAGGCGGTTGAGGAATAATATGACGATGTACCTATGTAAAAGGTGAAGGAAAAATTATACCTACCGATGACGACTGGAAGGTTTATAAAGCTCCCAGTCGTCGGTAGTTATCATTTTTAGGTTTTATTTAAAGGTACCTGCGACATAGGTAGGTATACTTTGGTACCCTCATACAAATATCAATCAATTCCCTAAAACTAGCGACATACATAATATAAATACTAGAAATAAGAATAAACTCGCTGTGCCCACAACTAGGCTACACAAGATAAATACATCTTTTAAAGGGCAATGTATACGCTTCTACAACAAAACTCCAAGTGAGTTGCAAAAAATATCAATAAATAAATTCAAAATAATTGTCAAAACCTTGCTGTGCAAAAAGGCTTAGGTACTATAAAATATCAGATTATCTAGAGGATAAAAAAGCTTGGGACGGGTTTTGCTCCAACTCGAAAAATAACAAATAACAGGCTAAAGGTTTCTTCGTCGCATCTTTACTTTAGTCTACACATCGAAGCGACAGAAATCAAAAATATCACTTTATTTCCGTGTCAGTGTTTACTTTTCTATTTTGACCTTTTTCAAGTGTACATTTATTGTATTAAGGAAATAAAGAGTTTTTGATTTTGATTTTTTTTTTACCCGTGCCAAGCCGGGGTGGGTTGCTAGTCCCACAATTTACCTATGTTTTAGATGAAATAATTTCGGTACCTATCCAATTAAGGAAAATTAAATAATTTATAATAATAACCAAGTAATTGCTCGCACAGATTGATGGACGCCATAAAAATCTAAAAAATATACCTAACTAGCTTCGGCCCGCGGCTTCGCACGCGTTGTTTCTATGGAAACGCATAAAGGTGATTTCTATCCCATGGGAACTGATTTATGGGATAAAAAGTAGCCTATGTTTTATTCCAGGCCTAGAATTATCTGTATACAAAATTTCTGCCCGATCTGTTCAGTAGGTTTGGCGTGAAGAGGTAACAAACATCCATCCATCTATACATCCATCCAAACTTTCGCATTTATAATATTAGTGTGATTATAATTACTCGAAATACCTAAGTCTTTTATAGGATTTGGATATCATTGCCCGGGGCTTAGCTCGCGGAAAAATTTTGATTTATTTGCTTGAAACCCTAAATAATTTTCTAAAACAAAAGTTGCTTGAGTAGGTATGTAACGTTCCTCGCTAAAGCATTTGTTTTGAAAACTTAAGAAATATTTTTTTTTATTGTATTATTATATTATACATAGGTACCTAATGTATAAACATAATTTATTTATAAATTAATAATTTTACGCTTAAATAAAATAATATAAAATTTTATTAAACAGGTAAATAACTTTTTCAAGCCAAAAAAACAACTGCCGGTGAAAGTTTCGTCAATATCGGTCTAGCCATTTCGGAGATTATCCAAAACAAACAAACAGACAGACAGACAGACACGAGGACAATTTAAATTTTGGTGTTTTGTTATAGGTAGGTAGGTAGGTACCGAATGTACCTTCTTAATTAGGTACCGTATATGTAAACTGTGATATGAATCGAGTAAAAGCATATTGACATTACAAACACACACTACATCATCATCATCAGCCCTTGATGGCCCACAGCTGGACATAGGCCTCTCTATCTTTATGCCATAGCAAAGACACTTAAATTTTATTTATTTAACACTTTTTAAAAATAATCAATAGGGAGGGAATTATTTTCAAAAATTATTTCGAAAACGGACGACAGACAAATGAAATAATTTGAAATAGGTAACGTTTTTTGAAAAACATTTATTATATAGTGTTTTTCATAGTGTTTTAGTTTCAAGTTTTGTAGTGTTTTGTTTTAATAAAATTATTTTTATTTAGTAAAACTTTCAAAACCAAAATTCGTTCCAGGCTTCTGCGACTTGTTCCGATGATACCTACCATTGTCATAATTATATTATCCACCAATATTTCTTTCATTTTGTCCCTTTGTTTACGAAACATATCTAGGATTCCAGGACTGAGTAGGTACCTATTATATTGATTGTAGTTATAAATAAATTTATTTATTTTCTTTCTTTCTTTCTAATAGAACGAGTGCTCGGGAAATTCTATTGATTTGTTCTCAAAACACCATGCCGAAACACTTTCATAAATTACCTGTCAATTCTCTTCCTGTTACACCATAGAAAAACACCGCACTCACAAAAACTTTGAGAACAAACATCTTTAAAAACAATAATTTATTTCGCGCCTATTCCGAGGTCTACTTTAGGACAATTTGTTTGCGAATGAACCGACGCGGTCAACCTCGCCCATAGGGATGATATAATATTATGAATACAGACGTACCTAACCTACGTCTGTATTCATTATTCATACAGGTAGTAGATTTTATACTATGTGATTTGGTTAAATAACATAAATACAGACGGAAATGTGGAGCCACCGTGTGACTTGACATCTCGGTTTGGATCTGTTGATTCCATGTAGAATCCATGTTATGTTTTAAGAAACTTTATTCTCCTATGAATTACAAAAATTCACTTAGAATGAGAACTTAGGGATAGTTATCAGGGGGAGGCATGCGTCCAGTAGTGGACAAAATTAAATACAGGCTGTTGAAGTGGGGAACCAAGGCCAACGTTCCTAATTCACAAAGTAAAATCACACTAATATTATAAATGCGAAAGTTTGGATGGATGGATGGATGTTTGTTACCTCTTCATGCCAAAAGTACTAAACGGATTGGGCTGAAATTTAACATACAAGTAATTCTAATCCTGGATACTTTTTATCCCATAAATCAGTTCCCATGGAATAAAAATCACTTTTAATGGTTTCCTTAGAAACAACGCGTGCGAAGCCGCGGGCAGAAACTAGTAGTCAATAATTTATTTAACTAGCTGCTGCCCGCGCCTTTCCACGCGCTTTTAAGGTAGCCTATGCCCGTCCTCGGGACAGCATTTACCTCCCTGCAAAATTCATTGAAATCCGTTCAGCCGTAGGAACTTCTACTATTATAGACTAGTTTATGCCCGCGGCTTCGCACGCGTTGTTTCTATGGAAACGTGACTTCTATATATAAACGTGATTTCTATCCCATGGGAACTGATTTATGGGATCAAAAGTAGCCTATGTTTGATTCCAGAATTAGAATTATCTGTAAATTTCAGCCCGATTATTTCAGTAGTTTTAGCGTGAGGAGGTAACAAACATCCATCCATCTATCCATCCAAACTTGCGCATTTATTATTATTAGTGTGATGTATAGTGTCATTCATTAGTCTGATAGATGTGATGTTCTAGAAGTGTTGAAGTACAGTACTCCTAAAGCACTGGGGCGCTATTTATTTTGCTTATGGCACGGGGATGCAATATTTATGGCACATTTATTAGCAGAGTTGGAACCACCAAAATTAATAGCTAACTTGACGGACACTTAATAATCTAGCTAATAAGTAATTAATAAGTATCACTTTAGACCTTGCTGGGCACACTATATCTAAGGAGAGAGCGGATGTCTTTATTACAACTATATTTTACTCTTTCGTTATACATATACTGCGCCGCACGTGCGGAGCCGGTTAAGATTGCTATGCTAGCTAAAACACAAGGAAAAAGGTTCACAAAAAACCAGCGATCGAACGTGATTGCCTAATTTTTATTCTACGTTAATTCGATTTGAATACATCCAAAACTTGAATAGACACGATCGCCATAGCATTCAATCAGCTGCCCCGATTTACACGCAACACAGCATTGTTTTTATTTTATTTATAGATTCACAAAACTGGTTGTTACACAGAACAAAGACGACGATTAACTTAAACATCATTAATTTAAATTAGTTAATTTATCATTATTTTTCACCGATAATCTTTCAATCAAAATTGGTTCAGGCGTTTTGGATTTATGTTCGGACAGTCAGACACAACGTCCTTTTTACTGATAGATCAAATTTGACACCCTCCGGCCAGGTGACAACCTGCGAAAGACTGCAGGCAGATGCTGGATGCGGCAAGCTGAAGACAGGGCGCTATGGCGCTCATTAGGGGAGGCCTATGTCCAGCAGTGGACATCATAGGTTGATGATGATGTGGTAAAATGTGTAGGGGTATATATAATAAAAATAAATGCCAATGATACCGATACAATCATTTATTAGTTCGAGTAAATAAACTACAGTACAGCAGTTTAACTTTAGCCACAAATATAACATGTTTAACATTTCCATTATGTAAACTTTAGTTAAAAACTACAAAGAGCATTTGACGTCGCTAAAGTACAATAAGAAGCCCGTAACCAATATAAAATAAGGTTTAAGTCTTAATAAAGTGACAGTAGAATGTAACCAAATTAACTTCGAGAAGGATTGACAGAAATAGTGGGCCTTGTACATACATGACAGGTCAAAGGTAAGTGAATGCACACAGCAATAAAAGTTACCTACTATTATTTCTTGCACAATGCTTAAGGATTTACATAGCAATAAAATAATAAGACGTGATCTATTTAAAGACTTGTTTAAAGTACAGGGCTCGTACTCTTAAAAACGAAATCGTTTCTGATTCGTTTTCGTGCAAACGCTAATCTTATGCAAGCGAATAAAGTTGGTTTTGCACGACAACGAAAATGAAACTTCGATTTTCCTTTTCCGAGTATGCTCACGCTGCAATAACTATAAAACGTGTGGTACGAAATACAAATGAACAATTTAGTCGAGTAGATATTATTCACTATTTATAATGATCATGAAATCTGTAAATGCACAAACAACGATTTGTATGTTGAGATATAAAACCAGGCTATTTTATATGACATGTATTAGAATAACTGATTTAGAATGTGCATAGAAATACACTAGATCATGTATAAAACCATTAGAGAACATAAGGATTTGTAAATAAAAAACAACTAAAATTTAATCACGTCTCAAGTCGCAATTTTATGACAGTTATCAATGAAAATCTGTCAAAAATTCGTCACTTGAAACATGCTTAAATCTGAGTTGCATTTTGAGTATTCGGGCGTTAGTGTCCTGACTAACCTTTGAAAGAATTCTCCCCGTTTTTAGGGAAATATTTGTCAGAGCAATATTAGACATTCTGCTAGATCTTTTCGCTAAGAGCACAGTAAATATAGAACATTTCTGTGGATTCTTCAATTAACAAATTTTCCTAAAGGTTTTATTCAAGAGTAGTGTATATTAGTCAAGTTACAGCGGTCATGTGTTGTCTAGCGTCTGGTGACTGGCTGCCAATCGTCGCCGTCGGGATCGCGTGCTGAAACAACAAAGAACATTTTAGATATTGAAATGAGCTTTGATCCAAAGGGGCACCCTTTATTACTAAGCCTAGTCCAAGCAGTCTGTCAGGGGCCCAATTCAGCTAACCAGTGGCTTCACTATGACAGTGGTATCGTTGCAGAATCGTCACGGTAGAATCCTGAGAAATCCGTAGATAATTCAGATAGTGCGTAAGGTGCTCTTAGCACGGAGATTGATAGAATGGTTTCAAACTTTACACTTTTGCGTCCGTCCATCTATAGTTTCTTTCATATTATGTGTAAGGTAGCATAGCGAAATGTGTCAATCTGTGAAAATACAATTTTCATAGGGAGCCAGAAGATTAGCAGAATAGATTGCAACCAAACGCGACCAAAAAGAAATGTTTTTTTGCTGTGTATACGGATAACGGAACCCTTTGTGTATTTTCCAAGTTATATCAAAAAAACCAAGTTATATTTTTTGTATTATGGTTGCTAAAGCACCAAAAACGAATACATTAGTAAAAAAAGAATTACATTACTTCATCGTAATCATGTTATGAACATAAAAATAACGAACCATTTACATTAAAACAAGTGAAGTCTAATAATAATAACATAAATTTTCCGCGAAAAAATAGTACCAATACACGTAAATTAACCATGAAATAACAAATGTTTTTTTTTCTACAGTGCAGAATTCACTGCAGTGTACGTTCTTGGATTTCCCAAATTTAACTACATCATAGTAATTAATGATAATAGCTTTGTTTGTGTTTATTTATACATTTAGTTTTTTTTACTTACTACGTTCTAAAGATTTTTACTAACCTCAAACCTTTGCCTGTTAGAGAGGTAGTTATTCTAAACCAGTCAGGTATTCATAAAAACTTAAGGAAAACTTAGGTTTGTCTCGGTTCTAGAATTCAAGATTTAAACAAAAAATTAATGTTTCATAAATAAATAAAAAACTAGTAACCATAACAGAAAACAACCAAGTAACAGCAAGGTAAACACTAAAAACAAAAACTTTAACCACGCATACTTGTACACGTGTAGCGAAAAAGGTGCAAATTCGAGTACGAAAACGGACGAGCGACTAATGATTGGCATCAAAAAATTTTAAAAACGCCCATTTTCTCAAAATCTGTAACTTTTTGAAAATCTGTAAATGTGGATGATATTTTTTCTAAAAGGGATGGGTAGTTTCCTAAGACCATTTTTTTCATGTAGCTTCAACGGTTAATGTATTACTGATATACATTATACTATAATGATCAAAACTAAAGTTTGCTGTTTAGTTTAGTTTTGATCATACACAAAGGTAATCAAATAAGGCTTACATGTTAGGTGTAAAGCTTGGTTACCTTTGTGAGAGAAAATAAACCATTTTATTTATTTACTAGACGATCGCCTCGCGGTTTCACCCGCGTAGTTCCCGTTCCCGTTGGAAATCCGAGATAAAATATAGCCTATGTCACTAGCTGAAAAATAAGCTTCCTAACGGTGAAAGAATTTTTGAAATCGGTCCAGTAGTTTCGGAGCCTATTCATACAAACAAACAAACAATTAACTATTTATAAACTTACGTTTCTCGTCGCGGCGCGGCGGCGGCGGGCGGCGGTCGCGGTCGTCACGGCGAGGCGCGTCGCGTTCATCTGAAAATAATTGATTCAACTTTTATTTTCACATAAATTGAGCCCATGACTCCTTTCACGACTATTCTCTAACTCTCATAGATTTGGCCATCCATTCCCATCTCAAAAACCCACCCTGTATCTAAGATTGAGTTGTATTTTTTGCCTTATTATATTACAAGCTTCTGCCCGCGGCTTCGCACGCGTTGCTTCTATGGAAACATTTGAAGGTTATTTCTATCCCACGGGAACTGATTTATTAGATAAAAAAAATTGGTTGTCTGTAAAGTCGGTTTACTGACGATAGTTAAACGTGACAACGTCTTAAGAAAATACTGATGGAATGGTAGCATTTTTCAAAAGAAAATTTTAATTTCATTTGTTTAATAGATTTGTATGTAGACGCATCGCTCACTCAAGTAGGAGAGAGACGGATGTCGAGCGCTCTCGCTTGCACTTCAAGCCTTACATGGAACGCCTCAGAGCGAGGTAACGCCGCATGAGTCATGTTTTTTCGTGCGTGCAGCCGGCTCTATCGAATTATAAGACGTTGTCACGTCAAAAGTAGCCTATGTTTGATTCCAGGGTTAGACTTACCTGTATGCCAAATTTCAGCCCGATCCGTTCAGTACTTTTGGCGTGAAGAGGTAACAAACATCCATCTATCCATCAAAACTTTCGCATTTAAAATATTAGTCTGATGTGATGAACTAGCTTCTGCCCGCGGCTTCGCACGCGTATTTTCGGTATAACGAGTAGCCTAATATCTAAGATAAGCTATGTTCTAAATGTACGCCAAATTTCATAATGACCTGTTCAGTTAGTAGGATAGGATTAGTAGGATGTGTTTACTTAAAGTATCAAGATCATTTAATCATAAAGTTTAGGGTGACAATATAACTGGTTAGAGTCGCCTCCATTAATTTCTTAATTTTTTGCCAAGCTGTACATCACACTAATATTATAAATGCGAAAGTTTGGATGGATAGATGGATGGATGTTTGTTACCTCTTCACGACAAAACTACTGAGCTGATCAGGCTGAAATTTTGCGTACAGGTAAGTCTAACCCTGGAATCAAACATAGGCTACTTTTTATCCCATAAATCAGTTCCCATGGGATAGAAATCACCTTTTAACGTTTCCATAGAAACAACGCGTGCGAAGCCGCGGGCATGAACTAGTTAAATCATAATTTAGGGTGACAATATAACTGGTTAGAGTCGCTTCCATTAATTTCTTAATTTTTTGCCAAGCTGTACTACATGTTAAATCAAAAAAAGAGTAAGTCATTTTTTGTAGAAGGTTTAAAAACCTTGTTATTCATGTTATTATAACTTTGGATTTTTTATGGTTTAGCTTAGGCGGTGTCAACATTAATTCCGAAACCGACAACTCGGAACCTGTTGCGTCTACGAACTAAGCCACGAATGTCGTTCTAAGGTGGTTAGGGACGTTATTGAAAAAATACACAGTTTTTTGTGATTTCTGCTTCTTCAAGTTAATATGCTAACAGTTATGTAGGTACCTTACTACTTTTCATGAGTATTTTTATGGAAAAGATCTATAGTTAACTCTACATAGAAGAAAAGAGAGTGACGTATTTCAAAAATAGTCAGGTATTTTGTGATTTCTGCTTTTAAAAGTTAATAAGCTAGCAGCTATGTAGTTTTGCGCACATTGCAAGCCATTTTTTTATGAACCCACGCTAAATAAACTATGAATCAATTGTCGTTCTGGAGTATATTGACAAAAAGAGATTTATTGCTAAAATCAACATTATGTTGATAGACTCAATAACTAAAATTGGTTTAAACTTTGTTTTAGCAAAGATTCATAGCAGATGGGTAAAAATGTGCGAGAAACTACACAATCTTATCTGTTATCTCCAATGCAACGGTGGTACGATCGCACCATCTTTGATCGTCTGTTAGTAATGTTATAAAGTTTCGCAGGGGTTAGCTAACTCATAAAAAGCCCAAAATCTGCTGACTTAAGATAAAACTCATTGATTACCTTTACGATCGCGGTCATCAGTGCGCCTGGGTGCGTCACGATCGTCGCGCCGAGGTCCATCGCGGTCGTCGCGTCTCGGACCGTCGCTGCAACAAAAACGAGTTTTAACCTACGATTTTAACGCATGTACTGCACAGCCTCGCTTGAAGGATCTGCAGATGGGCATGTGCATCGTGGTCCGTAAACGTGTCTTAAATCATAACCAAACAGAACTCAACAACATAAAAATTAGTTAGACATTACTACTCTAATTAGCTTTTTATAGCAGCATGGTACTGATTATAAATTTTTGAATAAATTATTTTATTTGTTTAAATTTTTTATTATAATCCCACTTGCTTGGCAAAGGTTTCCCCCAGACCTTTCTAGGAATCACACTCGTTTGCCAAGACCCATCTATCTCAAATCAATCAAGATAACTCATGAGTCGCCCGAGGCCAGCCGTACACGTTTACTCAGCGGCAGGAATCGAAACAGCAACCTTCTACGTCTTAGGCAGGCCGTCGCACACGGCCCGTACGCCTCTCCCACGGCGATAGTATCCGCAACCTGCTACATCACAGGCAGATCTACGCTCACTGTGTCACAGAGGTCGTCAAGAAGTTTCTAATCAGTCATCCCTCCTCGGAAAGCGGCCGCGATTGACTCTCTAGTCGCGTCGCTCTTCACGGCGGTCGTCGTTGTGATGAGTATAGTGATAGTGCCTTACCGGTCGTCCCTCCTCGGGAAACGGTCGCGGTCCCGGTCGCGGTTGAAGTCGCGGTCGCGTTCGCGATCGCGCGGCGGCGCGTCGCGGTAGTCGCGTCGTTCCTCGCCGCGGCGCTCGTCGCGTCGGTCGTCGCGCGGCGCGTCCTTGCTACGCCACGCTGAAGAGCGCTCCTATCGAGGTCAAGAGGTGAAAATTATACTTCGAATAGCTAAACAAACATAGCGGGCCAGGAAGATTGAGCGCTATTGTGTGGATAGATAGTCAGTAATGGGTGGGTTGCTGGCCACGATGGTGATGGCCGAAAGGGCAGCATAGCGCGGTCAGCATTGCAGCTCTTGATGAACAAGCTGAAATGAAGGACGAGACCGAAAGCCGAGGCCTTTCTAGCGCGGACAGCTAGAGCTGCAATGATGACCGAGCTTGAGGGTCGAGATCGTGGTAAGCTTAGCTTGAGGCCATTCATAGCGTGGCCAGCAGGGCAATCCCTCCACCTTCCCATGGTCCTGCCAACCTTGCGGTTACACGGATCGAAACTGTGAGAAAAGAGCCACTCGGGTGACTCTAGACTCTACAAATCCTATGCACTTTGTCCCGTACAGTCTCCCCAGGGCATGCCACATCACAAAACAGACTTCATTGCCGGGCTGCTCCTCCCCAGCTCGGTCGGCTCGTGGCCAGCAGGGCAGTCCGGTCTAAATAAAACATAACGTATAACTTACCGCGGACGGTGGTGGATCAGTGGGCCCGGCGCGTCGCCAACTGCCGCCGCCGCCACCCTCGGCGCCGCCGCTCACGCGGCCCGCGTACGGACGAGGCCTGAACAAACACACAACTATTACTACTAATCTAAAATCAATGGAACAAGACTGGAACTCACTGGAAGCTGAAACTGATCAAAACATGGTCTTCTTTATGAGAAGTATAAGCCGTCGTTCCGATGGTCGGTCGTCTCTGCGCTCGCGGGACAGGTCTTCGCGTTCGCGGGGACCTACGTCTAGAAGACATAGACTTACGACATGAGGTGATACCTCTAACCATGGTATAATAATACAAGGTTATGCTACTCCAAGAAACAACGGTCACGTGGGTTTTTCCAAGCCTACGTCAGATCCGGTACGGTGGTTCTCATCTAGGTTTTAGGTTTTCCATATAATTCTTCAAACTTAGTTTCCATCATTTAAGCAACGCTAATGAGCTCTGCACATGGATAAATCAATCTATCTAATCGCAGGAAAAATTTTCAGCCACAGATTCTCTTTTCGGGAATTTAAAGAACCTTATTTTACCGTCTTTCACACTTACAGTTACGGATAGAGTAATCGCCCATTTTATTTTAAAGATTTATCCGATCAACAACGCGAGTGATTCACCGGCACCAATAAAAGTTTGATAAATCACTGGCAAATGAACGTAACCTCCCATTTTTGTGGCAAGAGGACAGTGACGTAGGCTTGGGAAGATCTCGGAGTAGCATACCTTGTTTTATTTTGCCATGCCTCTAACGTGATATACAAGGTCTTAGTGTTCGCGGGGACATAGACACAGACATAGACATACCATTTATTTGCCACCACACACACATTTACATAACACATTCAAAATAAAATATTTAGCCTTAAATTAATTAAACTAATAAGAACATATACAGTAGGTACATTTAACAAACGATGTTAACAATAAAATTGATCAATGTGTGCTGCAGTAGCAAATGGGCCTAGGCTCAGCATAATGCCAACTGTTGTGAACAGAGGGCGCTGGTATTCTGCCCAGACCAAAACTAGAACAATCACAGGACCCTGCGATTACAAAATAATTTGAACAGAAAATCAAATATACTCGCTCAGTTATAATAACCTCTGGGGACCTCTGTCGTCGCGTCTAGAAAACATAGACTTACGACATAGGTTATTTTAGAGTTAGTTACCTCTCGCGTTCGCGGTCGGTATCCCTGTCGCGGGGCGCAGACCTCCAGCCTGACTCCTCGCGCGGTCTGTCCGCCGGTCGGTCGTCTCTGCGCTCGCGGGAAAGGTCGTCGCGATCGCGGGGACCTCTGTCGTCACGTCTACAACAAGTTGTGAGTTAGTTTCGGAGGTAATCAGAGGGCGTACTCGGAAAACACAAAGTTTCCGATTCGTTGCAAAACCAACTCTTAAGTCAGTTGCGTTTGTACGAAAACGAATCAGAAGTTTCGATTTTCGTTTTTACGAGTTCGGGTCCAGTAGAAACGCGCAGAAACACAGACTCCGATAGGCGGCTTGCTTGCTAACTAGCTGGCTAGCTTAGTAAAACGAACGTTCTAGAATGTCCGCAACTGGTCACCCCACGCGCCTTCACTAGTCGCCAAACGGTCGTAACCAGATGTTAAATCACTGGGCTTTAGTCAGTGCGGAAGTAGCCTATACAGGGTGCCAAGGAAAGGGTGTACTAATCTTAAAGGGGGTTATTCTGGACATCGAGGGGGTCAACGTTTGTTCTATGATTTTTTTAAATTTTGCACTTTTTTTACTATTACTGGAATAAATAGAGATGTTTTTCTTCATATTCGTGTTATTTTACGTGTATTCTTACA
The DNA here is from genome assembly GCA_963564075.1 of Eupithecia subfuscata. Taxonomy (NCBI): domain Eukaryota; kingdom Metazoa; phylum Arthropoda; class Insecta; order Lepidoptera; family Geometridae; genus Eupithecia; species Eupithecia subfuscata. The sequence goes on from OY751117.1 coordinate 10,626,587, forward strand.
TTATTATTTGTTTAGAAATTTCAAATTATTTACATCATTTCTTTAAGCAATTTCATGGCTAAACTCTGGTTTTGCTAAAAAACAACAGAACATTAATTGTGAAATATTTTGTAAAGGTAAATAATGCAAGAGTGAGTGTAAAAGAATACAAATAAGAAGAAAAAAAACTTATATTTCGCTAAATTATACAAAATTCAAAAGATCGTTATTCACAAGTTGATCCCCTTGCGGTCCAGAATCACCCCCTTCCGGTTTAGTACACTCTTTCAGTGACACCCTGTATACGTAATAAATGACAGTAAGACGCACTGGTTGAAAACAATAGTTAAATGTGTTGAATACTAACTTCTCATCTTTATCGTCCCTCGGAGGCCTGTCATCGTGTCGACGTTCAGGCGAGCGGGCAGGCACGCGACCTAAGGGACAAATACACGGATAAATATTACATACATGCTATGCAAACCGTTTGTTGAGTTCGAGTAGGTATTTCTGTATTTTGCTTGTCTAATCTATACTAATATTATAAAGAGGAAAGATTTGATTGTTTGTTTGTTTGTATTGAATAGGCTCCGAAACTACTGCACCGATTTGAAAAAATATTTATTTTACCCACGCCCTGATGAACATAGGTTACTTTTTACCGCGGGAAAATGCTTCATTCCTACGGGAAAACGGGTAATAGGACAACGGGTAGTAAGAATGCAGCTAGTGTAAGATATATAAATAAATGCTGGACTATCCACACAGCATCGTCTAGCCCCAAGCCACAGATATTATAATACTATACTAGTAAAGCACAGCTGGTGTTATAGGTACTAAATCACTGATATACTTGTACAATACATTACATAGATATATATTTTTTTATTATAGATAGGAAATACCCAGAGCACGAAGGTAACTACTGTTTATTTATTTGTTCCGCTTTAGCTGTATTGATAGAGCTTTTCCAAACCCTATGAGGAATGACCAGGACAGTGCAGAATAGCTCAGTACAGAGAAAGCGTACCTACACCCAGACCAGTCAGTGCTTATGGGCTGAATAGATAGACAGCTGTGCTATATTGTGTCGGCTTATAATTTGCACCACTCCAAATCTTCCCGCGGGTGTCGTAAGAGGCGACTAAGGGATAACCACCGGGGGCGGGCAGCAGCGCCCCCTGCAAAACAATTCTACCACTGAACTGCGATCCCCAACCAACCCCCACCGTGTGTTATGCCAAGCGTTGAAATAATTGTTTTTCTATGTATCATAAAAATATCCATCTATGTGAAGTATTGTATTAGGTATCTAAAGGGCATTTCAACAAGGACGGGTCGCTATTAAAATTAAATAAAACAAGCTGTATGTGAGATATTAAAGATTATTTTTTTATTTGAATAGCCCATTTATGCCATTATTTATGAAATATGACATCGTTTAAAAGTCCACCGCGGCTTCGAACGGTGGCACGGATCCGAGAGGTCATATTTTCAATTACTCTACTGCATAGATCCGGCGGAATCTGAGCAATGGCGGAATTGGCCACCAAGATCGTGCGATTTGACCCCGCTAGATTTTTTCTTGTGGAGTTTCTCAAGTCGCAGCCCATAATCCGCAATCAACCGATGCCATGAAAGTCATCATAACCCAAGCCATTGCTCAGATTACGCCGGATCTATGCAGTAGAGTAATTGAAAATTGGACCTCTCGGATCCGTGCCACCGTTCGAAGCCGCGGTGGACTTTGAAACGATGACATATTTCATAAATAATGGCATAAATGGGCCATTAAAATAAAAAAAATAATTTCTTTAATATCTCACATACAGCTTGATTTATTTAATTTCAACATCGACCCGTCCTTGTTGAAAGACCCTTTATATCAGTTATCTAATACCCATAACACACGCTCTGCTTAGCTTGGGGCTAGATGATGTTGTGTGAATTTACTAATTTTATTCTATGCATAAGCTCTTTCTCTAGCGTTAACTATGATTTCTACTAGATGGGTTTTCTTCCCCCCTCTAATTCATCTACAATTTAAATTCTACTCACTAGCTCTCCAAGGTTCCTTCTTCTCCGGCTCTCGTTCCCCTGGCTTGCGCCACGCACTTTCCCTCTCTCCCCTCTCTGGTGGTCTTTCATCCCTGACTCCTCTTTCCTCCCTGGATCTGTCCTCTCTAGGTCTGTCCTCCCTAGGTCTGTCCTCCCGAGGTCTGTCCTCCCTAGGTCTGTCTTCTCGAGCGGGCGGGTCGCCGCGACGCCAGCTGGAGCCTCCGGTAGCGGGGGCCTTGGATTCTTCGAGTTTGCGGGCAACTTCGGCCTCTTTGGCGCGGATCTTCGCTTCGGTGCGCGCAAGCATTTCTTGGTGTTCTCTGTGGAAAAGTTGATGTTAGTTTGGTTAGTTTTGTCAATTATTACGGCTGGCGTAAGGCCGTGGTGTAAGTGTTATAAAAAACTTTAATTGACATAAACTTCCGAAGGGAATCTATTACTTATATTTCATTAAAAAAAAAGAGACGATTCTATCCAGTCTTCCTACACAAAGCTGGCCGATTGGAATACCTAATAGCCCATAATTTTTTTATTTTTCTGGCTTCTAAAGCAAATTTTTAATTTGGACCTAAAAGGATTGCTTAGCAATGAGCTAATTGCAAACCCCTGGTAGATACCCTGTAAAGACCTAAGCTATTTTAAAAAGTGTTCGTCCACTCACTTCTCCTTCTTCTCTCGTATGGCAGCCAACTCTTCCTGCGCCTTCCTCTCCCGCTCCTCCCTCTCGCGACGCTCCTCCTCCTCTTTAGCCCTGCGAGCCTCTTCCGCAGCGATCTCTTGCGCGCGAATCTTCTCGGCCAGGCGTTCAGCATACTAAACATAAACAAAATACATTTATTTCAGATGATTTCATCAAGCGCGCGGGAACGTCTTTATATCAGGTGAGATGTATGCCACATTTAAGCCACGCCCATTGATGAGTGGGACCGGACGACTTGTGCAGCCTTAAGCTTGCGTCTTGTCTCGCTACCTCTGTGCCGTTTGTCGAGTATGTCACTTACATCTTGCTTCCTCTTCTCGATCCTAGCCTGCTTGCGCTGCGCCAGTCTCTTCTCCCGCTCGTTGGCTAGCTTCTCCTTGAAGGCAGCCAGGCGCTGCTCGTGAGCTGCGCCGCGCTCGGTTCTCAGGCGAGCGAGGAACTCTTCGCGAACGGCCGCCATGCGAGCTAGGCGGGTGCTGGTAGCTACGTCGCGGGCTCGTGCCTCTGTGAGATGAAGGTAACAAGTTGGTGAATAGTTCTGGAGGTTTTTGTTTAAGATTTCTCGCAACGCTAGATCGTGAGATCGCTTTCATAAACAAGCTGTACAATTTTACTGCTTACTAATTTTTATTAGTATAACTACATCTGGAGGGTCGTTTGTATGCAATGGTAAGCTAAAATTTAAATACAGTGTGGAAGCATGGTTGTGTGACAGAGGGTTTCAATTAGATAGATATTTTTATTATACATAGAAAATACCCAGAACAATACAATATTCATTCATTGATCACTCAATATTAAGTTAAAAATCTCACCGATAAGCTGAGTAATACGCTCCTTCTCCTGCGTCTCCCAGAAGGCCTTGTCAGCGACCTGCTTCTCTTCCAAACTCTTCTGCAGCAGGGGGATCTCCTCCAGGCGCTTGGCACGCTCAAAGTAGTCCACCTGTTCATATTTAAGGGGTTAAGTGTTGTTTCACTTTTAAGTTAATCCTTTTCAACGAGACGTCGCCAGTAGTAGGTACGGATAATTGTAATTTTTAGACGCGTGCACTGGCCGAGCTTTAGGCTGTGTCCCCAGAAGCCAAACTGTTAGCGGCCACTAAACTGAGACAGTCGGCGCACGTAACGCTGCAAATGAGCGCAAAACTAGCAAACTGTGGACACTCCATTTCAAATTTAAGGAAGGGCGTACTAAACCGATACGCTCTACTGCCGACTCAGTCTCAAACTCAGTCTGCCGCTAATAATTTGCCTACTGGGGACACAGCTTCAAGCCGGGTTTCCACCGCGAAAGTGTCATGAGCGGGAAATATTAGGCGGGATGGACTCCTTTTAAACGAAATAGGTTTATGTCTCCACCAACAAAGAGTGTTGTCTGTTGATTTCTAGCGCAAAAGGGAAATGAGAGATGAGTGAGCGGAATTAATTAATCTCAACAACAAACCACGCACAATGGACTAAACCGAGTCTAAGTGCGGACAATAGAGTACACACACCATAACCATATTAATCTCAACGCTTTCTGCTCGCTGTCCTTTCCGGTCGACATTTGTTGGTGAAAATACAAGTACGCAGTTTACTCGTACGAGAAAGTTGAAAGGAGTGGAAAATGGGCTTCAGCAATGCGAACGGACAGGCGCGGCGCTTTGCTGATATATGTCTAATGTTTACAACATGGTTTGGTGTACTTTTTTCTTAGGCACCTGCAGAAGATCGTGTCGTGCACGATTCTTCTTCTCCACTGAAAACCAGCGCTGGGTGGTCACATCTGTGTTTATCCAGCATCATATCGAGTAGAGAACATTTTTGCCATGCACTCGCTTTACGCCGCCACTGACGAGGTAAAGGCCTCTCCTTTTTCTCACCAGCTTATTCTATTCATGTCAAAGAACGTACCTTCTTCTCTTGAGATTTGAGACGAGCTTGCAGTTCACGGCGTTCCTTCATCAGCTCCTCGGCCTCGCGTTGGGCAATCGCTTCGGCGTCCATCTTCTTGAGGTCCTGTTGAAAAAACACATTTAGAAATGAATCTAACTTTTCAACCACAAAAATTGTAAAACGTACAAGGGAATGGAATATGGAAATGGAATATGAATAAGGAAATGGAATACCCCATCCGTCTTTCCTTTACATCAACCAGAATGAAATCTCAAGAACTAGATGAAGACAGTCGGTCAGAACGGATAGACGATAGCAACTATCCACGTTTGAGAGTAGTGAGCCCTACGCTCCTTCAGATGTCTCTCTTTCAAGACAGCCAATTCACTCTCTTCCCCACACCACTACATATTTAAATCTCTTCCCACTCCTTACCTCCTCGTCAAGTTTCTGCAACATCTTCTGTCCGTGCGCGGTCTGAGAGATGTGCGCCATACGCTCCTTGAGATGTCTCTCCTTCATGGCGGCTAATTCGCTCTCGTGGCGACGTTTCTCTCTCTCTTCCCTCTCATGTTCTTGGCGCCTGGCTTCGGCCGCGGCGGCGGCGCGGACTTGCTCTTCTTGGCGTCTGTAGGATAGTAGAACATTATAATTTATAAGATTATAACATAGTTACATGATACACAAAGGACTAATTTTATAAAGGCCATTTGCGTATATATGAATATGAAACTAATATTCTCTGTGTTATGATAAGATGGGCCTTAATTATTGTAATCGTTTTATATTATCTGCTGCAGTGTCAAATAAATCTTTTATCTATATTTTATCCGGTAACAGCTCGTGCTTAGCCGTGGTTTTGAGGAAATACACAACGAGATTATAATTCTTCTACATCAAATAACACTAATAATAGACGGAGAAGAATCCTATTTCAATTAATTTTGCTTTTTATTCATAGGGGCCTATTTTCTCGTCTACGCTTTCCACTTCAAGCCGAATCTTGAGAAACATAGCAGTCTATTAGAAAGGTTCTAATAGACTGCTATGTTTCTATTTGCACGTGTTTCTATTTGCACGTGTGTTCACTTTTCGATCGCGTCTTTTCCGGTCGAACAATAATTTATTTATTTTAATACTACTATGCACACAATTTTAAAAAGTACACAAATGGTGGGCATAATGCTGGTAGCATTATCTGCCTGCATAATAATGCTGGACAAACCACACAGCATGATCTAGCCCTAAGCTGAGTAGAGCTTGTGTTATAGATACTATAATAATTTCTATGTAATATAATATGTATAATAATGTGTATGTGTGTATAATAATGTAATATAATAATAATGTCCTCCTAACCGAATTTCGACCACGGCAGCCAGTCTCATCGGAGACTAGCCAGATGCGCAGGACATATTATAATGCACAAATGTGTGCGCAAACACAGGTGCACTCTCTATTTCCACACTCTCTTAATCCGATGGGACGACAGATCGACACGACCGGGGAGAGGTCAGGCGCAGGAACGGCTTAATACAATACACTACATAGATATATATTCAATGGGTCACATTTGGCTATGTGGTTCATACCTAAGTTCTTCTTCCTCGCGGACTGTGTTGAGACGTTCGATGTATTCCTTGCGTTCTTCGATGATCTTGTGTCTCTGCAGGACCCTGGGGAAGCACAACTTAAGATAATTATTATTGTTGCTGCATGTAGAAGATCTGAGTTGCAAGGAATTATGTTCAGGCCAGTAGGTATTTCGTCTTGTTTTTATTTTTTCATATCTTACTTTACTATTTTTCATTTAGGTAACTCTGTATTGCATCTTTCACTTTATTGTTTGTAAGGTATGTACTATACTGTTCTGTTCTGTCCTGTATCAGGGTTGTATTTGTTAATAAATGTTTCTCTATCTCTAGCTATCTTGTCTTTAGGAAATACCTTTATGCTTTGCCACAGCATGTGCAGAGCGGTGGCCTATTTGGCCATCCCAGCAATATTTATTTATGTATTTACGTTACGGGTCTGGTGATTATCGACAAAATAAACCTGCTTCACAGTTTCCCGTAACTAAATTAAAGCGAACAACTTGGCGTTGGTCAGAGAGGCTTGCTGGTCGATTGATTGCTGCAAAGACACATACCTGTGGTGCTCAGTATGCTTGTTTTCGTGGTAATGCTGCACCATAGCGGCTCGCACGCGGTCCCTTTCCTGCTTGCGACGTTGCGGGAACAAGGTCTGCACTGCGCGGGTTAGGACCTCGGCCGCTCGTACTAGTTGTTCGCGAACCTAAAAGTATTTGCATAAAATCAATCTACTTTTACAATATTAACCCATTGTTCGTTCGATATTTAAAAATATAGCCTGCTTTATTGCAAAGGAGTCTTAATATCAACTCAAAACTATTACAGATTCTTCAAAAATAGAAGCGAAATTCATATTGGCCACACATGTAGCACAATGCAATGCAACTGTGAATGCAACCCACAAAACATTTGAAGAGCAGTCAGGCGTAAATTTTTAAAGTCAGATACGAACACAAAGAAAACGCCACTCGACAATGTTTGAAAGTGTTTTGAAAAGACCTAGGTATTTAAATCATATCAATCACGCTTTTCTTTCCGATTCTTCTAGTTCTTAGTTATATTTTTTTATTGATTTGTTCTTTGTTTACGATTTTTCATTGAGACGAAGTGGGATCGGTTTTGCAAGACAAGGACGAGCGACGAAAAATCGCGCGGGGAAGGCGAGAAAGGAAGTCAAAAGCCACGGAATGGCCAGCCCGCGCGCAATTTCACTGGTTTTTTATTAAAAATAGCTTTAGCTTTTTGCTCTAAAATATTACTCTTTTAGCAATAAAATAAAATAGCAATAAAATAAAACCATATTCATCTAAAGTATTTATTAGAGAACATGTAGACGAAATTTAATTGAAATATGATAAATAACTAGCAAATGAAACTGCTTTTTCCGTAATAGTATTTGTGCAAAAATGAAAGATTTAGAGGAAACTTTGTGATTTTATTGTATCGAGTCAAGTTTTGTCAATCGTGTTTCGACTTGCATAACTTACTAACTAGAAACCTAAACTTTTGAAAACTCAAAATATTGTAAAAAAAATATTTTTTTTTGCCTTCCAATTGATTTTCCGTACAGTCAAAACGTGGGTTTTGGGACTCACTTCACCTTAAAGATTGTTGAAGATACCTTATACTAATGTAGACTGTAACTGTTTGTATTAACTTCGCTTACTCGTTGCTTTCTTATCACCATTATTACACCCGCGGAGTGGGAACACTGGTGACTTTTAGTATAGGTTTTATAAACTTACCTCAAGCACCAGCCCCTCATAAAACAGGTCAATAATTTTATAAATTTTATTTAAAAATAATTTTATAATTTTATTTAAAAATAATTTTATAATTTTATTTAAAAATAATTTTATAAATTTTATATAAATTTTATATAAAAATATATTTTATATAAAAAAAAATATTATTTGTGTTTTTTAAATCCGATTATGTTAGGTTATTTTTTTATTTTTATTTTTTTAAGGCTGACTTTTGTATTATTATTATTACTATTCTAACTTTGATAATTATCAATCAAATTAATTTGACATTATTATCTACATATAATTGTATCTATCTTTGACATTTATATTTATTTAATTTTTTTTTTGACGTTTTTCTTGTATAAGGATTTGCTAATTTTAATATAATAAGACTAGAATATAAGGTAGGTACTCTATTGCATTGGGTATGCCTGTTAGGATAGATGTACATGTTTAAATAAATAAATAAATAAATAAATCATTATAAATATTATTTACACAAATATTCGTAAGGCCTTTTATGAGTGGAAAATAAATGTCTTATTTATATTATTTGCTGTGCCCACAACTAGGCTACACCAAATTAATGTATCTTTTAAAGGGCAATGTACACGCTTCTACAACAAAACTCCTAGTGAGTTGCAAAAATTATCAGTAAATAAATTCAAACAAATTGTCAAAACCTTGCTGTGCAAAAAGGCTTACTATAAAATATCAGATTATCTAGAGGATAAAAAAGCTTGGGACGGGTTTTGCTCCAACTCGAAAAATAACAACTAACAGGCTAAAGGTTTCTTCGTCGCTTCTTTACAAAGTACAAGTAAGTAGTAGTAAGTCTACATACCGAAGCGACAGAAATCAAATAATATCACTTTATTTCCGTGTCAGTGTTTAGTTTTATAATTTGACCTTTTCTAAGTGTACATTTATTGTATTTATGGAAATAAAGAGTTTTTGATTTTGATTTTTATCATCATATTCTATTGAACTATCTTTAATGCCGCTACGGGAACTGTTTACTAAGCTCCCATTAAATGTGTGAATGGAAGATGTACGCACCTGTTCGGCAGGCGTGGCCTGCAGGATGGCGCCGCCGCAGGCCTCGTCGGCCGCGGAGCACCACTCGCCGCCGCCGGCCTCCACGCCGAAGTGCACGCATCTACACAAAACAATACATTGTTCACTTCAGTAATGTTTTTTAGACTCGAGTCGAAGTCTTAAATATTGTTACGGAAGTTAATTTAGCAATATTTATATTGCTCTCCATCTCTATACTCGGATCTAAATTCCAAGGCAAACTTATTAATAGGTCAACTAAAGCTCTAGCTAGAGAACGTAATGTTCGCACACTGGATTTAATAAAGTTATTCAAAATAAGCTTTGTTTTATGTATGCGTATGAACGGTATGCCCAACAGGATACTTTACCTCTGTCCCTTTGCCATCACGTTAACAAACATGTAGTGGTATTTATGCGGAGGTATTCAGAAGTTACGAATTAGAGTATAGAAAAATAGGGCACTATTCTCGTTTAACAGTAGAATTATGAAGATTTTTACTATAAGTACAATACTGAAACCATTCTCAGATATCATGTTTGTGAACAACTCACAACACTAAAATCTAAAATTCTCGTTCCGAAATGTAGTTGGCACCACTAAGCATTTTAGAAAAGACCTCAAATCTACAAGTAGTGAAAAGTCCGCCCAAAAACGAGAAAGTGATTTTACGTTCCATATTGGGGCAATGTTTAGAATACAAACATTGTACTAGCTGAGTTGCGCAGGGCTGGGTGGAATAGTGTTGATTAATTTTTTGCTTTGATCTCAAATTTAGTGCGGAATAGTTTACACTAGGCCTTCAGTTTGGCCAGAGTATAGACATATGTATGTCACTCACTGGTTAGCATGGTCCACGCGTATCTGCATATCATTGTGCCGGACGCAGTCGACCAGAAGTCTCTCCAAGTGGAACAGATCCTCCGTGCCAGCCAGCTCTAGGAGCCGTGCGAATTGCACGCGAGCGTAGCATTGGGCCACTTGTCGGATTAGACGGACTAGGGCCACGTCGGTTAGGGCTACGGTGTATTGGGCGAGCGGGGAATCTGTGGGGAAGTGCATATTTATTAATATTATGATAAAACAATATTTAGTAACAATTCCGCGCAAAACCTTATCTGATAAGATCCTACAAAATGTAATCCGTGTGTACCGCCCGCCCTCCCACAAATTGATCCTACTTAAAATTAGAGAAGGTAATCAATAGACTTATGTAATATAAAATAACCTAATTAAATTACCTACCTACCTCCTTAAATTGATCCTACTTAGAATTTAGAGAATGTGAACAACAGACTTATGTAATATAAAATAACCTAATTAAATTACCTACCTACCTCCTTAAATTGATCCTACTTAGAATTTAGAGAATGTGAACAACAGACTTATGTAATACTAGCTGCGCCCCGCGGCTTCGCCCCCGTGGAAATTTATGTTTCCAACTTTCTTAATTTTTTCTTTCATAAGAACCTTCTCCTGACAATAACAAACACAACAAAGAAAGAATTAGCGAAATCGGTCCAGGCGTTGTTGAGTTATGCGCTTACCAACACATTTTGCGATTCATTTTTATATTATAGATAAATTAACCTAATTAAATTACCTACCTACCTCCTTAAATTCATCCTACCTAAAATTTAGAGAAAGTAAACAACAGACTCATGTATTACAAAATTGCCTAAGTAAATTACCTTCCTAACCTTTAAGCACGAATATAACTTAATTTGTGAAAGAAAAGACCACACCAATTACAAAATGAAAAAACTCATCAAAAATAAGTCGACTAGTTTCGTCTCTCCACGAAACATCATCAGGACGCTATAACAATACTCGACTTTGGCACTGAGACCGTCAAGCAACAACGACAGAGTCCTGCCAGTGATGTTGCCTCTCTGAGCTCCCTGCGTAAAGTTTACGCAGGGAGCTCAGAGAGTATTACTGAAATACTGAAATTTCCAGTACCTCGAAAAATTTAACAACATCTACAAATTAAAGCTGTTTAATTTGTAATTTTAGTGCTTAATTTGCATACAAACAATCCTTGTGCAGGCTTATAAAACACAGACTGCGTACTGCTGCAACCTGTCGCGTCAAACCAACAAAATGTTCTACCTCCAAACACTTGCCATTTTAACTATTTTAAGTTAGAATGTGATTTTTTGGAGGCACTATAACATACCAAATCTAATAACTCACTCATGATCACCCTAGATATCTTTCTGCCCAGGGTAGAAAAGACAAAAATGACATCTGTTAGTGAATACATTTAATATTTGAATTTCCTACAATAGGTCCGTACTAGTTTACTTACTGGGTTCCTCTCCTGAAGCGTCTTGACGATTCCCTTGACGCTGTGGCTGATTATGAGAGGACCAAACTCGACCTTGAGCCACGAGTACAACTGCTGAAGTTGGGGCGACGCTAGCGCCACCTCCTTGATGCTAAGTCTACTGGTTCATACTGGTTTACTTACTGGGTTCCTCCTGAAGCGACTTGACGACTCCCTTGACGTTGTGGCTGATGGTGAGAGGATCGAACTCGACCTCGAGCCACGAGTACAGCTGCTGAAGTTGGGGCGACGCTAGCGCCACCTCCTTGATGCTAAGTCTACTGGTTCATACTGGTTTACTTACTGGGTTCCTCCTGAAGCGACTTGACGACTCCCTTGACGTTGTGGCTGATGGTGAGAGGATCGAACTCGACCTCGAGCCACGAGTACAGCTGCTGAAGTTGGGGCGACGCTAGCGCCACCTCCGTGATGCTAAGTCTACTGGTTCATACTGGTTTACTTACTGGGTTCCTCCTGAAGCGACTTGACGACTCCCTTGACGTTGTGGCTGATGGTGAGAGGATCGAACTCGACCTCGAGCCACGAGTACAACTGCTGAAGTTGGGGCGACGCTAGCGCCACCTGCTTGATGCTAAGTCTACTGGTTCATACTGGTTTACTTACTGGGTTCCTCCTGAAGCGACTTGACGACTCCCTTGACGTTGTGGCTGATGGTGAGAGGATCGAACTCGACCTTGAGCCACGAGTACAACTGCTGAAGTTGGGGCGACGCTAGCGCCACCTCCTTGATGCTAAGTCTACTGGTTCATACTGGTTTACTTACTGGGTTCCTCCTGAAGCGACTTGACGACTCCCTTGACGTTGTGGCTGATGGTGAGAGGATCGAACTCGACCTCGAGCCACGAGTACAGCTGCTGGAGTTGGGGCGACGCCAGCGCCACCTCCTTGATGCTAAGTCTACTGGTTCATACTGGTTTACTTACTGGGTTCCTCCTGAAGCGACTTGACGACTCCCTTGACGTTGTGGCTGATGGTGAGAGGATCGAACTCGACCTCGAGCCACGAGTACAGCTGCTGAAGTTGGGGCGACGCTAGCGCCACCTCCGTGATGCTAAGTCTACTGGTTCATACTGGTTTACTTACTGGGTTCCTCCTGAAGCGACTTGACGACTCCCTTGACGTTGTGGCTGATGGTGAGAGGATCGAACTCGACCTCGAGCCACGAGTACAGCTGCTGGAGTTGGGGCGACGCCAGCGCCACCACGTTTAGGCGGATCACATCTGGAAACAGAGAGTAGGTAGGTTAGTTAAGAGTCAGTGAAAGTATTAGTCTAGCGCTGATGACGTCGCGGGTTTTCTTGGTAAGTTTCTTTCACCGCTTAAGCATGTTAAATTAGCTCATACACTTTTTTGACAGATGAGATTTGAGCCGCTTTGAAGTTGCATTGACCCCTCCAGCTCAGTCTGTGGATGTCTTAAGATCCCACTGAGGGAAACATATAAACAGTCTTTTCCACGTCTAATGCTGACTCTGCCTCCCCCAAATGAGGAGGAGTTGTGTGATAACCACCACGTTTGGTAGGCGGATTGGTGATCACAGTGGAGGAGTTTAATAATACACAGAAGGTAACTTTCAGTTTATTATTTATTAAACACGTAGAAAGTTACAATAAAATAAAATAAAACAATTGAACTAGTATTTACAATTGAAACCACTGACTAACTGCAGACTGTTGCAAACAATCTACAGGTAGCTCAACTGATCCATATCAATACCAGTCGTCGCGTCCCCAAGACGCTGGCTGAATTGCCCTGCTGTATGGCAATGCTGATGCGCTGCGCCAGATACTCACCAGCTCTCGGGTCACGCGTCGCATCGACCAGACGCTCATATAATTTTTTAAGCACCTTCACTGCGATATTAGCAATAGACATGGAAAATACAATTTATGATACCTAATAAATTCGTTTAAAGTTTGTCTTATCCATGAGCTTATTTTGTAAGCCTAAACGTTATTAATGTTTCGTTTCTAAAATAAAGTATACCTTTCAACAAGCTAGCCCGAGTGGGCGGCTGAGCGAGCCCGAGCAATACCGCCAGTCGCTGCGCCTTCTCGACGGGGCTCTTGTCGGTCTCCACGAAACGGTCGAACTCCGGGTGTAAGGACGGCAGCGGCACTGATAGTACTGCTACTAGGACGCGGCACGCCATTCTGGGGAAAGATAGAGGTAAGATTTAGATGCTTCTTCTTTAAGGCGAAGAGTAGGGGCGATAGTGGCGCCACTACATATTTAATTTAACCATTAAGTTATACAAAGCAATTATCAAAAAATCGGACCGCTGGTAGACGATACCTATCATAAGCTTTAATTTAATGTATCTGTAATAGTTTTGTTTTGTGTTATTCAATCAAAAACCTTGTTTGGAGAGCTTGGTGGCCACCAATAGGAACTAAACTCTTGAAACAAGTATCTGCCTAAATAATACAGTACAAAACTATTAAAGATACATTTAAAAAAGCTTATGATAGATATCGTCTACGCGCGGTCCGATTTTTTGATAATTCCTTTGTATAACGTAATTATAAAATTAAATATGTAGTGGCGCCACTATCGCCCCTACTCTTCGCCTTAAGGGTTCTTAAGGTATTGACTTATACGTACATCGCGATACCTCGAAGATTCGGGTAAACGCGATGTGTGCAGTTTAGGCCTTAGAATAGACTTCTGCAGTTCATAATGAGTAATATTCTTTTTAATGTCTCTTCGACGGACTTGGAATCTATTGGTTTCTGATTGGCGTATTACACGCGAATTACACTCTTTGAACTAAAACGTAGTCTCTGATTGGTCCATTCCGCGCCGCTCTGACTTTTATACCCAGAACTTGTTCTTAACTTACTTCTGAAGCTCATCATGCGTGATATTCTTCTTCATCTCTCTAGACAGCTGGAAGAGTTTGAGCAGCGCCGCCGCGTGGAACAGGCAGTGGCCGGCCTTCCAGAACACCAGCGCTAGTTTCCCGTAGTAGTTGGCCATGGTCTTGGCGACCGGGGACTTCTTGGACATGTTCATTAGGTTGTGGATGTCTTCGATGGCTTTGTAAGCTTCCTATGGGGTAATGAGTGAAGTTAGTCGTCGTAGACTACAGACATGGCAAACAATGGCAAAAAAATGGTTAATATGGTTAGCCTTCACTTCACACTGACGAGGAGTGAAGCGGAATCGACCAATCAGGAATGAGTGTGCGAATTTCGAACAAATGCGATTGGTCGATTCAGCACCGGTCCGAGTAACCGAGACTTTTGTTCCTGACCTGAAACGTACGAGACTAGAAAAAATAAACCTCAATAGAAGATTGAATTGATGCTTGAAGATCCTCAAATTAATTTGAAACATCAGCTTGTTCACTGATTGTTTTAAAGAGAGAGAATTAAAGTATTTCTCTTACCTGCCACAGTTCCATCTGAATAGCACTGTCCAGTTGGAACAGTCTGGTCTCCAAGTTGAGCTGCTGCGTCTCCGGCTTTGAGATGCTCACATTGCCAGTTTGAGATTGCTGTTGACAAATAACATAGTATTCAAATATGTGGGATTTTTTCTTTTAAGTCATATCTGTGTTTAGTTTCGTAAATTGTAAGAATTCTGCGGGCACATGTATCTTGTTTAGTCAAGTAAACAAAGACTTCTTTACAATTTTAGCTGTTTTTTATGTGGAACATTGATAGCCCCAAAGAGCTTGTGTTATGGGTAATTTTTTTATAAATCTTTTCTCAACCATTAGGGGTCATCCAGTAATGCATTCACTTCCCAGCCTAGCGACACAGGGGATTAGGCTGGCATCTGCGTCTTGGGCCATGATAGTGTTAGTATTATGTCACGTGTTGTTTTATTAACCTTTTAATACCTCCTAATTCTCCGGTTTAGAAATTGCACTTTCAGAAAAAAACTCAATACACGTGATATCACTGCAACCTCCCTCTTGTGATGTTTCGTATTTTTTTTCGATCACACCCCCCTTTCGAGCCTCACGTGATGGAAACCCCATACGAAATCGCAAATCATTGAATTCCAAAAAACCCTAAATACTTACAGTAAGCTTGTAGATATCCTCCAAATGCTTCCTCAGCTTATCGCACAGCTTCCTGAACTCCGTCTTCCGCGAATACTTGAGGCAGAACTGGAAAGCCATGCGCGCGATGTCGTGATACAGGGTCTCCACGTGGGCGTTTGTACGGAGGAGCTCAAGGCATTGGCAGTACGACTCCCATAGGAATTTTACCTGGAATTAAAGTAAGCTGTTAGTGTTAGACTTTTTACCTGGATATACGAAAACATAAAAAATAAAACATTCGTTGGGTGTCTCAAAACGGAGTCTATTTGGTTGTCATTTTTTTTTTCTAAACTTATAGTTTCGGAGTAAATCACTAAAAACTGTTATCTGCCTACGGTAACGGGCGGCGACCGAGCGAGTGACGTCACACGCACCCGCGGCGGTCACTCAGTGAACTTCGCTAGTAATTTGTTTCGTCAATTTTTGTCGTAGAACAAAAATTTTTGCACTGTGCGTTATAGATTTTTTAGCTCTATAAATCTGCATTCTCAACTAAAAACGTTATGGATCCTCATTGACCATCGCATAAGTCTAATTCTTTATCGTAAAATATCACGAACGAAAACACCATTAAACTAACCCATGGAGTGAGTATAGTCCGATCAGATCGATCCTGCGCGTCTTCCCCAGACACGGCACTCAGAAGGATGCTCTCAGGAGTCGCCAGGTTGTCCAGATCATCAGTGTCGATGACTGCCTGAGTGGACTGCGCACGCGCAGCCTCTGTGCGCTCTTCGGCCATGCGCAAGTAGCCTCTGGAATTGAGTAAGAGATGAATAAATAATAACTGGACATTTTATCATCAGTGGTCTTCAACATTTCGACTACTATGCCAAATGCGAATACATAAATAAATAAATAAAATAAATAATGCTGGACAATTCACACAACATTATCTAGCCCCAAGCTAAGCAGAGCTTCTGTTATGGGTCTAGTACCCATAACACAAGCTCTGCTTAGCTTGGGTAATTATAACTGATATACATAATTATAATACACTACATAGATAGATATCTTTATTAAACATAGAAAAACATCCAGAACTCCCTGAACAAATATCTGCAGATCGTACAAACATTTGTCCCGAGGCGGGAATCGAACCTGCAACCTCCTGCGTCGCAGGCGGACCTTCGCCCGCTGCTCTACTGAGGTCGTCAATAAGAATCGAACTTAGGTTCTTTCTTAAAGAACTAGAATTACATAAAATTCAACTTTTTTTCTTTGGTTCCTTAATTGTGATTATTTGTGATAACACGATGCGAAATAAAATTATGATAAAAAAAAATTTAAACGTGCACAGTTTCGCACCTAATTTGGTTAAGATCTCAGGAACCCTGCCATCTGTAGAAGAGATTTTTGTTTTGATTCGTAGATTATTACTAATTCTTTGGTTCCATTATACAGTTCCTTGATAAGTTGTATAGTTTCGACGACCTCTGTGGCGCAGCGGGCGAAGGTCTGCCTGCGACGCAGGAGGTTGCGGGTTCGATTCCCGCCTCAGGACAAATGTTTGTACGATCTGCAGGCATTTGTCCAGGGCGTTCTGGATGTTTTCTATGTATAATAAAAAATATCTATCTATGTAGTATATTGTATTAAGTATATCAGTTATCTAGTACCCATAACACAAGCTCTGCTTAGCTTGGGGCTAGATAATGCTGTGTGAATTGTCCAGCATTATTTATTTATTTATTTATTAGTTTTCTTGTAAATAAGCAAAAACATCATTTTTACGCTTACGCCTGACCCGCTCATATAAACGCGAAATCCTATTTCTATCTTTTTACAAAATGGCGCGCAATGCGGCCTCTTAAACTAAAAATCAGTTTGTCAATATTTACCTTATAACCTGCTCCAGTGAACCCACATTCACCGATTGAAACATGTTCCTATACTGAAACAGGCCTTCCTTAGCTATATGCGACTTGCGCAGATCCACACACAGCTCCAGGTACTTGAACATGATCGGCTCCAGCACTGACTCCGACCAGTTGTACGCCCATTTCTTGTTGCGGAAAACCTCTTGAAGGGTGTCGAGGGCTCGCGCTGGTTTGTCCAGGTCCATGAACTCTGTGTATGTAACAATGTAGAGATGAGGTGCCGGTGATGTGTAGCGGGAAAGATGTGTGTTTTGGGTAATTGGGTGTTTAGGATTATGGAATGGGTTGAGTGAGATGAACTTCAGTCTCTGCAAAGGTGACCTAAGACTTTAAGGCATTCACTACACATTTAACAGTAAAATAATTGTTACAAATTGGCTATGATGACCTTATTTACTTTGACTGCCTGTGAAACTTTTTCTAAATAGTGTTTTGAATTATTGATAGTTAGTAAATTAAAATAATGCTGGAAAATCCACACATTATAGTTACATTACTGTGGCTTAAACATATTCAAGTCATGGTTAAAAAAGTGACTTTACGAGCAAACCTACATGGTGGAAGAGATTTTGGTTCATTACAATAGTTGTTGCACTACCTACTCTATGTATGACTCTTTTACCCTTTTATTTATTACTAGATGATTGCCTCGCGGTTTCACCCGCGTAGTTCCCCTTCCCGTGAGAATTCCTCGATAAAATATAGCCTATGTCACTCCCTGAAAAGTAAGCTTCCTAACGGTGAAAGAATTTTTCAAATCGGTCCAGTAGTTTCGGAGCCTATTCAATACAAACAAACAATCTAATTTTTCCTCTTTATAATATTAGTATAGATTTCAGTGTACCAATTTATTATATATTTTGACTGTGTATTTAATCTATTTTATTTTTACTTGTATCTTCTGTGTTTGAAATGCTTGACATGTATATTTTCTTGTATCAATAAGTGCATCTGAATCTAAACCACACAGCATCATCTAGACTAGAAGCTGAGCAGACTAATTTATTGTTAGGATAATTTCATGTCTATTCATCATCATTTTCTTGGCCGTTTTTCTTACTTATGTATGTATGCATACATTATCAAGATAATTTGTTAAATCAATCAACAAGATGATAAAATAATGATGAAATTGATGTGTAACCCAAGCTAAGAGTACACCTCACTGCCTCTCGCCTTTACACAATCAAGAATTTAAAATTGGTGAGTTTATTATTATTTTTTCATGTTTGTTATTATATTTGCAACCATAGCATCTATTAGCGTACATTGTGTATCATTGTGGATCTCATAAAAGCTCAAAAAATAAAAGTATCTATACAATAGAAGATTATGAATGTTGGAGTGAGTGAGTGTGCTGTTGTTATTTTCCAAGTAAAATTTGTTTATCTGTGTTTTCAAGTTGTTTAAATAGGTTAGATAAGTCATCAGGTGTGCCTCTCGACTGCAGAGTAAGTATAATGATGTCCTCAACCATTGTTGGCTCGGTTCCAATTCTATTGAACCACCTCAACAATTATTAGAAGTCCAAGGACATGGAGAAAGCCTGTTTCACAAGTTCAGCATCGCATTAATATAGTCGTTGTGGCATGAAGTATTTAGTGAATAAATTATGCAACATTCCTGAACATATTGAAGACCAGCCGATGTACTGGTATCCTTTTGTGGGTTATGTTCTATTATCAAACTACTCTGGACATAGGTAGAAGTAAGATAACTCGTTAGAACTTGGTACTGGAAGGCGTGAATGCGCATTATGTTCAATTGAGTCAATTTAGAGGCGCTCCCAGGTTGTGATAGGTCATCAAACGCAGGACATGCAACGTGGTATGATAAGGGTTTTCAACGTACCGTTGGCCCGTTTGAGGGCATTTTCCGGTCTTTGACCGTATCTCGCCATATTGGTGGTTACACTTTTCACTTCATAAACACAAATTTAGCTTTCCAAAGCGAGGAGAAACGAATAAACAGAATTATTCTTCTCCTCCAACCGGCCCTGTCAGAGACAGCGGTACAAAATGGCGGAGAGTTGTTGGTTTTCATAAGTTGGTACTTTTTACATCGTCTATTTGTCTGTGGTTGCCAAATATTGTCATGCTACGGCTCTACCAGCGCGTTAGCGTTAACGTTAGTGTTAATGTCCATTAACGCGTAAATTAAGGTGCTCTAAAATGCACCTTGGCTACATCTGCGTTACAACAACGCCCCGTCAACACGTAATCTGCACAACAATGGTTTTTTGAACTTGTTTGGTATATTTTTTGTACCTATTTGTTTAGATCACGTTTAGATGGATAGGGTAGTATCACATTAGGGAATCTTTTTTCTTATGTACCTATTTGTAACTGCCGAGCGATTTTTTTGTGATTGAAGTTTTAGATTCCATAAGCATGGTTCCATTTTTAGTAATTCCAGGAACTCCAACGCTTAATCATTGGATCATTCGATTGACACCATAATGCAGTCTGCAAAACAAAACGCACGACACATCCTTTTCCTACGCATGCAGCCCGCGGAATGAGACGGCGGCGTTAATTTAATGTAGCCAACATCGCCTAGTGTGCTAAACGACGAGCTAAAACCATTTGATGTGTGGAAAAAACCGACACCTAAGCTATCGCTTAGCGTCTAATGATGGAATATTATTATAAGGTTTATAGGTCTAAACATTCATATTAGGTGACAATTGGTTTTGCTACTTGTCACTAGATGGTGTGTGCTGTGGCAGAAACTTTTTCGAATCCATCCCATGAGGACGGATACAAACTGGCCGGTTTCTAGGAATATCTTTATATATATAATTCTTCTGCAAAAATCAAAATCAAAAACTCTTTATTTCCATAAATACAATAAATGTACACTTAGAAAAGGTCAAATCATAAAAACTAAGCACTGACACGGAAATAAAGTGATATTTTTTGATTTCTGTCGCTTCGGTATGTAGACTAAAGTAAAGAAGCGACGAAGAAACCTTTAGCCTGTTAGTTGTTATTTTTCGAGTTGGAGCAAAACCCGTCCCAAGCTTTTTTATCCTCTAGATAATCTGATATTTTATAGTAAGCCTTTTTGCACAGCAAGGTTTTGACAATTTGTTTGAATTTATTTACTTACTGATAATTTTTGCAACTCACTAGGAGTTTTGTTGTAGAAGCGTATACATTGCCCTTTAAAAGATACATTAATTTTGTGTAGCCTAGTTGTGGGCACAGCGATCTTATGTTTGTTTCTGGTATTCAAATTATGTTTATCGCTATTTTTAGGGAACCGATTTATATTTTTGTGAGTGTACAATAAGTTTTCATAAATATATTGACATGGTACTGTCATTATGTTTATTTCTTTGAATTTATCACGCAGGGATTCTCTGGGACCCATATTATAGATTGCACGAACAGCCCTCTTCTGCAGCACAAATACGGTGTTAATATCTGCAGCGTTCCCCCACAGCAGTATACCATAAGACATAATACTATGGAAGTAGCTGAAATAAACAAGTCTAGATGTGTCTACGTCTGTAAGATGACGGATTTTTTTGACTGCATACGCTGCAGAACTGAGTCTCTTCGATAGCTTATCTATGTGTGGGCCCCATTGAAGTTTATTATCTAAGGTGATTCCTAAGAATACGGTGCTTTCTACCATTTCTAAAGTTTCTCCTTTAACGTTTACATCAGCCTTCACTTGTTTAACATTAGGTAGAATAAATCTAATACATTTTGTTTTGGTTTCATTTAACAAAAGATTATTGACACTAAACCAATGAACTACTTTTGAGATTGCACTATTCACATCGTCGAAATTTGTGTTTTGTCGTTTCATTTTAAAAATTAATGAAGTATCATCAGCAAACAATACAATCTCGTGATTATTCTTGACAAGATGAGGCAGGTCGTTAATATAAACTAAGAATAGGAAAGGACCGAGGATAGAACCCTGTGGTACACCCATTGTAACTACAGACCCCGAAGACCGTTTCCCATTAATGTCAACTCTTTGTATCCTATCACTCAAATAAGATGTAAGAAGATCCAAAGAGGTGTTTCTTATTCCATAGTGATGTAGTTTCCTGATTAATGTTTCATGGTGTACGCAATCGAACGCTTTTGACAAGTCGCAAAAAACGCCTAAAGCGTCTTGCGACTTCTCCCAAGCATCAAAAATATGCGATACTAACTCTACACCAGCATCAGTAGTTGACCTGCCGCGAGTAAACCCAAATTGCTTACAATGCAGCAGGTCATTGCCATTGAAATGCCTAAGCAATTGATGTAGAATAAGTTTTTCAAAAACTTTGCTGAATGTTGGCAGTACTGATATTGGTCTAAAGTTAGTGGGGTCAGACCTACTACCCGATTTAAACAGTGGGATTATTTTACTACATTTCATTAGATCAGGAAATACGCCACAATCAATAGATTCATTAAATATAAAAGCTAGATCTGTTGCAATGGCTGCGAGTGTGTATGTCACTGAACTTCTCTCAAACGACTGGACCGATTTTGATGAAATTTTTTGTGTGTGTTCAAGGCAGGGACCGTACAACCCCGAGTTTGGGTTAACCCCTTCGAATGGGTAACACTATCATCGTCTGCGCATTACGAATGGGTTACCCCTTATTCGGGTTACCCTGTACAAAACCCTAGTGAAAGGGTAACCCTTTCATTGGGTTTTAGCAACGATAGTTTTACCCTTTCGTGGCGCTATCCGATTGAAGGGGTTACCTCTTTGTATGGGTTTTTTGGTGTAACACTATGGTTTCCATTTCAAATGCACTTTTTGAAAATAAATATTAGATGTTGAACAATTAGTGTCGATCGCGCGATCACTCAGTCTGTATACAAGTGTTCTGGTTTTCAGTGTGAACAATCTATAGGCAGCTTAACTTATCCATCCTTATTGATTAGTTGAGCAAACAATCTAGAGGCAGCTCAACTAAACAATCTAGAGGCAGCTCAACTAATCCATTTATAGATAAGTTGAGCAAACAATCTAGAGGCAGCTCAACTAATCCATTTATAGATAAGTTGAGCAAACAATCTAGAGGCAGCTCAACTAATCCATTTATAGATAAGTTGAGCAAACAATCTAGAGGCAGCTCAACTAATCCATTTATAGATAAGTTGAGCAAACAATCTAGAGGCAGCTCAACTAAACAATCTAGAGGCAGCTCAACTTATCAATTTATAGATAAGTTGAGCAAACAATCTAGAGGCAGCTCAACTAAACAATCTAGAGGCAGCTCAACTAATCCATTTATAGATAAGTTGAGCAAACAATCTAGAGGCAGCTCAACTAATCCATTTATAGATAAGTTGAGCAAACAATCTAGAGGCAGCTCAACTTATACATCCTTTTGGATTAGTTGAGTTAAAAACCTTATTTTCAACCTTACGCAAATCAAATAGAGATTATAATTGCAATATTCTA
The DNA here is from genome assembly GCA_963564075.1 of Eupithecia subfuscata. NCBI lineage: Eukaryota > Metazoa > Arthropoda > Insecta > Lepidoptera > Geometridae > Eupithecia > Eupithecia subfuscata. Next base: position 10,649,312 of record OY751117.1, read on the forward strand.
AAATGCAAAGAGTTACCGTGTTACAGTGTTTGAAAAGGTAACCCCAAACGACCGGGTCATCAAAACTATCGAGTACTCGAAACCCTTTCAAAGGGTAACCCATTCGACTGGGTTTTGAAGGGGTTACCCCTAAGAGCGGGTTATTCATTGAAAGTGTAACCCCTAAGGATAGGGTTTTAAAACAACCTCTTCAAAAAACCTTATCGAAAACCCCTTCAACGGGTAACCAAATCAGTCCCTGGTTCAAGGGGATCTGGGAATGGATTAGATTCACAATTTTGTCCGCTGGACAATGTTTTTTTAATTAATTTTTAATATTCTATAGAATAGCAATCTCCTTTAAACGTTTCCATAGAAACAACGCGTGCAAAGCCGCGGGCATAAACTAGTATGAGTATAAAATCAAATCAAACCATGATTATACTTACTGTTGGTAGTTGTAGATACGGCCCCTTAGAGACTAGTGCTAGGTAGGTAAGTACGAGGCCTAGGTAAAATAAAACCATAAAGCTAGGTTCACATTGCTGTGTCGGGGTGTGTCGTGGCGCGCCAGAACGCAATCAGTTACGTTCATTACCTATGACTAGATTCACATTAGTAGGTTATCCCAACACAACATACTAATGTGAATATAGTCATAGGTAATGAACGTAACCGATTGCGCTCTGGCGCGCCACGCACGACACACCCCGACACAGCAATGTGAGCCTAGCATAAGACGTAAACTCCTGGACATATGTACCTACTCCAAAGAATCTGTGACCTACTCGTAGGTCCTACAACTATGTCCAGGAATTTACGTATTATGGTTTTGTCTGTGATGATGATGCAAGGACAAAATAAGTGTTCACATAAGTAATAATATTAATTTATTTCGCACTTCACAGTAACTTATTTAGCAGAATGTCAAAAAACTTTTGCGCTGGTAATTCAACCAACAAGCATAGCGGCAGTGACAGTAGGTAGGTAAAGCAGAGCGTAGCTAGCCAGTCCACGGCCTGTAACAAAATATGAACACTGGTTGGTTTGTCATCGACTACGTCTACGGAGAGAAGGTGGCAATTTCATACCGAAAATTGTACACCTAGGTACTACGGTTCAACTCGATCACAGCATTGCTGCTTGTTGTTTGAAAATAATAGCATGGTGGTTTTCCGCCGCCATAATACTAATTACACCAACAAACCTTTAGCCTGTTATTTGTTATTTTTCGAGCTGGCAACTCGAAAAATAACAAATAACAGGCTAAAGGTTTCTTCGTCGCTTCTTTACTTTAGTCTACATATCGAAGCGACAGAAATAAAAATATCACTTTATTTTCGTGTCAGTGTTTAGTTTTATAATTTGACCTTTTCTAAGCGTAGGTACATTTATTGTATTTATGGAAATAAGGAGTTATTGATTTTGATTTTTGACCTAAATAGCTCGTACGTACAGTCGGCTGCAAAAATATGTATACACTCCCAAGTTTTCAATTTGACTAAATAGTAAGTGTATAGTAATTGTGATAATTTGTGTACCGCATTCTGACGAAGTACGATGATTACTTTGTACGAAAAACGTTTGCATGTCCTTTTATTTAAAAAGTGCCGAGTAAAATAAAAGTTAAACCTTGAAAGTGTATACATGTCTGTGCAGCTGACTGTACCAGCTTCGTAAAAACTGTTGGAAACTTAGAAATATATGCGGCGATTAATTTCTCTATGGTTGGAAAAATTGTAATTACTCACACACAGCAAAGAACAAGACACAGAGGTGAGCACGGACTGTGGCCTCGAGGCGGCCAGAGACAGCGTGACGCGCCAGTGAAGCACGGTGAGAGATTAGACCAGGCGAAACACGTCTTGTCATAATGTTGGACATATTGTACTCACAGCACGGAACACAGAGGTGAGCACGGGCTGCGACCTCGAGGCGGCCAGAGACAGCGTAACGCACCAGTGAAGCACGGTAAGCGTGTAGACTAGGCGACCCACGGCTTGCCAGCCATCCCACGCTGTGAGTCGTCTTAAGAAACCTGTAAAATGACATTTGGCTTAAAGAATATCCCGGACGGAAAGGGCATATAATGTTACTTCGTATCCCGTAGAACTTCCGATGATTTAGCAGATTTACATGCTACCCAGTCATTTTTAAGAGTTATGCTTGCAACTCACCATCATAACTAAATATGGATATGAGAAATATCGCAAACAGCCCGCTGAAGACAATTCTCTCCATGCCAACGTAGAGCGCGATCACTGCCTTCGACTCAAAGGTTTCTATATGCGTGCCGAGGTAGATCCACGTAAATAGGCACGGTAGGGCGAAAATATCAGCTTTTCGGAGCAACTGTAAAATAAAGATTAAATTATCTTTCAAAATCAGAATCAGAAATATATTTATTGTTAACTGTTGTACAAAAAAGATCTTGAGGTATAAAATAGTGTTCTGTTTCAACAGCTTATCTTTGAGAATACTTACAATAAGTTTAAATAGGTACCTATAGAGCTAGGTATATATTGAAAGTTCCTATTATGCTTAGACCAAATAAATAAGTTATGATAAGAACCTACCTAGATATAACATCGTCTTAGGGCTTATTAAAAAAACCTGTAATGATGCTATTCTCTCAATAAATAAATACTTAAATAAAAAATAAATAACCTCCTCCAAACTTCTTCATTTTTTCAGTGGTCGGTTAAAAAGGGGAAAGATGTTAAATTAATTAATTCACGGCAATATCTGCAATTGAAATTCGTAACTTACATAAAAGACCATCTTCTGTAGTCCATGTCTCCCCTCTCTATTATCGTGTCGATTCTTTTTGCTCGTGAAGTCATTCTTAGTCAGTCCATCGCTCTCATATCCATTTACAGACGATACATTGTTGTTTAATTCAACAGATCCAGTTTCTAGTTGTTTTCCATATCTATTCCTAACTTTTGGAATGCTGATATCTTTTGTCACATTCTTTGCAATTATATTCGATTCGTTAACTATTTCTTTAATTCCAGTCTGAATGTGTCCATTGGTTTCAATTTCATTCTGATGGTGTTCATAATTTTCTACAATATTTTGACTTAGTCCATTAATTTCAGTATCATTCTGGTTATGTCTATTGATTTCTTCACTATTTTCAACATGTACATATCTATTAGTTCCTTTTGAATACCATCTTTCAAACAAAGCAACTTTACTATGGACGAATCCGTTGCTCTCAATTTCATTCTCAACTGTTCCGTAGCTTTTATTTTCGTTCTCTAATAAATCGTTTATAATTTCATTCGCGAATAAATCATTGTTGACATCTCTAATTCGGACCAATCCATTTCTTTTATGTTCATTTTGGACCAATCCATTTCTTTTATCTTCATTTTGGCACACTCCATATCTTTTGACCTCATTCTGGACCACTCCATTTCTTTCGACTTCATTTTCAACCAATCCGTTTCTATTTTCAGCCGAACCATTTCTTACGAGTATAACTTCATTCTGAACAAATTCATTCTGGAGAATTTCAATTCTTTTCACATTACTCTCAACCTTTTCATCGTCTATGCTCTTCATCTCAGTTCCATGCTGAGCTTTAGCCTTCTTCGTCATTTCGAAGTAGAAATAAGCTATGAACAGACCTAGGAAGCAAGCCGGGAGGTTACCCCATATCGACATGTGAATATGGGGCATTGCGGGCGTATTTTTGAAAATAACGCGGAGGTTTCTGAAAAATAGAAAAGGTAGGTAGATCATTAGGTAGTTACCTATATAATCTACCTACCTACCTTTTAAACAACAGCACAAGCAGGCAAGTGAGTAGTAATATTCTCCCTTTATCATCTCTTTTTTTAAAAGGTCACTAAAATGAAGCATGACGTAGGTAGGTAGGTATACCTAGGTAAGTATAAGCGTTTTGTTAGCTAGTTCATTAGATAAGTAGGTAGAATACCTACTTACTTATAGTTCGTCGGGGCATGATCAGACGCAGATTGCGTCATAGAAAATGTTGGTAGCATCAGAAAATATGAATGCTTAATTCGGATAAAAATAATTTCATGCGCGTCTTCACCTCGCGTCCGATCATACCTAACGTGACCATACGTCCCGCTTTGGGCGGGACAGTCCCGCTTTCAGGCTGACCGTCCCGCTGTCCCCAGCGAAGGCATAAAAGTCCCGCTTTCACAAACTGACCAAATTATAATTTAACTTTCTAACAATTATTTTGTACGTCGCAACGCGTGGCATAGCGCGGCGAGCGCGATTGGTGAGGTGGGTGGGAGAGACACAGTAACGCAATAACTTCTTATTCAAATACTTCTATTTGAATGGGTAAATTTAACGAAAAAGTCCACATGGTACAGGGTGTCATGGATTTATTGATCACGCGAGAATACATTATATTTGTAAGGATCGGGACACCAAAGCTTTCGCTTATTTCTAGCTTTATGACAGACCAAAAAATAATTAACTGGAATGCTGAGAATTTGACTGCTGAAAACCGTTGGGTGGAATTATTCCAGCACTTCCGTGCAAACAATATCCACTTCCCATAATTATTGAGTACGGTCTACGTCTTGTGTCTGCCTGGAAGTGACGCACCTTTCGAAAGAGTCTTTTCTCAAATGAACAAAATATGGACGAGTGAAAAAACACAATTATGCGTCTCAGTATTGAAAGTCATTTTGATTAGGTACAAAGATGGATCAGAGTTTGGAAAAAAGATTTGTTCAGCCGACAAATATAAAATACTGCCTAGGTAGAAGTAATGAGACGTGTACTTTACCCTTTTTAATTAAAAAAAGATTTTTAAACAACAAAATGTTTTTTTTACAGCGGACGTCCCGCTTTGACCAAAAAAAATATGGTCACGTTAATCATACCCCAACTTACCTTAAATGTTCGTTCAATTCAATTCAATTTATTTAGTAGTACCATGGGTTCACTAGAAATACTTAGTCAAGTCACATAGGTACCTACTTATTATAATTACATTTCAAAATCGTTAGGAAAAAAGTTTAGGAGACGACCCACTTACCTACTTACAAGTGGGTACCGATACCGACCTCTATAAATTGTATCCCACGGAACGACATATACTACTTTTTATCCAGGGAAAACGCATGCGAAGCCGTCGGCAAAAGCTAGTACCTAGGTAATTTAAGTTATGAACTCACTCAGGATATATGAGCCTGACCATTGGCTCCCAACCGGCGAAATACGCCAGAAGCACATTAAAAAGCGCGGATAGTACGAACAGAACGAACAAGATCTTTGGCCCGTTGAGTTTCTTCTTCAATAGGATGTAAATTGTGAAGAGAGATATAACATACATTTGAAGGTCTATTGCAAGACCCCTGTAACAATTAAAATCTGATAGTTCACAAATTGTTTATTTATTATTGAACTAGAACATTATGAAATGAACCGCGCGATTTTGGGGGAAATTCATTTGATTTTGAGCAAAATTATATGACTTTGAGCGAACATCATATAGAATCAAATCTTTGCGCGAAAAATCTTTGCGCTTTGAGCGAAAATAAACACGCTTGCAAAGTATACGTTTTTTTTCAAATTCGTTAGGAAGAGTAAGGGTAATTTTAGATGATTTTTACTAGGCTATTTTATATTTTGCAGCAGTCAGCAATGAATTATTTAAGCTTTTTTTCTATTTAAGTCTTCTGTATTACTTACCAAGATTGCAATAAACACAGGTCACCAGCCTCCACCACATTATTGACGAAGAACACTTGCGTCCAGAATTTCCGTCGACAGACAGAGCTCTCGGCGCGCACTGTCGACCACAATGGGCCCTCAGCGCTGTGGGCCCACCATGTTGTCGCGAACCCGAGTACTAATAGGTACACGGGTAAGATTCTGGAATAACAGATAAGTAAATCATAAATCGAATAGTTTATTGAATAAAGTAAGGCGAGGCCAGATGAGCAAACCTCCTAAATTAATCGTACCTGAACAATCTCTTAAAAATCCACTTTATCATGACCTTAACGTTGATCTCAGCATTTTTATTAACTAACAGTAGAAAGTTTAATCCAGTCAGAAAGCAAGATATTAAGATGAAAACTTGCACTATTGAAGTTCCATTTCTTATCACGTTTCCCACATAGCCTTGAATATACTGAAACATTAGAACCACTATAAACATAACATGCAAGATCCATAGGTACTAAAAGTAGCTTACAGACCAACAGCATCTTAAAAGGCAGGCATGTGAGTACCTGCCTTAAGTAAGGTTTAATATAAATGTAGACAATATTTACTGGCACATTACATAAATACATACGTAACGTACCCTTTCCATTTCTTCAGGATTATGAACATACACCATAAAATGTGTAAGAAAAGTGTGCCCGTATATCGTTATCCATTGCATAACTAGTCTGCAACAAAACATGTACTTAGGTAGGGTAGGTACTTAATATGTATAGGTACCGAAAACCCATGGATTTTGTTCAGCATTATTTATTTATTTACTATCTAATCTAGCTAGGTCATCAACCAAGTGATGATAGAAAGTAGAGTCCCAATAGCGTTACGCATCGGGTAGACCGGGTAAGAGATGGCGTGAAGAAATGAACCCCTTTGATAGAGCGTGTGTCCATTTAGCTTTAGATTATACTTAGTTTACGATTGACAAAAGAAAAGAAAAGATCTCAATAGCCTTACCTAGCGAGTTGCAGCGGTGCAAGAGATTTCATTAGGGCACTCTCATCGACCCTCGTAAACCGGGCCCAGTTAGCACGAAGCGACCACGCTAGAAGCAGGCTGCTTTCTTAAACATATAAAAAAAAAATTGGTTGCCTGTAAAGTCGGTATACGGGCGAAAGTTTTACGTGACAACGACTTTGAGTTCCTTTCACTTTTTATGTCTGCATAACGTGAGCGGAGCGTAACGCGTAACGCAGTTTCTTGAAGTGTCACCCGGCAAACCAATTTATAAGACGTTGTCACGTCAAAAACCTTTAATTTGGAAGTATATCATACATTGGTTAGTTAAGAAGTAAAACGTTAGATTCTCACCTGTAGACCCAGTCCAGTCATAAAACGTTCCCACAATATTCAACTGTAGAATAAGCACTATAGCATAAATAAACATCCACTGGTCATTATTGAGCGGACGATTTAGCTTCGATTGATACTGTTCATGAGTAATACAGTATTGCAAGGAACTTAGTCGAGCGGTGAAAAAATGTTGGCGGGCGAATTTTGCTACGCAGCGTTCAAAGCGAAATGAGTTTCGATCGAAGACATATGAGTTTTGCTCGAAGTCATATGTTTTTCGCGCAAAATCATGCCTGTTTCGCTCAAAATCACATTTCTGGCTCGAATTACTGGTTGTTCGCTCAAAGTTATGTTTATTCCTCTGCATAGAAGATTTTCTCTCGGGACATCGCTGACTGACGCAGTAGCCTCGATGCAGCAGTGTCCGGTTAAACTTATGACGATCTTTTGTGTGTTCCTATAACAAAAAATTGGTTGTCTGTAAAGTCGGTTTACTGACGATAGTTGAACGTGACAACGTCTTAAGAAAATACTGATGGAATGGTAGCATTTGATACTCGATCAAAACATGTAAATGTACTATAGTATAGCAGCTGTCCACGCAGACGCATCGCTCACTCGAGTAGGAGAGAGACGGATGTCGAGCGCTCTCGCTTGCACTTCAAGCCTTACATGGAACGCCTCAGAGCGAGGTAACGCCGCATGACGTCATGTTTTTTCGTGCGTGCAGCCGGCTCTATCGAATTATAAGACGTTGTCACGTCAAAATGTACCTAAGTAGAAAAAGTGCGACTAGTTTTAAAGATAAGAGTTTGGCAGCCATAAATGTAAGTAAATTTCAGGAGATCTGATATGTATACGTTCTCCCAGCGCTAACTCAACAAATGGCCTGTGTTCTTTTGCAGCTAAACGCAAAGATCATCCCGTGACCACGATAGAGTGTAAACCTCTTGAAACGTCGGGGAAAATTACACTAATATTATAAAATATGCGAAAGTTTGGATGGATGGATAGATGGATGGATGGATAAATTTATGGATGTTTGTTACCTCTTCACTCCAAAACGAGAAATTTAATTGCCAAATCAAACAAAGCAAAGTATCAAGAAAATAGTGCCAGACTAACCAACAGAATGTAAAGCAACCTGTCTTACCTCGAATTCTGGAATTTTATCCAGCCAAGTTAGAGTTTTTTTTTTTGACGTGACAACGTCTTATAATTCGATAGAGCCGGCTGCACGCACGAAAAAACATGACGTCATCCGGCGTTACCTCATGCGGCGCTACCTCGCTCTGAGACGTTGTCACGTTCAACTATCGTCAGTAAACCGACTTTACAGACAACCAATTTTTTCCATTGTATTTATAAATTATTGGCGAATAGTATCCTAGAGCCATCCTGTTTGTAGAATATTTACCAACAAACCCACTGACAGTTCAATCAGCTGATGTAGGGTGAAAAACATTTTTCATATTTAGGTTAGCTCTTGCCTGCGGGTTTTTCTGCGGTGTGCAGCCGCGACACGGGGGAGTAGACTGACATCTACGTCTTGGGCTAAAATCTATAAAATCGTAGAATCTGTAGGTACATACGTAAACCAACCTATCAGCAACAAAATCCATTGGTTCAATAATACAGGAATCTTTTTTTTTCAAATCATTCGTGTCGATTTCCGTTAAAAGTAAAAGGTTTAAAAAAATTACATATGTAGTTATTGTTTTCTTATAAATCGAGGGCATGACTGCTATCACGACTTTTCTATAACTTACTGACAGAAACGCTAATTTTGCTAGACTTGATGCAGAGACGCTTCGCTCACTTCGTTCGCTCGGTCAATAATAAATCATGATCATGATCACAACAAAACCAAATCATCTACAATAACAATGTTAAAGAATTCAAGTTGTCATGCATTGCCACATTAAATATTTTAAAATATCTCTGATCTCATCATTCGTTATACCGACTCTATGACCTTTATTTGTACCTAGATGAATGTTTTTTTGTGCCTACATTATAGAATTTAAGAGCGTAAATATAGGCAGTACGGATTTGGTTCCTGGCATGATTAAATAGTAAGGTACCTGCGGGTATTAAGGGCCGGCGGCTAACAAGGGCCACTACTCCGACATCATACTTCCAACATTTTTATTACACTCTAGTCTATAATATTCGAAATCGCGTCGCGCTCGGATCCGGCATCTTATCAGATCAGAACTCAGAAGTGACGAACCCCTTCACGCAGTTGGTATCAGTAAAAAGTATCCTCACAGTAAAAAGCGTCTTCACGAAAAAAGATCATTGTGTGTTAAATATACCTACTGTTGTAAACAGAATTTGCTGTTATTAAGGTAAAATGAATAAATGGTTTGGACTTATCAAGGAAAGTTTAATCAGTTATTCAGTAACATTTATTCACACAAGACATGGTGCAAAAAATTTGTGGAATAATACAGTAGAGCTGCATATCTCGCCCGAGTGCAGAGGCACGTAAATCTTTTAGGAGTAAATAGTACTCAGAACTTGAAACTAGTTATAGAATTATATATTAAAATTAAATGCCATTGAAATAATGGAATTAAATAAACGTTAGGTACATCATTACATAATTTTTTATTAATAATGATATTGAATCTTGTGGAAGTTGTCTCATGGTCTAATAAGGGTCACTTTACTTTACTTACCTTTTGGCATTTTTTAAGCTTTTTGTAAATAAACTTGTATGTAATAAGAGTGCGCGGAAGGACGCGGTACAAGCGCGACGCGAACCGCACTCACCCTGATGAAGTCCCTCGTTAAGGGATGAAACGTTGGTGTTCTTCCAACACAAAATAGGTTCGTAGTTAACCCGCTTACATTCATAATGAGTGTAATAAGGGCTTTACACTAACTTTTGCTCGTTTAAATGTACTATTGTGTTGTTTTTAAATAAAACGCTGTTTTTGCCTTACTATAAATGAGAAGTAAAAAAAAGCTTATCTGTCCCACCGTTGAAAAAAGGAAGACAGATCGATTTTTTTCCAATTTTCCCCTTTTTAAAAAGATTCATGGAAAATTTTGAAAGAAACTCGAAAAATCAGAATACCAATTAAGTAAATATACTTATTATGCCCTGTTTGTAATTTATATTCTTTAGATACGTATTCAAAATATTTAGGTTTGAATTTATGTGGCCCTTAATACCCGCACGTAGGTACCTTATACCGACTGTGCAAAGGTAACTTCGTCATCTCAATTTTCAATTTAAAAAATAATCATATTATTACATAAACAACCGCAATCAAATAGAGAAAATGAGTTTTATTAGAACAATAGCGCTGGTACTGGCACATACCTACATAGGTACCAAATAAATCGGCTGAAGTTAAAATAGGTACCTACTACTACGGACTTTGTGTTTGTAACTTTGCCTAACCAGTTATGGAAATGTAGCCGATGTGATGCGACATTTAATAATAGCTTAGTTTTAAAAATAAAGAATTTGACAAGTAGTTCCATAACAAACTACCAAATTTATGATATCTATTTAACTATACTAATATTATAAAAAGGAAAGATTTGATTGTTTGTTTGTTTGTATTGAATAGGAACTCTGAAACTACTGGACCGATTTGAAAAATTCTTTCACCGTTAGGCGCAACGCACACAGAAGGCGGCGACACAATACATAAATATACAGTAATCCGACTCCATACTAGACCGCCCGAATCGACGCACGCACATATAGGCGTCACTTACACGGCCGCTAAGGTAGTCTCGGCATGCACATCTATCCAGTGTCACGCCGCGCGCCGCGCGCCGCCGAGACTGGTCGCTGCGCTGAACGAGTTTGTTGTACCGCGACCCCCGCGCTGTCCGCTCCCGTTTCGGTACCTCAACGTTGCAAGTGCGCGAAATAATAAATTAAATAATGGCGGCATCACGACCACGAGTATACTGCAGTATTTACGGGTGCCTAAACTCAACGTTCGTAAACCAACACTGTCATTTTTTCGACTTCCTGCTAATGCTGAAAGGTAAAATAAATATAGTCTTTACCACGTTTTAGGGTTCCGTACCTGAAGTAATAAGTAATAAGTAATGCCAATGTTACTAACAAATATTTATGTAGTAAGTACCTCCATTATTATTTTTTCTGAAATTCACTTATTTTTTCCTACCTACTTATTTTGCGGTCTAAATGTATTCTACATGAAATATAAAAGACCTAATTTTGGTACGGAACCCTAAATATGCCAAGTCGACACGCAATTGGCCTTCGCTTTCTTGTTTGTCTCTTCGGAGGTGGGTGATGGACAAATGATAGGTAGGCTAATAGGTAGGTACTATCATTAATGTATGTATTTAATGTAATATGTATGTAATGTAGGTATACATTACATATTAGCTTTTAGGGCGCTTTTCCTGTCGTGCGTTTTTGCGCCCGCGTGCGGTTCTCGACCGCGAGCATGTCAAAACACGCTCCGGGCCACACGCATCACAGATGTCGTTTGCCGCTGCTAGAGATGGGAGTTATTCTTATTATACATAGATAGATATTTTTTCTATGTATTCTAAATTAACATAATATGTTTCATTCCTGAACTCAAACCACACACATTCAATAAAAATATACACACCTCTGTATTACTTTTTGTAGGTACCAACCCTAGCGCTCCGCTCAACTGTAGGTATAAAGTTCAAAGAGACGGCTGAGTCATTCTACTGTATACATTTATCTACTGTGGCGGCGAGGCGAGGGTAAGGCGCAGACACGCCGCTCCTCGCCCCCCGCCACGTCGCCCGCAGATGGGATACCGGTAAGGCGGCGTGGCGGGGGGCGAGGAGCGGCGTGTCTGAGCCTTACCCTCGCCTCGCCGCTTGCTTTATCTCGGAATTCCCACGGGAACGGGAACTACGCGGGTGAAACCGCGAGGCGATCGTCTAGTCTAGGTATATACGCGACACAAGACGCGCTTCAAAATCGCGGCTGTGGGGTAGAGGCTTATTAACCCGCGGCGGCTTCTCACGCGCTTTGTCGCGATAAAAAGTAGCATAAAGTAGGTCAAGAACTACACACACACATCCATTCAAAGTTTCAGGACGATCCGTATCTTTAGCGTGACGAAGTAACAGACATCCAACCTTTCGCATTTTATAATAATTATAACGGAGTAAAGCCTCCACCGCACAGCGCCGCCGCGACATTGAATTTGAAGCGCCGCCGCCGCCGCGCCGCCGTAATACACTGTCATCGGCTACCGCCCGCCCTCCGCAAAATTACAAAACACAAGACGCAGCTTCAAAATCGCGGCTGGATGTGGAGTGGAGGTTTAAGAAAATGCGTGCGTAACGTCTAGTAACTAAAATGAGTAAACCTGTTGTAAAGATACCTTCATGAGCTCCAAGACAGGATGTGACGGTTCTGCAGAGAGCTCGAAGGTTCCAAGGCAGTAGAGTCCATATTCCTGTGACAAGCATCTCTCGTAGCTATCTAAGTGATACAGTTTCGGCAGGCGGTGGATTTCTGCATCTGAACCAAATGGGTTTTATAAGCTTCCTTCATTTTAAACCTTTGATTTTTTAAGGACACGTATAAACTTTATTGACAAAGAAAATTACAATCAAATAATAGAAATAAATTGGAACTAGTATTTACAACTGAAACCTGCAGTCTGTTGCAAACAAACTACAGGTAGCTCAACTGATCCATATCAATACCTGTCGGAAACGTCCCCAAGACGCTGCGGGCTGCATTGTACCACTGTATGGCAATGCTGATGCGCTGCGCGAGATACTCACCAGCTCTCGGGTATTGGGTAACTTTGATTAATATACTGATATAATTAGTATTTGTAATTTATTATTATTAGAAAGTTTTTAGGGTAGCTAATCAACTAGCAAACGTAGGTACCTACTAAATTCATTATTAGTAGAATAGGTGTTCCTAACATTTTGTTTATTTTTTTTTTTTCAAAATCGCCGCGCACAATAATAGTGAAGCCTTCAAAATCGCGTCTGACTGTGTGGTGGAGGCTTTATGTATATTTGGAAAGAAGACACCTAAACTAATTAACTTTCAATTTAAAATTTTAGTTCAATTTATTTCTAACTATTTTCTGCCCACGGCTTCGCGCGCATATTTTCGGTATAATAGTATCTAGCCTATTATCTAAGTTAGGCTATGTTCTAAATGTACGCCAAATTGCATCTTGATCTGTTCAGTAGTTTTGGAGATCCTAGGTAACAAAAATTTTACATTTCCAAACTTTCGGCTCTAGAATATTAAGATAGGATATTTGATTGTAATTTTCTTTGTCAATAAAGATAAATTTATTAACTTACCCGTTAGCTGTCGACCCACAGCTGCAGATAATACACAAACAAACAAAAATCCAGGTATATGAACATGTTTTCCTTTAGACATATTTTTCACTCACACTTTATTATACAAACGATTGAATCTAATCGCGAATGAATAAAATAAATTGAAATATAGCTAATATATAATTTATCGATAAATATTCGTATCGTGGTAAGTTACGTAGGTACGATAGGCACCATCGATAAGTGAGAACTTGACGGCAACAAATCCAAGATTTTAATTTTACTAAAAATAATAATGCATGATAAGAATTTTTGTATCAGTGGAATTTGCGACTGCAACGCACACGTCTAGGACACGGTTCCTTAAGTAGCTAACTTATCTGGGCTTCTGAACACTGAATAGCCTACTTCATTAACATGGGATCGAATTCACCAAGCTTAGTTGAATTAAACTAAGTTTAAGTTAGAATAGGAATTATAGTTCCTATACAATGTAGGCAGTCAGTTCAACGCTTGCAACGTTGATGCAGAACTTAGGTAATACACCAAGGTGAATTAAGTCTACCGGGTGCTTTATTGAAAGCTTTTCCTACTTAGTTCACTCAGGTGCACCAAGTCTAGCGTAGCACTTAAGGCTAAACGAGTCGCTCATCTCTCCATACAAACGTGGAAGGGTAACTAAATTACTACGCTGTTTGATGTTGACCATCCAAAACTAAGGATAATATCAAATTTATCTCGTCATTATCTATGTCTCTATACACCCGAAAGCGTAAAATAAGTAAAAATCAAATAAATACAAGCTTCTAAACTTTTGTTTTTCAACAACGATTTTAGCCCAACTTTGGGCGAAAATAAATAACATACGGAGAAAGGAAACTCTAAAATAAAACCCGTACCGATAGTTCAGTTATTCAAAAGTTGAAATAAATTTATTTTGAAAAGATACTCTCAATAGGTTTTCTGTAATAATAACCCTTGTGCTAAAAGTCTGTTCCCATTTTTTTACGCGGCCGTTTTACGAATTATCTGCATTTCATCAAGCGCGTGGAAATGTCTATTATATCAGGTGAGATGGATGACATACATTTAGGCCGCGCCCATGATTCGTTGGATTGGACCGGACGACTTGTGCAGTCTTAAAACACCCAGGTGATTTAGGTAGGTACTTCGTGAATTAAGTCTACCGGGTGCTTTATTGAAAGCTGTACTTAGTTCACCCAGGTGCACCAAGTCTACCGTGTAAACTCAAACTCGAAACTCAAATCGTTTATTCGCTTAGAACATGGGTAGTAGGTAGGTAAATAAATATACAGTTGTACGTAATATACAATGTGTCACCATATTCTGCTTTTTATAGCATACGAATGTCAATAGAATTAAAATAATTTGATTTATACACAAACAAGCTTTAAATAAGAAATAAACTTTAAGCCACATAATACCTCATGCAGTAGCACCTACTAATGCCCCCAGGTGATTTATTCCAGGTGCATTAAGTCTATGTCCGGGTCAATTCTTTGACTATTATAAGATTTATAAGACAAGATACCCTGACATAATTTATCTTATCAGCAATGAATGTAGCGTAAAAGCGTTGGCTTATTGGGCTGATCCGTAGGTATCTGAGAAATGGCGATAACTTAACGAACTTTTTATCGTTTTTAGGGTTTCGTGTTCGGTTACGAAACCCTTATGGTCTCGCTCTGTCTGTCCTTTTTCCATCTTGAATATCTCAGCCACCACCGCAGCTATTAACTTTGAAATGATAATACAGTTCGTGAAATAGAAAAAAAGAAAAAAAAAATTTTTGTACTGACTGTGATGGCGAAATTTCGAAAGATACAAGGTTAAGTGGGGTATCAAATGAAAGGTATCAGTTTGTACATTTCAAAATCTGTTTTTTCTGTAGGTAGGTTGCATACCTTTAAAATATTTGGAAAAAAAAACATTACCTACCCCCTAATCTCCAAAGTTTGCAGCGCGATCCATCTGAAATGTAGATACCTACTGTTTTTAGGGAGGTACCTATTCATTACATAGCGAAGTCTCGAATAGGTATCTTTAGAACATCACACTAATATTATAAATGCGAAAGTTTGGATGGATGGATGGATGGATGTTTGTTACCTCTTCACGCCAAAACTACTGAACGGATCGGGCTGGAATCTTGTATACCTACAGATAATTATAATCCTGGAATCAAACATAGGCTCCTTTTTATTCCATAAATCAGTATCACATGGGATAGAAATCACCTTTTAACGTTTCCATAGAAACAACGCGTGCGAAGCCGCGGGCGGCAGCTAGTATTTGTATAATTGACAAACGTTCGAAACCCTCAGCGCGCGAGTTACACTCGCACTTGACGGATCATTTATTTATTTGACAATGGAGATAATAACATGATTTTCACAATAAAAATTGCACAGCAGAACACTATTCATACAAAAATGGAAACACAATATAATAATAATATACACAACGAATAAGAATATACCTACAGCAAAATTAAACATAAACAAAAATGTTTGCAAGAGAATAGCAGCATTATAATTACGTAGGTAGGTAGGTTTTATTTATTCTTATCAACATTGCACTTTATTGATAATGAAATGATAACAGATAGGTAATTGTGGTATAATAATATACCTACTTGGACCATGGGTATAGGTAGGTAGGTGCCTGATACTTTTCCAATAGCCCGGCCACACGTTCCGTCTTGCCTGCGCCAATCCAATTGTCCAGTGTATGTAGCCCTGCGAAGTTGGATTGCGCAGGCACCTTAGAAATTTTTTGCCTTATAAAATATCAGTGTAAAACTTAGAAAAAGTTGTACACTGATATCATATCAGTATCACTGGCTTCTAGCCATAACACGTTAGCTGAAATACAAAGCTAACGTCAAAATAAGCGCTCAGTAAAAAAGTGACAACGGAACTATAAGACAATTTAAAATGTCTTTGTTTTCCCGAAGAAGTACAATTATTCAAATATGTACTAAAGGTACATACATAATCAAATAGTAAAGGTACATACATAATCAAGTAAGAGATATCGCTATTTGATGAATACCTAAATTAGTAATTACCTAATTACCCCAAGCTACATTTTAGATCGCTCTGCTCTGCATAGGTAATTTTTTGACTTTCCTCAAAATATTTCAAAAATTATGAAATCTAGAGAGATTTCAAAAACTGTTTTGAAATGTTCAAACTGGTACCTTTCATTTGATACCCCACTCAGTGAGGTAGCCTTTTTGAAAATTATTCCCCCCTGTTTGACCATTTTTCAAAAAGTGTTCATTTTACAAACTTCTCTATATTTTTCTGTACAATATAGATCCATATCTACAAACGCTACATACATTTTGGATGGATCTGCAATCTTCGGTGATAGGAGAGAGGGGGGGGGGGGGGGGGTACTATTATTTTAAATTTCAATTTGATAGCTGCGGGAGTTGCTGAGTTATTAAGGAGGGAAAAAAGGACAGACAAAACGAGACCATAAAGGGTTTCGAAACCGATCTTCGAACCCCTAATTAACGCTTTTCAATAAAAATGTTCTAAGCCGTCAGTTTTCCAAGATAATTACAATACATATAAATATAGCACAGCACATCTGTGAATATCTCATAACCTGACGCTTTATGACATCATTTTATAAAACATTTCTTATTTGTCTAGACATCTGGCCGGAGGGCGTCCTACACTACGTTTGCCGAGTCGTGGTCTCCACTCAAGAACACGTTTACCCCAGCGGTTGTCGGTTCTTCGCGAGATATGGCCGGCCCACTGCCACTTCAGCTTGCTAATTCTTTGAGCTATGTCGATAACTTTGGTTCTCTGTCGGATGTATTCGTTACGAATTCTATCCTTCAGAGAGACTCCGAGCATAGCTCTTTCCATAGCTCGCTGAGCGACTTTGAACTGGTGGACCAGCCCTACCGGGAGTGTCCACGTCTCACGTGTTTTCACGTATTAAATACCTACTATAAACAGAGGTGAACGTATTAATTAATGGCTAGCTGGTGTATTTATTGGTAAGTCACAAGATTTGATTGATATAATTTTATTGTTTGTCATTTCTTATTTCTGACTTTTCCGAGTCTTTTTTTGGAAGAAGTCTTTTCTTTAGTTTTCTTATTTGTGAGAGGTCCTCCATCCAAATAAATAACTTTTATTGTGAGCGGCAATTTTTTTTTGAAAAATCCCAAAGGGCGTCCCAAAGGCAGTTTGAGACTGCCTTATTTCTGCAGTGCATGGGATGTTTGCCAAGTATGAGACGGTTCGCTTTGCTTTGCTGCCATCCTTCGCAAAAAGACGGCATCCCTGATGCGCAGAGTGCGGGATAGCCCCAACAGCATCCTACAAACTGTAGCTGACAGGATTACTTCGCCGATACCTACCGTGCGGTAGGTAATTAGATTTAAATTAGCTTTGATTTAATTTAATAATCTGATTGAATTTAATTTAATTCTAGTACCTACTTACTTCATTTTAAAAATACTAACAAATTATGGATCATTTTAGTACGAAATAAAAGATATTTAGGTATATATTTATTTATTTTATTTTAAACACAGCCAAACTGACAGACAACCATCAACTATCCCAAGACACTGTAAAAAAACCAGTCGAACTCGATTTTATGAAAGAAAGGAAGAAAGGTCATTGGACAGGACCCCTCATTCTGCAAATCTCAGCACTTACAACACATCTGCTCATAGATGGAAGAATTCATTGCAGATGCAAAAATAAAATTGATAGCGATTAATGCATTCACTGCCTAGCCTCTCCACCAGACTGAAGACATCTATGTGCATTGTGCGTTATGTATGGGTCATGAAAGTGTTAAGGCACAAAATGTAAATACATATACTTTTTAACACAGCCTTAGGGTGCGTTTCCACTGCGTGACGACAGAAAGTGATGCAGTTCAAAGCATCGTGGCTTGTATATATTTAAATGTAGGTGTATGTGTGAATAAAGGATGTCGCGATTAACTGTCTTCCACGACACACGTTTTGTTGTGACGATAGATTGTCGTTATACACAGGAAGTGCTATCACTAGTCGTAAAATGAAACAAGTCACGATTCATATCATAACAGTTCAACGAAAAAAAATCGCAACGACACAGTTAAACAGTCATTATTTATAAAGGGAACAGATAGAGAAAATATTCGTCCAACGATAATTTACGGTTACGACCTTACGTGTTTTTTATTCTAGTCCCGATAATCTGTGGCTTACCATCAGCAAGATACATTAAACAATGTGTACCTAACCTAGTGTATTTAATTTAATTTACAAATTGGTCACTTTCCAGTCTCCTTGAGGGCTCATACCCTTCCTGAGTCCCCGCAAATACTTCAGCTTAGCCCAAACACCCTGGCACATTCGGTTTAAACGTCTATCCTTTGTTTCTATCGCATAATTGTTGATATTTCGAACTATCTGCCGTGATGTGTGTAGCCTGCCTGTCTGTGAGTGTGCCAGCGCAGAGTATAGCTTACTTCTTGCAGCTAAGCTATCATCTCCAAGCCTTTTTGATAGTCTATACTGCCTCACTGATATTCTGCCAGCTTCCTCTGCCTGTAAATAAGAAATCAACATGGTTTGCTTGAACAAGAATTGAAGGCCACTCAAATTAGCATGATTATTTATGTAGGATCAACACAACAACATACAATTTGACAATATTAGTGTTAAACTAGATCTATTCAGCCATGCATGAAAGAGTTCAGCTAACTCACAGCCATAATAATTAAGTAAATTTAAGAAACTCCCGCTCCCAGCCATATGCCACTTTAATCATCAACTAGTTGATTGGCATGAAAGAATAGTTACAACTCTAGAGAACATTTTGTTTTTTGTTTATGGAGTTTGAAGCAAAGGTTTTTTACTAATACAATGTCCAAGTGTCTTCCACTTAAATAGAGACAATAAGAAAAGTGCCAATGGACATGTTCTTAGTGATATTCCTCAAGCTCAACAGCCTGTATAGGTCCACTGCTAGACGCAGGCCTCCCCTTAATAAGCGCCTTGTTGGCTTTTATCTCATGGGGGTAATGCCCATAATCCCCACGCTGGGCATGCGGGTTGGGGGTTTAGCTGTGTGGTGTTATAATTTACACCACCCCAACTCTTCCTGCAGGTGTCGTAAGAGTCGACTAAGGGATATCCACTGGGGCGGGCAGTAGCGCCCCCTGCAGAACAATTCTACCACCAAACTGGGATCCCCAACCTTAGTGATGTTTTTTTAAAATTAAGTTAAAACTAAATTACTCATTAGTCAAATCTGTGGCTAGATTGTAATGTTATTCTAGTGTATTTAAATATGTAGTATGCTAGAATATAGTATAAAAAAACTTACACAATGTGGAAAATAGTCTCCTAAGGCAGAATATGCTCCTCCGAGTGTGGACAGCCATGAAAATGCATTCTCTATCTCTAACCTAGTCCATAATAGTCTCAGCATTCTATCATTCCTGGAACAAAACTGTTTCAATTAATTATTTATGTATATGGCTCAGCTTAGTTTAAATCTAGATGTGAATCTTAGCACCACACATTAGGTTATTCGTTTTTATAGTACCTACGCACATTTAAGAAATATTTTTTGAATTTAAATTAGGTTACGGGTTCAAGTGTCGTTGAGGTCTTTAATGGGCTGTATATTTAATTCGCAGGTTAACCCTACATAGCTAACGTTCGTAAACTACCTTGTTATGCTAACCATTCGTAATTTTTACGATCATTATAAAATGGAGGATATAATACAATGTATCATATTTTTTTATGGGTTCATTGTATTTTCAAGAAATAAAAGATATAAATGAAAGGTTCTTTTCATAAAAATCAATATATTATACCATTAAAGTACTATAAACACAAATAACACATGGCATTAGTTTTTCGAGATCCAAAACACACTCTTACTTGTAAACTACGAATTAAGAAAAAAATCAGCAAAAAGTTATATATTTTCTTAAACATTAATAGAAAAAAAAACATTTAATTTAATGTTTTACACTAAACAATTCACAGTTTGTAAACGCAAGTTGGGCAAATACCAATCGAATGTTCACCACAAACGGAAACTTTGCAACTGTGGCAGTTTTTCATTGACATTCGCTTTTTTATATAGAAACACACACCGCAGCTTTTCCTTTTCTTTGTCGAGGCGATTTCAGGTATAGAACGATCCCCGAAACCTGATGGCAAAGGAATTTGACCTTGACCTTCGGAACTTCCTTCCGGTTTCAAGCCCAACACTTCACATATCTTTCCTTTACTTTTTAGGGTCTATCATGTTTCTCACAAAACGAGCTGGTCCTCTAGCGGTTCCTTTGGGAAGTATTCCTTTTACGAGTGGCCCAGACACGATTTTTGCCTCGAATATTCGCCTGAGGCAAGGTGATAAAACTGTTGGAAGCGGACGATGAATTTACTGGTGTCTCACCTAGCGAAGGATTTTCTGGTGGTGACATAGGTATCCTCTCTCTTCTTCAACGTTTTCAGGTGGAATAAGCTGTATTTCTTCACCATTCGAGGGTTCCTCGTGAAAATAACTTTCAACCTCTTCAAGGAGCAATCCAACTTCGTTCAGGCTGTCAGAATAAGTCATTGGAGTTAGCAGCATCCTCTTCATCTAGTGCACGAAGAATATCGCCATCAGTGATGTTCGATCTCCCAGCCATACCTCACCATAAACGGAGAAACTAAAAAAGCAAACCTAAAATGTTTACAAAGCATACCATAAAAGTTACACATAAGCTAACCATTCGTAAAAATTACGAACACAAATTAAGTATCTCCAAAACTAAGCAACTTACCTGCTTCACGTGGCCACCACCAAACGCAGTCTAACGGTCACTAAGTTGGCTCGAAATCGCAATACCATAGTTGCAACTTTTGAAAAGGGACGAGACGATAATCATTCGATGTGTGCAAATTTTACGAACGTTAGCTTTATAGGGTTAAGGTACATAATGAATGGTGGGGTGATATCTTACCAAGCATAATCTAAAATCTCTTGATCCGGAGGTTCCAGTTTCAACTTCACAAGAGCTGTTCCACATTTCGGGAAACCACACAGTTTGTTCAGATATCTAACCACGAGAGTTCTGTACGCGGTAGAAGATAAACACATCACGAAAGGCCGAAGGAATAGCGCGTTAGTCTTGTATCTCAGAATACCCTCTTCCACCTTATTTTCACCCTCAATACTGATATCACAGCATTCTACAGGTTCGATACTCAGAGCACTGTAATGCTGCTTGTCAGAAAGCACTAGATTTTCCTCTGTTATATACAAAATTGTAAACGGAACCCTGTAGAGGGTTATTTCAAACACCGCCTGCATTTTAAATATATCTTGTGAATCAAGTGATGAAAAGGACAAAATAGTCACCGCCTCAACACCTTGTGTGATTTTGTTGGTTGGAATAATCCCAAGAAAGTAATTTTTCACTTTTGTATTCTAAATTTCCTTTCCTTTTTCCCAAATTCCGAAAAGAACTTCACAAGTGGCCGTAGATATTATCACGTTCTAATACCCCATCCAGACGGTACGATTTGATTGCCACCAATATGATTGACAAGAAAATTATGATTGTCATTATGATTATGATTGTCATTCATATGATTATCAAAGATCGTCAATTTTAGTTTCATTTTGTTGCATAAGCTGAACGGACTTTTGCCAAACTAAATTACAAAATGCCGCATCATAACAATAAGCAATAAGTAGTAAATAAATAAATAATAATGCTGGACAATTCACACAGCATTATCTAGCCCCAAGCTAAGCAGTGCTTGTGTTATGGGTACTAAATAGCAATAGGGTTGATTTCGGCTCATAAATGAAGATGTGTGAAAAAAATAGAAGCCTATGAACAAAACAATGTATCATAATAAAAAGAAACCAACTAAGTCACGTAAATATAGAAATGAGAAGAAAGTGATGATTTTAGAATCATTAAATCTTAATTATCATCACAAAATAGGTAGGTAGAGTCCACGCAAATGTTTTTTATGAGCTCTGTGAAGTTGGCTTCAACGGCTGCCCACCAACCGTAAACTAGGAGTTGAGGGGAAAGAACGGGGTGAGAGGGGAGATGTCTGTCAAACCAGTCTGTCAAAAAGAATTTTGGCGTATTATTATTTAGTCTTGCTCATTTTGTTCTACATTAATTCAATTTTCAATTCAATATTTGTCTAATATATCAAAATATCTTATACTTATACATCTTACACAATGACGGAACTGTTTGTTACAAACGTGCTCCAGCTCTGCAGATCGTGCCCGCCTCCTGGCCGTTTCTAAATGGGAGTCAGGACATTGGTTGCAAGCATTTCCTTCATATAACACTGGTACTTTATTGGATCCCGTAACTTTCCGTATCGCAACATGTCTCCGGTTGGGTGCAAGGTGTTGCGCGTCTCATCAATGCCAGTGCGGTACTGCTGTCGAACAGCTTGGTCATCACGGATTATCGTGCACTAGGGCCGCTGGTCGGATATCTCGCCACGCTAGCCTTAACGACGTCATCCGGCGGGCCTTTGTCACCGTTAACGTACCAGCTATTCTCGAACCGAATGGTCTGTTGCGTGACCATGGTAAGAGGCCCGACGGTATGACACTAGTCCCATGGGAGTTGGGGAGGCCCATTGTGTGGGACGCTACATGCGTCGACACACTTGCGCCTTCCCATCTTCCGAGGACATCCGTGAGGGCGGGTGCGGCGGCAGATTTGGCCGAAGATCTCAAGAGGCGCAAATATGCAGGTCTCGACAGAGCCTACACATTTGCTCCCCTTGGAGTCGAGACCCTAGGTCCGTGGGGTACCGAGGCTCTTCGGGTTTTCAAAAAACTATCTGAGCGTCTGGTCGAAGCGACGCGTGACCCGAGAGCTGGTGAATATCTGGCACAGCGTATCAGCATTGCCATACAGCGTGGCAATGCAGCCAGCGTCTTGGGGACGCTTCCGACTGGTGTTGATATGGATCAGTTGAGCTATCTGTAGACTGTTTGCAACAGTCGGCAGTTAGCTCAATTGTTTCAATTGTAAATACTAGTATAATTTTCTTTGTGAATAAATGATAATTTAATGACGGAATATTTAAAACCTAAAATGTTAACATTTAAGTTAAGCCTCTTATGTAACGTAATTAACCCAAGTTAAATAAAATAATAATAACAATGTAGCAAGTTTATTAAAATCTTGTTGGCAATACTGTCGAATGAATGCTTTTGTGTACAATGACGCAGCAAAGTCTTTGACTTTTTTTGGGTGTTCGTTTCGTTGAATTGTTAATTATCAATCAAGTTAATCCACAACATCAAGCTACTCCACAATATCGCTAAAACCTTGATTTTGTGGAGTATTCTCTGATATTAGCTGTTTCTCTTAAGGCGAGTAGTAGGGTGGATAGTGGCGCCACTACATATTTAATTTTATAATTACGTTATACAAAGGAATTATCAAAAAATCGGACCGCGCGTAGACGATATCTAGCATATTAAGCTTTTTTAAATGTATCTTTAATAGTTTTGTACTGTATTATTTAGGCAGATACTTGTTTCAAGAGTTTAGTTCCTATTGGTGGCCACCAAGCTCTCCAAACAAGGTTTTTGATTGAATAACACAAAACAAAACTATTACAGATACATTTTCTTGATAATTCCTTTGTATAACGTAATTATAAAATTAAATATGTAGTGGCGCCACTATCCACCCTACTATTCACCTTAAACGTTAAATATATCCCAAATACGTTAGCTATTTAGTTTGTACTTATGTGATCTGGATGAAAACAAAGCATAGTTTTTACTTTATAATAAACTACAAAAATTAAATCAAATTTAGCATTTCTTACTTGGCTTTAATTATGCTCAAAATTACAAGACCAGTCTTAACTTTCAAGGTCTATATTTCGCACGGGCGCATAGCCTAGCCGCCGCCGCCGCGCCGCCGCGCCGGGTTGAGTCGCTAGTTGGTAAATATCAGTTTTCTATTTGATTGTACTTGCGCAGTTTTTGCACGTTTGCGTCCGTGCCTAAGCTCACAGAGCTCATAAAGATTTGCACGGGCTCTCCACGCACGACAAACAATGCAAGGCAAACACCCATCGCGCCGCCGCCGTTGACACGCTACCGCCGCCGCGCCGCCGCCCGCCGCCGCCGGCGCGGTGGCCATCGAAAAAAAACCTATTGGTTTGGAGGCGGCCGGGGCGCCCGGCGCGGCGCGGCGTCGTCGCCGCCGCCGCCGCGCCGCCGCCGCCGTGCGTGCACACGTGGCGTGACTTGACAAATAGATTTCAGAAAAATAAATGTGACGGGTAAATAGTCATATCCATTCGATTATTGATATTTCATACCTATGGACAGTGTTGTCACATCTTCCAATTTTTTGGTAGATCTACATATTTTACGTATGTTCTACCTATCTACCACCCACGGCCTCAAATCTACCTATTTTTCAAAACATTGCAAAACTTAAATGATCTGTAGATATGACATTGACAATGACGTCTGTACTGTATGATCTGTTTCTGTCTGTCACTACTAATGTCATCAGTGGTCTTCAACATTTCGTTTAGTAAAAGGCGGATAAGAATTGAACTTAAGTTCTTTCTTCTGGGTTCAACGTCAAGTGAGACGTCACTCGAGTCATGTTTTTTCGCTTTGAAAGACCTACACAAGCTGTATTTTTATAAATTGCAGCATGTGATGTATCATCACATGCTGCAGATGTGCCTCAGTGGGCAATGCGAATTGAGGAGCGCCATCTAGCGAATGAGGAGAGGGTCTCGCGTTCATTAGAGGCGATAGCTGCCACCTTGGCAGAGATACAGCGCTCTGTATTGCGAATAGAGCAAAAACTTAAATAAAACAAATAAATATGAATTGCTTTTTAGTTTATTTAAGAGTGTAAATAAATTTATTTCTATAGACTTATAAAATAAGCAATGACAAAGACATGTCAAATTTTATCTGCACAAAGCAACTCATTGAGACTTGTGCAGACGAAAATGTGCCACAAACTCCTTGTCGGGCAACATTAATGGCTTGCTGGCCTGCCGCAAGACTCTGCGATCTAATCGCAGATGCCTTTTCAGCCGCTCTTCTTCTGCAGCGGCCATCAAAATTGCTCGCGCCATAACGCCTGAAATCAATTAATTATGTGTAACAGAACTAGTGTAGTGTGTATAAGCTCTCAATCACAGAGTACATTATATAATGCTCTCAATGAACAGTCATGTAGACATGTAGTAAGTGCCTACTTCAGGTGAAACATCTTGTCTCTTTCCCAGTTGGGAAGAAGACATTTGATTGAGAGAATGCTTTGTATTTTTCTTTGAACAAATGAATTTGAACTCAAGTATAATTATTACTTACTTCCGAGATTATTAATTACCAACTTCTTAGCTTCCGAACTTTCAAACACAATGTTTAAGGCAATTTTGTAAATTGGAAGTACTTAGATTTCACCAAAACTTTTTCCAACAAGACTCGAATGAGCTCCCTTCTTCATTTGACGTTTCAAATGGGCTTGAATTTGCAACTGAAATTCATTTCGGCGTTACGCAATTCCAAAATTAGCGGGAATACGAAGTTTCATTCATTCACTGGGTTTTAATTTCGCTGTTAATGGTGTTGCATGTGTCAGCTATTTACACAATACGAAAGTGACAGTCGAAGTCCAGGCTAGGTTTCAAATGTCAAAATTGAAGTCGATTACGATTACCAGTTTACTTAGACAATAAGGCTGGCTGCTGGTCTCTCATTATGCTGTTCGTTAGCCGACTGGCTGCGATGGTCTTCTTCAGTGAGATCGTCATTGGTCATTGCGTACGACTAACGCCATTTATAAGAAATTGAGTTCAGTTACAACTAACTGACACTTGACATTGACAAGTTGACACTGACAGTCGCGCTTTCCCGTCACGACACAAATTGCATTTCGCGCCCGCCCGCGGTAATTTTCTTTGGTAAATAAAGCCGTAAAAAGTTTCGTGTTGATGCTGTGATTTATTGTTTTTCATAAGTTTAAGAAGTTGTGCTGTTTGCAGTCATTTTTAATCATTAAAAATGTACTTAAACTTGACTGGTAAATCGGTAGAACTACCTATTTTTCAATCCAAATTCTACCAATTTCTACTATTTTTTTACACCCTGTCCGTGCTGTCCTATCATTTTGTCAAAATTGTATGTGACAACACTGCCTTTTTAGTAGTTTAGTTTTGTTGTGGTTTTCCATTTTCCTGGTATCTGTGAAATTTGCTTATTTTTGATGCAGTCTTTGAATTCAATAAAAGAGCGAAGTTAGATAAAGGTGTACTGTGAAGTGAAGACCAGAGAACTGAGGAGGCCTTCCGTGTGTAGAGTTTACCTCGCCGGCGGCAATACGACACTGCATTCCTTTGAAAAACAACCAACACCAACATTGATGTCTAGGACATTTCTTACACCAAGGTATAAATATCGTGGTCATTCATCTTATCACCTGGCTACGAGTTTTCTGATCATCGTGGTAATTAAGGAATATTGATTGTACAATCTGCAGATATGTTTTATTAACATTTTCCGCTCTGAGGGTTTGTTTGAAATGTATTTAAATAGGTACCTACATTAAACCCATCGAGCACATAACCAATAGAGAGGAAATAATGTCATTTATTTTGTCTACTAGCGACCCGCCCGGGCTTCGCACGGGTGGTGCAATAAAATACTACTATTACTATTAATATACTTATAAACCTTCCTCTTCAATCACTCTATCTATTTAAAAAAACCGCATCAAAATCCGTTGCGTAGTTTTAAAGATTTAAGCATACATAGGGACAGAGAAAGTGACTTTGTTTTATACTATGTAGTGATGATACAACAATTCCTCCAAATCACTGCGGTGACCACTGCGCTCCAATTGGCCGAGTCAAAGTCAAGCATCACACTCCAGTTGGGCAAGCATATATTTTTATCGATATCGATAGTCAATGTTAAACAAAACTCAACGATAGTGCATTTATAATTTTTTAAAGCAAACAAATCAAATACCTAACTACTAGTGTGGCATTGTTATATTTGATTGGAATTTAATTACAAATTTCTGTATTGTCTCTATGTGAAAATAGAATTATATACACATACAGTAAGTTTTTGATGCCTTAATAATGATACTTGAAATTGAAAAAAAATACAGATACTTAACTGAAAAATTTATTGTGGAAAAATACAAACAATGTTTGTTTAGTAACAATGAACTTATAGATAATATTTATAACATTATCAAATATAAAAACCATAAACTCTTCACAATGATTCACTAAGCTAGTCTTAAAAAAATCCGATAGCAAAAGACAGTTTATAAATAACAGTGCACATACTTTGCCCTGAGGCATTGTAGTAATATTTTGTAATATAATAACCTATGTACTGAACATTAATTGATTTGTAAATTTATTTTATAATATTTAAGCGTAACTAATCTGATCCTAATATAAGGTTTTGATGTAGTTCTTAATATAAAGAGCTATGAAGTCTTGTCTATTTTTATAGCAAAAAAATCGACTCGGGCGACACACCTGCCGTCGCAAGTCACTGGCAAAATTTTTTTTTTTTTCTTATTAAATTCTTAAAGATGCTCTATAAGATTTTTCATAAACGAGCCTTGGTGTGGAACCGAAAAATGGTATTCTGCATGCCACAATTGCCACGACGAAGAAGAAAATCATTCTCCCTCGACTGGACCGGAAATCACACTAATATTATAATGCGAAAGTTTGGATGGATGGATGGATGGATGTTTGTCACTTCTTCACGCGATAACTACTGAACGGATCGGGCTGAAATTTTGCATACAGATAATTATAGGCCAGGAATAAAACATAGGCTACTTTATATCCCATAAATCAGTTCCCATGGGATTGAAATCACCTTTAAGCGTTTCCATAGAAACAACGCGTGCGAAGCCGCGGGCATAAACTAGTACTTTATAGAACGTTTTTCGGGTTTTTCTCCAACTTGAAACACAACAACTAACATGCTAAAAGTTTCTTTACTTTAGTCTACATACCGATACCGAAGCGACAGATATCAAAAATTTATCATAAATCGATAAATTTTATACCTACCTACATTTTTTTTTAAAGATCTGGTGGCCTACTCGTAAAATGAAAATCGAAGTTTCGTCATCGTTGTCGTGCAAAACCAAATCTTATGTCTTTATCCGTGTTAGTTTTTAATTTTAACTACTGACCAACTTATTTTATAGGTAGATACCTACGATAATTCTAGTTCTTACAAGGTGAGGCAAACACTTTTTATAAACGTTTATAATGTTACGCAAAATCGGCTTATCCATTACTTTCCCTGATCGAAGATAAAAATGCATGTACTCTCACATACTTCAAAAGATTTTCAAACAAAAGAAACGAATCGTTCTAACTATTGCGTGAACACGCTAATCTGTGCACACGCTATGAACAAGCTCGTTTATTTGACAGTTCAAATTGTGCCGTGCCGCGGTTTGGAATGACAAGTAGGGCATGCGGAATACGGTTTTGTCCGATTCCACGCCGAGGCCTAGGATGCTACGCTCCATTGCCCTCTGACAGATCTTGAGCTTGGACTTTTGTAATTCAGTCAGCGACCATGTCTGCGCACCGAAGGTTAGGACGGGCAGGATGCACATATCGACGAGTTTGCGCTTCAGTGTCAGACGAAGGTTCCCCTTCATGTGCGCTTTCATGGACCAGTAGCTCTTCCAGGCATTGTCGATCCTACGACCGATCTCCTTTGTCCTGCCTGCCTGTTATCGAAGCTAGTTAGCTGGCCCAAGTAAGTGTACTCGTCGACGTACTCTATGACCTGCCCATCTACCGAGACCGGAAACCGGCTTGTTCTGGTGGCTGGTGTTGGTCGAGTCGGGGACTCGACCTCTCTTTTTATTTTTGCAGTTTAGTTGTATATAGATTTTTTGCAGTTGCAAACTCACCTAGTTTGCAACTGCAAAAAATCTAATGCCAAACAACTCTCACGCACAGCCATCACACTAATATTATAAATGCGAAAGTTTGGATGGATGTATAGATGGATGGATGTTTGTTACCTCTTCACGCCAAAACTAGGTACTCACGGAAATGGAAGTTAGAGTGGAAAGACAATGCCACAAAATTACTAAGGGCACCGGTGTCGCCAGACTCACACAAATAAACCAGGAATCATATAATGCATTACAAAGAAACAATTCGTTTGATTGGTAGTTTAAGTTTAGTCAAAACTAGCCAACGTCACTGATTTGGAAATAAACCTTGACTTCTACAGATAAGATTTATTTTACTTTAGCATCAGAACGTATTTACGGTCTATAGTAACCAAACATTCGATTGACAAGTTAATTGCGCTACTTGACCATAGATGGCGGTATTTTCAGTGGTCGCAATTATAAACTTAATTTCCTCAGACTTAAGATTGACATTCGCGTGATAGGTCGACCATCGACTGCTACTCGATTAGAGCTGCACCAGGTAGCACATTGAAGTACATTATCGATATCGATAGATAAGATACCCGATTTTTTGTTCAATTCGCAAAAAATTGAACTTGTTGGTAGTTTATTTACTTACTTGGCACACAAAGAGCTGTATATTTTAAACCATTTATAAATAGACACAGACATGCAGGTAAAAATAAACGTATGTTGTTTATGCCCCTGAAATAAAACGTATTTATTAGGAAACTGGTGTTTGGAAAGTTTTATGTTTAATTTTAGTAAATGGTGTATGTGAACATTTATATATTTAAACTTAACGATTTTCAGTGATACAAGCGCTGTATGTTTCGTAATTGTATATCTTTATCTTTTATTTGATATTTTGAAATCGACTTCCAAAAAGTGTTCAGAGCATATCGTGCTTGATTTGGTTGGCATCCAATTAACTCTACCCGTTGCATCTATCCATTTCTCTTTGACGTTTGTATCTTTGGGAAACCTACAAATATTTAAGATAAAGGTTAGAGGACCTAATGATGTCAATTTAGTGACTTGTAATCTAAATACTAAATAAATAATTAATTTACATAATAATACTAATCACTTATTTAACATTAACATTAAAATTAGAAATTAAAATTGAATTTCTTGTATCGATATCAATCGACAAAATCAACATCCGACTTGACTACATCACTAATTGAGTAGCGAAGAATAGAATCAATCCAAAATCAAGTTTATCTTAATTGCATAAGGTTGAACACTGGTCAAGGGAACGGTATCGCGCTCTTGATTATTTATCCGAAAATTGTGCAAAAACAGTGATTTAGTGCAAGAAACTTAAGTAAAAGTGAAGATTACGGTGTCGCGATTCTGTGGAAACGTTTTCCACATCCAAAGTTTCCAATTACGCGAGTTCCAAATCTTACAAACTAAACCAAGCCAACTTATTTTACATCTACCGCAAACTTTCCAATAAAATTGAATACACGCGGAACATTCTCTCGGACAATGGAAATATGTCGGGGGAGTCCTCCCAAACCACCGCACAGGCCTCTAACAGCCAAGTAGGCCAAAACAAACCCCCAAAAAAGCTAACCCAGCAAGTATTCCACCCTGCTTTGTTCAACAGAAACAGTGCGGTTGCATCATCCATTGTTTCGCGATCGCCAACTATGGATGATATCGAATCCCAACAACAGCCACAGTGGCAAAAGGCACCACAAATGCCAGCTAACAAAAAACGCAAGTTCGACCCACTATCTCCAACCCAATGCACCCCAACCAACAACTCTTTCGGCCAACTGCCGATCGATGTTACTGGGGATGAAGAGAACAAAATAAAAACAAGCAAACCACCACCACTTATCTTGTATGGAATTCAAGATATCAGCAAGTTGCAGGAAGCGATAGAAACCACACTGGGAAAGCATGAATACACGATAAAAATTACAACTAAAGACCAATTGAGAATAAACTGTATAACAGTAGAAACATACAAAAAACTCATGGGATTAGTAAGAGAAAAACAACTCATTGGACACACTTTTACTCTAAAAGAAGAAAAATGTGTGCGTATTGTCATAAAAAATCTTCACCACACAACCCCACACAGTGCTATTGTGGAAGATATAGAAAAAACAGGAAACAAGGTGAGAGGTGAAATCATAAATGCCAGAGTGGGCCCGGAGAAAAAGCCTTCATCGACATTCTTTGTCAACCTAGAGCCGGGACCAAGAAACAAGGAGGTTAAGAATCTACGGCATATCTACAACACCACGGTCATCATAGAAGACCCTAGGAAGCGTACAAACATTGTCCAGTGTGCTAGATGCCAGCAATATGGCCACACAAAAAACAACTGCTTGCGGCCATACCGCTGTGTTAAATGTGCAGAGGACCACAAAACTTCTGAGTGCACAAAAACAGACCGTGACACCCCAGCAAAGTGTGCCCTGTGCTTAGGTAGCCACCCAGCGAACTATAAGGGGTGTGAGGTGTACAAAGAAATCCTAAATAGGAAAAAATCCCAGCGCATGGTAGTCTCTAACCAAACAAGATTTCAAAAACCAAGGGAACCTCAAACACAGGCTGAGCAACCAGAACTTCAACAAAAACCAGCAAAACAAGCACATAATGAGCACCCGCAACGCCAAACTGCTCCGGCAAAAAACATCATCACTCCTAGCCCAATCAATGCCTGGGCAAAAAAACAAGATAAATGCTACACCAATGCTACATCAGCTACTTCCTCATATGCAGAAGCTACTAGACCTCAACAAACACCACTGCCTCCAAGGGGAGCAGAGCCAACCCAGACGCTTCAAGAACTACTTATAAAACAATCTGAAAAAATTGATTTTCTGCTTCAGCAAATAAGCTCACTAATGAGTCTTATAGTGGCTCTAGTAGAAAAATCTTGCAAGTAAGAGCGCTCCGGCTAGCTACCTGGAACATCAACGGTCTAGCTCCGAACAAAGAAGAGGTGGCGATGCTCATAGATTTGCATGATCTAGACATTTTGCTTATATCAGAAACCCACCTTACAGATAAACACCAAATAAAAATACCTAATTTCAACATACACAACACTAACCATCCAGATGGAACCGCTCATGGAGGTGCAGCAGTAATAGTTAAATCTTCAATAAAACATCACTTCTTCTGTGCATTCCAGACTGAAGAAATACAAGCATCAACGATCACAGTAGAGGATAAAAATGGAAACTTCAACATATCCGCAGTCTACTGCCCTCCTAAACACAAACTAACAAACGAAATCATGGATGCGTATTTTAAAACCCTGGGAAAGAGATTCATATCTGGCGGCGACTGGAATGCAAAGCACATTCACTGGGGCTCCCGACTTACAACAACTAGAGGAAGAGTTCTTAAACGAAGCATGGAAGCCAGCAGACTCGCACACCTCGCGCCCTCAGAACCCACACACTGGCCAACTGACTCTAAGAAGCGGCCAGATATCATAGACTTCTTTTTATGCAAAGGTTTAGCTAGATATGCATTCAGTACAGAAACATGCTTAGATGGGTCTTCCAACCATGTCCCAGTTTTACTAAATATGAGTACCCAAATCCTACGAAAGAGCAAAGGCAAAATTCTATACAATAAACGAACAGATTGGGAATCATTTCGTGACCTGATGGAGGAATCACTTGAACTTCAAGTTGCTCTGAAAAGCACGGAGGATATAGAAAATGCAACTATGAATATCACAAATGCTATCCAAGTAGCCTGCTGGAAAAGCACGCCCGAACAATCTGATCATGAGAATAGACAGAAAAACTTGCCCTGGGAAATCCGTGAAAAAGTAAAAGAGAAAAGGCGCCTACGTCGGGCTTGGCACACCAGTAGATGCTCCTGTGACAAAACTCGTCTTAACAGAGCAATTAAAGAACTTAAGTGCATGATTAAACAGGCAGATGATGAAGTCACACAAAACCGAATCCAGTCACTCACGGCCACCAAAGCTACTAACTACTCACTGTGGAAGGTAATAAAAAAAGACAACAACAAACCGCAAAAAGTAAATCCGCCAATTAAACTGTCAGACAACCAATGGGCTCGTACCAGCAGCGCAAGAGCTAAAGCGTTTGCTGAACACTTAAAAAATGTATTCACACCAAATGAAGCTGACCCTGGTGCACCATCAGCAGAAATTGAGTCCGCTTTAATGCAAGACTTCCAACTGGACCTGCCAATCAAACCAATCACACCAAAAGAGATTGTACAGGAAATAAAGCGCTTAGACAGTAAAAAAGCACCAGGGTTTGACCTAATTACAAAGGAAATTCTGCAACAACTACCACACAAAAGCATTGTATATCTGACTATACTGTTTAATGGCATACTCAGAGTGCAACACTTTCCCTCACTCTGGAAGGTATCTCAAATAATAATGGTGCACAAGGAAGGAAAACCACCGGAGGAAGTGACCTCATACCGACCAATAAGCCTCCTGCCGGTGCTCTCTAAATTATTTGAACGAGTCTTACTTAAAAGAATGACACCCATGTTGGCGGAAAGAAAAATTATCCCAGAACATCAGTTTGGCTTCCGAAAAAACCATGGTACTGTGGAACAAGTGCACAGAGTGTATGCCACTATAAGAGAAGTCCTTGAACATAAGGAATACTGCTCTGCCGCCTTCCTAGACGTACAACAAGCCTTTGATAGAGTATGGCATGAGGGACTTCTGTGCAAAATAAAAACTTTACTGCCACATACATATTTCATGCTCCTGAACTCGTACCTCAAAGACCGCATATTCCAAATTAAGGATGGCGAAGACACTTCTGGCTTCTACAACATCAATGCAGGAGTCCCACAGGGCTCAGTCCTAGGACCTGTGCTGTACACAATCTTTACAGCAGACTTACCAGAAACACATGACGTAGCCATAGCAACCTATGCTGATGATACAGCAATACTAGCCAAAAGTAAAAACCCAGTAGAGGCATCAGAACTACTGCAAACCAGCCTAAACAAGGTGGATGACTGGCTGAAAAAATGGAGAATAAAAGCAAGTGCTTCTAAGTCCGTCCATGTCACTTTCGCCCTGAGAAGAGGCGACTGCCCAACTGTTAGCCTTGGCGACCAACCTCTCCCTCACAATGAGTATGTTAAGTACCTAGGCATGCACCTAGATCGTCGTCTAACCTGGAAGAGGCATCTTCAAGCGAAACGCGAACAACTCGCCCTTAAGTACAGAGGACTATACTGGCTACTGGACAGGAACTCTAAGCTATCTACTGATAACAAACTTCTCATCTACAAAACTGTCTTGAAACCAATATGGACATATGGAATCCAACTATGGGGGTCAGCATGTCACTCTTCCACAAACATCATTCAACGCTTCCAAAATGGTGCTCTGAAAAATCTGACAAATGCACCGTGGTTCATCAGAAACTCCGAACTTCATGACATCTTTCATATCAGCACAGTCAAAGAGGAAATAACAACGACAGCAGCAGCCTATCAGGCCAAACTCAGGAATCATCCTAACCAGCTGGCACAGCAACTCACAGAACCATCCTATAAAAAGAGACTTAAAAGAAAAGAAGTTGCATACCTGAGTGACTTAACAAGATGAAGAGTGCTTGCCTACAGTGAAGAGGAGTGTACTCTACCCGACATAAACCACACAAAAAATCTGCTCATAGTTCAAAACCTAAAGAGACTGATCGCAGATGAAACTATGAAAAAAAAAAAAAAAAAAAAAATTGCATAAGGTTGATTTTGACTAACCCTTCTATTAAATTATTGACAAATTGAAATAAAATAAGATTTTATTACAAAACAATAAAAACCGTTCTCCCCGATGGTACGAGACACCTCCATTTTGAAGATTTTTTCTCCTACTATCATTTTTACACTCTAAAATCGAACAATACGGCATGATTACGGAAAAAATGAATTGGTTGCGAGACTAACTCCACGCGATGTTAGAACCTGACTGGGGTCGAGTAAGCATACCAGCGTGTACTTGTAGCACGCGTGCCACGCCCACTTACCATTTCCCCTTACTTTAATTCCGTGTAGGAACTGAACGGATCGGGCTGATCGGGCCCATAAATCAGTTTCCATGGGATAGAAATAACCTCAAAACGGTTTCATAGAAACAACGCGTGCGAAGCCGCGGGCAAATCGCTCGCCGTTGATTTGTCTCTTGTCCTCATATTATTTTGTTGATATTCGACAAACTTATAAATTGTTCATTACGGATATAAGTGAACTACGTACCTTATTTGTGTTGGAGGAACACCAATGTTTCATGAGGAACCAATTTCAAAAAAGGCTGCGGCTCATTCCGTTTGGTGATATAAATTTTCTAAACATCGCAAAATTTCCAAAATGTTCAGGACTCGCTATTATTTATTTTCTCATACTCACGACGGACCAGTTTGTGACCACCCGAAAAAGTAACAAAAATTTCGTTGGCTCGCTCCGCTGGCTGTTACATCTTTTGTATTCCTAATTATTATGTTAATCTCGCTCGCTTCACTCACTCTCAAAATTTAACGGAACCACAAAATTTCGCGGCCCGCTCCGCTCGCCGATAGTGTTTTGTCTTTCTCTGTATTTGGTTAGCTAGACACCCGTTTAAGATGAGTTTGCCACCACCGCGAAAAACTTTAAAAAAACCCTAACTTTTCGCGGCTCTTTGCTCGCCGATCTGCATGCTATTGCCTGCTTATGTTTCAGTACTTTACATAAGTATGTAGGTACTATGAATGAAAGCATAATTTCACATATTATTCGTATCAAGTCGTTCTTTGTCCCACTGCTGAACATAAGCACATACTGGGTACCAATATCTGCAATCCCCAAAATCAAATGTGGTTGACGAATATATTAGAAAAGTGTTATTTTTTATAGCGTTATAATTTTTTTGTTTTTAATCCTAACCTAATAGATAAATTGAATTGTATCTGTCTAAAATTTTATTTTGAAATATTCCTTATTTATTTAAATTTTATATTGTTTATTTCAGGTAACTCATGAACATATTGCTGAGGTCAACCTAGGGATAAAACAACATTTACCTGTGGGCACCATGCAGTCTATTACCATCGATGGCAATACAACCAAAGCAGGTTCTTGGGTAACCATTAAAGATGAACCTGTACCTTGTCTTTATATAAAAGAAGAGGTGATCACCGAACAGGATACATTAGTAGAAGTTAAGAATGACCCTAAAGATTGTACAAAAAGTCCAGGTTTTCAAGTAACCATTAAGGATGAACCAATACCTAGAATTGATATCAAAGAAGAGAAGACCACCGAACAGGATACATTAGTAGAAATTGAGATTGTCCCTAAAGATTGTACAAGCAGTCCAGGTTGTCAGGCAACCATTCGAGATGAACCAATACGTAGTATTGCTATAAAAAAAGAGGTGACCACAAAACAGGATGCATTGATAGAAGTTGAAGTCCCTAAAGATTGTAGAAAAAGTAAAATAAAATTAGGAGATAATAGTAATCAAGGGAATGCTGTGGAAGTACTGCCTTACAACAGTCATGCTGAGCAACCCAAACCAGATGGCGTAAAAAGGCCACTTTACAACAATTGCAATAAATTATGTTGCACACTCATTTCACAAATGAAAGCTCGCAAAGGAGTAAAGCGATTTGCCTGCAATGTATGCGATAAAAAATATCAGCTCAGAGGTAACCTTGTCAAACACATGAGAATTCACCCACCAGAGAAGCTATTTGTATGCAATATATGTGACAAACGATTTCAGCGCAAAGGTGGTCTCGTCAAACACATCAAAATTCACACAGGGGAGAAGCCATTTGCCTGCAATGTATGTGATAAACGATTTCAGCTCAAAGGTAATCTTGTCAAACACATGACAATTCACACAGGCCAGCAAAAAATTTCTTGCAATTTATGTGATAGACAATATAATAAAAAGTCTGATTTAGTGAGGCATATGACAAATCACACAGGAGAGAAGCGATTTGCGTGCAATCTATGTGAGAAAGGATTTAATCGAAAAGGTCATTTAAATGACCACATGAGAAGTCATACTGGAGAGAAGCCATTTGCCTGCAATGTATGTGATAAACGATTTCAACAAAAACGTGATATATATAGACACAAGAGAATTCACACTGGAGAGAAACCATTTGTGTGCAATGTATGTGATAAACGATTTAATCACAACGGCGTTCTAGGTAAACACATGAGAATTCACACAGGAGAGAAGCCATTTGCCTGCAATGTATGTGATAAACGATTTATTCAAAAAGGTGATTTAGTGAGACATACAAGAACTCACACAGATAATCTCCCCAACAACCTATAATGCTCCACTACGGGACTCAGGCCTCAACCCTGATAAGCGCCTTATAGGCTTTTATCTCATGAGGGTAATTCCATGGCGGGGCTGCAAAAGACTACCAGAAGTATGAGATTTTTAAAAATTAGCATGTAATTTCTAGTTTCCCTCCAGATCCTGTGCGTCGGAAAAAATGGAAAGACGTTTTCGACGTTTAAAATTAAACAGTAGGTACTAATAATAATGTGTTCAGGATCGCGTAAGTTTAAAAGTATTTAATACTAGCTTCTGCCCGCGGCTTCGCACGCGTTGTTTCTATGGAAACGTTTTGAGGTTATTTCTATCCCATGGGAACTGATTTATGGGATAAAAAGTCGCCTATGTTTGATTCCAGGGTTAGACTTACCTGTTAGACTTACCTGCCAAATTTCAGCCTGATCCGTTTAGTAGTTTTGGCGTGAAGAGGTAACAAACATCCATTCATCCAAACTTTTGCATATATAATATTAGTGTGAAGATGTTGTAAACTTGAAACTACGTTTCTTATTTGTCCCGGAAAGATCTCGTGCGAAGCCGCGGGCAGAAACTAGTTCTTTTTAATTTAAAGTGCCTGCCAAAACTTTGTATTTAAGTATATACACTTTTGTTAACTTATTAAAAACAGACGCCACTTGTACACTGTATCTTTTGCTTGTAACCACCTGTTTTTATTGGCCAAATAAATGTATCTTTATCTTTAAAATAATGTCCGAAATGACTCTTTTTCTCTCACCTTTTAAACCTTCCCTGAATAAGCTATCCTACAAGTTGGATCAAACTGCACACGGTGCGCAAATTTAATTTAAAATCGGTTAAGTAGTTTAGGAGTCCATCGCGGACAAACAACGTGACACGTGATTTATCTATATTAAGATAGTGTATATAATTATTATCAGGTAAGGTATATACCTACTTACAAAATAAAATAAATTCGACTGACTCCACGGACTCCACTAATCTCTTCTTCGGTATGCACAAAAATTGTCAGGCTCTGCGCAAACTATCTGCGTCAAAACAAGTCGTAGACAATTTTGAGTGTCATTTTTGTAAGGTTCTACGGGGGAGGCCGCGAGCGAAATACCTGATCCTTAGACCTGATCGAAGCCCCCGACGCAAAAAGAGGGGTGTTATAAGTTTAACGTGTATGTCTGTGGTATCGTATCTCCCAAAAGGATGAACCGATTTTCGTTTTCTTTTTGTGTCATAGATAATTTTATCCCGAGTGTTCTTAGCCATGTTTCATGAAAACCTGTCGCATTTTTTAAATTTTTAATTTTGTCCTTGTTAGTAGAACTATTGTACCTAAACTAAGATTTGGAAACTGGACGTACAAATTACATGCACCAATTTATATGCAATATTATATCACACGTTTCTGCCATCGATATAAAAGGGAAGATGTGTTACGTTCTCCCAGCGCTTACTCAACAACTGGCCTGTGTTACAACTACACGCAAACACATACGCTCACAGTTACATTTCCAGTCCTGTGCAATATAAAGAACAACAAAGATGGCAAGACGTACCTAAGACCGAAGTGAGACAGAGACAACTATATTAATCTCTAGTACGACCCCACTAGGTATAATAAAACAAATTCGGGATTTCCCCGAGTTACGGTAGGTACAATAGTAGAGTCGTTCCTTTAACTCACACCATCAATCTTGTCCCAACTGGTATGAGCGGACGAATCGTAAAAATGTTATACGCTTCGTTAGTAATTTGAATTTTAGTACAGTCAACCAAACAAAGTTAGTAAAATAATAGGCAAGAGGTATATTTATTTTGTGTTTTGTACATAAAATAATGTGAAATGAATAAAATTAAAGAAAGGTTCCACATAGAGTTTGTGACTGTACTCGACGTATAAATTCAATAGAAACAAAGAGTGATGCGAGTTGCAGATTGAAAATAATACCTATCATATTTACGATTTGTCAACTCACACCAGTTGGGACAAAATTGATGGTACGAGTTGAAGAACGACTCGACTCGCAATAAGGCTATTGCTATCTCTGTTTACACACTTATGTTTCGTATATTTCTATCCCTCTCTGCAAATGGCGAAAAAAGGCAGTAAATTAATCAAAAAAATAAATTCTTTGGTGTACTTACGAGTGGAAAGTGATGCCTTGGGCTTTGTTTTTTGTTTTAGAGCTATGTGTACACCTTGTGAACGAACACGAAGGCATTGCTGTAGTCTTTTAGTCAGTAAATCACAAAAGTACGTCGCGTAGCAAGCACGCGAATCACGTCCGCCCGCGCCGCCGGTCCTACTATGACTGCGGTGGGAGTACATAATTGGACTTCATTTGAGCCTGCCGGTTTCGAGAAGCTAGTGCCTCATCTTCCCTTTTACATCGATGGTTTCTGCGCCCTAAGTTTATAAACTGTTGTAATAAGATCGCGAAGAAGGTAGGGGAGAATCGGGTGATACCGCGCCCCTAAGCGAGAGCGCCTTTATCTTAGCTTAGGATAGGGTTAAAATAAAATAGTTTTTAGATACTAAAAATAAATTTTTTAAGTTATTCGCAAAACAAGCAAAATAAAATGCAGAGAAAATATAAAATCAAAAAACCAAAAAATGGGAAAATGCGGTATTATCAAACTGGTTCGTTAATACCGTGCTAGAGTTTGGTAATTTCGTGCTAGTTCGATAATACCGTGCGTTTACAAATGACATGTTATTAACGATATATCTACACCATAATATAGGTATTAATTCGTTAGCCGACTGGCTGCGAATGGTCTTCTTGAGTGAGATCGTCATTGGTCATACGCGTACTACTAACGCCATTTAAAAGAAATTTGGAAAAGAGTTGAGTAATATAATAAGTTTATTTGAAACTTATAAAAACTAAATTATTACATGCTTACTTAAAACTACAATTTTGACAATGTATGTAGGTACCTACTTGAAAGTATGCAAAAGAGAATGTAGGTAACAGTGTTGAGTTACAACTAATTGACACTTGACATTGACAAGTTGACACTGACAGTCGCGCTCTCCCGTCACGACACAAATTGCATTTCGCGCCCGCCCGCGGTAATTTTCTTTGGTAAATAAAGCCGTAAAAAGTTTCGTGTTGATGCTGTGATTTATTGTTTTTCATAAGTTTAAGAAGTTGTGTGCTGTTTGCAGTCATTTTTAATCATTAAAAATGTACTTAAACTTGACTAGTAAATCGGTAGAACTACCTATTTTTCAATCCAAATTCTAATAATTTCTACTTTTTTTTTACACCCTGTCCGTCTCAGATTAAATATAGGCTGTCCGTGCTGTCAGGTGCTGTCCTATCATTTTGTCAAAATTGTATGTGACAACACTGCCTATAAAGTAGTTTAGTTTTGTTGTGGTTTTCCATTTTCCTGGTATCTGTGCTTCTTACTATTTATTTTGGTTGTCGATGTTTGCTTTTGTACGTAATAAACTTTATTGAGATTAAATTTTCCTCATTTTATTTTGATTATTACAAACTCAACCTCCATAAATTTTAATCTTATTTGTTCTAAAACTGACATTGGCAGAATTGTGTCAAACTATGACGCAGACAGAGCCAAAAATAAAAGAAGAAGAAGAAGAAATTTGCTTATTTTATTGGGTGCCAACATCTTACATCCAATCAAAATACAACCAAGCACGTTACAGCCCAGGAAAATCTGTACATGGATGGTAGAAATTTCCACGGCTGTAATTTCTGTGGCTGTGACTTACGAGCTGTAAAAATATTAAACAGCCTATGAAAATACAGCCGTGGAAAGTTCTGCCATCCTGGCAGAACTTTCCACGGTTGTAAAAACCTCGGTTGTGTTTTAGAACGCTGTATAATATTTGAACGTACCGAGCTTTCACAGCCACAGAAGTTACAGCCTTGGAAAATAATGCCAAGATGGCGTCATATCCTATGCTGCGTTTACAATTACTAGCTTAGTACAAGCTGTCAATTGGAGAGTATCGCACGATAATGTCACTGTCAATGTCAAACTTTGACATCTATTTGAATGATAAACAGTGTTGCCACCTTAGTGGATTTTCCACTAGAACTGGTAAACCCCGACTTTACCCCGTTTCGACCCCCACTTTAGTTGTGAAATATTGCTTTTAGTGGCTAGTGAATTTTTCTAGTGGTTAAGTGAAATTCACTTTCACTTCACTCACTTCTAAGCCAGTAAACTATTCTTACTTTTTTTTTTACTTGTACTTTCAATTATTTACTGAAAATACTATAACTCAATCACTAATAGCTGAGTGATACGCGTTGAAATGTTATTATTTCTATGTACTTAATTTTATTTTTGGGAGTTTTTACATCTTTATAGGCCAAAGTGACTGATCAACAGAATAACTGAGCTCAAGAATACACTGTGCACAGGGATTCCTTGTAGGTAGAATATTTTTGGTAGTAGTTAGCTTACCACAAAAAAACTGACCGAATGAACTCTGTCTCGTGTCTCGTCTCAGACTGCTCAGTACGTCTTACAATATTATGGCGAATTTATTCGATGAGTAATTATGCTAAAACTACAATAAAGTAGGTACGTAAATGTTTTAAGAATCTTGGCTTCAGGACCCACGTTTAAAAGACTGGCTTCATTGAAAGTATCACTCGTCAAATAGCGAAATGTAAATTTTGTCCCCTCAAGTGCCGACTGGCAGGTAGTAAAATTTCGTTGAGTGCCACGTATTGTACCTCTTTGTAGAACGCAAAAAATATTAAAATATTTGAATTTCTCGCGAATGTGTATCAGATTCCGTGTCGAAGACTCAGAAACGAAGTTTCTGAATAGCCCTGCTGTTGTGTTGACGGTTTATTCTGATAACGGTTGCTCTCTTTTTTTGTAAGTATGGATTATTGAAGATGGAAGACAAGGTTAGTAAATGAATGAATGAACAAAAGTTTCGTGTTATTGACACGAATGAACAATCTTCGTCATTGTTAAGTTTTTTTTAATGTTATTATTGTTAATTGATTGGTTAGTTAAACATTTCTGTTACAATACCTACCTAGGTATTTATTGTATAGTTACCGGTTATAACTAAGCAGCCTAAGATTTCTTAAACCGGAGCCCGTTGGAAGTAAAAAACCGTTCACGATGGTGCAGATCAAAATGATTCACCTGAAGACTAATTAGTATAAAATAGTAAGTCGTTTGGTAAGTAATTTGAATGATGTTCATATTGATTTATTAATTGTTAGTATTTTATTATGTAATAATAAAGGTTACTTACTAAAATACATACTGTTTTCATTCTTAAAATTTTAAAAATATGGTTTAGTGGAAATCTTAGCGATTTTTACAGTAAGACGTTTATTGTTAGTGGTTTTCTGGTGGTTTTAGAGATTGAATCTAGTGGACAGCTATGATAAATAGTACATTACATACTTATACTTACCTACCAGTGTTGCCGTTCTAGCGATTTTGCCGCTAGAACTAGGGGATTTTGTGGGTGTTTAGCGGGCAAAATTCTAAATTTAGCGAGAAAAAAGTTTTTGGCGACTTCTAACGACTTTTAGGCGGGTCAATATGACGCTAGAAGGGCAACCGTCTTTATTTCAAAACTAAAGATACCTACTGAATTGATAAACATAATGAATCGAATTAATTATATTAATATTATATATTTAAAGAAGCAGGGCACTCGGGATTTCCCAAATTATGAGCATTCTGCGTAAGGTTTGTTCTGTTTATCTCGCTCACTGGTATCAAGAATGAGTGAAACCGATAATTACGTACGTAGGTATTGGACAGTTTCGAAGGAGTTCATTCATTTTATCGTCAGTTTCTATTCGAAATTAAAAAAAATTTAGGTAGAACAAAGTTTATCGTCGGTAGTTTATATTGGCACCCTGTATTTCCTTTTTATTTTGCCTTTTTCATTAGGTACGAACAGAAACTGAGAGTGACGAGCGGGCGCTTTTTTAGTTCAATCGGGATCTGATCACCAGCTGCTGATGACCTAATTGTTGATTACAACAAAAATGTGTGAATAATTGTCTTGCATTTGGTCGGTGTGGCTCCCTATTTACGAAATAGAAAGGTCAATAACGTTTTTTTACAATTTCTAGACGTATATTCTATTCATAGAAAAAGTAGCTTGGGGTACATCACCATCTAGCAATAAATAAGGTTGGACATCCATCACACATGGATCACAGCATCATCTAGCCCGAAGCTAAGCAGAGCTTGTGTTATGGGTACTAGATGACTGATATACTTAATAGGTAGGTACATTATACTACATAGATAATTATATTTTTAGGGTTCCGTACCTCAAAACGAAAAAAGGAACCCTTATTGGATCACTTTGTTGTCCGTCTGTCTGTCTGTCTGTCCGTCTGTCAACCCTCTTTCCTCAGAAACGCGTGGACGTATCGAGTTAAAATTAACGTCAAATACTCAAGTCCGTAACCTCTTGAAGCCGCGATATAAATTAAACTTCTAAGTCAACGCACTCAAAAGTTACAGCCGTTTAAGTCCGAATATTTTGAAATTTCCAAGGGAATCACATGCACATAACCTATAGGGTACTTCCCGTAGACCTAGAATCATGAAATTTGGTGAGCAGCAAAGTCTTATAGCACAAGTAAAGGGAAAAATCTGAAAAATATACATTTGTAATTTATTCACTAAAAAAAATTGGTTGCCTGTAAAGTCGGTATACGGGCGAAAGTTTTACGTGACAACGACCGTAACGCAGTTTCTTGAAGTGAGCGGAGCGTAACGCAGTTTCTTGAAGTGTCACCCGGCAAACCAATTTATAAGACGTTGTCACGTCAAAATTACTTTCGAGCATTAAAAGTAATTTTTTAGTGAATAAATTGGACAAAAAACTTCCCGTTGACGTAGAATCATAAAATTTGGCAAGAAACAAGGTCTTACAATTAAACGAAACCCTTAGTGCGCGAGTCCGACTCGCACTTGACGTTTTATTTATTACACATATCGAATTCCTTGGGACAAATGTTTGTACGATCTG
Organism: Eupithecia subfuscata; assembly: GCA_963564075.1. Lineage (NCBI taxonomy): Eukaryota > Metazoa > Arthropoda > Insecta > Lepidoptera > Geometridae > Eupithecia > Eupithecia subfuscata. Next base: position 10,693,945 of record OY751117.1, read on the forward strand.
AAGATATTTGTTCCGTGTGTTATCTATGTGTAATAAAAATACACATAGAAAACCCTTAGAAAAAACATAAATGTTTATCTATGTAGGTAGTATAATGTCCCTTTTATGGATATCGTTATCAAGTACTTACCCATCCTTCGTCGCATGCGGACCTTCGCCCGCTGCGCCACAGAGGTCGTCAAAGAGTAGGAATAGAACAAACAACTACGGAGGAATAGAACCACAACTACACTACCTAAAGCATTTCGGTTTGAGCGTTACTGAGGTCACAATAGATGAGGTAGGTTAGCGACTTCTAGCGGATTTTTATGGAATGATTTTTTCCATATCTAGAGGAATTTCTAATACTGGCTAGGGACTTCTAATTTAGTTGAACGGCAACACTGTTACCTACCTACCTACTGCACAAGGCAAAGCGATTCTAGATAGAGTTTTTGTTCCTTGGATTCAATCAAGCAAGACATTATGCCACACACAAAACAACACAAGGAACTTATCTTATCTTACACTTGCGCCTTCCCATCTTCCGAGGACATCCGTGAGGGCGGGTGCGGCGGCAGATTTGGCCGAAGATCTCAAGAGGCGCAAATATGCAGGTCTCGACAGAGCCTACACATTTGCTCCCCTTGGAGTCGAGACCCTAGGTCCGTGGGGTACCAGGGCTCTTCGGGTTTTCAAAAAATTATCTGAGCGTCTGGTCGAAGCGACGCGTGACCCGAGAGCTGGTGAGTATCTGGCACAGCGCATCAGCATTGCCATACAGCGTGGCAATGCAGCCAGCGTCTTGGGGACGCTTCCGACTGGTGTTGATATGGATCAGTTGAGCTACCTGTAGTCTGTTTGCAGCAGTCAGCAGATAGCTCAATTGTTTCAATTGTAAATACTAGTATAATTTTCAATAAATAATTTATTTATTTATTTATTCTCATATCTTCTCTACCACTCCCTGACTACTTAGTTGATTTGTTGTGATCTGGGACCACTCCATTCAGAGATTAATTTCTGCAGGGGTACTTAATTCAAATTCAAAATTTTTATCGAGACCATATTGTACAAAAGTTATTAAAGTTAATCAGTCTCTACCCAGCTAGGGCACAGCAAGATAAGTACTAGGTACTAAGTAATAACGCTAGGTTCTATAGATAAAGTTTGGCTTTGTAAGCCAACTACAAATTTTAATTCATTCACAGATCTACTAATTACACAGTTAGGTACCTAGTTTATTTATGTAAAGCATGTTATGTTATGATCTAATTCTTTGCTCTGCAAATAAAGTGAAAGTAAAACTAAGAAATTAGCGTAGAAGGAGGAGGCCATCTACCTACGCGAATTAGGTATGGACATTGGCAGGAAGATGGAGAATTGTATCGGACCGCGGACCCGATGCAGAGCCATATTTTATTAAGTGAATTATACCTAGGTATAATTTAATAGGCCGCGCCGCCGGCAAGACAAATCCTTTCTGGAAAACGCCTCACAAGCAAGATATCTCTCGCAAGCAAGCTGCTCTCTATGTATTGCTGCAAACGTGAATTGGGCCTTCGAAATGATTAATGTGCCTGTCTACAGATATCTAAATACCTAGGTAAGAAAATTATGTTTGAAGCATCTAGATAAGTACTTAATATCTCTGAAGTTATAATTATCTGATGTCCCATACTTTAGTAAAATACATTCATTTCGTCAAAGGAAATATAAAGCATTCTCTCAATCAAATTTCTTCTTTCACAGTGGGAAAGAGCCATGCCTCAAGAAATATCACCTAAGTAGGTGCTACATGACTGTGTATATTGAGAGCACACACACTAGTTCTGTAACACATAAATAATTGAAGGAAGGCAAGCTGTTGGTGACAGAGTCAGAGTCGATTCATTTTTTTTTATAATGCTGGACAATCCACACAGAATCATCTAGCCCCAACCTAAGCAGAGCTTGTGATATGGGTAGTAGAATAGCTATTTTCTGATTTAAATATTAGCTATATTAACTACATTACACTTGACTGTACCTACTCTGACCATTTGAAAGGGTGACGATTAGAAAAAGCGACTATTTGAAAATCTGACCTTGTGAAAATAAAGGGATGACTGATATACATACATAATACATATAGTACATTACATAGATAGATATTTTTTATTATACATAGAAACAACCAGAACACCCGAAACAAATATTTGTAGATCGTACAAACATTTGTCCCAAGGCGGGAATCGAACCCGCAACCTCCTGCGCCGCAGGCGGACCTTCGCCCGCCGCGCCACATCAGTCGTCAAATTTTTGCTATATGCTTAGACGGATTTGTGGAGGAGTCTAACTTAAATAAAACAAATTAAAAAAAAATCCTTATTTCTTTTTATCTTACTACTAATACGTACAAAAGTAAAGCTAAAACAGGGTAGTCTCCTGAGTAAAGTAAAAGATATTCGACACATATTTTTTCTACTACTTTGATCAAAGGTTCATAATGTTAATATTGCACTAACATTTATTATAATTATGGTAATTCTGAAATACATCTTTGTTTTATTTCTATTGAAGACAGACAACTCGAGTCAGTCATATCAGACAAGAGTACTCTACTTTTATTCTCTATGACAGAAACATGCAGGTTCTATTCAATCCTTATTTTAACACATCATAATACTTTGATCAAAGGACCAAAATGTTTTAGGACACATGCATAATAGCAGTTTCTCCTCAATGCGTGCTATGGAGCTCTGTATTGCTGGCAAGGTGGCAGCCATTACCTCTAGCCAGACTTTCTCCGCTCTCGCTAGGTGCCGCTCCTCGATCTTGCATTTACTGCTGAGGCGCATCCGCAGCTTGTGGTGTATCTGTAACAATTTACAAAAATACAGCTTTGGAGGAGGCTCTGTCCAGCAGTAGTAATTGGCTGTTTATGTGATGCTTAAATCAAAAGTAAATTAGACATGAACAAATTATTACATTCACCTGGGAGTTGGGCCCAATTGTGGTGGTGGTGTTGGGACATCTGCTGGAGCAGTGGCAGCCCACGTTGACTCTGAAAAGGAATATTCATACTATTCAATACAAAAGACAAGATTTTATCATCCCAGTAGATGAGATTTTATGAGAATTGAATGTATAGAATTTTAGGAAGTAAACAACAAATTTTATGTAACAATAGGCATTCCGACGGAGGCAGTAGACGTTAGGCAGGCAGCCAGTTATCAGCCCCGTCCTCTTCCTTCGCACCCCACACTTCTTTTGATTAAAATACTAGCTTGAAAAGTACTAAAATTTGCTAATGGTGGATGGTTATTTAGTATTAGTGACAAACATTCAATTTACTTGTGCAGCTTGTTGTTTCGTTAGTGGGCCGTTATTTTATTAGCCAGGCGGCCCACTGCGAAACCCTCTGTTCTCTTCCATGAACGAAACAAGCATCTTATAATTGCCTGAGACAACTTTTCGTGCAGGCATTTTGAAATAGCCATACTATCACACTGTTGTGTGATATGATAGTACACACTTGATAACTTTTGTAACGCATAAAATCGGTAGTTACTTGTAATATAACTTCTTCTGAAACGAATCTTTTTCAGCAAAAAACAAGCACAAACGTTGATATAAACAAAACAAACAAAGCAACTAAAGTTCAACTTCAACTTCTTATCTGGATGGCTTCTTCATCTGCAGGGCTATTCAGAAACTCCGCTACCGAGTCATCGACTCGGAATCTGGCACAGATTCCCGCGAAATTCAAATATTTTTGCGGTTTTTAACATTTTCTGCGGTCTGCAAGCAAACTAAACTTCCAGAAAAGTAGTTTTCTACTAATCGTAGACTATTTTCTATGAGGCCATGTTACAATTGATATCTTACTACAAGTCAGGAGGAACAGCAAACACGTGTAAACTTTCTCTTCTTTTAATTTGTAATTTGTTGATTTTTAGTAATAAATCTCTTAAATTATTAATTACTCCAAAATTAGCAATAAATCGAAATCTGTTAAAAAATGATTGACTATTTATGGAAAATTACTTTTCCGCTATTTATATTCCTTGTAAATTGCAGAAAATATTAAAAACCGCGAAAATATTTGTATTTTAAAATAAAAGCAAAGATGTGACAAATTAAAATGGCGTCGGATGGTCTTCTGCGCAGCGGTCGGACCGTCAGACTGGCTAGAACCATAGGACATAATTAATATAATTATTTAAGCTCTATCATCATAAATTACAGTTATTTCACAGATAGCTATTAGTTGAATTATCCACTAAGCGACTAGAGATTTAGTTACAAATACGAAATTAGGTATAATATTTATTATCTATGTATGCAACGAATTACATTACATTATCGACATGGTTATCAAATACATGGTGCTACTAACTAGGCATGCGCTAAACGTGTCCACGACTGGAGCGGATCTGGTCCGACTCCAGTTGGGTCCGGACACGTGTCCAGGAGTCGTGTCCGTGGATCTGTTTGGATCCGCGTGCAGTTTCACTTCCTACATGTCCATTAGATCAGTGGATCTAGCGGATCGGGTAGGATCCGCTTTTATTAACAGTTCCTACATGTCCATTGGATCTGTCTGTTTGTTGGACACGTTTGTTTCGGTGGATCTAATGAATCAATGACTAATAAAAACATAGCATGCTTTTCCTTAGGGGATGACATGTTCGTTAGTGGGATCTTATCTGTGACAAATACTAGCCTAAGTTTTTTAAGGTAGGTATAAGTATAATAATAATAATAATAATAAGTACCTATACCTAATTACTTATTTTTTGATACAAAAGCACAAATAAGTGGGTATATTTCGATTTGTTTAGCAAATTATAATATAGTAAGTATAATTTGACTGTAGTAGTTACTCGTCAACGGACCCGGATCTGTCGATCGAACACGTCCGAACCCGAATCGAAGCCCAGATCCACACAGTTCCAATCGCTCGCTGTTACATTCATTCGACTTGATGGATCGAGACCGACGAGTCCAACGTGTCCGCGGACACGCCACGAACGCTAATCCGGAGCGGAACCATACGGCTCCAGGAGCGGACACGACTCCAGGAGCCGTTTGACTCCGGATCTACACACCTCTACTACTAACAGAAATTCAATCCCGAGCACTAACAGGCCGATATGTGCTGATTTGTGCCAATTTGTGCTGATAGTGAAAATTCCGTATTTATTTAATTGCGTGTATTTATTTGGGCGCGGGCAGAAACTAGTCCCTCATATATTATTTAATAGCTTCTGCCCGCGGCTTCGCACGCGTTTTTTGAAATAAAAAGAAGGTAGCTGAATGTTATTCCCGATCCAAATCTTTGTGTAACAGCCCAATCCATTCAGTAGATTTTACATTGTCTCCGGCCATCATTATTTATTTGTCCAGCATTATTTATTTATTTTATTTTATTTATATACTTGTTACATAGAAACTATGCACCTAATCTGAAGCCATGGACTGCAGCATTGCATTTTCATTGTGGTTCGTCCGGTATAATCGTCATTTGCCAAGTACATACTCTGCCGACTCAGCGATGACGTCTTTCCCTCAGCGTGGCCTGCCGCGACCGCGATCACGTCATTCTACGCTTGGTACTTGCATCGACCGAGAGTAGCTTCGTTAATTTTAACTTAGAATAATTTTGCTTTACGATCTTTGTAAAAGTTTAAAGCTAATAAATAGTTTAAAAGTTTTTGGTTTTTTTTTAAACCGTCGTCTGTGGCCTCCGTAATTTACTCTTATGCTTGATGATAAGTTGCTAAGCGCGAAAATCTGTTTGCACACAAACACCAATCTTCGGGGAATGTTCTCTTATACCTACAATGTGACCGGTCACCGGTGTCGGAGACTTTGGAGGGGTGAAATACGGTAAATTTTATCGACAAATCACTATCCCTATTTTTTTTTCTCTCTCCATGATAAAATGGCAGCCATTTTGTTTTCTGTTGCCTCGAAGCACGGGTGCTTGTACTGATTAAGGTATAGCCAGGCGCGGTTCCAGGGGGGGGGGGGGGTCACGGGGGTCATGACCCCCCCCAAAATCTTAGTTTAGGTACTTAAAAAATTGCTACCCACAGCTTGATGATTATAATTGGCCTGGTAACTTCCGTTACATTGATTAAATTATTTCTCGGTTCTGTTTTCCAGATAGGTTTATTAAAAAATCTAATAAAAGCTCAAAAAAAGTATACCTACTTGTAGCTGTGACTCGCGGACTTACATTGCGCATGCGTGTAAATAGCGTGTTGTGCAGTGTTGCCAGGTCTACCGATAAAGCAGTGATACCTGATTTTTGAACAATCTATTTAAAACCGGCCGCGCACAGCCGAGACCGGTGAAAACCTTGATCGATGCAACCACACGATAAAATGTACTGCACTCGCAGTCGCGAAACGCAGGACGCACCGCAAATCGCGGCTGTGTTACTCGAGAATCGAATGGACACCCTAGTCAAAGGGATTATTTAATGTGTTTTGGTGATATGAGGTCATCCTCAGGGAAATCATTTAGATTTTTTATTTGAGAATTAAAGCGGATGGCTTTATTCTCTGTCTTCTTGCTGAATTACAACCTTCTGTCTTATTTCACGCCTATGCACCCCTTTATCTCAAAGAAGTTTTAACCTTTCTCCACCATTCTCGCGCTCTTTCTCTGCGCTCTTCTGAAACCCTCATGCTTCAAGTACCTGTCCACTCTACTTCTTCGCCCATGCCTTTACTGCCCTAGGTGTGAACCCGCGACCCCCCCTCCCTATTCCTCCATCCAAGTGCTTAATAAGTATATGTAAGCATAAGGAAATTGAAGTTATAAAATTTTCGATTTCTCTGATTTTTGTGTTATGGGTAGGTAAGTGGGTACTAGATAATTAATATTAATAAGAGATGTTTTTGTTAAATAACACATAGAAACAACCGGAGCAAATATCTTTAGATCTACAAACACTACAGCAACAGTAGCAATTAAACATTCATTGCTTCTTCTGGCTATGGTTTAAATATTGTCACCATTGTTTGAGGTTACTTTGCATAAGATGAAATCTTTTACCACTGCACAAAAAATAAGTCTATCGAAAACATAAGTTAAAATTTTTGCAGCTCGCCCGTCCAATATCCGTATCCCGTTATTTTTAGCTCCGCTCGCCAATAAACTTTATTGGGTTTGTGTCGTGTATATGGAGAGATCGAGATATTTTCGCGATTCGCTCCTCTCGTCAATAACAATTCCTATTAAAGCTCCCCCGACATTATTATACGACGACGAACTCTGTGGCGCAGCGGGCGAAGGTACGCCTGCGACGGGTTGCGGGTTCGATTCCCGCCTCGGGACAAATGTTTGTACGATCTGCAAATATTTGTTCAATGTGATCTGAATGTTTTCTATGTACTTATAATAAAAAATATTTATTTATGTAGTTTATTGTAACATAATGCTGTGTGAATTGTCCTGTATTATTTATTTATTTATTTAAGTATATCAGTTATCTAGTACCCATAACACAAGCTCTGCTTAGCTTGGGGCTAGATAACGCTGTGTGAGTCCTCCAGCATTATTATTTTATTAATATAATAATACATAATGTACTTGAAAATGTGGTTCATACAATAACTTGCTCTCTTGCTAAATACCTATTGCTTGATACCTATATCTTACCAAAAAATTGGTTGTCTGTAAAGTCGGTTTACTGACGATAGTTGAACGTGACAACGTCTTAAGAAAATACTGATGGAATGGTAGCATTTGATACTCGATCAAAACATGTAAATGTACTATAGTATAGCAGCTGCCCACGCAGACGCATCGCTCACTCAAGTAGGAGAGAGACGGATGTCGAGCGCTCTCGCTTGCACTTCAAGCCTTACATGGAACGCCTCAGAGCGAGGTAACGCCGCATGAGGTAACGCCGAAACATGACGTCATGTTTTTTCGTGCGTGCAGCCGGCTCTATCGAATTATAAGACGTTGTCACGTCAAAAAAAATTTTTGTGTGTAATGTTCTATTATGAGGCCATTGACAAGAGGTTTTCACACAACGGACAACGGAGGACGTCATGCGGCGTTACCTCGTCATGCGGCGTTACCTCGCTCTGAGACGTTGTCACGTTCAACTATCGTCAGTAAACCGACTTTACAGACAACCATTTTTTTTTAATTTTATAATGATTATTATAGGTATAGTATAATAGTTGAGCAACAAATACACTTATAACAATAATTAGCCCATTTATTTATATATGTATATCATGGCATGACTTACTCATCAAACAGACAAAGTAAACTCGACCGGTGTGTTTCCGGCTTTATATATTGAATCTGTGGTTTTTGTGAGATCGGGAACGGGACAGGACCGGTGTGTTTCTGGCTTTATTTATTGAATCTGTGGTTTTTGTGAGATCACGAACGGGAGTACAGGAGAACATCTGAGAGGAGAACAGTATCATTTTTTATCTGTACTTGCATATAAACGAGGCTTGAGCTTCCGGTTCCGACTTCCGACCAATCAGCAGCATGTCAGAGTTTGCCTGGGTTGTAATTTGCCTGGCTGAACAATGTTGACACGTGACAAGAACTTACAGCAGTGGAATTTCTGTACATGGATATCAGAATAGTTTGTACACACTTTCCACGGCTGTAAGAAATCGGGCTGTGTGATACAGGTTGTAAGGAAACGTTACGACCCAGCTAAATACAGCCCCAGAAACCTTAACCATCTGTAAACAAATTGCCAAGCTGCGTAGTACAACCTGTAAAATCCATGGTCGTAATTTCCTGGGCTGTTCATTGCTCGGCTGCAAATTAACCGGACCCATTTTATTTATAAAGGTTAACATTTTTGATGCAGTCTCTGACTGAATTCAGTAGAAGAGCACAAACTATAAGGATACTACGTATAGTGGTAGAAGAGCGAAGTTAGATAAAGGTGTACTGTGAAGTGAAGACCAGAGAACTGAGTAGGCCTTCCGTGCGTGTGTAGAGTTACATTCCTTTGAAAAACAACCAACACCAACATTGATGTCTAGGACATTTCTTACACCAAGGTATAAATATCGTGGTCATTCATCTTATCACCTGGCTACGAGTTTTCTGATCATCGTGGTAATTAAGGAATATTGATTGTACAATCTGCAGATATGTTTTATTAACATTTTCCGCTCTGAGGGTTTGTTTGAAATGTATTTAAATAGGTACCTACATTAAACCCATCGAGCACATACCCAATAGAGAGGAAATAATGTCATTTATTTTGTCTACTAGCGACCCGCCCGGGCTTCGCACGGGTGGTGCAATAAAATACTACTATTACTATTACTATTTTTATACATATCAACCTTCCTCTTCAATCACTCTATCTATTAAAAAAAACCGCATCAAAATCCGTTGCGTAGTTTTAAAGATTTAAGCATACATAGGGACAGAGAAAGCGACTTTGTTTTATACTATGTAGTGATGATACAACAATTCCGCCAAATCACTGCGGTGACCGCTGCGCTCCAATTGGCCGAGTCAAAGTCAAGCATCACACTCCAGTTGGGCAAGCATATATTTTTATCGATATTGATAGTCAATGTTAAACAAAACTATGAGAATCGCGAAAATTAATTACCACAACGATAGTGCAAATTTTTTTAAAGCAAACATATCAAATACCTAACTACTAGTGTGGCATTGTTATATTTGATTGGAATTTAATTACAAATTTCTGTATTGTCTCTATGTGAAAATCAAATTATATACACATACAGTTTACATACAGTAAGTTTTTGATGCGATAATAATGATACTTGAAATTGAAAAAAATACAGATACATTTATATACCGATTAAACTAGTAGTTCTACGAACAGTAGACCTCGCGAACACAGACTTTTTTCAACAATTAATTTACTTACTAAAGTAATTTACTTACTTATGTACTAAAGTAATTTAAAACGGGATATTTTGGTAGGTAAGTTCGGTAGGTACCATGTTTTTTCTAATTCCTGTCTGTAGGTAGGTAATTAGGTATATAATGAGAACTTTTGTGGGGTTCATACTTTTACAAATATTTTGAAAATAGTCGAAATGTTTCCTTTCCGAAAATCCTCATCCGATCTTTACGAAATTTTTATTAAAAAAAAAAAAAAAAAAAAAAAAAATACAATCATCAAAATCAGATCAGATAATTCAAGATAAAAAAATCTTGAATTATAAGCTTGCTCAGCTATAACCTACAATATTTTAGTATGATTTGAAAATTTAGAGCACAAAAATAATTATTTGTTTTATCATTCTATGCAAATCACGCACGACTAGTTTCGGAACGAATAGTTTTCATTGTTTCTTTTGAATAGCCTTTTTTATAAACTCTAACATAAAGCCATCGATCAAAAATTTCCGGCCGGCCCCCCTACGTTGATCGATGCATAAAGCCTATTATTCCAAAACTAAACAATATCTATTTCGTGAAGCAGCAAAAAAATAGTTAAAAATCTCCGACGAAGAAAATCATTCTCCCTCGACTGGACCGGAAATACTCTATAGAAAGTTTTTCGGGTTTTTCTCCAACTTGAAAAATAACAACTAACATGCTAAAGGTTTCTTCGTCGCTTCTTTACTGTAGTCTACATACCGATACCGAAGCGACAGATAAAAATTTATCAAAAATACACTTGCGAGCTATAAACTGGAATCACTTCATCGCTGGTTTTTGCAGACCATATTTTACAGTTTCCATGCAATAAACTGTAGGTTGTGGTATATTATTGTAAAGATAATTTTATTAGCTTTCAAACTCTTTCGATATCATAGCGAAAAAAATGTTCATCATATGTCATGGAACGTGAAAACAAAAGACATAAATTTTTGGAACGAAACATAAATTTTTTCAAACTCCTGAATCCCTATAAAAACTGGGAATTTATGCAATTTTGTCATCAGTCCAATATATCACGTCACTCAAAATACTGGAATTACAAGAAAATGGAAACCACACCAATAGAAGCCGCTCAAATCGTCACCCTAATCCAGAAAGGGTTCTCTCAGCGTACTATCGCTCGACAGCTTCATCTGAGCCAGTCCTGTGTCTCCAAAGTATACAAGAGGTTTAGAGAGACTGGAAACTTAGTCCGAAGACCAGGATCTGGACGACAGCGATACACTTCGGCGAGAGATGACCGATTTATTGTCAGCACTTCTCTCCGAAATCGACATCTAACCAGCGTTGACGTCCAGCGGGAGCTCGGAGAAGTTCGAGGGAGAACTGTCAGCGAGTGGACAGTGAGGGAAGACTCAAAGAAGCTAACTTGACCCCAAAAGGGCCAGTAACGGGACCCAAATTGTCTACAGCCCACCGACGAGCCCGACTTCAGTTTGCTCGTGATCACTTAGATTGGGATATACAGCAATGGAGCCGAGTTTTGTTCGCGGACGAGAATAGGATGTGCCTGCATGGCACCTACCGTCCACGGCGAGTCTACAGGAGACCGGGAGAGCGATACGCACAATGCTGTATAGCGGAAACAGTGGCATATGGGGGTGGGTCTTGTATGATGTGGGCGGGGATTTCAATTGAAGCTAAAACGGAGCTGGTATTCGTACCCGGTGGAGGTCGGGGAGGAGGACTAACCGCAGAAAGGTATATCAACGACATTCTGCTGGGCCATGTACTCCCTTACGCCGGGTTTATTATTATAAAATTTCCTGCTAATGCACGACAATGCCCGCTGCCACACCGCTCGTGCGACTAGACAGTACCTGGAAGAAGTCGGGATTCCCACAATAGACTGGCCAGCCGTCAGCCCTGACATGAACCCTATCGAACACCTGTGGGACGAGCTGAAAAGGCGGGTACGAGGAAGATCTCCAGCTCCGGCGTCAATAGAAGACCTAAAAACGACTCTTATCGAAGAGTGGCAGGAAATTCCACAGGATTCCATCAGGAAACTCATTAGGTCAATGAAAAACCGTTTACAAGCAGTCATTAGGGCCAAGGGGGGCAACACAAAATATTAAGCGGGAAATAACAAAGATTTTAAATAAAAATTTGATTATTTCATATTACTTCTTATTAATTTAAACATCCACAACTTCGACCTATTGTAATAATTCACTAAATGAAGGTAGGAAACTTAATTAAATTTAAATAATTTTTATACCATTCGAAAGCTAACAAAATTTCTTTTCAAATGGTATACACCAATCTGCAGTTTATTCCATGGAAACTGTAAAATATGGTCTGCAGAAACCAGCGATGAAGTGATTCCATTTTATAGCTCGCAAGTGTAGATAAATTTTATACATTTTTTTAATTTTAAAGATCTGGAGGCCTACTCGAAAAAGGAAAATCGAAGTTTCGTTATCGTTGTCGTGCAAAACCAAATCTTATGTCTATAAAGACATAAGATTTGGTTTTGCAAACACGGATAACCGTGTTAGTTCTTAATTTTAATGACCAACATGTTTTCTAAGTAGATACGATAATTCTAGTTCTTACCCGTTCATCGACGTCGATGAGAAAGGTGAGGCAAACACTTTTTTATAAACGTTTATAATGTTACGCAAAGTCAGCTTATCCATTACTTTCCCTGATCGAAGATAAAAATGGATGTACTGTCACAGATTAGATAACGTAACTGTCACATACTTAAAAAGATTCCCAAACAAAAGAAACGAATCGTCCTAACTATTGCAGGAACACGTTATCGGGTCCGGCGGAGGATGAGTTTCCCATACAAACGTGGTACCAAAATGATTTGTAATTTGAGAATATTTTTACCATGGTTTGGTAAAAATATTCTCAAATTACACCATGGTCAGTGATCGTTCAGTTTTCTCCGAGATCAGTTGTGTCACACGCAACCGCGCGTACCATCAGTGCAAAGTGCTAACGCATCACAACAAACGTCGCGCGCGGCACGCCCGATCGCCATGACCTTGCTAGATCATCACGTTTAGGCATGTTGACCGACGACATCACATTTTATTGTTAAGGCGAAGCTAATTGCATGCCGTAACAATGAATACACCGCAAAAAATTTCTATCTCGATCAAAACAGAAACAGAACGTCTCCTGGCCGAAGAACATAACAAAGTTGTACAACGATACCAAGAAGAAAAACAAGAGAGAGAGAAACTTGAGAGCCTTGTTGAGGACCTCAAGAACCAAATTAGTATTCTACAGCAGCAACTGAAATGCGTTGCAGACACCACCGTCAATCCATCAAAAGCACCATGCATGGAGACCTCTAACGCGCGTATTGAATACAGCACGGATGAGGAAGAGCTAGCCAAAGAAACCAATTGGGTGAGAGTTAGGTCTAAGAAGAAACGAAAACTGAACTCGTCGCCGGAGCTTTCACCAGAGACCAACATACCAACAAAAGAAAAGGAAAAGAAAATTCCCCCACCACCACCGATCATAGTAGACGGTGTAGAGAACTACCAGAACTTTTATGACTTCCTGTCCACGGAACATTCAACTGAATCCTTCAACCTAAAAATGTTGAATGGTAAAAGCGTTAAGGTGAACGCCTGTAATGCTGACACATATCGTTCAATAACCAAGGCCTTGCAGGATAACAACTGCCTTTGGCATTCGTACGAAAACAAACAGGAAAGACCCATACGGGTAGTGGTCAAGAAATTGCCTTCTACCTGTAAAACTGAAAGAATAATTGAAGACCTGAAAAATAAGGGCTTCATGATTGAATCAGTAGTGAATAAATTGAGCTGGAAAACAAAGGAGCCCCTCAACATGTTCACGCTCTCTTTCAATAATAATGAAAACTCAAAGAAGATCTATGAAATTAAATACATCCTGGGATGTATGGTTGAGATACAGCCTCTCCGAACTTCCAAACTGATCCCACAATGTAAAAGATGTCAGGGGTACGGACATACACAAAAATACTGCGCCAAGGGGCCAAGGTGTGTAAAATGCACCGGTAAACATCTGACCAAGGACTGCACAAAGCTCATTGCAGAGAAACCGAAGTGTTTGCACTGTGGAGAACCCCATCCTGCCAGCTACAGAGGCTGCATGGTAGCCAAAGAAATGCAGAAAATGCGAGACAAAGTAATGAAGAAACCATCTTCTACAAGACAACAGCAAGCCTCGAGAGGCAAAGACATGCCCTTGCAGCCTAATGCTACAAGTCGCGCGTCACATGAGCTGCCACCGCCAGCTTTAAACAAGATATCTTTTGCACAAGCAACTGCTGGAAAACCAGCAGTAACAATCCAACGCGCCGAGAAAAACATCGGCCAGAATGATAAACTTGATGAAATTTTAAAGTTAGTGAGTAGTTTTGACGAGCGTCTAAAAAAGATAGAGAATAGCACCAAAACTGCTATCAATAAGCATCCAAAATGATTGGAAACCTTAGAATAATGGCTTGGAACTGTAATGGACTATCAAAACATCAGAAAGAGCTACAAGTTGTCCTAGATATTGAAAATATAGACGTGTGTCTCGTATCCGAAACACACTTCACAAACCAATCTCAAATCCAATTAAAAGGTTACAAAATCTATCATGCACTACACCCAGCTAATAAAGGTAGAGGCGGCAGTGCAGTCATCGTAAAGCAAAACATCAAACATCACGAGAAAAACAAATATGAAGAGCCAGATATTCAATCTGTGGCAATTTGTATGGACACAAAAAGATACAAGCTTACGGTAGCAGCAATATACTGCCCTCCAAGATACACAATCAAAAAAGAAACGTACGTGACCTTTTTTAAAACCCTAGGCGATAAATTTATTCTAGGGGGTGACTTTAATGCAAAAAACACATACTGGGGCTCCAGACTAACCAACACAAAGGGAAAAGAGTTAATGAGCGCTGTGAGAGAAGAGAAATGTGATATAATTTCAACAGGCTCGCCCACTTATTGGCCAACTGATCCACAAAAAATTCCGGACCTGATAGATTTTTTTGTGTATAAAAGCATAGCTTCAAACTATCTACGTGCGACGCAGTGTTTTGACATGAACTCCGATCACTCTGCAATCCACCTAGAATTGAGCGAAAGTGTTTTAAACACTGAAAAAAAACCAACATTAGTCAATAAAAATACAGACTGGGAGAAATTCAAAATTGATCTGGACTCTAAAATAGAGCTGAAAGTCCCACTGAAAACTCCGGAGCAACTCGACGAAGATCTAGAAAAGTATGTAAAGCTCATACAACAAACGGCTTGGGAAAATACACCTACCATTAAAACTAGACGAACTAAGAATGTCTATCCCATAGAAATTACACAACTTATAGAGGAAAAGCGTAAACAGAGAAACCGCTGGCACCAGACAAGATCTCCGCAAGACAAAAATATACTTAATTTCCTTACCAAGAAACTGAAACGGCAAATCCAGAAACACAACAGTGACACAACAAACAGTTACCTACAAAGCCTCACCAACGACCGTAGCTCAGATTACTCACTTTGGAAAGCTACGAAGAATATGAAACGACCTATTAACCAGATCCCACCAATAAAAACCGGACCCGGGGAATGGGCCGTAAGCAACGAGCAAAAAGCCGTAGTGTTTGCAGAACACCTACAGAAAATCTTTAGCCCACACGAAGGTCAAGAAAATTGTAACATCGACGTATCCGAATTTTGCAATGAAAATCTAGAAATTAAGCTTGTCTCACCTAGAGAGGTCTGGAGTGAAATAAAACTAAAGATAAATGCAAAGAAATCTCCTGGGTTCGATTTAATCACAGGAGCAGTTCTACACAACTTACCAAGAAAAGCCTTGGTTAAACTTACCAATCTTATCAACGCTGCGTTCAGACTAAAATACGTACCAGATCTTTGGAAAATTGCGGAAGTAATAATGATAGCGAAACCAGGAAAACCACCACAGGATAAAACATCCTACAGGCCAATTTCCCTGCTGCCTATAATGTCGAAGCTATTTGAAAAGCTATTTCTAAAAAGGCTTAAGCCATTACTTGAAACTAAAAAACTTATCCCAGAACACCAATTTGGATTCAGAGAACGACATTCCACGGTGGATCAAGTTCACAGAATTACCACGCTAATCGAAAAAACACTGGAAAACAAAGAAGTCTGCACTACAATCTTCCTAGATGTTGCACAAGCTTTTGATAAAGTATGGCATGAAGGCCTAGTACTTAAGCTAAAAAAAATGCTACCCATAGAATACGTTGAAATAATAAAATCATATTTAGCAAATAGAGCCTTTAGAATAAGACAAGATGACTTCTTCTCTGAAATAAAGGAAATAAAAGCAGGAGTGCCACAGGGAAGTGTATTGGGTCCGGTCCTTTACCTCTTATACACTTGTGACCTCCCAGAACATGAAAACAACACCATCGCCACATTTGCCGATGACACTGCTATAATAGCCACAGGAAGAACTCAAGCAGAAGCCGCCGAAAAAGTCCAAGAGGCAGTGAATAAAATACACAACTGGACAAAAACCTGGCGTATCAAACTAAATGAATCTAAATCTATTCATATCAATTTCACAAATAAAAGAGAAGACTATCATCCCGTATTCATCAACGGAGTCGTAGTACCATATGCTAACACAGCAAAATATTTAGGCATGACCCTTGACGCCAAGCTACGCTGGAAAGCTCACGTCAAAAAGAAAAAAGAAGAGCTAGAGATTCGCTACAAAAAGATGCACTGGCTAATTGGAAGAAATTCTACTCTAGCAGTACAACATAAAGTTTTATTATATAAACAAGTCCTTATGCCAATTTGGACCTATGGTATACAGCTCTGGGGCTGTACCAAAAAGACTAATGTAGCAATTATACAAAGATTCCAGAATAAAGTACTCAGGGAAATCGTTAATGCCCCCTGGTATGTAAGAAATGGCGATCTTCATCGGGACCTGAAGATTGAATTCGTCGATAGAATAATCCAAAAATACGCAGAGGCTCATGAACAGAGGCTTCATCATCATGTGAACGTCGAGGCTATCCAGCTCCTCGACAACACGGACATAGTGAGAAGGCTCAAAAGAACTAAACCTTTTGAGTTAGTGTAGTGATAGTTATATGTAGTTAAAGTGCATAAGTGCTAATTTTAAAGAACACACGAACCAAGTGTCTTCCCCTTAAATAGAGACAATAAGAAAAGTGCCGATGGACACGTTCTTAGTGATATGTTTTTATAAAATTAAGTTAAAACAAAATTACCCATTAGTCAAACCTATGGCTAGATTGTAATGTTATTCTAGTGTATTTAAATATGTATGCTAGATTATAGTAAAAAAAAAAAAAAAAAAAACATGGTTTGCAATTATTTGTATAATAATAGTATTTATTTAGGTTCCTGCCACAAGCTTTTTTCAAAATACTTATCTAGAAAAATACTAAGAAAACATTAATTCTTTGATGTAAAAATGCTATTCAGTTTATTTTCATTTGAGAAAGGTATTTTGAAAAAAAATTGTGTCAGGAACCTAGATATATACTATTTCAATACAAATAATAGCAGACCATGGAGAAAGTATCCTCAAATTACAAATCATTTTGGTACTACGTTTGTATGGGAAATTCATCCTCCGCCGGACCCTTAACACGCTATGAACGAGCTCGTTTATTTGACAGTTCAAATCGTGCCGTGCCGCGGTTTGGAATGACAACTAGGGCATGCGGAATACGGTTTTTGTCTGATTCCACGCCGTTGTCTTGTCGTAGGTGTGTAACACGCTTGCATTGGTCATTGTGAATTACCCCCAGGATGATGCGGCACTAGCCCACCTCTCGGGACATTCGGCTAATGTGCCCCGCCTATTGCCATTTGAGTGTGGCGATCTTGACTCCCACGTCGGCAATACCTGTCAGAGAGCGTAGCATCGTATTCCTACCGCGATCAATTCGCTGGAGGCCTAGGATGCTACGCTCCATTGCCCTCTGACAGACCTTGAGCTTGGACTTTTGTAATTCAGTCAGCGACCATGTCTGCGCACCGTAGGTTAGGACGGGCAGGATGCACATATCGACGAGTTTGCGCTTCAGTGTCAGAGGAAGGTTCCCCTTCATGTGCGCTTTCATGGACCCGTAGCTCTTCCAGGCATTGTCGATCCTACGACCGATCTCTTTGTCCTGCCTGTTATCGAAGCTAGTTAGCTGGCCCAAGTAAATGTACTCGTCGACGTACTCTATGACCTGCCCATCTACCGAGACCGGAAACCGGCTTGTTCTGGTGGCTGGTGTTGGTCGAGTCGGAGATTCGACCTCTTTTTATTTTTGCAGTTTAGTTGTATTTAGATTTTTTGCAGTTGCAAACTCTCACGCACAGCCATCACACTAATATTATGAATGCGAAAGTTTGGATGGATGTATAGATGGATGGATGTTCGACTTTTTATCCCATAAATCAGTTCCCATGGGATAGAAATAACCTCAAAACGGTTTCATAGAAACAACGCATGCGAAGCCGCGGGCAAAAGCTAGTATCATATGAATTTTCGGGGCTCGTGTCGCTCGCCGTTGATTTGTCTCTTGTCCTCAATATTTTGTTGATATTCGACAAACTTATAAATTGTTCATTACGGATATAAGTGAACTACGTACGTACGTACCTTATTTGTGTTGGAGGAACACCTATGTTTCATGCATGAGGAACGTAATGAATGAAAAATTAACGTCAAATTACGATTGTTTTGTTATAAATTGTTCTTAGCTCATTATTTAGCTTCTTTGTCTTGCTACGCATGCCTCACCAATTTCAAAAAAACTGGTTGTCTGAAAGTCGGTTTACTGACGATAGTTGAACGTGACAACGTCTTAAGAAAATACTGATGGAATGGTAGCATTTGATACTCGATCAAAACATGTAAATGTACTATAGTATAGCAGCTGTCCACGCAGACGCATCGCTCACTCAAGTAGGAGAGAGACGGATGTCGAGCGCTCTCGCTTGCACTTCAAGCCTTACATGGAACGCCTCATAGCGAGGTAACGCCTCTGAGCGAGGTAACGCTGCATGAGTCATGTTTTTTCGTGCGTGCAGCCGGCTCTATCGAATTATAAGACGTTGTCACGTCAAAAAGGCTGCGGCTCATTCCGTTTGGTGATATAAATTTTCTAAACATCGCAAAATTTCCAAAATGTTCAGGACTCGCTATTATTTATTTTCTCATACTCTTCTGGACCAGTTAGTGACCACCCGAAAAAGTAACAAAAATTTCGTTGGCTCGCTCCGCTGGCCGTTACATCTTTTTGTATTCCTAATTATTATGTTAATCTCGCTCGCTTCACTCGCTCTCAAAATTTAACGGAACTACAAAATTTCGCGGCTCGCCCCGCTCGCCGATAGTATTTTGTCTTTCTCTGTTTTTGGTTGGCTAGACACCCGTTTAAGATAAGTTTGCCACCACCGCGAAAACTTCAAAAACTCAAATTTTTCGCGGCTCTCCGCTCGCCGATCTGTATGCTATTGCCTGCTTATGTTTAAGTACTTTACATAAGTATGTAGGTACTATGAATGAAAGCATAATTTCACATATTATTCGTATCAAGTCGTTCTTTGTCCCACTGCTGAACATAAGCACATACTGGGTAGGTACCAATATCTGCAATCCCCAAAATCAAATATGGTTGACGAATATGTTCGAAAAAGTGTTATTTTTATAGCGTTATAATTTTTTTGTTTATAATCCTAACCTTATAGATAATTTGAATTGTATCTGTTTAAAATTTTATTTTGAAATATTTCTTATTTATTTAAACTTTATATTGTTTATTTCAGGTAACTCATGAACATATTGCTGAGGTCAACCTAGGGATAAAACAACATTTACCTGTGGGCACCATGCAGTCTATTACCATCGATGGCAATACAACCAAAGCAGGTTCTTGGGTAACCATTAAAGATGAACCTGTACCTAGTCTTCATATAAAAGAAGAGGTGACCACCGAACAGGATACGTTAGTAGAAGTTGAGATTTTCCCTGAGGATTGTACAAAAAGTTCTCAGGTAACCATTAAAGATGAACCAATACCTAGTATTAATATCAAAGAAGAGGTGACCACAGAACAGGATGCATTGATAGAAGTTGAAGTTCCTAAAGATTGTAGAAAAAGTAAAATAAAATTAGGAGATAATAGTAATCAAGGGAATGCTGTGGAAGTACTTCCTTACAACAGTCATGCTGAGCAACCCAAACCAGATGGCGTAAAAAAGCCACTTTACAACAATTGCAATAAATTATGTTGCACACTCATTTCACAAATGAAAGCTCGCAAAGGAGTAAAGCGATTTTCCTGCAATGTATGCGATAAAAAATATCAGCTCAGAGGTAACCTTGTCAAACACATGAGAATTCACCCACCAGAGAAGCCATTTGTATGCAATATATGTGACAAACGATTTCAGCGCAAAGGTGGTCTCGTCAAACACATCAAAATTCACACAGGGGAGAAGCCATTTGCCTGCAATGTATGTGATAAACGATTTCAGCTCAAAGGTAATCTTGTCCAACACATGACAATTCACACAGGCCAGCAAAAAATTTCTTGCAATTTATGTGATAGACAATATAATAAAAAGTCTGATTTAGTGAGGCATATGACAAATCACACAGGAGAGAAGAGATTTGCGTGCAATCTATGTGAGAAAGCATTTAATCGAAAAGGTCATTTAAGTGACCACATGAGAAGTCATACTGGAGAGAAGCCATTTGCCTGCAATGTATGTGATAAACGATTTCAACAAAAACGTAATATATATATGCACAAGAAAATTCACACTGGAGAGAAACCATTTGTGTGCAATGTATGTGATAAAAGATTTAATCACAACGGCGTTCTAGGTAAACACATGAGAATTCACACAGGAGAGAAGCCATTTGCCTGCAATGTATGTGATAAACGATTTATTCAAAAAGGTGATTTAGTAAGACATACAAGAACTCACACAGGAGACCATAATCTTCCCAACAACGTATAATGCTCCACTACTGGACTCAGGCCTCCCCCTGATAAGCGTATTATAGGCTTTTATCTCATGAGGGTAATATAATTTTAATACCCATAATCCCCACACTGGACCTGCGGGTTGGGGATCGCAGTCCGGTGGTAGAATGGTTCTGCAGGGGCGCTGCTGCCCGCCCCCCGATGTATATCCCTTAGTCGCCTCTTACGACACCCGCGGGAAGAGTTGGGTGGTGCAAATTCTAAGCAGGCACCGCACGGCTGTCACATGACCATTTGCCTGCAATGTATGTGATAAAGAATTTAATCGAAACCCTCATTTAATCACAAATATGCGAACTCACACAGAAGTGAAGCCATTTGCCTACAATGGATGTGATAAACAGTTTTATAAAAAAAGTGCTTTAGGGAGACATGAGAACTCACTCAAGATAGAAGCCAGTTGCCTGAAATGAACGTGATAAACAATTCCCTGATGATAAGAGTGCTCTGGTTAGGCACATGATAAATCACAGGAGAAAAGGAATTTTGGTGGTGTCCGTCAAATTAGCAGCCCCGCCATGGAATTGGGTGGTTTCAACTATGCCAATAAATGTGTCCTGAAATAGTGACCCCGATGCCCTAAGTAAATAAATAGTGCCCCAGTACTTTAGGAGATATTTAGGTTATTCACTGTGGCTGCTATCTTGACGTCAAGCTGGCAGCCACGCTGATTTTGACGAATCTATAGCGAGATATGAATCATGAACTATGCCAATTAACTGTGCCTTAAGGTATCTATTTCTCCTGCAAAGCTCAGAAATAGACCTCCTGCGGTTTAGGAGATATTTGACTCTGAACATCTACATACATTACATAAAGTACAGATGAGTACAGAAGTGAATAAATTGTTCCTCGCTCGTCGATTCCCCCTAAGTCGATTCCCGCAATGTCGATTTTTGTAAATGCGACCGCGCTTGAATTCACTTCACGACGATCTCGCTTTTTACCTTCTTTTCGCGAAAAAAGCGAGATCGTCGTGAAGGCAATTCAGGCGCGGTCGCCTTTACAAGAATCAACATTACGGGAATCGACGAGCGAGGAACAATTCACTTCTGTACTCGTCTGTACTTTAAAATGTATGTAGATGTTCAGAGCCAATTATTTTTTAAACCGCAGGAGGTCTATTTCTAAGCTTTTCAGGAGAACAAGATACCTTAAGTTAATGCACAGTTAATTGGCATAGTTCATGATTCATATCCCGCTATAGATTCGTCTAAATCAGCGTGGCTGCCAGCTTGACGTCAAGATAGCAGCCACAGTGAATAACCTAAATATCTTCTAAAGTACTGAGGCACTATTTATTTTACTTAGGGCATCGGGGTCACTTTTTCAGAACACATTTATTGGCATTGTTGAAACCACCAAATTCCATGCCGGGGCTGCTAACTTGATGGACACTAAAAAAGACTACCAGAAGTATGGGATTTTTAAAAATTAGCATGTAATTTTTAGTTTTCCTCGAGATCCTGTGCGTCGGGAAAAATGGAAGTCGTGAAAGACGTTTTCGACGTTTAAAATTAAACAGTAGGTACTTACTAATAATATATCGCGTAAGTTTAAAAGTATTTAATACTAGCTTCTGCCCGCGGCTTCGCACGCGTTGTTTCTGTGTAAACGTTTTGAGGTTATTTCTATCCCATGGGAACTGATTTATGGGATAAAAAGTCGCTTATGTTTGATTCCAGGGTTAGACTTACCTGTATGCCAAATTTCAGCCTGATCCGTTCAGTCGTTTTGGCGTGAAGAGGTAACAAACATCCATACATCCATCCATCCAAACTTTCGCATTTATAATATTAGTGTGAAGATGTTGTAAACTTGAAATTACATTTCTTATTAAATAAGAAATGTAATTTCAAGTTTACAACATCTTCCCGGAAACATCTCGTGCGAAGCCGCGGGCAGAAACAAGTTCTTTTTAATTTAAAGTGCCTGTCAAAACTTTGTATTTTAAGTATATACACTTTTGTTAACTTATTAAAATGATGTCCGAAATGACTCTTTTGTATTATACTACTTGTAATATAGAAATGTTGAGACCAATTTTTAATCAATAAATGATTCGTTTCATCTGAATTCTGTTGTTAATAATCCTTATAAAAAACTAGCTGACTCGGCGAACGTCGTACCGCTCTCACCTTTTAAACCTTCCCTGAATAAGCTATCCTATCCTTCAAGTTGGATCAAATCAAACTGCACACGGTGCGCAAATTTAATTTAAAATCGGTTAAGTAGGAGTCCATCGCGGACAAACAACGTGACACGTGATTTATATATATTAAGATAGTGTATATAATTATTATCAATTTATTTTATTTTGTAAGTAGGTACCTTACGTACCTACTTACAAAATAAAATAAATTCGACTCCACTAATCTCTTCTTCCGTATGCAAAAAAAATTCTCAGGCTTTGCGCAAACTATCTGCGTCAAAACAAGTCGTAGACAATTTTGAGTGTCATTTTTGTAAGGTTCTAGGTATCTACGGGGGAGGCCGCGGAATACCTGATCCTTAGACCTGATCGAAGCCCCCGACGCAAAAAGAGGGGTGTTAAGTTTAACGTGTCTGTCTGTGGTATCGTATCTACCAAACGGATGAACCGATTTTCGTTTTTTTTTTTTTGTGTCATAAATAATTTTATCCCGAGTGTTCTTAACCATGTTTCATAAAAATCTGTCGGATTTTTTAAATTTTAAATTTTGTTCTTGTTAGTAGAACTATTGTACCTAAACTAAGATTTGGAAACTGGACGTACAAATTACGTGCACCAATTTATATGCAATATTATATGACACGTTTCTGCGCCCTAAGTTTATAAACTGTTGTATTAAGATCGCGAAGAAGGTAGGGGAGAATCGGGTGATACCGCGCCCCTAAGCGAGAACTCCTTTATCTTAGCTTAGGATAGGGTTAAAATAAAATAGTTTTTACATAATAAAAATATTTTTTTTAAGTTATTTGTATAGCGTCGCAAAACAAGCAAAATAAAATGCAGAGAAAATATAAAATCAAAATACCAAAAAATGGGAAAACGCGGTATTATCGAACTGGTTCGTTAATACCGTGCTCGAGTTTGATAATTTCGCGCTAGTTCGATAATACCATGCGTTTACAAATGACATGTTATTAACCATATATCTACACCATATATTAATAAAATTAAACTTTATACTAATATTACATATAATACAGTCTTTTACAGAAAAATTATGGATGAAAAACTGTGTTTTAGTCTTAAAATGTACTATTAAGAAAAATACTCACAAAATGTTTACCAGTCTCAGTTTAATTACTTAAAAATTAATAACTATTATAACTGTAGGTATATATAAAATATTTATGTATTTAATCTTAACGTTAAAAGTAATATTTAAAATAATAATAAAAACTATTGTTGGATTCCACGACCTCTTTTTCTTTTCTTGATCTTCCATCCTGTGAAGAGAAAATATTTCTAGTATTATGTAGTAGGTTGGTTTAATATTATCTTTGGTACGAAAATTTATTCACAAAGAAAATTATACTAGTATTTACAATTGAAACAATAATTGTTTCAATTGGCAGTTAGCTCAATTATTGAGCTAACTGCCGACTGTTGCAAACAGTCTACAGATAGCTCAACTGATCCATATCAACACCAGTCGGAAGCGTCCCCAAGACGCTGGCTGCATTGCCACGCTGTATGGCAATGCTGATACGCTGTGCCAGATATTCACCAGCTCTCGGGTCACGCGTCGCTTCGACCAGATGCTCAGATAGTTTTTTGAAAACCCGAAGAGCCTCGGTACCCCACGGACCTAGGGTCTCGACTCCAAGGGGAGCAAATGTGTAGGCTCTGTCAAGACCTGCATATTTACGCCTCTTGAGATCTTCGGCCAAATCCATAGAGCAAGTACAAATCTGCCGCCGCACCCGCCCTCGCGGAAAAATCTCTTTGGTAAAATATTTAAAATGAACGTAGCTCAATGTTTTTATTTCATATAAATGTATAAGTACTAAAATGACGTTAGGTGTTAGGTAATAAAGTTTTTGTTGAGAAGTATAATTATGTGATAGGTTACATCAAATTTAAATCAAATTGAAAATTATATTAATTACCTAATTATACGAACTAAAATAAGATGAAGTGAGTGTTAGATTTTTGATAACCCGACGAAATATCAATACCCTTACAAGTTCATACATGGCAATTCAGTTAGATAATACCAACTGCCGCACGGAATTTTAGAAATAGATCATCGATCAAAAATTTCCGGCTGGCCCCCCTTAGATGCACAATGCGCGCCCTGAAAACGTCAGTTTCAAAAGGTATCCCATTTGGCATTTTGGGATACCTTTTCAACTAGTGTCATTTTAGCTCTCGGACCGAAAGCATGGTCAAGTGCTCGTATAAAAAATGCAATAATCGACCGACCAGGCAACAGAAAAAGAATGGAATTTCTTATTTTCAGTAAGTTTAAATGTAATTTTTACCTGTGTATTGTGATATGAGCCAATTGAGCCTTATATACTTGAGAAATCAGCATTAAAATTGTTGTTGGGTTTGCCTATGTAAAAATATTTATTTTGTTCTAAGTTGATGAATAGAGCGGCTATTGTTTCTAATTTTTTTTTAAATTTATTTCTGGTAAGTTGTAAGTGATTATTTTTTTTTTCATGAAAAGACATTTAAAATAACTGGTTGGGGTTTATAAAATAACTAGCTGACCCGCCCTCAATTTTATTTGCGTGAACTGAAATAACGTTTTTTTGGCCCATAGAAAAACTCTTACGAAGCCGCAGGCAGACACTAGTTCTTTTAAATTTAAAGTACCTGCCTGAAATTGTATTTTAAGTTTATTTCACTAGCTTTTGTTAACTTATTTATATTATTGTATGTCCGAAATGATCCTTTTGTTTGTTGACTGTTGCGTCGCTAATTTATAGTTGTATCAATAAACGATTCGTTATCTTTACCTGAATTCTGTTGATTTTATAATGCTTATAAAAATAATCAGGGTATAAATTATTTTTAGGTACCTTCCTACCTACTTACAAAATAAAATAAAATAAATTCGACTCCACTAATCTCTTGTTCCGCATGCAAAAAACTTGACAGGCTCTGCGCAAACTGTCTGCGTCAAAACAAAACGTGGACACTTTTGAGTGTCATTCTTGTAAGGTTCTAGGTATCTACGGGGGAGGCCGCATACTTGATCGATGAAATAGATAGATAAAATATCGAGGGTGCAGTGATAATACCCGATAAGTGTGCAAAAGTAGTTTACGAGATAATCAATATTCAAGTTTGCTGGCAATATAAATTAGGTTTACATGTAAAGTAAATGCAAATTACTTAGTAACTTAGTAAGATTATATATCTATGATAATATTTTTCATGTTTTTAGTGTATGTTACATTTTTGCATAGAATTCAAATTTGTAAATTGGGGGGCTGACTTATTGGGTTTAACCCCAAAATTAAATATACACATTTATTACTTATTGGATTTATTATTTATTTATTTATTTGTAATACACAGGCAGCTGTTAAGCTGATACGTGTATAACTGAGTCTTTGTCGTCATTAGTTAAAAAAAACACACGAAAATCACGGTAATGTCTACTAAAATTACTAATTCAATACCTCGCTTGGAGCTGATGGCAGCTGTCTTACTGACTGAATTAATGTCATCAGTGACTTCAGCTTTGGATGGCCTTTATCAGCCCGAAAACATCGTTGCGTGGTCTGACTCCAACGTTGCTCTAACCTGGATTAAGTCCTGTCCCTCGCGATGGAAAACATTTGTCGCCAATCGCGTGACAGAAATTCAAGATGGCATCCCTCCTGATTGCTGGCGTCATGTTCCAACCACTGACAACCCAGCTGACCACGGTTCGCGTGGCTTACTTCCTGACGAGTTGATCCCGTGTCAGTCATGGTGGTCGGGTCCCAGTTGGTTGGGAAACCCGCCGGTACAATGGCCGCAAACATCGCTTATCTTGAAAGATGAATCTGAACTCGAGGAACGAAGAGTATTGACTTTTTTAGCAGAAAATAATATTACTTTCGTTGATGTAATCGAAAAGTTTTCGATTTTCTCGTAATTTGAGGCTGTAAAGTCCACTGGTGCGCTATCCACGATCGAAACCAACGAAGCATTGCACTTCCTTGTAAAACATGTACAGGAAGTTGCATTCGCTTCCGAAATCCGTGCGTTGAACCAGAAAACCCCTAATTCACTCCCAAAAGCGCTTCGCAAGCTATGTCCTTTTGTGGATACGAACGGGTTGTTGAGAGTAGGTGGTCGCCTTTCTCATAGTGATCTAAACTTCAATCAGAAACATCCACTGTTGCTACCCCGAGATCAAGATCACCGCTTGACGCATATCTTAATTGAGGATTACCACCGCATGTTCCTGCATCCCGGTCCGCAGACATTGCAGAGTCTGTTAGTGCGGGATTTCTGGATACTTTCGGCTAAGCGAGCAATCCGGTCCGTAGTGGCATCTTGTGTTAAGTGCTTCCGCGCAAAACCCCGGTTGTCCTCACCGCCGCTTATGGCCAACCTACCGTCTTATCGCATTAATCAAACAAAACCCTTTTCATCATCTTCTGTTGATTTTGCTGGTCCCTTTGATATCGCTCTCGGACGCGGTCGCGGTGTAAGGACGTACAAAGGGTACGTCTGTGTTTTCATATGCGCGGTTGTCAAGGCGGTTCACTTAGAGCTCCCGTCGGAGTTAACTTCCGAAGTATACTTGGCCTGCCTTCGGCGGTTCATAGCACGTCGAGGTCGCTGCTCTCAATTGGTATCAGACCAGGGGACTAATTTCGTAGTGGCCAGTAACCTGCTGAAGGATTTTATGTCGCAAGCGTCACAGACTGAGAGGGTGGAATTCAAATTTAATCCTCCTGGCAGCCTCCATTTTTCGGGGCTAGTGGAGGCAGGAGTTAAGTCTGTCAAAACCCACCTTGCTCGCGTTGTCGGCGGGCAACGCTTGACATATGAGGAATTCAACACGTTGCTGATCCAAATCGAAGCTTTATTAAATTCGCGCCCCTTGTCGCCCTTGAGTTCGGATCCTAATGATCTTTTGGCGCTGACTCCAGGCCACTTCCTCACATTTGAGCCGCTGACTCTATTGCCTGAAGCGCCCATTCTGGAGAATCATGTCAATCCATAGCGTCGATGGAGACTCATCCAGAAAATGCATCAAGACTTCTGGGCCAGATGGCACCTAGATAGAATACATACACACTTTGCAACAACGCCATAAATAGATAGACGCACGAGACAACATTGTCGTCGGAACTCTCGTGCTCATATCCAACGAGCAATGCAGCCCCATGAAGTGGAAGTTGGGTCGGGTAATCCAACTCCACTCTGGGACTGACAATGTTTGCCGTGTAGTTACCCTGAAGACTCAGTCCGGAGAATGCAAAAGGCCTGTCGTCAAACTGTGTGTACTTCCGGTACGCCAGGATGTCGAATCTAGCCCCCCTTCGAACATCCCATTAGTTTAGGCCCGCGCCTGATACCTGGCACGCACGCCCGCCGCGCCGCCGCGCCGCCGCCGCCCCGCCGAACCGATGCGTCGTGCCCCGCACGTACGCTTGGCGTACGTGCGGGCTTGACTTGACTTGACAAATAGATTGTAGAAAAAAAACAGGACGGGTAAATAGTCATATCGATTAATAATTTTGTTGTAGTTTGTTTGTGGTTTTCATTTCACGGAGAAAGATAATCTAACGGGTTTTCACAACATTTTCTCTGATTTTAATATTCTGCAGTCTTCTTTGAATTGAATGAAAGTGCGAAGAAGGTGTACGGTGAAGTGATACTGGAGAAGGTCTTCCGTGTGTAGAGTTTGTCTCGCAGTTGCAGGCAATACGACACTGCATTCCTTGACAAACAACGCATCAAATCATCAAACAGCTCATTGATGAAAGACTTTCTTCACCAAGGTACATAATTAAATACCTACGATGCGAGTTTTCTGATCTTCGTGGTCTTAATGGACAAATGTGTAAACGATCTGCAGATAATAAAATTTGTGTCCGATCTGGGGGTTTTCTAAGTAATGTACCTTACCTGTAATATGTAACTTACCTGTAATAAAAAAATATATTATTATTATTTAAATTTCACATAAAACCCATTTTTTTATAAATTGTGATACACAGGCAGTTATTTGTGATACACAGGCAGCTGTTAAGCTGGTACATGTATATCTGAGTCTTTGTCAATGCACTTTAAATATTTGTCAAGTCTATTTTTGAAAGAGTTCACTGAGGGGGTACTGATCACTGATTCTGGTAACCGGTTCCAAGTTTTCACTATGCGATTCGGCAGTATGTGCTCTCTGGGTTTGCTGGTACTTGGCCTGCGTTGCAGCTTCAGCGAGTGTCCTCTTAGGCTTGTGTTTTTGTTCATAGTATACAGTGTCTTTGATAAATTTTGTATACTATATCTGGTGGTGAGGATTTTGAAGGTCTCTATAAGGTCTCCGCGCTCTCTACGGTTCTGAAAGGGTGGTTAGCCCTAGTTTTTGCAATCGCTCTTCATATGGAATGTAGGTATTGTATTATGTCTATCAGTTATCTAGTACCCATAACACAAGCTCTGCTTAGCTTGGGGCTAGATAATGCTGTGTGAATTGTCCAGCATTATTTAATAATATTATTAAATTGATTTGGGGCCAGTGTAGATGTTGATGTGAGTTGGGGTTTATTAAATTAGCAAATGTATTTGGTAGGTACCTAAACTACATCCACTGGTATGTTCTGACCCATACATTCCTATGAAGTTACTTAATTGTTGATAGGTCAGACGAATGAAGACTGAATGAAATAAAATAACATTTCATAAACTCTTGTTTATTTTTATAAATAGTGGTGAATATTCTTCGGTATTCACTAACAAAAATCCAAATAAATGTTACATATTAAAATATCTATACAGCATTATTTCTCTCTACTCTTGCAAGGCCTGATCAGGCCATTTTCTGTCATTATTTTCCATGCATGTGCCTGCGAGTGGGAGGAGTTTCGCCTATTTATGCTCATGTGTCAGGTGTTAATATCCCATAAAATTCAGATAAATATTGATGTTGAAAATGAGTTCAAAACAAAAAAAAAACACAGTACTCCAAAATTGTATGTATGTGGACAGGGGAGGACCTGTTAAAAAATAAAAGTCATTAAAAAGCCTGTGTATGTCTGTAAAATGATACAACATTTTGAACACAATAATGAAGCTGATTACAACTTCTATAAAGACAAAATTGATAGTAGGTATATAAAAAGTTTAATAGATAAAACATACATGACTAATTGACTGTCACTTGAGTTATCAAAAGTAAAGTGAATGCATGGACAGAGCATACCTCTATTTTTCATAGCATGCCTGTAATGTTTGTCTCATGTAAACTCAAGTCATTTTAAAAGCTCAACTCATGCATATATTTTATGTTATTATTTATTTTATGGTTTGAGGACTATTTAGGTACCTATCTAGGAAAGTACCTGCTACAAAAAATTATTTAAATTAAACTAAAACAGATGTCACAAATGCCCTCCAGCCAGGTGGGATGACAATATCTGCAAAACTACATACCGAAGCGACAGAAATCAAAAATATCACTATAATTCCGTGTGTCAGTGTTTAGTTTTATAATTTGACCTTTTCTAAGTGTTCATTTATTGTAGGAAATAAAGAGTTTTTGATTTGAAAAGACTGCTGGCATTTGCCTGCAGTCCAGCATTTGCTGGACACGGCAAACTAAAGACAGGGCACTATGGCGCTCATTGGGAGAGGCCTGTCCACATGTCTGCTCTGCACAGCTGTGGACTAATATACTCATATTATGCTGATGTTGATGATAACAAATGTATTATTGATATGTACAAAAGTAAAGGCAAGCTAGTGCTACATATTTTTATGCATAGTTTCTTTCCCTAAATCTAAGTACATACATTATTTTTAATAATTACTTTCAGTTTAACTCTGAAGATGTGAGGTCGAGGGTTATATGCCATTGTTGTCATCTGAAGCTGCTAATGTGCCACACCTTCTCCCAGATGGCTCACAAAAATGAAGAGATCTTCAGACATCTTTCTGATACAGATCTTGAGGTACCTACAAATTAC
This sequence comes from Eupithecia subfuscata, assembly GCA_963564075.1. Taxonomy (NCBI): domain Eukaryota; kingdom Metazoa; phylum Arthropoda; class Insecta; order Lepidoptera; family Geometridae; genus Eupithecia; species Eupithecia subfuscata. Next base: position 10,725,004 of record OY751117.1, read on the forward strand.
TTAATTATATTTTATGTGCTTTTCATCCTAATATTCTAAATTCGAAGGTAACTCTGTCTGTCTGTTATCGTTTCACACTTATACGGCTGATCAGATGTAAATTAAATTTGGCAGGGAGGTGAATGGTACCTCCGTAATGGACTAGGCTACTTGAAAGTGCGGCAGCAGCTTGTAAATCATACATTTTATTTTAATGTTTAATTTTCATACATTACGAACCATGAATGAAAGTATATTTTGTGTTTTTGTAATTTTTCCCACTGCTGTACAGAAGCTTATTCAGGGTACATAGGAAGTGTAGCGGATACCGTGAATAATAAGTCCTCCAACAATTGATGATCGCAACTGAAGTTTATTAAGATTTAAGTTAACATGAAGGCTGAATATGGAAGATAGAATTCACGTACAACAATAAGCATCACGTTTTGCATGTTGACGTAAGATTCAGGTGAACTAGCTTTGCGGCCTGACTTGACTCATTGTACTTTGTACAGGAGGGGTCCCACCAATATCTGAACTCCCCAAAATATTTTTATGATTAACCGTTAACTATTTTATTTTTTATTACAGGTCACCGTCAAAGTTGAACCTATATGTAGTATTTATATAAAAGAAGAGGTGACCACTGAACAGGATACATCAGTAGAAGTTGAGATTTTCCCTGAAGATTGTATAAAAAGTTCTCAGGTAACCATTAAAGATGAACCAATACCTAGTATTAATATCAAAGAAGAGGTGACCACAGAACAGGATGCATTGATAGAAGTTGAAGTCCCTAAAGATTGTATTAAAAGTGAACTAAAATTAGGAGATAATAGTACTCAAGGGAATTATGTGGAAGTACTTCCTTACAACAGTCATGATGAGCAACCTAAACCAGATAGCTCAAAAATGTCACATAGTTACAACAATTGCAATAAACTATCTTGCAAGCTCATTTCGCACACGAGAGCTCACACAGGAGTGAAGCGATTTGCCTGCAATGTATGTGATAAACAATATCAGCTCAGAGGTAATCTTGTCAAACACATGAGAATTCACCCACCAGAGAAGACATTTGTCTGCAATGTATGTGATAAACGATTTGAACGCAAAGGTGGTCTTGTCAAACACATGAAAATTCACACAGAAGAGAAGACATTTGCCTGCAATGTATGTGATAAACGATTTCAGCTCAAAGGTAATCTTGTCAAACACATGACTATTCACACAGGCCAGCAAAAATTTTCCTGCAATTTATGTGATAAACAATATAATAAAAAATCTAATTTAGTGATGCATATGAGAAATCACACAGCAGAGAAGCGATTTGCGTGCAATCTATGCGAGAAAGGATTCAATCGAAAAGGTCATTTAAATGACCACATGAGAAGTCATACCGGAGAAAAACCATTTGCCTGCAATGTATGTCAAAAACGATTTCTACATAAACGTGATATGTATAGACACACGAGAATTCACACTGGAGAGAAACCATTCGCCTGCAATGTATGTGATAAACGATTTAATCACAACGGTGATCTAGGCAAACATATGAGAATTCACACAGGTGAGAAACCATTTGCCTGCAGTGTGTGTGATAAACGATTTCATCAAAAAGGTGATTTAGCGAGACATACGATAATCCACACAGGAGAGAAACCATTTGCCTGCAATATATGTGATAAACAATTTAAGCGAAACCCTCATTTAACTACACATATGACAACTCACACAGGAGTGAAACCGTTTGCCTGCAAAGTATGTGATAAACAATTTAACCATAAATGCGATCTTGCTGTACACACGAGAATTCACACAGGAGAGAAACCATTTGCGTGCAATGTATGTGATAAACAATTTTATCACAAAGGCTATTTAGCCAAACACATGAAAATTCACACAGGAGAGAAACCATTTGCCTGCAATGTATGTGATAAACGATTTTATCAAAAGGGTGATTTAGGGAAGCATACGAGAACTCACACAGGAGTGAAGCCATTTGCCTGCAATGTATGTGATAAACAATTTAATCGAAACCCTCATTTAATTACACATATGAGAACTCACACAGGTGTGAAGCCATTTGCCTGCAATGGGTGTGATAAACAATTTTATCAAAAAAGTGTTTTAGTGAGACACATGAGAACTCACTCAAAATAGAAGCCAGTTGAAATGTACATGATAAACAATTCCCTTGTAAAAGTGCTTAGGTTAGGTACATGATAAATCATAGGAGAGAAGGAATTCTGGTCCTCTCACGAGAGCATAGCGAGCAAGGGGCTCATAAGAATAATTTATCGTTTAAACTCGTGTAGGTGCATTTTGAAAATTTAATAAAATCATTTTTTACTTACTAAATTTTCGTTTTATTTTAAGGTTGCCTGGAAGAAATTGCTTGAAGCAATAAGGCCGCCTATTTTACGTTATATCATAATTAGATAAGTACTGTTATTTTAATTCGTTTGACGATAAAGTGTTCATTTGTATTCAAACTTGATCGAGGGTATTAAATACTTACTCCATCCAGGTCAAAACTTGGTTACTTTCAGGGATGTCTAAATAATACAATTAGATCAAGCTAATAACTTTATATTCATGTGACTAGAAGAGAACTAGTTTTTAAATAACAATAAGGTACCTACCTATACTTTTAGAATCATTACCTGACGCAAGACAGTTTCTCGATCAGTTACAGCTAAGGAATGAATCCTCGTTCTACCCGCAAATACAATGACAGATTATCAGCAATTTCTAAGCGATTCCAAAGCTGTTCTACCCGCAAATACCTCCAATGACAGATTATCAGCAACGTCTAAGTGATTCCCAAAGCGTACCCGCATTTTGGCCTGAATATATAAAAATAGTCGTTCGGTAGATAAAAACTATGATAAAAACCCATAAAAACTGACAATCAATGCCCAGCATCGGTAATATTGTTGATGGTTGATTTAGTAGGTAGTTGTATCTACATAGGTTTTATCCATATTAAAATGATAATTATCCATACTAAAATGATAATTCAAAAGAACAATCCTGTCCGACTGTTCTGTCTGCGACCTTTTCACAATGAAACGGCTCGACGGATCTTAATGAAATTTGGCAGGGATATAGTTAATGTCCAGGAGAAAGACGTGGGCGTGACATGAACAACATTTTTTTACATGGCTACTTTTTCCCGGAAAAATGCGTGCGAAGCCGTGGGCTTAAGTTAGTCATCTATAAAAATCAGTAGGTTTAAATAAGTACAAGAACCTCCCTTGAGGCAATAAAGACGTTTAGACCTACAAATCTTTATTCACAAAGAAAATTACAACCAAATAATGGAAATAAATTCGAACTAGTTTACAATTGAAACAATAGAAGACATTTATTCACAAAGAAAATTATACTAGTATTTACAATTGAAACAATTGAGCTAACTGCCGACTGTTGCAAACAGTCTACAGATAGCTCAACTGATCCATATCAACACCAGTCGGAAGCGTCCCCAAGACGCTGGCTGCATTGCCACGCTGTATGGCAATGCTGATACGCTGTGCCAGATATTCACCAGCTCTCGGGTCACGCGTCGCTTCGACCAGACGCTCAGATTGTTTTTTGAAAACCCGAAGAGCCTCGGTACCCCACGGACCTAGGGTCTCGACTCCAAGGGGAGCAAATGTGTAGGCTCTGTTTGTTGTATTGAAACAATTGAGCTAACTGCAGACTGTTGCAAACAATCTAGATACAGGTAGCTCAAGTAAAAGAACGAAAAAAAAGATGTACCAAAATAAAGACGTTGAATTCCGAGATCTTGAAATTCAACTCTTGATTGAAGGCAAAAGAGGCATTCAAAACAATGGACAACAAATGAAAACAACAATGTAATCGAATCAACAAAAACATGGCGACGACGCGACACCCGCCCACCAATAACAGTAGCAAATGGCAATGGGGAACGCAACAATGGGGATCATTTTTTGGCAGCCTTAGCGCTGTCCAAATATTTTGATATTGAAAGGTGGAATATTTAAGCCAAAAAGTTTCCCCTATTCAAGTTTTATAAGATTTAGATACCAATATGGCTGCCAAATGATCCCCATTGTTGCGGGCCCGGTGGGTGGGTGAAAAAGAAGAATGGACCAGCAGCGTTACATTCTCTTTGAAATCGACGACCCCGCACCGTTAGAAAATCACACTGATCAAATCACACTTATTATAAGTGCGAAAGTTTGGATGGATGGATGGATAGAGGGATGGATGTTTGTTACTTCTTCACGCCAAAACTACTGAACGGATCGGGAAATTTTGCATACATTATAATTCTAGGCCTGGAATAAAAGCTGTGTGAATTGTCCAGCATTATTTATTTATTGACGACCTCTGTGGCGCGGTGGGCGAAGGTCCGCCGGCGACGCAGGAGGTTGCGGGTTCGATTCCCGCCTCGGGACAAATATTTGTGCGATTTGCAGATATTTGTTCAAGGGTGTTCTGGTCGTTTTCTATGTATAATAAAAAATATCTATCTATGTACTCGTATATTATTATGTATATCAGTTATCTAGTACCTACCCATAACACAAGCTCTGCTTACCTTGGGGCTAGATAATGCTGTGTGAATTGTCCAGAATTATTTATTTATACTAGCTACTGCCCGCCGCTTCGCACGCGTTGTTTCTATGGAAACGCTTAAAGGCGCTTTCTATCCCATGGGAACTGATTTATGGGATAAAAAGTCTTATTTGTGTTGGATTGGAAGACCACCAACGATTCATCCCTTACATCCGTAATGAATTCGTCAAACTACAATAGTTTTTATAGTAAAAGGGGCGTGCATTTTTAGAATGGTTTATCTCTACTACCTTCACCCAATGCACCACCATATACACCTTAAAAGGTAGGTAAAATTTGAAGGTTTGGAATTTGAGGTTAAAATTGAAGATATTGGTACAGCCATCATAATTTTTCGCCAGAACACGATACTTTCCGGTTAATATTTTCGATTCAGGTTAATTTCAAATTAATCGCCTTTAGTTCCTCTAGCAATTATGTCATTCATTTCATTACTTTGCGACCGACCAACCAAGTTATCACGGCCTCGCGTGCTGCGGCCTGCTGGCTGTGTGATGTGAAAGTTTATATTTTTTTTTTGCGAGAAGTCAGTCAACGCTCCACTCGCGCCTCTGCAGCACGCTTTTCGAAACCGGATACCAACAACCGGTGTTCTATAGTTCAAAATTACATTCCACCGAAGAAAGTTGTGATTTTGTGTTCTGAATGGTTCAAGGATTTTGCTGGACGTGAATTATGAACGTAAGTGGCTTTCGCACGAGTTTCCATTTGAAAGTAACAATGTCACAGTGCAAAACTGCGTTCGTTGAATGGGAGCTTATTTTCTACAAAGAAGTTTTTGCAAAGACATAAGTAGATCGATCGTAGACGATTTAGATACAACTGTATAAACAGGTAGGTACCTAGTTATTCTAAGTAGGAAGTTGGCAGTCGATTGTTACTATAGCAATTCAGAACCCAAAACAATGGCATCTAAGTAAATATTCCTTGGGTCAGCCAGCTCAGCAAGGAAAAAATTAAAGGGTTTATTCTATCAAGAGAAGAGGTACCTACCTACTGTACCTCTTCACTATTTAAAATATTCACTATAGTATATTCACTATAGAATAAACCATTCATCAGGACTGTCCTAGAAAATCGGCACTGGCTTCTAATTAACTGCAGTTTTTATCGCTCAACCAACCAATTATACCTAATACCAATTATTGGTCTAAATCTCGTGAATCCGCGGGATTCGCATTACTGAAAAAATTGTGTTTTTTTTTACTTCCTACGTACTTCATACGCGTTCTCGTGGATTATTGCCGTAGCCTAACAGGACATTGGCCACTTACGAATAAAATTCGATTGAAATAAAATTACTTATTGTATTTCTCTGTTAAGTTTGGGTTCATTTAACAAATGGTTCTATTGCTCAAATGTACAAAAAAAAAATATTTAAAAACTACAAACAAAAAAATATTTTTTTAACTCGTTATTTTTAACCAGTTAGTATTTAGGGTGGGCAGGGGCACGTTTTGACTATTGTCCATAAGCAAATGACCTATACTTAGATGTCAAAAATAATAAGTTCCAAGGAATACCTATAAAGGAAAGAGAGTGGTTTAATCGCTTATTAATGAGTCTGGGAAAATTTGCTTCGATTTCCAAATATTTTCAGTCCCCGTTCCGGATCCGGATCCCGCGTTCCCGATCTCGCAAAAACTGCGCGGGATCCTCAAGTAGCTTAGGAAGGTTTAATAAAGATATCGAATAAATTAGTTTATTCGATTTCTTCTTTCTTATCACGGAACCTGATAGGTAGGTACTTTTAATTTTTTAGTAAGTTTGTATCATAAACGCTACCGTCAAATTTTTATAACAACCAATCCTGTCCATCCAAAGGTTGCTTTTTCTTTCCTTTACTATGTTCCTACTTTATTTATTTATAGGTACTCTAGATTCCGGAGATGGATTATTCCACTTTAAAAACTTTCAAATTTCTTATAGTTTGACAGGGAACACTAAGTCAAGTCAAACCTACATTTCAAAACACAAAATTAAACTCAAAATACAATACAAGGATGGTGAGATTAAGATGAGGTCATTTTAAAGGCATAGGGTCATTCTGCCAGGCTGGTATTGCACTGTCCTCTTTGTAAAATGACTCATTGATATTATTCGGAAGCGATGGTTTGTAATCGTTTGTTTTTATTTGAAGATGACTCATTTATTTGAATTGATTTGAAATTATTAATGAGTAACCGTTTCCCTAAATTAGGTGTTATTTCCTCATGCTTTTCGAATACCAATAGGTACCTAACCTAACCTAACCTACCCAATGTTGCTGCAAAGTGCAAACCATGCCTTTTTCCAGCAGCACTATTAAGTAATTCATAATTATTATTTTTTAATTTGACTTAAACGATGCCCATTTAACTACAGATTTTAATTTAGGTACCTAACCTACCTATCCTACTGATAATTATAAAGCCAAAAGTTTGTGACATGTGAATTTTATTTAGTTTATTACCTACTAAAATCTCCAAAACGACTGAACAGATCAAGATGAAATTTGGCGTAGGTAGTACATACCTACATTTAGAACATACCTATCCTCCTAACTTAGTTAAAAGGCTACATAGGAAATAATTACCGAAAATCTGCGTGCGATGACTTCGCACGCAGATTTTCGGTAATTATTTCCCTTTAATATCTCGGCCACTACCGCAAATATCAACTTGACGCCACCACCTATTTTACCTTATGATTCTGTTAAACGAAGGAATTTTAAAAAATCGATTGGCCAGTTTCGTGTGCCTGTACACGTTTAAAGAAAAAAATAAGAAAAATGAAACTGAACATTTTCCATACAAATTGTGATGTCGAAATTTTAAAAGATATCTACCTATAGGGTCATGTACGTGGTATCAATTTTATGGTATCGGTTTATACAATTCAAAACAGTTTTTGAAATTTCTGTACATTTGATACTTTTCGATATATTATTTATATACATAAAAGGCTCCAAAGATTGCAGAGCGATCCATCTGAAATGTACCTACCTATGTAGCGTTTGTGGAAATGGGTATGGATCTATATTTTACAGGAAAAATATAGAGAAGTTTGCTAAACGAACACTTTTTGAAAAATGTCCAAAAAGCCCCCCTTTTTTTAATAAGTTTCAAAAGAGGGGGTTACTTACCTCACCAAGTGGGGTATCAAATCACTATAAATCTGTGTATCAAATGAAGGTCCCGGTTTGTTCATTTCAAAACAGTTTTTGAAATTTCTGTAGGATTCATACTTTTCAAAATATTTTTGAAAAAGTCGAAACATTGACTTATTCTCAGTCAAGTTTGCAGAGCGATCCATCTAAAATGTAGTTTGATACCTACTAGGTATTTGTATTTACTAAATAGCGAAATTTCTAACCGGTAGGTAGGTAGGTACCATAAATACATACCTACCTACTTATTTGTAGGTATACCTACCTAATTGACAAACGTTCGAAACCCTCGGCGCGTCGTGATGGATCTTGTTTTACACAACACAAAAATAAAGATATAAGAAGCATATAGTTACATCACACTATTATTATAAATGCGAAAGTTTGGATGGATGTTTTTTACCTCTTCACACCAAAACTACAGAACGGATCGGGCTGAAATTTTGCAAACAGGTAGGTAATTCTTATCCTGGAATTAAACATAGGCTACTTTTTACCCCATAAATCAGTGCCCATGGGATAGAAATCGCCTACGTTAAACATAGAAACAACGCGTGCGAAGCCGCTGACATAAACTAGTAATATACCTATATAACAGAAGCTTAAACCTACCTAGGTAGGTATTTTCCTACTCGATAGATATTCACAAAAAATAATCATAAATACCTAGGCACGTAGGCCAATCCAACAATGAATGATAGAATCATAAAAAAATCTGTTCTTAAGCACCTAGGTAGGTATTTAATAATGCTCTATCTCTTATCACCTTCGATAAGCCCAGCAGAATCATGTTTTGCTATTGAAACACGTTTTGCTCCGAGATTCGTTTTACCTATTTTCAATTTTAAACTTATGACTCCAATGTTTTGTAATACTACCTCGATGTACAAGCACAAGAAAACTCAACCTTGCACTACAACTCACAAAGATGAATTTATATTAGCTGAACTAAACAATATTTTTATGAAACGTACACCGGAAGACCGTGTCCAAATCGTGATCATTTCTTTGCACTTCAAATGTTTCATTTGCATAGATCTAAGTAAAATTCGGTTCATTTGGTAGTTTCTTCACCAACTTATTTGATTTGTTACCTAGGTACATCTACATCTAAGTATTATACAGAGTTTAGGAAGTAATGGGAGGTTTTTTTTTATTACTCTTTACCTATTCACAAAGAAAATTTCAATAAACTAGGTAATAGAAATAAATTACAACTAGGTAGTTTAACTGCAGACTGTTGCAAACTATCTATCTAGAGGTAGCTCAACTGATCCATGGAAGGTTTGGTAAAGTTCCTGTGTTCTACAAGGAATTAGCAGAAAAGTAAGTACCTAATTTGCCGCAAATGGTTATCCATTACTTATAGCTTTTGAAAAAACGAAGTTTGAGTCACCGGTATTTTTAGAGCATTTATTTTGGGAAAATAAGAGATTTTGGGCTAAAAATTAACATATTCCCAAATGCTTCCAAAATACTATCGAAGTTGTCTTTTTTTATGGGTTCATAAAAAATCGTTTACGGTTTAAATAAAAAAAATAACTTTTCCGATGGTTTTATTCCTTGTTTCTACAAGCTTCTACGCAGAAGGAATGAAAAACCACACAAATATTTGGATCTCGCGCCAGCGCGAAACCTTAAACTTACCTACTCGTTTTCAAAGAAACCCGAAAAATACCGTCTTTTAATTCCGAATAAACTAAAAAAACTAAAATTCACATGCTTGTAATCGAGATTGAGGATTATGTAGGTACTAAAGAGAGATAATTTTTAACAATACTATTTACCGAAGAAAGGATCAGAAATTCACAAAACTGTTTAGTTATAATTAAATAAAATTGTGCTGGTATAAAAAGGAACAACAATAATAATACGAGTAAGTATTATGTTAATTTTAGGGGAATTTCCAAATAAAGAAATTAAGACTTTTTGAATTGTGAATATATTTTACTTTTACTCTGTGTTGGGTACTTGAGGTAGGTACCTACTTAAAAATGAGTGCGAGAGTGGAATTTATATTAAGTACTCTACATAGGTAATCGAGCTTCTCACCTGTGTCACCAAGTTGTGTTAAAAAATATTAAGAAAAATCAGGTACGTCTAAAAATAAATCACTAAAACAACTCTATGTTCACGGATCTAAGCGGGTTAACAACGAACCTTATTTGTGTTGGAAGAACACCAACACAAATAAGGTTCGTAGTTAACCCGCTTACATCCGCAATGAATTCGTCAAACTACGATAGTTTTTATAGTAAAATAGCTCTATGTTCGTTGATCGTTCACCCTCTTAACTAAATCGATAGTTCGCTCAAGTATGTAGGTCAAACGGCTAACAATAGCTTCTAAATTAGGAGTTCACAAGTTTTTAGCCCAGATTTAAATCTAGATTCGCACGTCGCTTTCCCACGGAACTTACATCGATAAATGGTTTAGTTTCATTTACAACACTGTTAGAGTTGCATCATTCTGTTACCTAGTTAGACTTTTTATATATTTTTATGTAAAGGACCTTTATTCACAAAGAAAATTACAATCAAATAATAGAAATAAATTAGAACTAGTTTTTACAATTTGATACAAGACTTAAAACTATCCCTCAACAAGGCAATTACCTATAGGTACTCAAGCCACTTTCAAGCAAGATACAATATCTGTAAAAAACTCGCAACACAAAAATCGAAAATTCTATTTTTGTTGTCGAGTTTGAAAAGTAATTGTAAGCATTGTTGGAAAGAGCTCAAATCGACATGAAGTGAAAATTCGGTCTCAAAATCAACAACATGGAATTGATTTTTAGGTTTAATAAGGGGGCTAGGTTTACAAAAAAATGTATCTTGATTTTGGTTGGAGTATAGGTAAGTATAGTACGCGCAAAAGTTTATGAATTCTTGAAATTGCGCAGTCGGGTAAAAAGAGTCGTATGATTAGTTTAAGTACAGCATAAAGAAACTTAAGTTTCTTTCTACTTAGGTATTTGTGTCGGTGTCGTTGTAAAATTAACACGACTAAGTTTTTATGAAATTTATTTTCTCTCAGAGGCCATTACTGTTAACTGAACCTACTTAGTCAAAACTCGATCTTAGCCCCCGAAGAAGTCCTCCGAGATGAAACGTTGGTGTTCTTCCAACACAAACAAGGCGCGTTCGTATACCTCAATCGTGCATTACCAATCGCATTTAATTAAAATAGTGGTTTATATTCGATTTCTCCTCGGTATTCAAATAGGCAGGTAAGTAATAGTTAGGTTTGTACAACGTTTAACAGCAATTCTAGAAAGCCATATTAACTCCTGGTTTCTTAGTTAATGGTTATTAGTGCAAGAGCTAGTTTCTAAAGGAATGCAGTAATGCTGTACTTAAACTTGTCAATCGGGCTGGGTAGATCAATAACCTTTGTCTTATTCTAAGCTGACAGAACCGAAGCTGGAAGGAAACTACAAGAACTAGGTATTTTACTATAAAAACTATCGTTTGACGAATTAATTACGCATGTTAGCGGGTTAACTACGAACCTTATTTGTGTTGAAAGAACACCAACGTGTTACATCCGTAATGAAGATGAAGGTAGAAATCATTAAATCTAGTGCTTGAACCAGAATAACGTGACATTTTGGTGTTAATTATGTACTAATTACAATGTTTTTGTTTCATAACGAGTTCATCTGTGTGAATTCTGAGTACGCAATAGTTACATACCTAACCTACAAAGTTTTTTTTTATTTGAACACAGTAATACATAACATAACTATGGGAAACTTAGAAAAACTAAACTCATCTTGTACCAAGAAACAGAATACCAACAAGGAATTTCAAACTGTATAAAATCTTCTATTGTTCAATATGAACATAGGTACCATTGTGTGTGCGTTTTCTTTGAAAGCCATGCATTCTACAGTACCTATCAATGAATTTATGAAATTTACTGAATAACCCTTTTTACGAATTAAAAAATTAATGATATTGAATTATTATTAATATTCGAAGGTTTACTGCGAAAACCAGTTAAATGACGTGACATGAATTTTGTTTTGAGATACCTATTTGATTTCTAAATATGTGCCTATCTCACTTGCTAATCCATCAATAGCTTTGGTATTGACGTTTTATATTATTTATAAGTAACAATAGGTACATCTATTAGGATAGTTGTACATTCTTAGTAAAAATTATGAGAATTCTTTAAATTAGAAAAATTATTAGCAAGGACGCGCAGCTGCTGTTTTAGTGAAATTATTATTGTGTTGTGTCCAAGATGTTTTATTAAAGACAACATAATTATCATCAATGACAAAATACTTAGGTACTGCATTTTATGTCATATTGAGATGCTAAATGAGTACCTAACTATCCTAATTGATTTATCTGTGTAACTTTACATCACTTTTCATCAGCTTTGACGATAACGTGTCATCCCCACTTTCAGATTCATCATTAATTGCTGGTAAGTACTACGGGTAGTTAGGTTAGGTACCTTATCCCAGAGGGGCAATATAAGTATTGTTGGTGAAAATTGTTAAAACTCTTTTTTTTTGTATCAGTATTTTTATTCGCAAAAAAATAACTTCCTTGAATATTATTTTTTCTCAAATTCTAAAACATGACTTGTCTTGTATAACTTCTACTGTAGGTAATAATGCTGAATAAATACAAATACCTATATAAAAATAGCTACGTAGGACCTAATTATCGGGGTTGTTTTTTCGTGAAATTGAACCGTATAGTTCAGTCTCTACAGTTACAATACGTGAAGAATTCAAGAGATAAACCTAAGTTTGTTTACAAAACATCATGCATCAGGCGAATCTCGAATCTAATTGACTCGTTAAACCCAATCTACATAAATTAACTGCCTAGTTAACAATAGAAACGTCGGATACATACACTGATAACTACTAAATTATACTAGATATGGAGGTACTTTTTTGTAGTCGATACAAAATTAACACGTCTTCGGACCCAGGTCACGCATTGATACAGACCGGAAGTGATCAAGGTACTGACCTTACTGAATATTGTTCATGTGTACAACCCGTTACGAAGCGATACTTATTGGAAGTAAGTAAAGTAGAGTTATCTATTACTAATATTATAAAGAGGAAGGATTTGATTGTTTGTTTGTTTGTATTGAATAGGCTCCGAAACTACTGGACCGATTCTTTCACCGTTAGGAACCTTACTTTTCAGGGAGTGACATAGGCTATATTTTATCCCGGAATTCCCACGGGAACGGGAACTACGCGGGTGAAACCGCGAGGCGATTGTCTAGTTCATCATAAATACATGCATACAACTATCACACCTAACCAAAAATTATATACTTATTAGTGCTTAATATATAAGCACTAATCGTGAACTCACTTTGATCTCTACTAGGTACCCTGTGCCAAAAAAAAACAAAAAAAGTATCACTCTACTTTAGAGTGACATAAGGTTTTTGTTGTTATAGTGCGTAAGCCCTCAGACTTAGGGTAGATAATAATATAACAAAACAAATAATATCCCAAAAAAATCGTCTTCGACGGGACTTACCCAGCCTCCTTTCCTCGCGTCTCCTTTCTGTACGGGAAAGGCGTTCGAAGAGTCTGAAGGAAGTGCCAAAGTTTTTCGACTCCTACGTCACAGGTCACTTGACCTCGTGGTCGTGGTGTAATTTTTTAGCGCATTCCTCTAGGTACTGACTGAGGGAAGGATGCGGGTTCAAGAGCCTTCGAAGTTGAAAAAAAATATTGGGACTGATATCATTTGTTTTCCTCGAGTTAGAGTGACATAGATGACATTATTTATTTATTTTATTTATTTATTAAAAGGGCATCGAACATTAGTTCACACAACGTAAGTTAGTAACATTATTGTTTGGTTCTTAAATCTATGTGACTCTATAATATAGGACGCCTCAGCAGCGTGCACAGTAACAGAATATCAACAAGTAGGTATGTTCTTTTTTAACAGGACTGACAAAGTAGCTACAAAAATATTAAAATAATGTCAAATGTTGTTAAAATAATGATATTAAAGTAATGTTCGGAAAATATATAGGTACCTAAGTGACTTTGAGATGTTGCTTGTTCCTTCAGTTCTGTTTAGTTGTATTGTATTGTATTGTAGTGTAGAACTTGAATTATTTTGGACAGTGCGTATTGCAGAGCCAGTCATGGGCTTCGAATAATTTATCAGACTAAATGCCTAACTGGTTGCTATTCTTGACGAAATATCTTTTATTGCAATGCAACAAGTATATTTCGTAAAGGATGTTGGATTTTATATATCCCTCTTACGAATGAGACTGCAATGCTGCACATAAAATATATTGCTGTTGCATGTAGAAATTCGTAGAAAATATACCGACTCAAATGTTTTTTCCTCAGCCTATTCTGTCCCACGGCGGGGCAGAGGCCTCCCCTAAATCTTTCCATCCATCTTTCGCTATTTCCCAATAATCATTTAGGAAGGCGTTGAGGTTAAATATTATTTACAACGTTTAACAGCTTCTCTATAAATTGCCTAAAATATTGAGCCAACAGCCTGAAATGGTCCACTACTGGACACAGGCCTCCCCCTGATAAGCGCCTTATTGGCTTTTATCACATTTTATGAGCTTGACCCTACATTATTATTTATATCATAAAAACCGAGTTACTTACGATTATCGGAAGGGAACAAATGGCTCCTTCCACGCAGTTATTTTCTTTGAGTGAATCTACGAGTATACTAATATTAGTTAGAAAGAGGAAAGATTTGATTGTTTGTTTGTATTGAATAGACTCCGAAACTACTGGACCGATTTGAAAAATTCTTTGACCGTTAGGAAGCTTACTTCTCAGGGAGTGACATAGGCTATATTTTATCCCGGAATTCCCACGGGAACGGGAACTACGCGGGTGAAACCGCGAGGCGATCGTCTAGTGTAAGATAAGAATGCAACATTTTATACTCTGCTTCTTTTTAAGAATAGTGATGAGTATCTAGCTCCTCGAAAAATGTCGGAACTAACGAGAGCTTCGATATTTATCGAGCATATCTAATAAGGTCATATCTAATAAGGTGGTGTATGAATAATTGTAGAGGTACTTTCATAAAGTCAAAGAAAATAAATGCGTGGACAGACTATAGCTTTCTATACCGTTCCGATATGGTTATACAAACATTTGTCATAATAAATCAATTATAATAAGGATAGTTCCGCAAACCATAAACTGAGTTTTGATCCCTAGGCACCAAACGATCACTTCCTCGTGAGAGTCCACACGGAAGACGCCTATAGAATCAGCAAGCACCGTGACCGATACATTGTGTAAGCCCTAATTACAAGGCAATAGAGTCCTCAATGCGTATGCTTACACAAGTTGCAACGCATGCCGGCCAGCCGTGGAATCGGTAATACGCAATTTTTTGCACTCGTCATAAAAGGCTCTTGTTCTTTGCTTGTTTATATTCTCATTCCTAAGAATATCGCAGTGTGAATGGTTATTATGGCAACAATTGGAGAGGTGACTGTAATATCTGTAAATACTTGAGAATGCTATGAAAAACCTTTGTGTAGGTACTGACTAAGGAATTATTTTCATAACATTTACGTAGTAGCTCTTCATAGGTAAAGAAAAATATTTTTTCTTTTTATTTATTATTCAGAAAATAACAAATAACAACCTAGTTGTTATTTATTAGGTACGTAAAAATACCTAGAAACGAATCAGTGCCGAGTAGTCTAATAAATGAATAAAAATAATAAAAATATCGCGGTCTGTTTCCATTGTAAATTCTTTATTTGTTAATTTTCAGCAATAAAATTAAATCAGCAATAAATTTCATTCAATCAATTCTTCATTTGTTAATTTTCAGCAATAAAATTAAATCAGGACGACAAAGATTTGAACCATCTCTTTTCGATAATGGAAATTATAATTCCACGCATACTAAAACCTGTACTGAAAATACAACGAGGCAACGAAATGTCAAAAATACGAATAGTTAAAACAGATATCCTAGTAGGTAGGTACTCGATGAGGTTTGTCACTATCCCTTTGTCTATTTCTTTATTTGCTGTAGGTTGGTAGTTTTTATTCTGTGGTAGATATAGATAATGCTGGTTTGGTACTTTTGCCCGCAGCACGCAGCGCAGTGCCTATTAAGTATTATATTCAAAACATTCTACTTTCCCTCCAATAAGGTTTTATGGTATAAGCATTTACCTGAGCTTTAAGTAGGTAATGTTTGTTTCACATAATTTTCGAGATTATCAAGAGAAGAGACAATCATAGGAAGTTGTGTAATTCTATAATTATTGGCATTCTAAAAAGTTCTCACAAGAAAATCTTAATAGTATCCGGCTTTTATGAAACATGCAGCTTAGACGAACCGACTTTTTTTTAAAGGTTTTTTGTTATTATAGTGCGTAACCCCACACTAAGGGTAATTTCTAAGAAATCAAATAATATTGCAAAATCTTTTTTTTTTATACTTTTTTTTTAATTTTACATCTCGCACGCAAACAACCAGTTGAAGTTGATTTCGAGAATTTAGGAACGTTCTTCCTTTCGTTCAAAAACGCGCCGTTTTGCTGGGGTTGCCATACTTGCCAAACCTTATTGTCGCAGGAACTGAAATTTTAATTTTAATTATTGTTTTCTAAGCCGTTTATTAGACGGCATACTTACCAACTTTTAAAATGCAAAAGGATAAAAAAATGCTTTCACTTTCCTTTGTGTCACTTTCATTTTAAACCTGTCTTTTTAAAATAATTATACCTACCTACACCGACTTTCATAGTTAAGATACCTACGGTTTATGGTACCAATATATCTGTATTCACAAAGAAAATTACAATCAAAAAATTGAAATAAATTAGAACTAGTATTTACAATTGAAATATTTTTAGTTTATAGTTCATTCACTATACTTAACTAATATTTTTTTCATGTTTTGTCCACAAGAAAAGCACCAATATTTAGCCATAAGAAATACCTAAATAATATATGTTGGTAGTTTGACAGGTACTTATAGTAGGTAGGTATAGGTACCTAATATCGTGCTTAGTTTAGTACTAAGTACAACTTGTGTTCTGTTCTTTGGGTAGGCTTTAACAAAAACACCATATTATTATTATAAAAACCAGTTCAAAATGCTAATCACATTTTGTCTAGTTAGACAACCACATACCTACCTAAGTTAATAAAAAATATAATTTACGGATTTAGTTTTATTAACTACTTGCCCACTTGAAGGTTTACCTACCATTAATTTTAATTTTTATAATTAATGTACTTAATTAATTTTGTACCTACTACCTACCTAGCTACTTATTTATGTAGGTACCTATTTATGATACATACCTTGTTTATGATTATTAGGTATGAAATTAAAAATAATACGGTAATGTCGGGTAATACCGATCACCTAAGCAAAATGAAACACAAAATAAAAAAAAAACTACTAATAAAAAACTATTTGAAAAACTTAAATTTAACTATTATTCTATCATACTTAAGAACTATGAGATGAGTTTTCTCAAAACACATGGCACAATAGACTTTTTTTTTAAATATACCTTTGACCGGTATTAGCGGGCAATGCCGATCAGCAGGTTGACAATCCCGGTCAGTTATTTTAAATCCATAAATCACAATATAATCTTCTGGGGGCTTGTATCCCGAGCATTCGGCGTGAGCCCAATGCCCACAGACAGCTCCACACCGAACGCAAAAAATATACATGAGTACAATTACAGACCAGTAATTGTGTATAAAAAACGAATCATCAAAATTGGTCCACATTTGACAGAAAAATCGGATACCTAAACACAAACAATCAAACTTTTATGTTTGACTGTTTGTGTTTTTTATGGTGACCTCCTCCTTTTTTTTTAAGTCGGTTAAGTATAATTATGTACTTATAAACACAAACTCTACGATCATAGAACAGAATCAATTTTTATACGTCGCAAAATATAATCTGCTTGTATTTGTGACTTGCGGCTAATGCCAGTCACGGTGACCAGTAAAAACCCGCCTGCGCATAAACGTGACAAGTGGCCGGAACTAAGTGGGGGTGGGTGCGTCGGGGCAGGGAACGAGACGCCACCCTCTTTGCATGTGTGTAAGCGCATAAACGCAGTATTTTATTAGAAAGTAAGGTGACGTGTATTGCCAACTGACCGGTATTACCCGACATTACCTAAATTTACCTCACTACCAAGACCTACCTACTCTACCACTATGTAGATATGTAGGTTACCTACTTCCACTTCAGTGTTTTTTCTTTTAATCGTGACAAACGGCTAAGGATCGTCTTTTAGCAAAAAACGTACCTAGGTACAACATAGCAACAGAAAAGAAAAGGTTCGTCGCGTCGCCATCGTAAGCTTAAATTAACACGTAATTTACTTCTCACGATCTAGCCTACATACCTAGGTAGGTATAAAGCGTCGCGACACGAAACAAATTCATCTAAATAAACATTACGACATGAGCGTATTTTTGGTTTCATGTCATCTCAAAATTACGAGACATTAACTTCGGACAATGGTCAGAAAGTGCCGTTCACAAAGTTTCACTTTCTATTTCGTTTCCAATCACGAAGTGGCAAAACGTGGTGTGAATATTCTATTCTACCAACAACAGTTTATTTAGTCTCCTTCCCTGTAACCTTGCCAAGTTCCTATTTTAAATATTTTATTTCCTACTTACGAAAGAGGTCTTACTTTACTCGAGTTAATAAAAACTCCTTGCTAGATAGGCATTCGGCGTTTTCCAGTGAAACTGAGGTAAGTGCTTAAACCTAGCATTTCGTATTAGAAAGGGAGTTCTTAATGCCTATCTACCTGCCTATTAACAGTAATTAAAATATTTTATTAGGTGGGGTGTACCTACCTCTGTGTAGCTGTAAAGTTTTTCCAAAGTTGGTTTGTTCATGCCCTTTGGATGAGTTGGTTCTGCACAAAATATTTTGAAGTTGACTGTACCTTACTACCTATGTACTTACTGAACCAAGAGGAAGCGCTTAAAGAAGGTAAAAACATTTAAAACGACCTACTTGTCAGTCAAATAGCGAATAGCGTTTTATTGTACCTATAAACGTTCAAAACAATAACATTGCTTGAAAACGAATTCCGAATTTCAAACCGCCATTGCACCACAGTAATGTCCAGCCTGTATCAATAGCATTATTGTGGTTAAGGTCGATTCACACCATAGAAATCTAAATAACAATTTATTTAGATTTCTATGATTCACACATATCAGTGAAGTCACAGTTCCGTCCGACACAGTACCGGCACAGTGCGAAATATTCTTTCATACATTCTCTGCCGCCGGTGTCGGCACTGACACTGAGAGCACCACTAATTTCTCAATTCCGTGGAGAGCACTGTGACTAGCGACTATAGAGAATGTATGAAAAAATATTTCGCACTGTGCCGGTACTGTGTCGGTACCACATGAGTAGATAATGGTCGGTAGGTAAGTACTGTGTCGGAATCGGAACTGTGACTTCACAGATACGTGTGAATCGACCTTTAGAGTGAATGTATCCACGCCGTTTTATTTTATGTAGAATTATTTCGTTCCGTTCCGTATTTTATTCCGTTTTATTCTACCTACCTACTTACCTACACTCCGGCCAAATTCAATATGAAATGGTTGTAAACAAGCCGCCCATACTTAACCTGTGCTGTCTGATGTTCAATCGCGTGTATTTTTTACGCAATTTACCTACATTCCTCGATTTGAGATTTTTCCTTCCATAAATTTTGCTAACAAAAGGAAGGTAGGTATCTAAAACTCGACGCCGAGCACGTGAGTTTTAGTTTTTCTGTTGCAGTTAGTTTACAAACATTTCGCTTCGAATTTGACTGGAGTAAAGGTTTTTCTCATTCGGATATATCATGGATATATCCTTCATTACCTGTCGTGCTAAACTGACAACTTTTGTGTCCTTTCACCGGGTCTTAAGGTTTACAAGCGCGTGGGTTAGTTTTTCAATTTCACGTAGCTAATTGAGAAATCAAGGGCCCTGATTGCGTCCACTTCGTAACTAGATCAATACTCTTCTCACGTTCGCACTGACCTGTTGCTAAAGCACCAATTGTCTGCATGTGGTAACAAAGGATGGATGACTGACTGACAAAGGCTGGCGCTAAAATATGCAAAAACAGAGTAGGTATACACCAGCTAAACTTGATGTAGAATGTTTGTTTTATTTTGTATAGTTTAGGCAGAGATGCGAAAATAGAGTTTGGTGGCGACCAAGGGCAATTTCGTATCTCTGCCTAACTATACAAAATAAAACTATTACAGAGGCATTAAAAAAGCATAATATACATTATAATGGGTGTCACAATTACAAACTGACCAACGTAATTTTTGAAATCGCCTTTCTTTAACGTACTTACCTAATAATAAGATACAAAACAAATTAAAAATTTTAAAAACCCGCCGACGTTTATTGGCTAAACAGATTTTTATGAAACATGGCTAAGAACATTCGGTATAAAATTATCTAACTTACTATCCGGTTTTCGTTTATTTTTAGGGTTTCGAAGATCGGTTTCGAAACCCTTATGGTCTCGCTTTGTCTGTCCTTTTTTTCCCTCCTTAATAACTCAGCAACTACCGCAGCGATCAACTTGAAATTTAAAATAATAAGACGATTCGTGCGCCTGTACAGATCTTAAGAAAAAAAGTAAAAAAAATTAAAAATGAAATTGAACATTTTCCATACAAATTGAGATGTCGAAATTTTAAAAGAGACCTACAAAGTCAAGTGGGGTATCATATGAAAGGTATCGGTTTGTACATTTCAAAACCATTTTTCAAGAGTGATCCATTCGAAATGTATGGAGCGTTTTTAGATATAGATCTATATTTTACAGGAAAAATATAGAGAAGTCTGAAAAACTAACACTTTTTGAAAAATGTTCAAAAATGGGGGGGATAATTTTCAAAAGGGGGGGCTACCCCACTGAGTAGGGTATCATATGAAAGGTATTGATTTGTACATTTTAAAACCGTTTTTAAAATTTCTATAGGTTTCATACTTCTTGAAATATTTTGAAAATAGTCGAAAAAAATACCCATTCCCCCCCTTATCTCCGAAGTTTGCAGAGTGATCCATTCAAAATGTATAAAGCGTTTGTAGATATAGATCTATATTTTACAGGAAAAATATAGACAAGTCTGAAAAATGAACACTTTTTGATAAATTGTCAAAAAAAGGGGGGGCTACCCCCACTAAATGGGGTGTCATATGAAAGGTATCGGTTTGTACATTTCAAAACCGTTTTTCGAATTTCTGTAGGTTTCATACTTTTTAAAATATTTTGAAAAAAGTCGAATTTTTTTTCAAATGGGGAGGCTACCCCTCTGAATGGGGTATCAAATGAAAGGTAACGGCTCGTACATTTCAAAACCGTTTTTAAATTTTCTGTAAGTCTCATACTTTTTGAAATACTTTGAAAATAGTCGAAAAATTTACCGCTACCCCCGATCAACGAAGTATGCAGAGAGATTCATCTGAAATGTAGGTACCTACTAGTTTTAGGTATTCATTAAATTTTGAAGTCTCTAACCGGTACCTTTAGTACTACTTGTTCAAAACGTTCGAAACCCTCGGCGCGCGAGTTACACTCGCACTTGACGGGTCTTGTTTTTCATAGAAAAAAAAAACTAAACGAAAACCGGTTCATCCGTTTGGGAGCTACGATACCACAGGCAATTTTGTGTATCTGTAGATACACAGACAGACACGTTAAACTTATTATAATAACACCCCTCTCTTTTTGCGTCATGGGTTAAAAATAGGTGGCGGCGGCGTTAGTTTGAATTTGAGGGAAGGTAGCGACCTATGTAGCTAAGCTACCTAGGTACCTACCGACTTTCACGAAAGTACTTATCGTAAATAAGTTAAGTGACTATGAAAGTTAAGTGGGTGGTAAATACCTAGTAAATGTTTAGATACTTAGGTCTCTGCTGTTAGGTATCTATTAGGTATCTACCTAATAGATAGATAGGTATGTATGATTTATGGTTTAAATCTCTCAGCCGTAACAAAACATTAAACACAATAGATTTTCCAGTCAGTAAACTCTCCCACGATTATACTGAAATCTCACAATAGGTACCTAAGCCATCAGCGTAAAAACATTTGCATGGCATCGCACAGTAAATAAAAAAATCTAGCCTCACGCAAATTCTGTCTCATACATACTCATAAAAATATACTCATATCATAAATGAGTATACGGTGCACCCTACAGGAAGGAGCACAAGGCACACTTGGAAATGTCAGTCTAAACTTAAAATATACATGGGTTAAATAAAAATAGTTACAGTACCTATGGAACAGACAAGACAGAAAATAAACAAGGAATATAGGTACATACAACAATAGGTAAACTGATAAATAGATCTCACATGTGGAATAAAGAATAGTAGATATTCAACTTCAAAGTATCATCAAAGTAATTTGAATTCGGAACAATGCAACCTTCATCGAGCACGACCTCAGCAGTCTACTTTAGACCACTCGCTACGCTCGTGACTATTTTCTAGACTGCTTCGCTAGCTCAGAATTTAATATCGGCACGTGCAACATAAAATACTTGTTGAACAAGTACCTAATTATTAATGACATGACAAAGAAAATTACAATCAAATAATAAACAAATTAGACTAATAAAATAATAATAATAATAATAATAAAGCCTTTTTTATTTCCTTAATAAAATAAAATTTTACAATATTAATTATGAGTAAGAATAAAATTATGCAGTATATCACTTGATTAAAACAAAATAATAATTAAAAATCAAATTAAAATTAATACTAATAATGGTATTATTAAGGACCTCTCATCGAGTGAAGGCCTCCTCCATTTTACTCCATGACTTTCTGTCTTGAGCTTTGATTAGCCAGTCTATGCCAGCTGATTTCTTTATTTCATCTATCCACCTCTCTTTTGGTCTGCCTCTGGTTCTTTTGTTTTCTGGTCCTGTCCATGTTGTGATTTTTTTGATCCATTTGTTATCTTCCATACGCGCGATATGGCCAGCCCATTTCCATTTCAATTTTTTGCAGTGTTTCAAAGCATCGATGACATTTGTTGTTTGTCGTATAGCCGTATTTCTTTTTCGGTCTCTTCTCTTTATATTGAGTATACTTCTTTCCATCGCTCTTTGGCATACCTGTATTTTAGTTTTTGTGTAGTTATTATAAATCCAAGTTTGGCAGCCATAAGACAGACAGGGTAGTATGCATGAATCTAGTATTTTCTTCTTGAGCTTTATTGGAAGTTTAGATTTGAGAAGTTCTTTGTTACTCCAGAATTTATTCCATGATAGTGCTATTCGTCTATCGATTTCATCAGTGTTTCGAGATTTTTTAAATGATATTTCCTTTCCCAAATAAATGTAACTTAGTACGTATTCCAGTGTAATATTATTGACTTTTATGGGTATGTGTATGTTGTTTGTCATTATTTTTGTTTTTGTTGTGTTGAGTTCTAGGCCGATTTGACGACTTATTGTATCTAGTTCATTTATCATTTCCTCTAGTTGTTTCGGTGTTTCTGAAAATAGCACTATGTCATCGGCAAACCTCAGATTGCTAAGAAATTCGCCTTTGACATTGATGCCTTTCGTCTCCCAACTCAAGTTCTTCATTATGCTTTCTAGTATTGTTATGAAAATTCTCGGCGAAAGCGGGTCTCCCTGTCTTACGCCTCTACATATATTTATTTCAGCACCTTTTGATTCCATTTTAACTCTACTCACACTTTTATGGTATATGTCTTTTATAAGTTCGATTACTTCATCTGGTATGTTGCAGTCTTCTAAAGCCTTCCACATGCTGATATGGGAGATTGAATCGAAAGCTTTAGCATAGTCGATAAAAGCTAGGTAGAGCGGCCTTTTGCGTTCTTCATATTTTTCTACGATCAAATCTACTGTGTGGATGTGTTCTGTAGTTGAAAAGTTTTTCCTGAAACCTGCTTGCTCTGGTGGTTGGTACTTTTCAGTGTAAGCAGTAAGACGTTCTTCTAGGCAAGACGCGAACAACTTGTAAATGTTCGATTGTAGGCTGATGGGTCTATAGTTGGATATGTCAGCTGGGTTTCCTTTTTTGTAGAGTAGAATTATATCGGACTCTGCCCATTCTTTCGGAATTTTCCTGGTATCTAGAATCATGTTAAATAGAGCTGTTAAAGGCGGTGCAAGTAAAAATCTGCCTGTTTTTAATACCTCAATGGGGATGCCATCTGGTCCGGTGCATTTATCTGTGTTCAGGCTCTCCATTTTTTTAATTTCTTCTTCAGTAGAAAATCTCACTAGAGTGGTAGAGTTGGGATTTCTAGTTGAAATTACTTGATATGATTCTCTCGTAGTGTAAAGGTTTCTATAAAATGTTGTAGCTGTTTCTATTATTTTTGATCTTGAGTATGTCTTCGTATTGGTAGAGTTTACTGTGAGACAGGGGATCCATTGTTTGGTTGTGTTAAACGTTTTATTACCTTTTTTCAAACTGCCTGACGATGAAAGATGTTTCTCTATTACTTTTAACTTATGATCTTCGAGTTCTCTCTTTATAAATTTGTGTATATTTTTGTATAAATAACAACGTTCTTCTCTTTCTTCTTTCGTTACATTTTTCTTGTTAGTCAGGTAGTTTCTTCTTGTTATTAGATTTTTTATGTTTTCGGTAATAAAGTTCTGTTTTATTACTTTTTCTTTTGAGGTAGAGTTAAGGCTTTCTGACACAGATTTTTTAATTTTTTCATAAAATGATTCCACATCTTCTGTAACTTCCAGTTCGACTTTGTCAATTTTTGTTTTTAGTGAGTTTATAAAGAGATCCTTTTCTTTTTGTGTCTTTAGCTTAGTAGTGTTGGATTTGTACTTTGTTCTACTTTTCTTTATTTTTGATATAGAAAAGGTGCTTCTCAAGAATCGGTGGTCACTGGGGAATGATAGGCTGTTTAGTATTTCGATATTGGTGACTTTTTCTTTATTGTTGGTGAGTATGTAGTCAATTTGACTTTTGTTTTTTTTTGGTGAGAGCCATGTCCACATATTTTTAACATTCTTTTTGAATAAGCTGTTTGTTACATATAAATTGTTTTCCCAGCAAAATTCGAGAAGAGTTTTTCCTCTTTTATCTCTTTTTCCGTAGCAATATTTACCAATAATTCTTTCTTCGCCTGAAATTCGTTGTCCGATACGAGCGTTAAAATCAGACTAATAAAATAACCTTGTCTTAATTTTTTTTTCGACTTTTACCGACTATTGACTAGTCAAGGAATTTAAACATTTAGTAATACTAATAAGTACCTAGTACACTCCAAGAAAAGGTTAACTCAAACTACGGATCAAAATGGTTCAATCCTACGGTTACCAATTGTAACCGTCTAATCATCTAACTTTTAGTTAGAACTTAGAAGTCGTTATCATAATCGTTAAAAGTGTGCATTTTGTAATTTTACCGTTATCCAAGATCCAAGTCGATGATGGTTGCATGGTATAAGCACAGATATTATATTACTATAGCAGTATTTTTCATATTTTCACGAATAATGCGAGTGTTTGAGAAGTTTATGTATTAGTAGGTTCTGCGTGTGGTTTTGTGTATAAGTAATAAATAATACAGTCAAGGTATGCTACTCCGAGAAACAACGGTCACGTGAGTTTTCCCAAGTCATACGTCATATCCGCTACGGTGGTTCTCAGTGGTTTTTAGTTTTGGGAGATTCGAGATCTAGATCAAGGTTTCAGGTTTTCCATGAAATTCTTCAAACTAAATTTTCATAACTTGAGCAACGCTAATGAGCTCTGCACATGGATAAATCAATTTTTCCCTTGAAATGAAATTTATCTAATCGCAGGAAAAGTTTTCAGCCACAGATTCTCTTTTCGGGAATTTAAAGAACCTTATTTTACCGCCCTTCAAACTTACAGGTTACGGATAGAGTAACCGCCCATTTTTTAAAGATTTATCCGATCAACAACGCGAGTGATTCACCGGCGTCAATAAAAGTTTAATAGTCACCGGCAAATGAACGTAACCTCCCATTTTTGTGGCAAGCGGACAGTGACTTGGGAAGATCTCGGAGTAGCATACCTTGTATTATTTTACCATGGATGTACGATGCAACCCATCACAATGCCAAGTTCACGAGAACCATGAGTTAGCATAAATCTGCAAGTCTGACGACTGATTATGTCACCATCAAGATGTCATTACCCTCATGACCATTACCATTTCATTGCCGATACAGATCTTGAGACTGTCGTGTTTTGTAAGCGTTTATGGTCATGTTTACGGTTTCAACTCGCCTACGACATTGGTGTAGGACAATTTCACGTTTTTATGTTAATTCGTCGGAATTTTTAATAGCTTTCACTTGCTGCTTGCTGAATGTTTGAAAGGTTTTTTCTCAGGGTTCTGTCTCTTAACGTTTTGCAAAATAAATCCATACCACCTATCAGCAGGTCGATTCAGTGCATCATCATTCATCATCAGTGAATAAATAATCTATTCCATTCTATACCATACCTATTATTTTCGCCATTTCATTGGTTCATTGGACGACCTCCGTGGCGCGGCGGGCGAAGGTACGCCTGCGACGCAGCGAGGTTGCGGGTTCAATTCTCGCGTCGGGAAAAATGTTTGTACGATCTAGGTACAGATATTTTTATCTATCTGGAATAATCTGGATGATTTCTATGTATATTAAAAATATATATCAATGTATATGTAGTGTATTGTATTAAGTATTATCAGTTATCTAGTAGGTACCCATAACGCAAGCTCTGCTTTGCTTGGGGCTAGATAAGTAATGCTGTGTGAATTGTCAATCATTAATCAATCATTATTCATTATTTATTTATTTATGTACTTTCTTTTGTTTATTATTAGTAGGTTAGGTAGGTAATGAAAGAGCAGCCAATGAGCGCGGAAAATACTATGAGTGATGATAACACTTACAAATAGAAAGGTAGGTACTTCTGAATCTGGAATCAAACATAGGCTACTTTTTATCCCATAAATCAGTTCCTATGGAATAGAAAATATGACCTTTGAACGTTTCCATAGAAAGAACGCGTGCAAAGCCGCGGGCAGAAGCTAGTACTATACTACATATATGTATACCTCCCTACTTCGTAAACAATCGTTTTAGTACATAGATATAAATCGTATCTATGTTTTAGTATACCTAGTTTCAAGGAGACAGCAGCGAGTTTTTACTCTATTACTGGTCATTATTGTTTTGTCCGAATATTTTATTGCATGCAATCTTCTTTAATCAACCATTTAGTGTCGGAAATAATTGAAACTGTGATTAAAATCATCTAAGAATTTGATGAGGCATGAAGAGATACAAATTAACGGAACGTAGCGAAAGTTTGATTCGTTGTACCGAGCGGCCGCCGCCGCCGCCGCGCCGCCCCGGCAAACAGACTTATGGAACGGGTCCAACTGAGGTATCTACGTAGCCTACTTGTGTTAGACTACCGTTGCGTCAAAAATTGCGACACTTCAAAGAGCCCCGGGTACCTACTAACGCTTTTGTTCAATCAGAATTGGACCAAAAGGCATTGAAACCGATACTTAACTGAAATAGAATTGGATCGAAATACTTTAAAACTAAGCTATGTTTCGTTTTTTCCAGGTGTTATGGTGGTGGTTGGCAGTGCTGGCCGTCTCCTGGCACGGCGCGAGTGGCCACGGCAGACTCATCGAACCACCCTCCCGCGCCTCAGCCTGGCGCTTCGGCTTTGACACACCACACAACTACAACGACCACGAACTATACTGCGGAGGTTTCTCAAGACAATGGAACAAGAACGGAGGCAAGTGCGGTGTCTGCGGCGATGCCTGGGACGCCCCACAGCCCAGAGCTCACGAGCTGGGTGGCCGTTTCGGGAAAGGCGTCATCGTGCGCAGATACGCACCAAATGACACCATTACGATCAAAGTTGAATTGACAGCCAGCCACATGGGATATTTTGAATTCAGAGTCTGCGAAGAAGCGAAGGGAACCACCCAAGAATGCTTGGACAAAAATGTGCTAACTATAGACGGGAGAGATGACACAAAGTTCTATCCAAAAGACGGGAACAAAATCTACGAGATGAAGTATAAGCTTCCCAAAGGCCTAGATTGTCCGCATTGCCTGATGCAATGGCGATACATTGCTGGTAACAACTGGGGGAAGTGCGACAACGGAAGTGAAGCAGTCGGCTGCGGTCCGCAGGAAGAGTTTCGAGCCTGCGCTGATATTGCTATCGGAGACCGCTTTGCTACAACAACGAGACGACCTAGACCAACCTACGTGCCTCCTTCGAGACGGCCTACATTACCAACACCAGAAGAAAAGTCTGGAAGCGCGTTGTATGGTGTCCTTATCGCTCTTATCGCACTGCTGGTCGCAGTTACGATATTCGCAGTGATCTACCTTTATTACTACAGAGGTGGAATGAGAATCAAGAGCTTGCTGAAGTCAAAAGCTTCTCCACCTGCCCCAGTACCTCCTCCACGGCATAAAAGATCCTCGCTGTCAAGAGAGTATCCCCCAGAACTGATTTCGAAAATTGATACGCTACCTGACTCGGGCTTTGAAACTGTAGACCTGAGAGCCAAATGATTACATTCCTAAATTTAAGAAAGCTTATTACTGCCTAAATTAGTGATATGAATACGGTGTGACTGAAAGTGTGATTTTTATGTGTTTTACTATCCACTCTTGTGGATAGTTATCTATGTAAGACGTGGTGATGACCTTTGTAAATTATTTGATGTTAAAAAAATAAAATGTTATGAAATTAAACCGGTGTTGAACATTTATTTTTACAATTTGCTATAAAATTGACTTAGTTACATAAGAACCTACCTAGGTACTCGGATTGCAATGCTGAAAATGATGCCTAATGTGCTAACACCTACGAGGGTTTATCCATAACCATTCATTTCTATAATAATAGGGACTCAAGTAAATTGTCGTTGTTGGACAGAGCATGGTAAAATAATACAAGGTATGCTACTCCGAGATCTTCTTAGGGCTACGTCACTTGCCACAAAAATGGGAGGTTACGTTCATTTGCCGGTGACTATCAAACTTTTATTGACGACTCGGGTTATTGATCGGATAAATCTTTAAAATTAAATAGGCGGTTACTCTATCCGTAACTGTAAGTGTGAAGGGCGGTAAAATAAGGTTCTTTAAATTCCCGAAAAGAGAATCTGGGGCTAAAAATGTTCCTGCGAGTAGATACATTTCATTTCAAGGTAAAAATTGATTTATCAATGTGCAGAGCTTATTAACGTTGCTCAAATTATGGAAACTCTAAGTTTGAAGAATTTCATGGAAAACCTAAAACTTAGATCTAGATCTCGAATCTCCCAAACTAAAAAGTTTGAGAACCACCGTAGCGGATATGGCGTAGGCTTGGGAAAACTCACGTGACCGTTGTTTCTGGGAGTAGCATACCTTGTATTATTATACCATGCAACCATCGATTTGGATCTTGGATAACGGTAAAATTACAAAATGCACATTTTTTATACCTACCATGGTGGGATGGTCGGTGATATCGCAAAACGGCGCATGTAATGACGTCATCTATGACGTCACACGGGACATCGTTTTCGCGCTCACAGTAATTTGGAACGCTTGTGAGCGCGCTATTATAGATTTTAGCGTAATTCGGAATGCAGCCTAATTTGCAACACTAACTAACGTTGTAATCGCTAACTGCACGGCGCTGTAATCGTATTTCGGAAAGAACCCACCCATTACTTCGTCAATTTTTGACGTAGAACCATTTTTGCACTGTGTTTAAGGATTTCTAAGCTGTATAAATCTGCATTCTCAACTAAAAATGTTACGAATCCTCATTCTATAGTAAAATAACAATAGAGTAAGAAGGTAGGTACATTTTCTAGTAGGTACACTACCTACCCAATGTGAAACGAAAGAAAGTGAATACTGACTGATTCAATCATTTGAATTCAAGGAATTTGCATTGCCGTCGATTATCGAGGTATTATTATTCCAAAAGAGCATAATTAAACGAACAAATCGGAGTCATGTTTCAAAATTCCCGTGCTACAAAGTACCTACCTACTTTGTGGTTTCAATCCTACGCCTACCTTGTTATAAGGTTTTCTGGAACCTTTGAATATCATGGGCCACGCACGGTAGTGGCCCTCCCTGCCAAGGTTGCCAGCGGGAACCCTTTTCTCTCAAACCATCTCGAGTACAAAGTACTTATACTATTTCATAGTCTATGATCTCGAGGCACTTTTCAGCTATCTGTACCTAAGTTTTTCGGAAAATATGTGGAAAATATAAAGAATGAAAGATATGTACCGTGCAAACATCTTGTTATTTTTCATTGGATCAAAAGCCTTATTCGTTATCTGTCTATATTTATTTTATCTATGCTGTATAAAGACCCTATTTTTTACTAGCAACATTGAAAATATGTCACTGTCACTGTCATTTGAAATTGACATTAAAGTCACAGACGAAAAATCAAACAAACGTGCCGAACTGCCGACCGAAGAAAGGCTGAAAAATCTACTGAATTTCCATTTATATTTGGAGAAAATCCAAAGTAAATGAAAAAATGGCAGTGCGGCCACTGCAACCTCAAGACGGTGGCATTATTGAGCGGCGGCTGCGTCCGATTTACGGTAAAGCTTCATTATTATACTGCTATTGATGAAAATAGTTCCGTCCAGGAGATCTCATGAAAACTATTTATATTTGCAGACTGGTTAGACAATGGAAACAATAAGAAGGCCCTGCAGGAGGCAGAGAAGGTCCTCAAGAAAGCCCCTTCGCTGCAGGCGGCGAAGGCGCTCAAGGCGCTAGCTTTTTTTAGGTTAGGACGAGGACCAGAGGGCCAGTCCGTTTTGGACGCTTTGGCGGATGAAAAGCCAAGTGATGATGCGACGCTGCAGGCGATGACGATATCCTATCGAGAAACTCAGCAAAGTGAGTTTGAGATGAATTATTAGAAAGATAGTCTGTCAACAAACCCAAAGGTACAGTGGCGGTCAGAAGTGGTGACCTAGATTCTAAAGATTTTATTGCAGCCATTCGTGGTACTTACGACCTTTTAAAATTTATTTTTATTTGGTTCCTAGGTTTAAACCCACAAAGTCATTTACACTTAAAACTCGTAATTACCATAATTTTGAGGCTTAATTTATTATCTATTTCATCAGGAACAAAAACAGCAAAAAATTACATTAGTTATTTTTTCAACACCATTATAAATTATGTATCCTATAATATTTCGCATACCATAAATAAAGCATACAGTATTAATGTTATGCCGAAATTTGGAATTCGATGAAATTTACTATTTCAAATCGTAGTAACCTTCAAGGGAGTATGATCTTTATGGTGTCTCCAATTATGACCGCAACTGTACCATTAGAAATTGATTGCATCTAATTTATCCAGTACCTATCTGTTTCTGAATATCCATCTAAACATCCAAACTTTCGCATTTATAATATTAGTGTGATATAATTTCAGTGCAAAAAGTGTGTGCCCTATACGAGAATGCTGTAAAGGCTGAGCCTCTGAGTGAAGACCTGTACACACATCTCTTCATGTCATATGTGCGTGTAGGAAACTATAAGGCACAGCGGCAGACAGCCATGGCTCTGTATAAGTTTGCACCAAAGAGTCCGTACTACTGCTGGGCTGTTATGAGCATCGTGTTGCAGGTACTGTGTCCTCTTATAGAAGGTTATTTAGTGATTCTAGTAAGATTTAATGCACACTGATTGCTAGAGGAGATAAGGGTGAAAGTAATACTAGTAAGATTTAATGAACACTGCTACAGATCAGAACCATAATATTCTTATGCCAGTCTGTGGCAACCACAATAGGCCTTTATGGTCGCAGGCAGTGACATGTAAGCCACCTAAACCAAATAAAAAAACATGTACAATGTACATGTTACAGAATGGCACCCAGTAGTCCATTATATGTGGTGTGTGTAGGAGCTTATTCTGTTAACAGAAAGAAAGATTATTGATTCTTATTCCAATTCCACAAAAAATGTTAAAGAAGACTGAAAACAAAAATTATAAGAATTAAAAAAATGTTATAAGAAATATTAGAATTATTTTGGTAGTACTCCTGGTACTCCTTCTATAACTACAAACATAAAACTTATTTATTTAAATATTGTGTATTTAATACATTTTAACTTTTTCCTGTGAAGAAATCTTAGATCAAATCTCAGAATCTGCGAAGAGAGATGAATTCTCAGATACATATACTTCTGTAACTTTCAACCCGGTCTGTAGAGAAAATAGAAGTAAAAACAAATTGCTTTACAGGCAAAATCAGCCAACGACAACAAACAAAAAGAGATCTTACTTGCCCTAGCCCAAAAGATGATGGAAACCTACATGGCTGAAGACAAAATGGAAGCTGAACAGGAAACACGCCTCTACATCATGATTCTCCAACTCCAGGAGAAATGGGCTCAAATAGTGAAGTTCCTAGACAGTCCGAAGTATACTCAAATTGTTCCGGGTTCCTTACCCGGGGCCCTGATCCCATACCTAAAGAAAGTCGGTGACTGGAAGCGGCTGAACCTCCTCTGCAAGGATCTGTTGTATCATGAAAATGCAGACCGCTGGGACTACTACATGCCATACTTCGACTCAGTCTTCGAGCTGATGAAAGCTCCTGCTGATGGGGAATCAACAGTGGATGATACTCCGGAGAAGTGCCATGAGTTCCTGTGTCAGCTAGTCGAGAGTATGTCCTTGGGGAAGTTAATACGAGGCCCGTATTTGGCAAGGCTGGAGCTTTGGAGAAGGTTAGCTGATAAAGATGCTGATCCTACTTCGTTATTAGGTAAGTCTTATTGCGCAGTGACAGATATAATCATTGATAATCTTAACAGATTTTTTATATTTTGTTGCTTCTCGAAATTATGAAAAACGTGCCCTATTATAAAAGTTTTTAAGAGATGTTTTTATACTTGCCAAGCTCTAGTAATTCAAAGCGAATGTGTTCTGTAAGGCCTCATCTAGAGTAAATTAGACAATATACATTGCATCGTCATAGAATGAGTAAAAGATTTGTAATTCATTCCTTCGACTTAGATAATTTACGCATCATAATGTAGTTTTCTTTATGCTAGACTATACAAAAGCTAGGGGGTTGTAGTTGCAAAAAAGCTGTGATTATCACCTTACCTAAGGCTCAATTCACATCAGTCTTATAGAATTCATCTAAACGTTACGAGTTAAAGCGCATATTTGATATCACATGTTTGTGCTGTGCTACGCGGTGCTTTCCAGTGCGACAAGCTTAAAATAAATAAATAATGCTGGATAATTCACACATCATTATCTAGCCCCAAGCTAAGCAGAGCTTGTGTTATGGGTACTAGATAACTGATATACATAATACAATACACTACATAGATAGATATTTTTTTTTATACATAGAAAAACATCCAGAACCCCTGAACAAATGTCTGCAGATCGTACAAATATTTGCCCCGAGGCGGGAATCGAACCCGCAACCTCCGGCGTCGCAGGCGCATCTTCGCCCGCTGCGCCACTGAGGTCGTCAAGTTTTAAAGTCTTAAAAGGGTACTATTACCCATTATGCCAAGGAAACTGCTTGTTAAAGCAAGATGTGGTGATAGTTTTGGTATAAAAGGCGTTATTTACGTTCTAGGAAGCGGTGTAGCCCTATGCATCCAATATCTACGAGTGTTCGCGCATAAGCCCTGCGCGTTACCCGACCTAAGGCCGTACCTGCCGATGTTGCCAATAAAAGAGAGACAGGAGAAATCAAGGGAGTTTCTGACCTGTCTGGACTTCCATGAAGACAGTGAAC
This sequence comes from Eupithecia subfuscata, assembly GCA_963564075.1. NCBI lineage: Eukaryota > Metazoa > Arthropoda > Insecta > Lepidoptera > Geometridae > Eupithecia > Eupithecia subfuscata. Next base: position 10,758,619 of record OY751117.1, read on the forward strand.
CTACTACAGTAAGTTGTTCTATTTTACACCTTCGATTATGCTGATAAACTTATAATTGACGGTGATTTGACTAGACATGGTGTTAATCGCGTAAGTTTTTTTTTTTCGGTAAAATGTTTACGATTGCGAATGTAAAGCTGGGAATATACGTCCGATATTGCGAAAACCAGCGAAAACTTTTGAGGAGATTCTATGTTCGGCTGTATGTATTTTTTAGGGTTCCGTACCTCAAAAGGAAAAAAAGGAACCCTGTAAAAGGAAAAAATCCGAAAACAGTAAATTTTAGTTTATTCACAAAAAAAAATACTTTTGATTCTTGCCTCGGTCAAAACCTATAGAGTACTTCAGTTGACGAAGAATCATAAAATTTGGCGCAAAGAAGCAAGGTCTTATAGCACAAATGAAGGGAAAATCCAGAAACCGTAAATTTGAAGTTTATTCACAAAAAATAATTTTTGATTCTCGCCATTTGACCAAAACCTACAGGGTACCTACTTCCCGTTGACCTAGAATCATGATAATTTGGCGAGACACAAGGTCTTACCGAACCCTTAGTGCGCGAGTCCGACTCGCACTTGACGTTTTTTCCTTTTGAATTACGGAACCCAAGACAGTGTAAGTTTATAGGAATTCGAAGTTTTAGTAAAAAACATTAAATTATATTACTTAATTTTCTATCTAAGTATGTAGAGTGTATTGTATTAAGTATACCAGTTTTCTAGTACACATAACACAGGCCCTGCTTAGCTTGAGGCTAGATAATGCTGTGTGAATTGTCCTGCATTATTTATTTATTTATTACAGCAATACGACGTCCAGCGCCACATCTCCTGCCTATCCCTGTGGAGGGTGACCGCCCCCCCTTTGCCCCCCGAAGAGAACCTCGCTTTGGCTGACAAACTGAAGAACCACTACTTGCGAAGCCTCAACACTGGTTTGGTGGACGCGACGCCGACGGAGTTCTGTTCAGCCGATGGTTATGGAATTCTGGCAGCGCATCATTATTTTTATGCTGGTAAGTTCTCACGATTGAGTCTTAAACTTAGTACAAGATCACAATAGGTACAAATTCGTTTGGTACTCCAATCTTTGCAAGGATTGTTACCTAAATGCAAAAAAGGGGTGTTGATTCTGTTGCGACCAAAATCTTAATTCACTAGCTTAAAATGTGAGACAGGTGTGTGTCGTACGAGAGAGAGAAGTTTTTATCAATTGTTAAAAACGATAGCTTCACTTTCAGGCTAGTTAGTTTTGGTTTTGTGCCAAAATAATCACTTTTGGGATCAAGAATCTAACACAACAATCTCATGTACAGTCAGCTGCACAGACATGTATACACTTCCAAAGTTTAACTTTTATTTTACTCGGAACTTATCAAATAAAAGGACATGCACACGTTTTTCGTACAAAGTGGTCATCGTACTTCGTCAGAATACGGTACATAAATTATTACAATAACTATACACTTACTATTTAGTTAAATTGAAAACTTGGGAGTGTATACATATTTTTGCAGCCGACTGTACATACCTGTTTATTTGTGAACTTATAAACACTAATTTCTACTTGCAGCTTCAGTTACGTTTTAAAGCATACTCAGAGATATAATCGTCGCCAACGTTTTTAGCATAGGAGAACTTTTCGTAGTTATAGTATGACATTCTTGTGTTATTTCAGCGGAGGGAAAGGAAGACCCGGCCCCTATTCTGGAAGCCCTAGGTCTGCTCGAGTTGGTGCTGTTCCATTCGCCTTCAAACTTCCATGTCAAGCTGCTTCTAGTCAGACTGTACCATTTTCTTGGTGAGTTTGGTGGGACTACGAAAAAGTTTTGTCCCACCAGTGGGACATCGCAGTGGGACCACGGTTCCGGAGTGGTAAAAACCTACCTAAGCGCTTCAATGAACATCCGCTAGATGTCGTTAAGACAAAAATTCTAACATTATCGGTAGAAGCAAAAAGAGAAAGCATTCCTAGATCGCGCAAACGCTTGATTCAGTTACAACTGACCATATACAAGTATTCGACAACAACTGTCAGTCGAAAGACCACCGGGCTCAGTGGACCAGATGGGTCGGGCCCGGTTCAGAGAAGATCTCCCTCTGTTCCTATTTGAGGGAAATCCACCTTTACCCCCAAAGTGTCACATAACCATATACCACCTAAACTTATAGGTCAAAACGCACTTGAGCGGCGCGGCGCCGTGCTGCAAATTTGGGTCCTACAGGATATTTTGTCGGGGCCAAATATGCTAGTCAGTTATACGATTATAGTCAGCTATATGATTTAGAAAATGATCATTATAAGATCCAAACCAGAAGAAATAATATTTGGTATATTTATTAGTACAATATTGTTCTTAATTCCAACCAAATACTATTTTTCTTCATCTATATTGACAATAAATATTTTCAAACTTACGCGATCTGAACACATTATTAGTATTATGGGTATTTATCGCGTTTATATACCTATTTTTCCCCGATGTTTCAACAGGTAATAAAAAAATTGGTAAATAAACGCGATAAATACCCGTTAAATAATACTAATAACTATCTTAAATAATAATAATTATTATTTTTTACGCTACAAATGAAATAATGACTTAAGAACGGTGCGGATACCTTAGCCCCCATACAAACGTACTTTTCGATTCATTTGGAAACTACATGCCCGGCTTAAATGAAATTTTGTATGCATAACCGGATAAGAAATAGCTATGTTTGTAGCGTTTTAGTTTTTCAAAAAACATTATAATCTTTAAATGAGAGCGAAACTAATTTGCCATATTTTGAGCAACAAATCGAGGCATTTTCAAGCTATTTTTTATGCATGATAGACACCTTTATTCGAAAATCTGTCGCGCTGCAAACATCCTAAAGAAATTCAACATTAGAAGTAATCAAAAATATTTCTGAAATCAGTCGTTTATTCAAAATGAATCGGAAAGTACGAAAAAATATTAAAAATGGTGATATCCTTCTAATTTCTGCAACCGCTTGCTCACACGCGGGGGGCGATGAGACGCAAGGGGGATGAAATTTCGAATTAGGGCGAACGCCGCCGAATGGCCGACACGACGATGCGACGAGCCGTGTCGTACTCGTACGTAGTCGGTCGGGCGTCGTCGGCTATTCTCTGTTGCTTACTTGTGCTACACTTTGCTGTCTGCCAACACGAAATAAAATGGAGTCTAATGTCAAAATTCGAAAATTGTTTCGAACTTCTGTGATTTACGCCCATTTTACTCCGATAATACCAGTGTCATAAAATATTTTCTACTAATATTTCATCATCATTTTATAACTTTGTTAAACAAATGAAATAAAATATAATATGTAGCACTAGCACAAAACCATTGTTATTTTCCATTCTATGGATATGGATTAGAAAATAGTATACATAAGTACCTACCTATTTAGAAAAAATGAGTAATCTCATGAACTTCTATTTCGAAACATTTTTTTTGATATGGTATCACCATTGTTTTCATAAAATATCTAAGTTTCTGAATTAGAGTTTACGTCACTTCACAGTATACATGTCACTTTGTCATCGAATGCGTACCTAGGTAAATTGTTTGAAATTCATTCCTTCAACTTCAATAATTTACGCAATGTATGACGATGCGATGTCATTATTGTCTACTACGTACTAATTAGTTCCTAATCTGTGGCGACACCGAGCACACGCACAGGCTTCACTCCCTACACACACAGCCACAGCTTTGCATTTGATGGTTAGACGCGCTTTCTCACTCATAACGCGCCCCATTTCATTCGACATGAAACAACAACAAATCGGCATGGGCCGGCCGCTGAGATTTGGGAGAGGTTCGTAGCCTTCTTAATTTGAAATTATTATGACCTGTATTTTTTGACATTAGTATTGAATTATTTTGCTTATTGTTTGACTGAATTTTTGTATAGTTTTGCTAATTGACATTTGTATTGAATTATTTTGCTTATTGTTCTACATTTACATATATAATCATTAAGATGACTACTCTGTTGTATTAGGTGTGACCTGTAATGATAGAAGTAATGTTTTAAATAAATAAATAAATAAATACCTAAATAAATATTTAATGAAGTCCATCTTTAATGAAATCTTGCCACGTCTGACTTTTTGTGCCGCACCGCGCCGTGCCGCTCAAGTGCGATTCAAGATTTATTTATCTCGAATCAAAAGTTTTCTTGCCAGTATAAATGACCCTGTATTTCCTACACAGGTAACGCCCTGGCAGCCGACACGGTATACGCAAAGCTGGAGATAAAGCACATCCAGCTGGTGTCTCTCGGCTGGCTCCACGCGGCGCGCCTAGCGCCCGCCTGCGCCGCCTCTCGCGCGCTGCAGTTACTGGCGGACACGCGCGCCTTCCACTCACACCAGTACAAAGACGTGAGAAGAAAATACATTTTATTACATACCTCAACAACAGCCTGTATTGGACTACTACTCGACGCAGGCCTCCTCTTGATAAGCGCCTTATTGGCTTTTATCACATGGGGGGTAATGCCCATAATCTCCACGCTGGGAATGCGGGTTGGGGAGAGGTATTTTATTACATACATAGGCGAAAAAACAAAACAAAAAAACGTTGAGGTATTACCGTAAAAAGTGGTATGTAGTCGAATTTGACATGACACTGCGTCGATGTAGGTTTTGGCTCAGAATGGACTGAATAATGGACGCTTAATGCTATACGGCTTTACTAAGCTTCTTATTTTTTCCTCTGATAATGGTATCTTTGTCCGTTGAAATGTCCCCTGTGCTAGGTCCTTGCATCAACTGATATGCGACTTTGACTCTAAAAAGGTTATTTTCCTCGTAGTAAAAAGCACTATGACGCTGATTATAAGTAAGTGCGATTGCTCGTGAGTTTCAAATGCCAGCCTCGTTATTAATCGGTCACTTTCTCGCCTTGATTTACAATGTAGTATTTACCTTTCAGAGCGCAGAGCACCTTACATACGCGTACCGGTACGGAACTTTCGAGAAGCTGGTGGAGGTGGGCGCGTGGGCGGAGCGCATGTGCGGGTGTGCGTGGAGCGCCGCGGCCGGCCGCCAGCGCGCGCTGTCGGCGCTGCTGGCCGGCCCGCCGCAGCCCTTACACGCGCCCAGCCCTCTCCATACCGACCCCACGTACGTATACTTACTGCTAGTTAGTTTAAGTACTATTTTTACTACGTACGCACGTATACCTATCTATTTTTAAGGCGAATAGTAGGGTGGATAGTGGCACCACTACATATTTAATTTTATAATTACGTTATACAAAGGAATTATCAAAAAATCGGACCGCGCGTAGACGATATCTATCATAAGCTTTTTTTAAATGTATCTTTAATAGTTTTGTACTGTATTATTTAGGCAGATACTTGTTTCAAGAGTTTAGTTCCTATTGGTGGCCACCAAGCTCTCCAAACAAGGTTTTTGATTGAATAACACAAAACAAAACTATTAAAGATACATTTAAAAAAGCTTATGATCGATATCGTCTACGCGCGGTCCGATTTTTTGATAATTCCTTTGTATAACGTAATTATAAAATTAAATATGTAGTGGCGCTACTATCCACCCTACTGTTCGCCTTAAAGAGCTAAAATCGGGAGGCTGTATCAGGGACAAAACCCCAGTGGAACTTGAAACATCTTGCTTTTAATTAATAGTTTTTCAGGACTGTTTTAAATTAATTTCGATTTGTACCTATAATTGAAGTGGCACATAGATGTGTTTTTTGTATGAAATGGCTCATAATCCATGTTTTGGTGTACACTGCGTTGGTGCAATTTTTTAAATAAATAAATAAATCTCGTCCATGCTAGAAAGCAGCATTCAACGCGCCACGCTTTTTAAGGAAGTGCGTCTCGCTTCGCTCGCCACGCTGTGTAAGGATGTAGCTATGCGGCTCAGCTTGCTTAGCTCGCGTTATCACAATTGTAACCTCTGTCGGACGCGACCACTCCCGCTAGAATCACTGAGCTTATTTGGAACAGTGAACGACACTAAACCGTCACGCTCGGGTCGGTGACGCTGAATCAGTTATACTCGCCTCCAGTCGGTCGGTATTAGAAAATAATCAGTCTTTATATCACAGGCAGGGCTGCAGGGCAAATGCTGCTATTTTATTTTCATGAAAGAGCAGCATTTCTAGGCATTTCAACCTTAATTCTCTAACTGACAGCCTAATGGTCAAAATTACATACTTACAACTAGCTGCGCCCCGCGGCTTCGCTCGCGTGGAAATTTATGTTTCCCACTTTCTTTATTTTTTCTTTGCTATAAACCTCATGGAGCCCGAGACCTTTCCAACGAATGCAAAACCGTGGAAATCGGTTCGTGCGTTCTGGAGTTATAGCGTCAGGAAGGAAAACCCGACTTATTTTTATATAGTAGATTACAAACTTTAAAAGAAAATTAGTTTTTTCTCTGTCTGTCCCTTGATGTTATGGACAAATATTTTCATCTAACTCTTGTAATGTTATTCAACAGCGACAATCGGGATCTTAACGTGATCATAAGCTACGATCCGCCCGAGCTTCAAGATCCGGACCTCAAGAGTTGGACCTTCGAGAAAGATGTGGCGTATCTACGGCTAATGGTAAACACATTATTAATTTGCTTTTTTATAATTTTCATAATAAATTTTTTATAATGCTTTTTATGATAATAAAAAAATAACTTAGTATGGAAACATCCACTTCTTGAGAAACAATAGGTATCAAGTCTGCGACGAAAGATGCATTGTCTTTTTAGTTATCCAGAAAAGGTATTATTTTTATTATCTGTTGTCAAGATAAAGGGTTAAACCTTTAGTTGTCTTGATGCTTGCTGGAATTAGCTTGCTAGATGGTAATGTAAAAATCTTCATGTGTATTAATTATTTCAAACAGATTCAATTTTATTTAACCTAGCTTGGACATTTTATATATAAAGCCTAGAATGCACTTGTAAAAAATGCCGGTGACCTAGATCGTGGCTAGCGTTACCTGCTCGACAATTTTTTTATTAAGTGCGAACTATGATTTAAAGCTAGCAAGTTTTTTTTGTTCTTGTGTCCCGTACCTGCAAAGGTAAAAAGGAACCCCTATATCATGACGTTGTTATCAACCCCTTTTTCTCAGGAACGCGTGGAGGTATCAAGTTGAAATTTGCATCAAAACTCAAGTCCGTAACCTCTTGGAGACGTAATTTAAATCAAACTTCTAAGTTAACGCAATCAATAGCCCCGAATATTTTGAACATGCACACAAACCTATAGGGTACTTCCCGTTGACCTAGAATTATCAAATTTGGCAAGAAGCAAGGCCATAAAGCACAAGTAAAAAAATCGTAAAATCGTGTAGTCTACTAACAAAAAAAATGTTTGAATCTCGCAAGGGACCAAAACCTTTGTCGTACCTACTTCGCGTTGACCTAGAATCATGATATTTGGCAAAAAACAAGGTCTTGATTATACGAAACCCTCGGTGCGCGAGTTCAACTCGCACTTAACGTTTTATTTATAGTGTTTAACCTTTTCCCTTGCCCCACAGGACGGCCTAGTCTCCGCCCTAGCCCTCTGCATAGAACTGGCCGACCACCGCTCCTCGGAGGAGAAGCGGCCCCAGTTTGAGGAGCTGCAGACGTGTGTGGAGGCCTACGGCACCGCCATGCACAAGTGTAGGGAGCTGTACAGCGCGAAGGAACGGATAGCGCTGTCTGCGCCCGCGCCTAGTCGGATTATAGGTGAGGAGTCGTAATGAGGATCAGTACAGTTATAGCAGTTTTGACGACCTCTGTTGGGCAGCGGGCAAAGGTCCGCCTGCGACGCAGGAGGTTGCGGGTTCGATTCCCGCCTCGGGACAAATGTTTGTACGATCTGCAGATATTTGTTCAGGGGTTCTGGGTGTTTTTCTATGTATAATAAAAATATCTATCTATGTAGTGTATTGTATTATGTATATCAGTTATCTAGTACCCATAACACAAGCTCTGCTTAGCTTGGGGCTAGATAATGCTGTGTGATTATTATTATTAAAAAAATATTATTATTATTATATATTATTAGTTTCAATAGAACTAGTATCCACGTTATTTTTTATGTTATAAGAATGGTATATTATCTTTTTGAATTATCCAAATCGGACCATTACGAATATTAGCGATGCTGGAAATTGATTGTCTGTTTTTATCTACCGCTTTACTATTTTTATATATTCAGCCCCAGCTTTGGGAATCGCTTAGACGTCGCTGATAATCGGTAATTGTATTTACGGGTAGAACGACGATTCATTCCATATCTGTAACTGATCGAGGAACTATCTCGCGTCATGTAATGATTCTAAAAGTATAGTTGTTATTTAAAAACTAGTTCTTTCACAAGAGTATAAAGTTATTAGCTTGATCTAATTGTATTATTTGGAATTCCCTGAAAGTAACCAGGGGTTACCACTGAGTGACCGCCGCGGTCACTCAGTGGTAATTTGGTCATAAACTTCGTTAATTTTTATCGTAGAACAGAAAACCTTAACACACGTGAAGGATTTCTTAGCTCTATAAATCTTTATTCTCAATTAAAAACATTACGGATCCTCATTAGTGGCGAAAGTGAGCATTTTTTTATTTCGCAGCAGATATTTTAGTCGCCATATTGGATTGCTCAGTCGCCAATTAATGTTAAAAAGTTGGCTTTTACGGTCGTCATAGTAGTTATTCGCTGTCTAAGTCCCCATATTGGTTTTTACAGCTGCTATGTTAGTTAAAGAGTACCTTCCATAAAATAGATTTTATGAGTGTGTGTGTCAGTCGAGAGCTTAACAGAACGTTTAGGAAATAAAAAAACTTGAGAGTTGTCAAGGGACACCCGGATGAGAGAGAGAGAGAGACAGACAGAGAAACATGGGCACGCCGCACGGCTTACAATAGCTTACCAAAAAGTGTCGTTACAACTTTTCGTATGAATTTTTTCCGTCTAGCCCCCCTTCACAACGCGCGATAAGGAACTTCGTTCCAAAAACAGCATGTGTTTAAGAACAAAAATTAGACGGTACAATTTCGTTCATTTTTCAGAAAAAATGCGCCCAAATATTCTCAACACTAAATTCACATTCAAATTACTATTACACAAACAAACTATAGGAATCGCTAAACACTTCGTTTGCCAATTATAGCAGGCTCTGGCTTTGTTACTTCTACCAGCCAGTACAGTTCCTGTCTTTTGCTGTTACGCCTAGCACCAATCTGTAGGTATACAAAGGACATATTAAGTTTATTTATTTTATCAAACACTGCAACGTAATCTTCAATTAAAATATTTAGACACATCATTGCTTGTTTTCTGGTCACCTCAGAGGGTAAAACTGAAAATCAGTGTGCAAAACTATGCGCTGAGTTTTTGCCTTTTTGCTGGGCTGCAGCACACACTTTTTTGTAAACTTTTTATTTGTGTTACTTATTTTCTTCAATTACTTTTTATTTTTTTTATTTGTTTCCTTGTCAGCTCATTATACTTTCTGTCAAATATTTTTATACCTAATCATACCTATGTATTGTGTGTTGCAAAAGCAAATAAATGAATTATCTATCTATCAAATAAGTACGTTATCACTTGAAGATCTTTCCACTTACAACCTATCTTCCTCCTCAGCCTTTGTAACATCAGAAGTACCATACCGAGAGCTCTACACAACGCTGCTCCTCATGGTGGGGTCGTACTGCTGGGGCGCGCAGCAGATGGCGCACCAACTCTGCGGCACCGTGGCGGAGCTGCTCGCGCGCGCGCCGCGCCCGCGCATCAGCGTCGGGGCCGCGAGAAGCAGGGCCCAGGGGCTCGAGGAGTTGGCTAACTATCTAGAGGTACGTAGAGATAAACCATTCTAATAATAAAACGTCAAGTGCGAGTCAGACTCGCGCACTAAGGGTTCCGTTTAATTGTATGTTCGCGTAAACCGACCACGCAGCAGATATGCATTTAGCTGCGCTTGCTGTCAAATGCGTATTCGCTCGCGTTTACCTAAATTGGCTCAGTTCGCGATCGACCGCCATCGTTGCGGGTTCAAACCAATTCAACCATTCCGTACCATTCATACCATTAAGTTGGCGGCAGTAGTTTAATTATCTATAAAATACGTGTGTCTTGTGAATATAGTCCATACCATACCATACCTACCAGTGGCATTCCTTGACCAAATACCAAACACCAATTTCAAAGGGCAGTTTGGGGATCAACCAGCGCCATCTACCACAACCAAACATAACCCTTTTCATTGTAAGACCTTGATCTCGCCAACTATCATGATTCTATGTCGACAAGTAGGTATCCTGTATATTTTGATCCAGGGAGAGAAATGATGAGTGTGAGTGTTTGCGTGTGTAAATGCGACACCCACACTTGGTAGTATGGGGCGACAATGCCCATCTGGGCAGAGGTGGACATTCGCGGTTCCAACTGTGTCTGTCCTATCTGTGTCCTAATCGGAAGGAGAAAAAGGTGGCGGAAGAATGGGGTCGGCGAGTGTGTGGATCGGTGGGCTCGCCGGCCATGTATAGGAGGAAGAGGGGACTATTACGTCCTTCTCAGGGCGTCGAGTCCCCATAATTCTAGTCCCAGACCAGTTTATACGCAAATGAATTTCCTCGCCCAATAAAAAAATAGAAAAAGTGAGAGAAATAACAAGAAATACAAAATATGAGAATATTTTGTATTTCTTACTATTTACTTATTTTGTATTCATCAGTTTCATTAGAATTTATAAAAAAGTACAGATGTATGAACATCCTACTAGAAAGAGATGAACTACTACTTTGGGGCCTCTCACTCGGCTCGTTTTTATGAAACACTGCACAATCCAGGTTAGGTATAGATTCATGGTATAGGCCTTACAACTCTTACAAGTCATCTACGTAAATAAAGAAGTAGCTCTTCTATTAAAAAGGTGTCTAACAAATCACAATTTTGTTTCAGTTCATCGGAATAATCACCTTCCTACTCGGCGTCTGCAACGAAGTCACAACCCCCACAAACCCTAGAAGATCCAAAAAGAAGATCACGAAATCCCCCGACGAAGTCAAATCCGTAGAAATGCTATCGAAACTTAACCTACAAGTACAAAGTAATATTACCGAATTAGAAACAATATTCGACAATATACCGCCCCATACGACATTAGAAAATCAACTAGCTAACCTTAATTTTAACGACTTTGTGAACCCCGTTGAAAGAAAACTGGCTCAAGGCAGATTAGACATGATTTCTGATGTAAAAAATGTACTGAAAAATAAAACTAAGTACTTAAAAAGTCTGATACTGTGAGGCCTTAGGCGTTTAAGCGATGCAGCGTGAGAATTGACGTGGCGATTGACAGTATAACCTGCGCACGTAGAATGGGATTCAGAATGACGTTATCTATCATGCTGTCTTGCTCAAATCGGATTCGACTGAGCAGGACAGCATGAAAGATTGACGTTGGGTTATTGATAAATCACTGACACGACGTAAACTGCAGGTTCTGCCCATCATTACAAACACGTTTGTGAAGACGTCGGGTCTTAATTATCAAATTTGGTATTGGTAGTAGGTACCCGTCCATTCAAAAAAGAGGCTTTATTTGCAACTAAACTTATAAACGGCTTTTCCCAGAATTAGTGTAGTTAAACAGCGGCGCCATGCTTGGTATCCACCTTACAGACCGAGTCCCGAACACCGAGATACGACGAAGGACAAAAGTCTAGGATGTTGGTACTCGAGTCATGGAGCTAAAATGGAGTTTCGTTTGCAAGGCGAGGTGATGATGGGTAGAGCAAACCAACACCAATTGCAATTTGCAAGGCGAGGTGAGGAGGAGCAAAACAACAACTGATTGGTGGCCACTAATGGGCCAAAGGATCGTCGCCAGGTTGCTAGGTAGGTCGGCGACGTGGTACGCGTTGGGGGGCGGCAATGGAGGCGGTCAGCACAGGACCGTGGTGGACGGCACAAACTTCGAGAGGTCTATACCAAGCATTGGGTAAATCCGGCTTTGGATAATGATGATGATGAACAGCGGGTGTGGTGGGAGGTCGATCTTTAGTAATTCATTGTGTTCCAGTCAAGTGTTTTTTTTTAATTTTATGTCAGAGGTGATTTACGAATTTTTTTTTAATTAAGACTTGGTGTTTTCACGAACGTGTTCGTGATGCTGGGCTGAACCTGCAGTTCACGCAGAGTTAGTTAATTACCAATAGCACTGTATACGTACGCAGGTTAAACATAAAGGTACAATTTGCTTTGGCTTTCAAAATTAGTGATAAAACATTTTCAGAGAATTTTATACGGTAGGTACTATTAAATGTTCTTCGTTCTCATGATCACAATTATGATAAGAAAAGTTGGAAATAACATAAACACGTTGTGCCTACAGATAGTTTTTTTTTGTAGAATATTATGTCTAAAGTGTGAATAGAAGTATAGCTTTTCAATGCACGACAAAAGTCTTGGCTGGACTTATATGTATATCAATCGTAATGTTTACACTCGGATCACGTTAGCAATTTGTGATTTTTCAAAATAAATGCAGTCAATACTCATACATAACATAGCTCATAAAACTTGTACATAAGTGACTTCCAAAACCGTATTTAATAATCTATACATAATAAAAGAGGGGACTTTTGGAGATTAGCTCAAACTAACAGCCAGACATACAGACAAAAAAAAATTGGTTGTTTGTAAAGTAGGTTTACGATCGAGATGTTTACGTGATAACGTCTTATGCCGCTAGAGTGAGAGAGACGGAAGATCGGTCCACTCACTCGAACGCTATGCCAGCCTCCGCTCGTGAGGATTCCGCGTGACAAGTTTCACGGAATGACTGGCAGCGCTCGAGATGAGACGGGAGATCGGTCCGTCTCTCTCTCGTTATACCTGCGATCGCGCTCGTGAGGTTTTGGTGTGACACAAGTTTCTGAACATGTCACCCGACTAAAACGATTAAAGACGTTATCACGTCAAAAATCGTTTGGTAAAAAGCTGTTATTTTGTCAATACAAACACACTTCAATTTTATTTATTTGTATATATTTGGTAAATAGTGGCTAGCTATGATCGAGTTATTCTTAAAGCTGTGTCAGCTATCACGTGTTTTGTCCTTTCAAGAACCTGCAAGTCAATGAGGATCCGTAAAGTTATAGCAATTTCAATAGAACTAGTATCCACGTTATTCTTTATGACATAAGAATGATATATCTTTCTAAATTATCCACCTGGGACCATTACGTACGAAGTTATGACTAAATTACTAGCGAAGTTCACCGAGTGACCGCCGCCGGTGCGTGTGACGTCACTGTCTCGGCCGCCGCCCGTTAACCGTAGACAGATATCAGTTTTTAGTGATTTACTAGGGAAAAAACTTATAGAACCAAATAGACTCGGTTTTTAGAGACGAATAAAAAAAAGTAGCACTCCGGGAGTGCCGGCAGAAGTGAAAACTTACATCTTACGATCTTACGCTTTTTCGATCAGCATCACGTGACCCTGACGCGAGTTTGAAAGTTTTTACCCATACAAAATAACAAAAAAATCATTCGATGGGCTCTTTAAATCTGCATTCTCAACTAAAAACGTTACGGATCCTCATTCACAATAAGTGACTTACTAGCTCATTGGCTGTATTTTGAATACGCGCAAAGAAAGAAATTTTAATTTGGCTGATCAAACAGCTATTTAATTTAGTTGCCGACGGTTTATATTTTTCAGCCGACCAAAACATATTATGCTGTCCGAATAGTTTTTACTTGATTTTTCTGACTCACCTTTTATTTAAAATATATGCCAAAAAATTTACTTTACGATTTTAAATAATGCCTTGTAAATACCTAATGTAAATATTATGTAGGTACGTTTTACTGTCCAAGTCTGCAAGACCTTCACAACACCAGTTTTTTATAGATTGTAATACAAAAGACGCCCCAAATATAACATCTGAACGATATGTATATTATTTCTTAGTATTTAAATCTAGGTACTTATAAATCATCGAAGAGCAAAGTAAGCAATACCTACCACCTTCACGGACGCGCAAGTCGCGGCGTCAAAAGAAATTGTGAGAAACGAAATCATAGAAGAGCGAAGTAAGAAAACATACCACCTTCACGGACGCGCAAGACGCGGCGTCTATTGAAATTGAGAGAAACGCTAAGCAGCGATACGGATGTCGTCCGTGAGTGGTTCCAAAAAGCCTTAGACGATCAAATTGTCGGTGCTCCATATCGTAACGTTTTCTTATAACTTCCATGTAGTTATTCGATACCGCGCATTGTTTGTATTTAAGAGTATATTGAAGTATGTAATTAATTTTGATTTAAATAAATAATTTATAAGCCATGTTGTTTGTTCACCTACCCACCTAGATCTACAGGATCATTTTTTTTTATTGCTATGAAAATCAAGCGATTATAATGGTGTGCATCAGAATGGCGGGTGTAATGTTGCAAATCAGCATAGAAAAAATATGAGTCGAATCTACCTTAATTCTACCTAAATCTACCAATAATGAAAATAAAAGTACCTCTTTGAATGCAGAGATATTGCAAAAACAAAGTGAGCCGCCAACCTGCCGTCAGGTTGGCGGGTGTATTTCTGTTTCTGAATGAAAAACCAATTGTTGATGTATGGATTCATTGTCATATAAATCTACCTGTTTAGTACCTTACAATACCATTATCAGAACTTTTAACTAAGGTTTGGCTAAAGAGTAAATTGAAAATAAAAATTACCGACCGAATGCTATTACTAATTTACCAGGCGCTTTAAAGCGCCTGGCAAATTAGTAGTTAATTTCTACTCTAACTAAAATGTCCAAATTCTATTTAACATTTGCAAGACTAATAAGTCAAATATAGTGACACCCTATTCTAAAACCATCTTTTTTTTAAATTTAGACTCACAAAACATAAAATAATCACAGAATATACAAAACTTAAATAATATGGGTGTAGAACATGATCATTTCACAAATTATGTGCGTACAGAGAATCATACGAGCAAAACATGTAGAGCAAAAAATTCACAATATTCAAAAAATGAAAATATAAAACAGAATAAAGGAAAAGGAATATTTCAGCTACTTCCATAGTATTATGTCTTATGGTATACTGCTGTGGGGGAACGCTGCAGATATCACCGTATTTGTGCTGCAGAAGAGGGCTGTTCGGGCTATCTATAACATGGGTCCTAGAGAATCTCTACGTGATAAATTCATAGAAATAAACATAATGACAGTACCATGTCAATATATCTATGAAAACTTATTGTACACTCATAAAAATATAAATCGGTTCCCTAAAAATAGCAATAAACATAATTTTAATACCAGAAATGAACATAAACTCGCTGTGCCCACAACAAGGCTACATAAAATAAATGTATCTTTTAAAGGGCAATGTATACGCTTCTACAACAAAACTCCTAGTGAGTTGCAAAAATTATCAGTAAATAAATTCAAACAAATTGTCAAAACCTTGCTGTGCAAAAAGGCTTACTATAAAATATCAGATTATCTAGAGGACAAAATAGCTTTGGACGGGTTTTGCTCCAACTCGAAAAATAACAACTAACAGGCTAAAGGTTTCTTCGTCGCTTCTTTACTTTAGTCTACATACCGAAGCGACAGAAATCAAAAAATATCACTTTATTTCCGTGTCAGTGTTTAGTTTTATATTTTGACCTTTTCTAAGTGTACATTTATTGTATTTATGGAAATAAAGAGTTTTTGATTTTGATTTTGAATACTTTAGGCTAATTATAAGTTATAAATAAATAATGCTGGACAATTCACACAGCATTATCTAGCCCCAAGGTAATCAGAGCTTGTGTTATGGGTACTAGATAACTGATATAAGTACATAATAATATATGAGTACATAGATAGATATTTTTTATTATACATAGAAAACGACCAGAAGACCCTGAACAAATATCTGCAGATCGTACAAATATTTGTCCCGAGGCGGGAATCGAATCCGCAACCTCCTGCGTCGCAGGCGGACCTTCACCCACCGCGCCACAGAGGTACTTACTTAGTTAAGAGTACCATCATTGTTTACCTATAAATTAATCAAATAAATACTATTTCATTTCATTCAACTACATCAAATTGCATTTAACTTAGTTCAGACGTTTCATTTAGTATCAAACATACCAATCAAGTAAGATGTAGGCAGAAATAGCCCGATGACTATTACAAATACGCCAGGCGCTTTAAAGCGCCTGGCAAATTAGTAATAGCATTCGGTTGGTAATTTTTAATTACAATTTACTCTTTAGCCAAACCTTAGTTAAAAGTTCTGATAATGGTATTGTAAGGTACTAAACAGGTAGATTTATATGACAATGAATCCATACATCAACAATTGGTTTTTCATTCAGAAACAGAAATACACCCGCCAACCTGACGGCAGGTTGGCGGCTCACTTTGTTTTTGCAATATCTCTGCATTCAAAGAGGTACTTTTATTTTCATTATTGGTAGATTTAGGTAGAATTAAGGTAGATTCGACTCATATTTTTTCTATGCTGATTTGCAACATTACACCCGCCATTCTGATGCACACTTATAATGACGTTTGACGACCGATGTGGCGCGGCGGTTGACGGTCCACCTGCGGCGCAAGAGGTTGCGGGTTCAATTCCCGCCTTGGGACAAATGTTTGTACGATCTGCAAATATTTGTTCCGGGTGTTCTGGTCGTTTCTATGTATATTAAAAAATATATATGTAATTATATTGTATTACTTAAGTATATCAGTCATCTAGTACCCATAACACAAGCTCTGCTTAGCTTGGGGCTAGATGATTCTGTGTGGATTGTCCAGCATTATTTATATAAATGCGAAAGTTTGAATGGATGGATGGATGTTTGTTACCTCTTCACGCCAAAACTACTGAACGGAAAAGGCTGAAATTTTGCATACAGGTAAGTCTAACCCTGGAATCAAACATGGGCATAGCCTATGTTCATATTAAGCATAGCCAAAAATAACCTCAAAACGTTTCCATAGAACAACGCGTGCGAAGCCGCAGGCAGAAGCTAGTTTATAATGGAAACTTAGGCCATCGGCGAGAAAACACGTATGAAAGCTGTACCTACGAGAGTACAATCTAGGTATTGATGATATCCTGTTTTCTGGATCTTAATATCGATGGTAGCTTCGATGCGGCTAGTCAGAGTAGAGGGGCGCGTCTATTTGACGTCAGTAACGAGGTGTTCAGTAGGAAATATGTTCGACTGGTTGTACAGATAGTTGAACATATTGGAGTAGACGCATCGAAGCAACTATGTATATATAGTTAATGATTATATCGGGTATTTATCGCGTACCTTTTGTTTTATTTCCCCTACGTTTCTACCGCGTTCGTTACAGCGATCGTGGTCACGGCGGTTTTGTAGTAATAGCGTTCACGGGATAGAACTTTTGGGTCACGTAGCTCAATCCAGTGGTTAATTCCCGAGTCTAGCAGGTGTTCCGCTATTATATACTAGGTATATAAGCTAAAATCTTGCAGTACGGCCTTATAGTTGCGTTTTGACCATTGACAAAAAGTACGATACATTGTTGGTTTTACAAAATGAAAACTGCCTCTACCTATCTACACTAATATTATAAATTCGAAAGTAACTGTTACCTATTCACGCCCAAACGGCTGAACGGATTTCAATGACATTTAGAATGGAGATAGATGATATCCCGGGGATAGACATAGTTTACTTTTTACGCCGGAAAACCCTGCAAAGCCGCAGGGAGAAGCTAGTAATACTATAAATAAACTAGCTGCGCCCCGCGGCTACGCCCGCGTGGAAATTATCACTTAGGGGTATGAAAAATAGATGTTGGCCGATTCTCAGACCTACTCAATATGCTCACAAAATTTCATGAGAATCGGTCAACCCGTTTCGGAGGAGTATGGCAACGAAAACTGTGACACGAGAATTTTATATATACGATAGGTAGGTAACTATCTTGGGCACATTGAATAAAAAACAATAATTTACCAATAGTATTTATTTACAACACAAATATTGCAGCAATAGAAATCTCAGGCGTTTACAAAAATACGTTTGAGTCTAATTAATTCTAGAACAGTCTGAGCGGAATGTTATGGAACATGGAATTATTGGAATATTCAGCCACCAACGAATCTGTTCATTTGGCAACAATTTGTTAACAGGGCCTCTACTCTGCATAACGAATATACGAGACGAAACGTGACTTATCTTAGGTCCATGTTATGAAAGCTTGCCAAGTTATAGATCAATGCTTGAATAAACCGTATGCCACAGAAAAGTGTTACGCAAGCATAGCTCATAACTGAGCAAACTTTCATGATACGGTTCTTAGATCCATTATTGTCCTGAACAGAAAGGGTACACTATATTTTTTTACGCTACAGTGTGCACACAAAACGGCAAATAATAAAAAAAATTTATAGGTTTTGTGCTTGTAAGCTAAACACGTACACCAACTTACTACTAATCGTTGAAATGAAATAACAAGAAATAAAAATTAGGAATAATAACATTGAAGTAGAATTCTAGTTACAAAAACAAACAGAAAATCTCTCTCTCTCCATTGAATTTCAACGAAAATGAAATAAAATAGAATACAAACATACTAGCACAAACATATTTCTGCGGAATTTCGTCAGTCGAGTTGTCGGTAAGACAAAATCCGCGCATAATGCAAATACTATCGAAATATAAATTAAATTATGCACCAATACGAAACTTACTTACTATCATAGCCTAAATCTACCCTAGTAGCAGTAACACCTTAGACAACAAGAAACCTCTATGATAAAACCAAGGAGGTTTAGAACGTTTTAACTTCGCGAAAGAAAAGAACAATGTAGCTGTGTGGTGCCGACTTAGAATTAACACCACCCCAATTCTTCACGCGGGTGTCGTAAGAGGCGACTAAGCGATATCAACCGGGAGCGGGCAACACCGCCTGCAGAACAATTCTACCACCGAACTGCGATCTCTAACCCGCATGCCCAGCGTGGGGATTATGGGCATTACCCCCCATCCAAGAAAAGAATAATGTACCAACATACATTTTGAGTTTGGCATGAGCTGTTTTAACGCATGCAAAGTGTACTATGGGCTAGGAGACGATAGTCTAGCAAATATGAACTGTGTTATCTACACTAATATTATAAAGAGGAAAGATTTGTATTTTTGTATGTTTGTAATGATTAAACTCTCAAACTACTGGACCGATTTCAAAAAATATTTCACCATTAAAATACTACAGTATCCCTGAGTAACATAGGCTACATTTATTACTTGAAAAAATTAGGGATCCCTATTAAAACTTCAATAATTAAACCCAAGGTGTAAAAAATTTGTTATAAATTGTCTTTCATCACATGCGCTGCGGAAACTATTGATGATAAAAAAAAGATTCTACAATATTAAAGAACATATCGATATCTACAAAACATTTTGTAATACCACTTGTCCAACTATAGTTTTTTTTATAATTTCGGAACTGCGCCACTTGCTAAGAAAGCAAAATTAATGCAGTCTCTTCTTTCATATTCTCAAAAATTAGTTGTCTAGGGCGATATTGCTAACAAGGCTGAATGGAATAAACATTGAGTAATTGTGAGAAAATAGGGTCAATATAATCTGACTTTGCTAATCACTATTTTGAGACCTACTCAGTAGCGCCATCTGTTATCGACCCTGAAACTAGCTTTATTTCATTTGTATTAATTCGTATTTGTAAATGTTAAAAAAATAGCTACAAACTTACAAATAAGTTCACAATCATTGATTTGTACATTCGGGGAGTGGAGACTACATACCAGGGGCCTCCGCAATACGATAAAATGATAATTTCATACTTTGGAAAACTTCGTACCTACGTTATTTGAAATTTATATTGAACCTATTTGATACAAAAAAATGAAGGAAAGTACTAACGTTTCTGGAGGCCTATATCAATTCTTAGGAAAACGCAATTGCGAGTTTCGTTTGTTTTTCTTCTTTTTGCGCAAATTGGTTCTCTAACTATACACTATCCAAACTTGTTGTAGGATGTTTGTAAACAAACCACGACAAAAATAACTAAAAATCACTTGTTTTTTGTAGTTTCTGATATAATTGGAAGCAAATTTAACGACGTAGGATCTCAAATCGACAAGACAGTAATGTAGATTGCATTATAAAAAAACGCGGCAACGGAGTAAATTTTAGGTTAAGTATTAGCGGTTTGTTTACAAACATTTTACTTGGAGTTTGGCTAGTATAGGTGTATTAGAGCACCAATTGGCCGAAATGAGATACGTAAGCGTATTTAGAGAATCAAAATAGGTTAGGTTGATTACTGATTTGGATAATTTTTAGAATTTTGAAAATGTTTGGAATATATGTAGTACTTAGTTTTTGTTACATATTGCAATCATATTGCGGAATATGGCCCGTTTCTATTATACTATTTCTATATAAACCATTTATATATTCACTTCAATTAAAATATAGGTAGGCTTTTTGACACTTCATGGTAGACATTGGTGTCAATCCTGATGTCACCCAAACTAAACTAAACTTACCACACTAAAATTGTTGCCGTCCCTTTCACAAAGATCAAAATAAAAGGATGGCTTGGTTTTTACTACTTACTCCTGTAGGTCGGTGACCCAAAGTGGATCTAGGCCTCCGACACAAGACATCTCCAGGCATCTCGGTTCAGAGATGTCTCTCGCCAGCTATAGGCGTCGAGTTCGCGGAGATTCGCTTCAACTTCAATCTAGCGATAGCTAGGGCGGCCAACTGATCTACGCTCCGACCACACGTTCTTTTTAGTGCAACAGCACTAAAAACGAACGTGTGGTTAACGAAATTTAGAACGAATTTATCAAAATTAGTTAAGTTTAGGCGACATCAGAATTGACCCCATTATATTATACAAGGAATATACTTTACTAATCATACATCATACAGATTAATTGTAATTTATTGGATATTTATCGCGTATCTTTTGTTATTATTTCGCGATAAATACCCGACAAATAATCATTAATAAAAAATTATGTTAATAAATCGCGAAAGTTTAAAAAGTTTTAATCATACATGGTTCACTCTTTTGTCCTTTTGACTCTGTTTGGAATCGAACCTACGAATCAACTGTCACTACGCTATCAACATCCTATTTACATTTTACAAAAGATATGTAATTACAAAACTTATCACAACATTATGAACTATATTTGCACGTAAGTTTATTCGCTAGAGGTTATTTATGTTGCTATTTACTATATTATATTAATTAGTTTTATTTATTTATGACTTAACATTGCTTTTTTTTCTTGTAATCAGAAAGTCTGTTAGCTAACAGAGATCATATAATTATTATGCATTTAAGCATAAGTAAAATACAAAATAAATTCAATACCTACTGATTTAGTTGAATATTTAGGAGCAAAAAAGATTTTCAGATTTTTTAAATTCAATGTTGACATTTGTGATACGATGTAAAGAGCAAAATATTATGAAAGTGACTTATTTTTAGGTAGAAATTAGTCTGCCCAACCATGATATCCCATAAGTTTATGAACACAGACATTGAAAAGCTAAGCGTTTTTCTATAAAACTTTTACAATAAAGCGATACATAAATCTTCCCAAAACGGCTGTCGTTTTCAACTAGAATTTACGATATGACGTGTAAATTCTATATTATCTCTTACTAACGCTATAAAGGCGATTTTGCTTTGAATTCGAAATGTGTAGTGCAAATTGACATCTCCTACTTTTAATACAGCAAAATAGTCTTTATAACCATCCCCTAAAGATCTAAAACGCTATACTATTCGTCAGTCGATCTTGGTCGTTCATTTGGCCACTGCAAGTCTTACCACTAAGGTCCATTTCGAGTGAATGCACAAATCTAATTTAGTCTTTATCACATAACACATACAGTTCAGTTTCCACGTTCACAGAGTGTTGAATATGTCCCTAGCGTTATTCTTAGAATAACGCTTGAAGGAACAGTCGCTGAATCAGCTACCACTGGAATGAAAACAAAATATTTTAGAACAATAATGAATTTGTTAATACAATTTTATGTCAATCTAAAAATCCAATTTGGCGGAAGCTCCCTTGCGCAAGAAGCGCAAATATTTTAAATAACAATATTTTAAAAATATTGCCATCCCTTTCATAAAAATCTAAATAAAAAAGATGGCATAATATTCAGTTCTGTAAAATTAGTTAAGTTTAGTTTAGGCCACATCTGAATTAACACCGATATCTACATAAGAATAGGGAACCTAATTCCTGAAGTTCTTCCGGCGGCTCATCTCTTAAAGACCTTAAACACTTATAATAAGTCTCAAAATCCACTAGCTACAAGACGGTTTCTACTACTTTACAAGCTCGCAGAGGAATACACCTGGAAACCTTTTGATAAGT
Organism: Eupithecia subfuscata; assembly: GCA_963564075.1. Lineage (NCBI taxonomy): Eukaryota > Metazoa > Arthropoda > Insecta > Lepidoptera > Geometridae > Eupithecia > Eupithecia subfuscata. The sequence goes on from OY751117.1 coordinate 10,781,050, forward strand.
CTCACATTCTATCAGCTGCGAACAGCTAAGATCACTTCAGACATCTCTTAGAGGAAAACAGACTATAGTCCTCTATAATAAGGCTGAGCTTCGATCAGCTACAGCCCTGCGACGCGCGGTATGTCTTAGGTGCTCGAACTCAAAGTCCTCCTCAGTCAAACCCAGCCTCTGCATACGGTACATCAGGTATTCTTACATCTCTCAAAGGAAATTACACCCTGAACCCTTATGATAAGACTCACCTTTGATCAGCGACGAGCAGATAGGATGATTTCTAGATGCTCCCACAGGAAAATACACCCTGAACCCTTGTTGTAAGTCATACCTTCGATCAGCTATAGCCCTGCCACGCGCTGTCTGTCTCTGGTGCTCAAACTCAAAGTCCTCTTCAGAGCATACGGAACACCAGGTATTCTTACAACTCTCAAAGGAAATTACACCCCGCGCTTTGATCTTAAGATCAGACTCACATTCCATCAGCTACGATCAGATTATGGTGATTTCTAGCAGCTCCCACAGGAAAATACACCCTGTACCCTTGTAATAAGTCATACCTTCGATCGGCTATAACCTTGCGACGCGCGGTCTGCCTCTGTTGCTCAAACTCAAAGTCCTCCTCTGTCAACCCGAGCCTCTGCATATAGCCATCAGGTATTCTCACATCTTTTATAGCAAAATACACCCTGTACCCTTGTAATAAGTCATACCTTCGATCAGCGATAGCCCTGCGACGCGCGGTCTGTCCCTGATCTCAAACTCAAAGTCCTCCCCAGTGACCCCGAGCCTCTGCATATGGTACACCAGATATTCTCACATCTCTCATAGCAAAATACACCTTGAACCCTTGTAATAAGACTCACCTTCGATCAGCTATAGCTCTGTGACGTGCGGTCTGCCTATGATGATCAAACTCAAAGTCCTCCTCAGTGACCCAGAGCCTCTGAATATGGTACACCAGATATTCTCACATCTCTCATAGCAAAATACACCTTGAACCCTTGTAATAAGACTCACCTTCGATCAGCTATAGCCCTGCGACGCGCGGTCTGCCTTTGATGCTCGAACTCAAAGTCCTCCTCAGTGAGTCCGAGCCTCTGCATATGGTACACCAGATATTCCTCGCCGAGGATCGCCTCTGGTGGATGGCGCAGGACTTCCAGCGTCTCGCAGAGGCCGGCGGCTCGCTTGCGGACCTTGGCTGGGCCCAGGGCTCCGTGGAGGATCACTAGGGCGGCTTTGAATAGCACCTGGTGACAGTGTTCAAAATTTTTAACAAGTTTTTATACTGAGTTATTTGGTTATGTAGGACGGAATTAAGACTGGATGGAAAAAATAAGTATTAGGTTAGTTAAAAATTAATAAAATAATATGTAAATAGGTAAATCGTTTATTTTAGTTCCGTGATGAGATTGGTGCAGGACCGTGTGGAGTGGCACAAGAGTTTGGAGCCCAGCAGTGGGTGAAGTCAGGTTAGGATGATGATGATGACGAAATCATGCATTTCTGAAGGTCTTAAATATTAGTACAATAAAGTGTAGATGACAGCATGACATGACAACCAAACTCAAGAGGCCAAATTAAGTTAAATAAAATTACAAGAGATTAGAGAGGCACTGCCTTGCTCTCTGATGTTCTGATACTAACTCCCATATTCGTTCCTCGACCTCAACTCACACTTCGACTGAACCTCCAAATGCGTTTCGGTATGCTTGATAGTACAAAATTCCTCCACTCGAACTAACCTTACAAAATTTTCTCATACGAGTGAAGAAATGAACCATCATATCAAAGATATCTGATACAACATAGTTTTTATTCTTTGCAAGAATTTCTAGAACAATAATATCTACAAAATAGTATTAAGCAGAAAACAAGTTTACTCATTTATTTATTTATTTTATATGATACTTAATGTTTACTATTTGCTGTGTAATTTACCTAGGATGTTTGTCAAAAAATCTTTAAGATTTTGTAGTTGGCTTACAAAGCCAAACTTTATCCATAGAACCTAGAGTTATTACTGAGTACCTAGTACTTATCTTGCTGTGCCCTAGCCGGGTCCATATTTGAGACTGTTTAACTTTAATAACTTTTGTACAATATGGTCGCAATAAAAATTTTGAATTTGAATTTGAAGGTACGTCGCGACCTAACTTCAACGCTCAAAAGAGTTTGTTGGTATATGGAATGGAAGTTTGAGACTTTTTCTGGAGATCTTAATAACATGAATACTCGAGACACCCCCAGTGGAGTTTGAGTGGAGGATAATTGAGGAGTTGTCTAAAGATTTGGGTGTAAGACTGATGTTCTTCTGAAATATGTTCCGCTGTCTTGTGTCTTTTTGTTACATTCTACGCTAATTGGTGACTAGAAGGGACTCCTATACACTTACCTTGACACCCTCGCAGAGGAAGCAGTCCCAGACCCGCAGTAGACTGTCCCAGGGCAGCGTGCGAGTGAGAGCGCAGAGGAACCACTCCGTCGCGTATAGCACTGGCTCCACCTAAGATAATAGCATTCATAAAATAGACGTAAACTAATTATTTGCCATTTACTAAAGGAGATTATTATTATTTATGTACTCTGATTCCCTGGAAGATGGGTCGGCCTTTAGTTTGGGATACCACGTGTGTAGGATACGTTAGTTTAGTTTATATTTAGATATCGATTGTGTAGGTCTTAAGCAGTAATGTTACTATGAAACATGACGTCTAAAATTAAAAATAATAATTTTTTAGTAAGTTTTCGAAATGACCACCATTTTTTTCAATACAATATTCAACACGTTTAGGTGCGTGAAATTGTCTCTATGGTTGTTTGTAGCTCTTTGCTGGCGTCGCAACTTGTTACATACACTGCATTCATACATTTACAAAAAAGTTTTTTTAAAACGTCCGGGTTCGATTCCCGAGCTGAGTACAAGTTTTTTGTAAATGTATGAATGCAGTTTTTCTTGTTACTGTAATCGATGACATGGTTCCTAAGAAGAGATCTTCGAATGTCTTATAGTTTCAGATTTTCCCATACTGACTGATCTAAATGGGCCACCCTGTATATCCATATTCATACAGTTGATTCGCCACCCTGTATATCCATAGTTAATGATTATATCGGGTATTTATCGCGTACCGACCGAGTGTCGCCCCGTGACCACGATCGCTGTAACGCGGTAGAAACGTAGGGGAAATAAAACAAAAGGTACGCGATAAATACCCGATACAATCATTAACAAATCGCGAAAGTTTAAAAGCTGTATATCCATATTCATACATAAATAAATAAATAAATAATGCTGGACAATTCACACAGCATTATCTAGCCCCAAGCTAAGCAGAGCTTGTGTTATGGGTACTAGATAACTGATATACATAATACAATACACTACATATATATAGATATTTTTTTATTATACATAGAAAACATCCAGAACGCCCTGAACAAATGTCTGCAGATCGTACAAACATTTGTCCCGAGGCGGGAATCGAACCCGCAACCTCCTGCGTCGCAGGCAGACCTTCGCCCACTGCGCCACAGAGGTCGTCGAAATAATAGAAAGAATACAGTTGATTCGAAAAAAGTAATCTCTTCTCACCTTATGCTTCATAAGATGTCGATGCACGGCGGGCGCGGTGCGGCGCAGCAGCGCGTGCAGGATGTCGCCGTCGCGCTGCAGCACCTGCGAGAAATAGCCATCAAACTGTTATTGCTTGGCTGGTTGCTCTCGTCTATAGTGGATTTGGTTGTTCGAGAAATAGCCATCGAACTGTTATTGCTTGGCTGGTTGCTCTCGTCTATAGTGGATTTGGTTGTTCGAGAAATAGCCATCGAACTGTTATTGCTTGGCAGGTTGCTTTTATCTTAGGTGGATTTGGTTGTTCAGGAAAGGTACGTGGATTCAGAATGTTACTTGCAATAAAGTTATTGGTTAGCTACTTGTTTTTAAAGCCCGACGCAAATAGAGAGGGGTGTTATATGTTTAACGTGTCTGTCTGTGTATCTGTCTGTGGTATCGTAGCTCCCAAACGGATGAACTGATTTTCGTTTAGTTTTTTTTGTGTCATAAATAAATTTATCCCGAGTGTTCTTAGCCATGTTTCATGAAAATCTGTCGGGGAGGTTTTAAATTTTTTTTTGGAATGTAAGTATCTCTTTTCCGAAATAAACTGTGCTAAAAAGTTTCGGAAAGGACAGTAAACTTAGCAAGGACAGTCTAGACCAGGCCGTGTCGTGGTAGAATCGAAAAATCGACATCAAATTGTCATCGAATAGGGTATGAAGTTAATTCCTTGGACTTGCGTATTCTTTGAAATATACTCTATCACATCACACTATCACACTAATAATAGAAATGCGAAAGTTTGGATGGATGGATGGATGTTTGTTACGTCTTCACGCCAGAACTACTGAACAGATTGAGCTGCAATTTTGCGTCGGTGTAGCTCTAAGCCTGGAATCAAACATAGGCTACTTTTATCCCATAAATCAGTTCCCATGGGATATAATATAAATTACCTTTGAACGTTTCCATAGAAGCAACGCGTGCGAAACCGCGGGCAGTAGCTAGTCTCAGATAAACGCTTGTCGCGACCAAAGCTTGTCTAGACTGTCAACTGTCCATGCTAGGTATAGGCGGTCAATCATATACGAGTGTAAGGAGCAAGCAAGAGATCAAACACTCTCTTCATTTCCTTTACATAATCTTCCGTCAACATAATATTTCTCCGCTATTCTACACACTAGCCAAACTTGTTGTAGAATATTTGTTAACAAACCCCCATACTTAACCTAAAATTCACTCTGGTACCGTTTTTTTTATACGGAATTTACATTACTTTTCGATTTGTGATCCGTCCTTCAATAAATATTGCTTACGTCCTTCAATTAATATATCTGAAAATCGATGTCAAGCGAGTTTTAGTTATTTGTGTCGTGATTTGTTTACAAACATTCTACATTGAGTTTATCTAGTGTATAGAAGGTGTCTGCTATTTCCGTGTCAGTGTTTAGTTTTATAATTTGATCTTTTCTAAGAAGTGTACATTTATTTTATTTCTATACTAATATTATAGAGAGGAACAATTTGATTGTTTGTTTGTTTGTATTGAATAGGCTCCGAAACTGCAGGACCGATTTGAAAAATTCTTTTACCATTAGAAGCCCACATTATTCCTGATGAACATAGGCTACTTTTTACCGCGGGAAAATGCTTCATTCCTACGGGCAAACGGGTAATAGGACAACGGGTAGTAAGAATGCAGCTAGTATGAAAATAAAGAGTTTTTGATTTTGATGTGTCGCTACTACAGTATTAGTTTCTTACCTCTAGCCCCGGGTTGTAATACCCGCTGAGGTACTTGTCGCTGATGCTGACCAGGCACCAAAAGGCCTGCACGCTGGGCATGTGCATCAGCAGGAAGGCAGCGACCGGCGCCTGCGCTTGGAAGTAACCCACTTTAGGGTTTAACACGGAGTACGCTTTTAGCACGTGGAATAGCTCTTGTTGGCTGGAATGGAATGATAGAACAATTATTAACAAAGAAAATAACAACTAATAGAGACAAATTGGCTGTGTGGTTCCGGCTTACAATTTGCACCACCCGAACTCTTATCCGGGTGTCGTAAGAGGCGACTAAGGGATATCCACCGGGGGGCGGGCAGCAGCGCTCCCTGCAGAACAATTCTACCACCGAACTGCGATCCCCAACCCGCATGCCCAGCGTGGGGATTATGAGCATCACCGCCCATGTGATAAAAACCAATAAGGCGCTTATCAGGGGGAGGCCTCCGTCCAGTAGTGGACCACTACAGGCTGCTGAGGTTGAGATATAAATTACAACTAGTATTTACAATTGAAACAGTTGAGCTAACTGCAGACTGTTGCAAGCAATCTAGAGATAACCCAACCCTCTAGAGATAACAACGTTCCTACGATGCCGGCTGCTTTGCCCCGCTGTATGGCAATGTTGATGCGCTATGCCAGATACTTACCAGTTCTCGGGTTATTTTTTACTAAGCGTAACCCTATTTAAAACAGTACCTCCAGGTCCTTGTTTGGTGCATTATTTCTGTATGCTATCTATCTACGTTATATTCAAAATCATAGTAAGGATAATCCGATACTACATTATATAATGAACGAAGCTGCAGGCATAAACTCGTATGCAAGAAAAAAAGTAGTTGCAGGACACGAAAGGGAATTTATGCTTAGAGGCCGGCCACCGGGGGGTCGTTTAGTGGGTCGTCGAAGTTTTTCTCTTCGACAACCCCACATACCACATACCCTACATGCAGTATGGTATTTTCCCCTCGAAAGCAAAAAAAAAGGACACGAAAGGGAAGAAAACTCCTTTCGACAACTGCATTAGTAAACCTTTTTACTAACTCGCGTAAGAACCAATTCACCAGAACGGGTCAACAACCTGACTCGCTCTCAACAAGGCGAGATTAGCAGTGGGAAATATTAAAACAATGTAACTTGTTCACATACAAATAACACGTTGGACAGAGAAAATAACCTGCCCAGGGGCCGCGGAAATATAACTAGCTAGCTGCAACTTTGCACTGTAGACGCACTTAATATGTAGAACGTACGCAATATGGAATTCTGAAACAAGAATAACTGATGTGGGTTACTTTTTGTCTAGGTAACCTAAGTGAAAAGCCTCGGGCTGAAATTTGAAGACTCATAAATGAAACGGCTGTCAATGCAGATTCTTACCCCTCTTAAAATATTACAGAAGATGAGATAAGGTCTTATGGACCTTTGACAGACTTTTTTCGTAGTCGGATTGCTACTTACCCAATCCCCACTTCCCTGATAAACATTTTATGGTACGGAAACTGACGAAGCAGGTCCTTTCGTATGTCGTCCATGCATTTAGAGTACATTACTATAAATATTCAGGTTCGCCCTGCGGTGTTAGCGATGTCATCTGCCCATCTTGCCACTGGACGTCCAACGCTTCTGTACCCAGTTCTTGGGCGCCAGTAGGGCGAACCTGGATGAGATTGGCACAGGACCGTGTGGAGTGGCACAAACGTTTGGAGACCTATACCCAGCAGTGGGTGAAGTCGGGTTGCGGATGATGATGATTATTATTATAAATATTAACGTATATTTATCACTAAATAATAATAGATTCAGGCGTTACTTTGCGGAAATCCATCATATAATATTAGGATAAAACAATATTTCGTAAACGCAGGGAGCTCAGAAAGGCAACATCACGGGCAGGACTCTGTCGTTGTTGCTTGTAGTTCTCAGTGTCAAAGTCGAGTATTGCTACAGCGTCTTGATGATGTCAAGTGGAGAGAGGAAACTAGTCGACGACTTATTTTTGAAGAGTTTTTCATTTTGTAATTGGTGTGGTCTTTTCTTTTACAGGGCGTGCGGTACACACGGATTACATTTTGTTGGAGCTTATCAGAGAAGATTTTGCGCGGAATTATTACTAAATATTGTTTTATCCTAATATTATATATTTATCGCGTTTATTTACCTATTTTTCTCTACATTTCCACACTTTCAACAGGTTTACACTCTGTCGTGGTCACAGGATGACTGGAGCTGCTGCAGCTACCGTCTCTGCGAAGCGGGGGCAGCATTTTTTTCAACTACTGCCCTCACTTGTTCTTAATTTATACTTAGGGCTGTCGGAAAAAATCCACTCCAGCCAAGAGATCGCAGCCCTAATGCAGACTAATTATGTATTGTAACTTACCCAATCCCCTCTTCCCTGATAAACATTTCATGATACGGGAACTGACGGTGCAGGTCCTTCCGTATATCGTCCATGCACTTGGGGTCGCCGGGCGCTTGGAGCAGTTCCTCGTATTCGTTGGGATGCTTCTCCAGGAGGAGCTGGCCTCCGCAGAGGTAGAGCCAGGCTTTGGGCCGGACTGAGGCAGGTATACCTGGAAAGTAGAGAGTAGATATTGTGAAACCTTTCACAGGTACGAAATAAGTTCCAGACATAAATTTATCCTAGTTTGGCCAAACTGGCCTTATACGAGTATACAGGGTTATTGGATATTAGGCCAGATACTTTTAGGGAGTGATAGGGGAGGCCATTTGCAACTATTTTGATCCCAGATTGTTTTATACAAAAGTGAACAATTTTTGAGACATTCACATATTCGTCCGTTTTTGGGAAAAAGCCGTTTTACTTCTTCAAAGATTATTAAAAAAAAAGATTATTTAATTTAAATTTTGGTGACAGGTTTTGATTGCCTAGTCTAATTCTTAATAACCACTACCAAAATCATATGAATCAGTATCCATACGGAAGTTAAAGGACATATTTATAAAAATTAAGTATTATTTGTTAGTAAATCACACTATCACACTAATATTATAAATGCGAAAGTTTGGATGGATGGATGGATGGATGTTTATTACTTCTTCACGTCAAAACTACTGCACGGATCGATCTGAAATTTTGCATACAGATAATTCTTTTTATCCCATAAATCAGTTCCCATGGGATAGAACTCACAATTAAGCGTTTCCATAGAAACAACGCGTGCGAAGCGGCGGGCAGCAGCTAGTTTTTTATAAGGATACCCAATTTGCTCGGCATGTTATTTAAAAAACATCTACATATCTTTAGCTATCCAACGAGCTATAAATCAATGCACACAATTGCAGAAAAAATATACGCATTCGTTTTTTCTATATTTGACGACCTCCGTGGCGCGGCAGGAGAAGGTCCGCCTGCGACGCAGGAGGTTGCGGGTTCGATTCCCGCCTCGGGACAAATGTTTGTAAGGAGGAAAAGGTTAAAGGTACTTCTATCCCATGGGAACTGATTAATGGGATAAAAAAAAAGTATTCTAAGTAATATTCTAGGTCTAGGTCCTGGACCTACATCTATGCAAAATACACCTGATCCAGGTGGTTAGTGCCGCTTGAAAAAGAAATCGGGTTTTTATTATTTTCTGGGTTCTACAAGTAATTTAGATACTAAAATTATTTAGAAGAATTTAGAAGTTTTGCGCGCATTGTGACTTATGCTGAGACAGGGACTATTTTGTGACTCGAGTTATAATTGTTTCTTCCATCTCTTAAGGCGTTCATAGATAGGTAACCCCCTGACGGATTCCAAGTCGATTACGATTGATTTGGTGAAAAAAAATGTATTAAATTTGTTGTTTTAATGTAGAACATTGCCATCTATATTTTACCGAAATACTCTAGTCTCAAAATATTTCTGTATCGATAGAAATTGACTTTAAACTTCACAGGGGGGTTAAACTAACACTTTCATGGCCTACGCACCTAATCTATCTGTAGCTCCATGAGGCTGGGCAGTGAATGCGTTAACTGTCGATAAACGCCACTGTACCTACTTGTAGTTTGAGTTACAAATAAAATGTATCTAGTAATAAAAATTCCAAGATTTCGAAGTTTTGTAAAAGTTCTATGTCCAAATTTGTGCTATAAATAAGGTACCTACATTAACCTTGTAAAAAAAAATAACGTGTGGCTGTGTGTTGCCGGCTTAGAATTTGCACCACCCCAACTCTTCCCGTGGGTGTCGTAAGAGGCGATTAAGGGATATCCACCAGGGGCGGGCAGCAGCGCCCCCTGCGGATCAATTCTACCACCTAACTGCGATCCACAACCCACATGCCCAGCATGAGGATTGTGGGCACTCCCATGAGATAAAAGCCAATAAGGCGTTTATCAGGAGGAGGCCTGCGTCCAGCAGTGGATCAATATAGGCCATTGAGGTGAGGATGAAAATCTTACCTTTCCGGCACCTCTCCCGCACTTTCTTATAGTTCTTGCTCATGAATCCCTCCCAGTTGTTGAGCATGCGCAGCCATTTCTGTTCCCTCTTCAGTATCGTGCTCGGGGAAACTGTCCTTTTACTGTAACAATACAAATAGTTGCTATAACATAGAAGTAGCTTACTTTACAAGTAATGTAACGTTTTAAGAGGACGCATTGTGCGCCATTTTGTAAAAAAGATAGACATAGGATTTCGCGTTCATAGGAGCAGCGTGCCAGAGCATTCGATTTCGGAACGGCGTAAGCGCAAAAATTATGTTTTTCAAGAAAACTACACAACTTATGAAGGAACTGTATTAGCGATCAAAGAATTAGTAATAATAATAACCTACGAATCAAAACAAAATTATTTTCTATAGACCGCGGGTTACTGAGATCTCGACCAAATTAGGCGCAAAACAGTGCACATTCATCATTTTCTTTTTATCGTAATTTTTTTACGCAATCGTGTTTTCAATTTTAAGGAAACAAGTAAAAAAATTGCTAATGAGTTCGGCCGTTGTTTTGCAAAGTAAATTGACTTGCAAACCTCCCTACCATAGAAATCAAATAATATCGCAAAAATTTTCGACTTCGACGGGACTTGAACCCGCGTCCTCCCCTCAGTACGGGGATGTGATAACCAACTACACCACGAAGTCAAGTGACGTGGGAGTCGAAAATCTCTGCGACTTCATACGGTCTCTAGCGACGTTAAAAAAAAAAATTTTGCGATATTATTTGATTTCTTTGAAATTACCCTTAGTGTGGGGTTACGCACTATAGTAACAAAAAACTCCCTACCATAGTTTTTTGTGTAGTATAATATTTCCTCAACCTCAACAGCCTATATTGGTCCACTTCTGGACGTAGGCCTCCCCTAGATAGACACTATTTGGCTTTTATCTTATGAGGGGTAGTGCCCATAATCCCCACGCTGAGCATGCGGGTTGGGGATCGCAGTTCGATGGTGGAAGTTCTGCAGGAGGCGCTGCTGCCCGCCCCGGTGGATATCCCTTCGTCGCCTCCTACGACACCCGCGCGGAAAGAGTTGGGGTGGTGCAAATTCTAAGCCGGCACCACACAGATTAGCACGTCCGATGCCGGCCTGAGAACGCGCACCCTAACGTTTCAACTGCTAACGCTTGAGCCGTAATTCCAATAGGTAACTACACTTACTACACCGTGATCGCGGCCCAGTTTTTTGTAATTTATGGTGTATCTGTCGTTGGTGGTTCAATAAATACCTAAATAATAGTAAAATGTACCATAAGTAAATGTGCATCCGAAGGTCAATTACATACAGTGAAATCTTTATGGTTCCTTACGTGGTATTGCAATCACAGAACCCATTAAAGAAGCTAATATACGTGCCCACAGTGCTACTGTAGATCTTAAATAGGTTACGTATTATCATATCAACGTAGGTATTTCCCTAAGTTGATATCTTAGTATAATATATGTATCTTATATGCTTCTACAACAAAACTCCTAGCGAGTTGGAAAAATTATCAGTAAATAAATTCAAACAAATTTTCAAAACCTTGCTGTGCAAAAAGGCTTACTATAAAATATCAGATTATCTAAAGGATAAAAAAGCTTGGGACGATTTTGCTCCAACTCGAAAAATAACAACTAACAGGCTAAAGGTTTCTTCGTCGTCTACATACCGAAGCGACAGAAATCAAATATATCACTTTATTTCCGTGTTAGTGTTTAGTTCTATAATTTGACCTTTTCTAAATGTACATTTATTGTATCTATGGAAATAAAGAGTTTTTGATTTGATTTGATTAGCTGGATCAAATCATTGCATATCGCACACCCACGTCAACAATTTAAATGAATGTTTTGTAGGAAGTGCGGACCGCGGTGAGGTCATCTTATTGGTACTAAGTACGTAATATTGTGCGTAAGTGCTTTATCTGTTCCCTGCTATCAAGGATTCCCCGTTTTCGTTTGGTAGTAGTGATTTAAACCGCAGTATAGGTACTGTCGAAACTCTATTCGTCATTTAGTAAATAAGTATATCTAGACGATCGCCTCGCGGTTTCACCCGCGTAGTTCCCGTTCCCGTGGGAATTCCGGGATAAAATATAGCCTATGTCACTCCCTGAAAAGTAAACTTCCTGTTTATAATTTTAGTATAGATTCTCCTAAATACCATATTATGTAATCTTAACCATAATCGTCCTCAAACTTTGTTTAGTATTATTTCACTAAATTCTTGTGGAAATCTATAATAGTATTATAAAGAGGAAAGATTTGATTGTTTGTTTGTATTGAATAGACTCCGAAACTAAACGGATCGGGCTGAAATTTTGCATAGATGTAGTTATATTAGACCTGGAATAAAATATAGGATTTTCATCATGGAAGATCGCGTGCAAAGCCGCAGGCGGAAGCTAGTGATGAATATGAGTGATAATGTGTTGTTTTGTTATCGTCTTCATTTGCAACATAATTTTACCAACTGCTGGTGCATCCGAAGGTCAATTACATACAGTGAAATCTTTATGGTTCCTTACGTGGTATTGCAATCACAGAACCCATTAAAGAAGCTAATATACGTGCCCACAGTGCTACTGTAGATCTTAAATAGGTTACACTACACTACATAGTTACCTCCTAGTGCCCGCGACTTCGCCCGCGTCAAATTCGTCAGAATTATTGTATAACTACCTACCCACTTTTAATTTTCTTTCTTTGTTCTACACATTTAAAGCATTTTGTTATTTGGATAAAGTGCATGGATGTAGACAATTTTTCGTTACTGAAGTACCTACGAATTTAGACACAGTTACTTACCTATTAGGTACCTTTAGTGTAGCACGCTTGTCACCCAAATGTAATTTACATAATAGCAATAACTAGCCCTAAGTTCTCATTTTAAGTAAGTGAATTTTGTAATTCTTATGAGAATAAAGTTTCTTAAACCATAAATTGAGTTTCATGGGGTTTTTTTGGCGCTGAAACCTGAATATTTTCTAGAATAAAAGTGGCGAATACCCCCTTAAGTAAATATATTTTGACATTACAAACAGAAATCAATTTTATTATTTGTATAGATGAGTGACCTAAGAACTAGATGACGTACCATGTCGTTCCTAAATACTTAGGTTACATTATACCGCAAGGTTACTACGAGTGACCTAAGAACGAGATGTACCATGTCGTTCCTAAATAGGTTACATTACACTGCATGGTTACTACGAGTGACCTAAGACCTAGATGTAAGATGACGTACCATGTCGTTCCTAAGTAGGTTACATTATACCGCAAGGTTACTACGAGGGACCTAAGAACGAGATATGTACCATGTCGTTCCTAAATAGGTTACATTATACCGCATGGTTACTACGAGTGACCTAAGAACAAGATGTACCAAGTCGTTTCTAAATAGGTTACATTATACCGCATGGTTACTACGAGTGACCTAAGAACAAGATGTACCAAGTCGTTCCTAAATAGGTTACATTATACCGCATGGTTACTACGAGTGACCTAAGAACAAGATGTACCAAGTCGTTCCTAAATAGGTTAGGTACATTATATCGCATGGTTACTACGAGTGACCTAAGAACAAGATGTACCAAGTCGTTCCTAAATAGGTTAGGTACATTACATCGCATGGTTACTACGAGTGACCTAAGAACTAGATCTAAATGGGGACAGCCTTGCAGTGAGGTCGCTAAACCGATGTTATTTAACCTCTAAAACGGTGGATGTGACTCAGTGGCAGGAATAGGAAATTGGCGTTCACTTTATGAATAGACAAGTGTTTAGCAGAGTTCGCTAAATAGCGAATGTAGGGGTTCCAAACGTTCTAATGACCGATAGTATACACGATAAGGGATACATCAGCTCGTCACAGCCAAGGCATTGCATGAGCTCCACCTCACTCCCCAGTAGGCATCCGTTCCCCTGTCTTCTTCTTCTTTTATTTTTGGCTCTGCATCATGGTTTGACACAAATTCCAATGTCAGTTTTCGAACGAATAAGATTTAAATTTATGGAGGTTGAGTTTGTAATCTATACTAAGACTAGCTGACTCGGCGAACTTCGTACCGCTCTCACCTTTTAAACCTTCCCTGAATAAGCGCACGGTGTGCAAATTTAATTTAAAGTCGGTTAAGTAGTTTAGGAGTCCATCGTGGACAAACAACGTGACACGTGATTTATATATATTTTAAGATTATAAAGAGGAAAGTTTTGATTGTTTGTTTGTATTCCGAAAATACTGGACCATTTGAAAAATTCTTTCACCGTTAGGAAGCTTACTTTTCAGGGAGTGACATAGGCTATATTTATCCCGGAATTCCCACGGTAACGGGAACTACGCGGGTGAAACCGCGAGGCGATCGTCTAGTAATCAAAATAAAAAGAGGATAATTTAATCTCAATCAAGTTCAATAATTACAAAAGCAAACATAAACAACTAAAATAAATAATAAAAAGCTATTCAAAAAGCACTAAAAAACCGGATATCCATCTTCTCGGCTATGTCCATCTGACAACTAACAGTGACAGCTCATTGGCAACACCTCGAACTAGGAGACGTATGTAGACCATGGTTTTACCTGGACATACACTACAGCGAAGATTGAAAGTTCAAAGTGTAGCAGAATACCTATACAAGTCGCGATTTTATTCCAAGTTGCATAATAACAATAACTAAACAAACTTCGTTTCATAATAGTTACTTTTTTGCAAAGAGTTAGCTTTAGTTGTGGATTAACATTATAGGCTACTTTTAATTTCGACGCACCTACGCGCGTGGTTGCATGAACGAGCGTGGATGCATTTTCTGTGTTGGACTGTGCGTGTTTTCTATACAAACGGAGATACTTACTACAAGCAACGTCAGTACACGCATCCACGCTAGATGCAGCGTGGTGCGTGCCAGTGTGTTGATCGCCTTGGATTCTGTAAGTTTGAATCTTCGCTCTAAGATAATCTTGTGCGAACATGCGAGGAATCCCAGCTTCGGCTTATTTACTTATTTACAAGTTATTAATTAATAATCGCTTATTAAACCTAAGTATGTATGACACACCTACGCTAAAAAAATTCATACCTTAAATTATCAGCAGAGTATCAGCGGAATAACTGTTCAGGGTGTATCTACATGTGAATAAATAACAAAGAGTTATAATTCTAATAATTCTTGCCCATCTGATTTGGTAATCGACTGGAGCTACGCTCAGTTGTTACACAGTCGCCTAGTCGTATTAACATAGCACATGGCTTATACGTACAGTCACATTTGCGATAAGTAAACAACGCCCCTATGTGTCAGCAGGACTTCAAATTATATTCCCGATCTTTGATAAACAAGGTCAAAACATTTCGAATACGGCACGCCCGATTCTGAAAGTTGGCTATGATGGTTGTGGTCTAAGAATTTTTGATAACTGACTGGTATTGACTGTAAACAACTTAGACGGCGGCTGGCGGGCCGGGCTATAGTATGAGAATAATAGGGGAACGGACGAAAATATACCTTACCAGCTATAGCTTACCAGAAAAATGAAAAACTCCCTGTGCCCGCCACTAGGCTATACAAGATTAATGTATCTTTTAAAGGGCAATGTATTCGCTTAAAAATAAAAAAATTAAAGGGCAATGTATTCGCAAAATTATTAATAAATAAATTCAAACAAATTGTCGAACAAATCCTTTGTAAAAAGGGTTACTACAGAATACCGGACTATCTAGAGGATAAAAAAGCTTGGGACGAGTTTTGCTCCAACTCGAAAAACTAACAACCTAACAGGGTAAAGGTTTCTTGTTCGCTTCTTTACTTAACCTTAAAAAGATTGAAGTGAACCGAAACTCAAACTGATCACTTTATTTCCTAGTTTTACTCATGTAATTTGAATTTTGTGACCCGTTCAAGAGAGTCCTTTAAGGTCAAATCTAAAGTACACTTTGATTTTTAACTCCTTTATCCGTCTGCCAAGCGTGACTCCAGGTTCTGAGGAGGCATGTAGTAAAAGGTCGTATCTGTGCTGATCAAGAAGAACCTACAAATATGTACTTAATACTTTCACAATCAATGTAATCGTCATTTCTTATGAACCAAAAGCACCAGCTAGAGAACGAAGGAACCCACGTAATCTTCTATTGTTACATCTTAGTAAAAACTGTTGCCATTATTCAGATGGAAATTTGCAAAGCAACATCCGCTTCTGTAACAAGTTTATAGCGTCATATACCTACGTGTCTTTGGAAAAGTTAAAACGCGAAGACAACGACAGTACCTTTAGTTTAGACATTATTTCAGCAGCCTCTAAGCAAGTAGGCGAGGTGGAACTTTATTATTATTAATTACTAGCTTCTGCCCGCGGCTTCGCACGCGTATTTTCGGTTTAATAAGTAGCCTATTATCTAAGTTGGCCTATTATCTAAAGTGTTTTCTCTAAACGTACGCCAAATTTCATCTTGATCTGATCAGTAGTTTTGGAGATTTTAGGTAACAAAAACTCAGATTTCACAAACTTTCGGCTTTATAATATTAGTAGGAAGTAGGATTACCATCTTAATTATTTACCTTTGAAAGGAAGCGCAATGTTAAGGTTTGTTAATTATGGGTAATCCCCGGAACCACCAGCCCGATTATAGCTTCTGCCTGATAGGCTATACGGTAGCGACATGACTCGAAGGGGCGAGGCTGAAAGCGCATTTTTGTACAAGGCAGGTAAACAGCACAAACCTGTTTATTCGTCGCACTACACATTGCGTGGACGTGAAATAGAGGTTTTGGTGCTTGTTCGTATTTCAAGTAAGAAGTAAGTGCGCGTCTTTTGACAGTAGAAAGCTCTGTGAAAATTGCAGCTGTCTACATTTTACGATTCATAAGATACAGCCCGCTGACAGACTGAAAGATAGACAGACAGCGGAACGGAAGCTTAGTAATAGAGTCCCGTTGGCACCATTTGGGGACGGAACTCGGAAACGGCATAATTTATCGAGACTCGATTTCGATGATGGAAGGATAAGTGCGAAAAACACGATTTGCGAGTCAGACACGCACTTGGCCAAAATCAGCATCAGCATCCGCTGGTGCTGATTCCGTCATGACCTACGGAGCTGAGACGTGGATATTCACGGTAGGGCTGGTCCACCAGTTCAAAGTCGCTCAGCGATCTATGGAAAGAGCTATGCTCGGAGTCTCGCTGAAGGATATAATGCGTAACGAATACATCCGACAGAGAACCAAAGTTATCGACATAGCTCAAAGAATTAGCAAGCTGAAGCGGCAGTGGGCCAGCCACATCTCGCGAAGAACCGACATCCGCTGGGGTAAACGTGTTCTTGAGTGGAGACCGCGACTCGGCAAACGTAGTGCAGGACGCCCTCAGGCCAGGTGGGATGACTGATGACTGCAGGCAGATGCTGGATGCGGCAAGCTGAAGACAGGGCGCTATGGCGCTCATTAGGGGAGGCATATGTCCAGCAGTGGACTAATATAGGCTGATGATGATCCGCTGATGTCAAGATTAAAAATCAGCATCAGCATCCGCTGATCTGTCTACAAACTCCATCAGCAACAACCCTGATCTAGGCCTAGAACAGTGGGTTCGAGATTAAACCAAACCAAGCATCCTTGCCTTCGCACGACAAGCGACGGAGGCGGAAACGCCCTCAAGTTTTTAGTGGGTTGGATTGGAGTCCCATAATAATCTTACCGACTCCCCGTGGCAGTACCCAACTGTGATATGCGTGCGCATATTCATCATGTTATTATGAAAAATGCTTAGAACTATACTTGTTCAGTTCAGGGTGTTCTGGATAATATCCAGAACACCCTGAAAAGTATAGTAGAAAAATATTATTTTTCTTTGTAAAATAAAAAGTATCTATCTATGTAGTGTATTGTATTATGTACCTATATCAGATAACTAGTACCCATAACACAAGCACTGCTTAGCTTGGGGCTAGATAGGGTAGGTCACTGGTTCTCCCCAGTTAGTCATATCCCAAATGGGAAGTAAGGGCACCTGATAAAAAAATATTGTTTTCGGGAGCTACTTTACCCCACTTTTTATTTTGACGAATGCCTATACAGTCAACGGCACAAGATTTAGAGGAAATATGAATAATAAGGTTGTTTTAAATTTGAGATCGGACTTTAATCAATTTAAACTTAAATAATTCGTTGAGTGCCACTACTTCTGTGAACTACTGTGGCTTAGCTCCTTTAATACAATCAGGGGGGAGAAGGATATTTTATTTTTAACTTATTACTACAGACTGTGTTGTACTGCTTGTGTTAATTGTCCAGCATTATTATTATTATGTGTTTGACTTTTTATTTATTAAGTAATATTTTAATATTATATTTATATACATATATATATTTAAAGTTAAAAGTCATAAAGGTCTACATTATGTATTAAATTAAATAAACAACTAAAAACTAGTCATTAAATAACCCGCCCCTGACCATTTTTAAAGACCAATGTAATGTTACCAACTAGTTAAAAAAAATCGAAAAATCGTCAGTCAGCCAAGTTCGAAAATTAGCGGGCGACGCAATGCCAGCAGTATATATCTTTAGACAGGCATTTATCATTTAACTCAAAGGAAACGAGGCCTCAATAATTATACAAATTGAGACCTTTGACGGCCACTTAAGACGCTGTCTGAGAGTTGTCGAGTGTCCTTAGAAAAGATGAAACACGAAGAAAGGCAGAAAATGTCTTTACTGGCATTCTAAGACCACAAAGGGAACGGAAGACGCTTTCTGAGACTTGACCTGTAAAGGGGAAAGCTTTTGGTTTACTTTACTGTAAGGTCATTGTGGCGGTCTGGTGCAATGGTCTGAACTGAATTTATACTATACTAGCTTCTGCCCGCGGCTTCGCACGCGTTGTTTCTATGGAAACGTTTTGAGGTTATTTCTATCGCATGGGAACTGATTTATGGGACAAAAATTTGCCTATGCTATGTTTGACTCCAGGGTTAGAATTACCTGTATGCAAAATTTCAGCCCGATCTGTTCAGTAGTTTTGGCGTGAAGAGGTAACATACATCTATCCATCCATCCCTTTCGCATTTATAATATGAGTGTGACTAGCAACCTGCCCATTTGAGTTGAGTTTTTTTGAACTCAAACTCAACTTAAATGGAACTGGACTGGCCACATTATGAGAATGAATAGAGATAATTTGGCGTGTTTTAAAAAATGATAAACCGACTTCATATTCTTCTAGTGGCGACATCTACTTAAAATTCGAGTCAAATTTAGTTTGATGACACATCGAGGTATACCCTATCCAATAAAAAAATAATTATCAAAATCGGACTACTCTTTAATAAAATTAGTTATGCGTGGTTAAACATTACAATCAGTGAGTGAACAATCAATCATCCCCTGTCTTCCTACCCTTAGGACTGGATTTCTTTCAAATTTAAATGGGACCACCTTCGGGGTATACCCTTTGCAATAAAAAAAGAATTATCGAAATCGTACACTGTAAAAAGTGCGTGGTCATACATAAAAAAAATAAAAATATACGCGTCGGGTTGAAAAGTGGACGAAAGATGTAATGGAATGATATCAGAATGGAAAAAGACGAAAGGGGCGTCAAATCAAGAGATGGGAAAATGATCTACTAAAAGGTTGGAGAAGATTAGCTCGTGAGAGAGAGGAGTGGAAGAAACAAGGGGAGGCCTATTTCGAAGGTCAACCTGACCAGCAATCTGGTTGCTAAAAACATTAGTTTTCTATTTTATGTTTAAGAATAGCACTTACTAATTAATATTACGCTATTAATGAACCTACTGTAACATGGTCAGCGAATAAAGGCTATTTTGATTTGATTTGAGCAACCCGCCCCAACTTCGCACGGGTAGCACAGTATTTTAATAATTTACTAGCTGCGCCCCGCGGCTTCGCCCCCGTGGAAGTTTATGTTTCCAACTTTCTTAATTTTTTCTTTCATAAGAACCTTCTCCTGACAATAACAAACACAACAAAGAAAGAATTAGCGAAATCGGTCCAGCCGTTCACGCGTGATGCCGTGACCAAGGAAAACGGGTTTCATTTTTATATATATAGATTTATTTACTATCTTCTCGCGGCTTCGCACGCGTTGTTTCTATGGAAAAGTTCAAAGGTAATTTCTATCCCATGGGAACTGATTTATGGGATAAAAAGTAGCCTATGTTTGATTCCAGGCTTAGAGCTACACCCATGCAAAATTTCAGCTCAACCTGTTCAGTAGTTTTGGCGTGAAGACGTATCAAACATCCATCCATCTATACAACCATCCATCCAAACTTTCGCATTTATAATATTAGTGTGATTGATGTACATAATTAGAACGGCTTTCGGCCAATTATACTAATTACAGTAGGTTTGAAATTAAATATAAGTGTAGTCAGATTAAGTAGGTACATAATACTAGAAATAGTTTATCTGCGAGGGTTAGGTTTTTTGAGTGTTTTCGTGTGGCTGGACACTATTATCTCCATGCATCAAAACGGCTAAAGCAATTTTGATAAATGGGTATGCACGCCGACTTTTATTCGTCTCCGTAGCTAAAATTCACTGCAACTGTAGGTACATACACTCAAACACTTGTTCAAATGATTAGCCCGCACCGAATTGAAGGTCTTGAGGTGACACAGCATGAGTCAGTGTTAACACGTGAGGGGTCTGGGATGAATGGGCCCCGAATGGTATCGCATCCTGCTTTGCTCGCTAATCTTTGAGCTCGAATAAAGTGGGCGAACTATCTATACGAAATGATGAAAGGATGATAGATCTATTCCTTTCTAATACCAAAAAAGTAATAATGCTATTTCTTAGAGTCTTAGACCTTCTTCTTAGAGTTAAAGTAATAATGGTATTTCCAAATGGTATTTCTTAGAAATGTCTGATGAAGCTCGGCCATCCACATGTTCGGGAATCACTGGAGGATAAACATTCGTAAAAAGAAATGGCGGCTTGGTTCTACTAAAATCTGGTTCATCAATCATCATCATCATCAACAGCCTGTAGTGGTCCACTACTGGACGCAAGCCTCCCCCTGATAAGAGGCTTATTGGCTTTTATAAAATCTGGTTATCAATACACAAAAAAAAGAGAGAATAAAATGGAATAAAAATGTTTCGATAAGACTGATTTTGTTTAAATAAACACTACTTTGAATCACTTGAGCATTTTTATTACCGACTGTACCTCATACCATTTATCTTGTTTTGGTATTCGTTTGTGAGTGGTATTCGTTAGGAATAGAATTTAATGAGGATAATAAACAAATACCATTGATATTAGTTTTTTGGTATTAGAAAGGAATAGATCGCTAAAAGGGCTGTGTAATTTACCTATTCATTTACCTACTAGGTATAAGATGTTTGTCAAAAAAACTTCAAGATTTTGTAGTTGGCTTACAAAGCCCAACTTAATCCATAAAACTAGCGTTATTACTTAGTACCTAGTACTTTGACGACCTCTGTGGCGCAGCGGGCGAAGGTCTGCCTGCGACGCAGGAGGTTGCGGGTTCGATTCCCGCCTCGGGACAAATGTTTGTACGATCTGCAGACATTTGTTTAGGGCGTTCTGGATGTTTTCTATGTATAATAAAAAATATATCTATCTATGTAGTGTATTGTATTAAGTATATCAGTTATCTAGTACCCATAACACAAGCTCTGCTTAGCTTGGGCCTAGATAATGCTGTGTGAATTGTCCAGCATTATTTATTATTATTATTTACTTATCTTGCTGTGCCCTAGCCGGGCCATATTTGAGACCCGTTGTCCCGTAGGAATGAAGCATTTTCCCGCGGTAAAAAGTACTTATCTTGCTGTGCCCTAGCCGGGTCCATATTTGAGACCCGTTGTCCCGTAGGAATGAAGCATTTTCCCGCGGTAAAAAGTAGCCTATGTTCATCAGGAATAATGTGAGGCTTGAAGCCCAAAAATCAAGTTTTTAGTAGTTATTTTCTCCCCACAAACATTAGAATAGTTAATTGAAAAAAAGGCAACATATAAAATGTGTATTTGCTCCCCACAAACATTAGAATAGTTAATTGAAAAAAAGGCAACGTATAAAACTACAGATGGAGCCACAAGTGTCCAGATTGAAATCATTCTATCAATCTCTCCGTGCAAATAGCACCAAAAGCAGTATCTGCAGTTTTCTTTCTACGACACGATTCTAGGACGATACCATTGTCATAGACAGGCGATTGGTTAACGAAATCGGCCCCCAGATTAGTTCTGTGGGTACTAGATAACCGATATATTAAGGGACACCCAACCACTACTGCTAAAGGGCAAATAGCGAATTTATACAAAAAGAATCGAGTCTTATCTTTAACCTATCATAAATTTGTAACCGTTAAACAGTTGACTGTTCAGCTAGATAGCTGTAAAAGTAAATTGATAAGCGTCGAATGTATGTCATGCTCAACATTTTCACGTCGACAATACAAATAAAATACGCCGTGTATTTTGTACTAGTTTTGCTCACGCGTTTCGCTAAAATAAGGAGGACCTTATAAGTTATTCCAGAACTAAATCTATGCAATTTCAGCCTCATATAATCTGAAGTTTTTCAGTAGCACAAACACACATTACCTATTCTGTATTATGTATGTATCTGTATGTTTCTAATATTGGTTTCTGCAACCGGCTTAGCACGCGTTGTTTCCATGGAAACGTGTAAGGTTATATCTATCCCATGGGAACTGATTTTTGGTTTAAAATAGCCTATGTACATATGTGTTATTCCAGGTCTCGACAAACATTTACGCAAAATTTCAGCCCGATCCGTTCAGTAGTTTTGGCGTGAACGTTACAACCATCCATCCAAACTTTCACATTTATATTATTAGTGTGATACTGATACAGTTAAATAAACCGACTTTACCAGTAATATCTGAAATGGCAATAACTCATAAAATAATAACTTATTGCAAAAAGGAACAACAAAAACTCGCAACTATTAACATAGGTGAAATCAAGTAACGGCAGCAGGCGGCCGGCTTAATTAGGTTTAGTATGTAATTACCTCGATAACCGCATAGCATATTAAATCAGGCTTCAAGAGCTAACTATTGGGATTTTTACTGAGTGGCAGGAACGAACATTGCTCGGGCATGTTGGAGTGTAAACAAGACAAAATTTAAAAAAATTAAAACACCGGCGTAACAGATTTTTTATGAAACACAGCTAACTAAGAACACTCGGGATAAAATTATCTATGACACAAAAAAAACTAAACGAAAATCGGTTCATCCGTTTGGGAGCTACGATACCACAGACAGATACACAGACAGACACGTCAAACTTATAACACCCCTCTCTTTTTGCGTCGGGGGTTAATAAATAATGCTGGATAATCCACTCAGCATCGTCTAGTCTAGCACAAAGTTAGCAGAGCTTGTGTTATGGGTACTGTACATTTAAAACATTACAAATAGATATATTTTTTTAATATAGGAGATAGAAACCAAAACCTATAGGAAACACAGAACACCCGGAACAAATATCTGCAGAACGTACAAATTTTTGGTTCGGAGGCGGGAATCGAACCGCGGGCGGACCTTCGCCCGCATCGCCACAGAGGTCTTCATCGTATAGTGGTTCTTACACTGTAAATTTCTATCTTCTTCATTACTCATTGAAGAAGATTTTTTTTTTGCGATGCTATAACCACAGCCTACCTATATGCATACAGTCGTTCGACAAAGGCGTATTGACAGGGCAATCGTGCGGGGCCCAAGGGACGGCTCGGGGAGAGGACACTCCCGAGTTACTAAGGCGGTGATGTCTGCAACTCGCAGCGTCCCTCCCCGTCCCGTCCCTTGCCGCCCGCACGATTGCCCTGTCAAAACCACGTCAAAATGCCTTCGTCGAACGACTGTACTGTATGCATATAGGTAGGCTGTGTTATACTAAGAGAAAACAGAAAAAAGAAGAGACTCCTCAAACTCAGTCCGTAGATATTATATCTTGAGCTGATGCCGTGAGGGTTCCTCTGGAAGATAAAGCTGAGACTAATCCGTTTTGGCTCACTTCGGCAGCACTGACACACCTACATGTCTGAAGTAGGATAAGTTAGTGTGTATAACATTTAGAATGTAAGCTTAGCCCTAATATATAAGCAACAATTACTTGTACCTTCCTACTCATAAGTTTTAATCTAGTCTTTTTATATACTATCTAAGTACTTGTCTATGTTTGATTGTATTTTGTGCTGTCCATTTGTGATCCAAATAAACCATCTATCTATCTATCTAGATTCCCTTAATCGGCTAAGGGAACTTACCAGAGGATGTAACTTCTGTGTATTTTTAACACCCCACTGCAATCACCAATCACCTTAGATAATAAACTTCAATGGGGCCCACACATAGATAAGCTATCGAAGAGACTTAGTTCTGCAGCATATGCAGTCAAAAAAATCCGTCATCTTACAGACGTGGACACATCTAGACTTGTTTATTTCAGCTACTTCCATAGTATTATGTCTTATGGTATACTGCTGTGGGGGAACGCTGCAGATATTAACACCGTATTTGTGCTGCAGAAGAGGGCTGTTCGTGCAATCTATAATATGGGTCCCAGAGAATCCCTGCGTGATAAATTCAAAGAAATAAACATAATGACAGTACCATGTCAATATATTTATGAAAACTTATTGTACACTCATAAAAATATAAAGTGGTTCCCTAAAAATAGCGATAAACATAATTTGAATACCAGAAACAAACATAAGATCGCTGTGCCCACAAATAGGCTACACAAAATTAATGTATCTTTTAAAGGGCAATGTATACGCTTCTACAACAAAACTCCTAGTGAGTTGCAAAAATTATCAGTAAATAAATTCAAACAAATTGTCAAAACCTTGCTGTGCAAAAAGGCTTACTATAAAATATCAGATTATCTAGAGGATAAAAAAGCTTGGGACGGGTTTTGCTCCAACTCGAAAAATAACAACTAACAGGCTAAAGGTTTCTTCGTCGCTTCTTTACTTCAGTCTACATACCGAAGCGACAGAAATCAAAAAATATCACTTTATTTCCGTGTCAGTGCTTGGTTTTATGATTTGACCTTTTCTAAGTGTACATTTATTGTATTTATGAAAATAAAGAGTTTTTGATATTGATTTTGATTTTGAAATCCCTTAACTGCAATCACCGAACCCTCTTTGTTTGGGGGAGCCACGTTCAGCAACAACATGTGTGCTGATGAGGATATAACCACAGATTAGATAACGTTATGATATAACGTAGAAAAAAATAAAGTCGAGCTTTGCCTTTACAACACCAGAGGAGTTTTACAACTCGAATTTGCACCTTTTTCGCTTTTTCGCTGAGCGTGTGCTATTATGCGTTGTTAAATTATTTAGTTTTGTTTTTCATAAAAAATAATAATAAATTAAATTTATTCAAAGATACTCGTACTTAAAGAGGCTACTTATGTGCTCCAAACGAATTAGTAGTTACAAGCTTCTGACCGCGGCTTCGAACGCGTATTTTCGGTATAATAAGTAGCCAATTATCTAAGTTAGGCTTTGCTCTAAACGTACACCAAATTTCATCTTGATCTATTCAGTAGTTTTGGAGATCCTAGGTATCAAAAATTCAGATTTCACAAACTTTCGGCTTTAAAATATTAGTTGGATAGTAGGATTGCCTCGGATGTACGGAACGGGGTATACTCCGTGGTCTGTAGTACCTTGTCCATAAAGAAACCTCGTCATACTACGTCGGTATGCGATAGGTATTAGTAAAGTACCCAGGGGAATGCTGCTATATGGGGAAAGGAAACCACTTAGCAGCAATGGCGGTGTGCCAGTTCCACACAAAGCAATGTTGTTTAGCGTATATTTTAAGAATTGCCCGTTCTAGAGGTAAAGGTACGTTTCTAATAAGGAGAAACTTGTGTGGCCTCAAACTGTTAAGGTATTATTTTGGAAGACGTAGATCGTCTTTTTCGTGGGAATATTGAACAATTTTACAAACTTTTATTTAACTTGCAATGTATGTAACTTTGTTTGTACAGGTGGAATCTTGCAACTCAATTTTGAAGCAGATATCTTCAACTGATTGAGCTGAAATTTTGTATACGCGTTTAGTTTGGATGATAAAAAGGTTTTTATTTATATTAGTTAAGCTTGCCTTTGCCAAAACCTTTCTTGTTTTAAGTTTGAAGTCTATGGTTTATCTCGTGCAATAAATAATTAGGAATGTTTATTTCGCGATGTCATATTATAAAACTAAACACTGACACGGAAATAAAGTGATATTTTTGATTTCTGTCGCTTCGGTATGTAGACTAAAGTAAAGAAGCGACGAAGAAACCTTTAGCCTGTTAGTTGTCATCTTTCGAGTTGGAGCAAAACCCGACCCAAGCTTTTTTATCCTCTAGATAATCTGATATTTTATAGTACTTAAGTACCTGCCTTTTTGCACAGCAAGGTTTGACAATTTGTACGAACACTCCCGTTAAAATGGCTTTAAAAAACTCTCAGCTTTTAACAAGAATTTTTCGCAAATTATTTGTTAGAAGTATTGAGAAATTATAAGACCCGCAACGCTGACTCGCATTGCCTTTGACAGATAGTCAAATAAATCCACCAAAATGTCCCCAAAATGATTGATTGTTGATGATTCATTATTTCGGTAACCGCATTCCATATTTCAGAGTGGTTTTAATAAGTACCAAAATGACGAATCAACGGATATTTAGCTAGTTTGAACAGATGTTTAGTGTCATTCTCATTGAAATGATGATAATATTCAACTTCAACCGAGCGCGAAAAGACTATTACACCGTTTAAATGTTTATTGATTTTGTTTTGAATTACCGACTCCTACGAGGATGCTTGTTAAATTCCTAATAAAGGTGAGTACGAATTTAGTTGGTTAGCTAACATCAGAAGTCGCAGCACGAAGGGTTTGGAAGGTTTTCCCTGCTCAGCGATTTCTATTGTTGGCTTTACATATCATAAAGTGTTTTGTTGTATTTATAATCTATCTACACTAATGTCACAGCCTACCTATATGCATACAGTTGTTCGACGAAGGCGTTTTGACAGGACAATCGTGGGGGGGCAAGGGACGGGACGGAGGAAGGACGCTCCCGAGTTGCATACATCACCTTCTTAGTAACTCGGGAGCGTCCCGCCCCCCTACCCGTTCCTTGCCCCCCGCAAGATTGCCCTGTCAAAACGCCTTCGTCGAACGACTGTATGCATGCATATAGATAGGCTAATATTATAACGAGGAAACATTTGTATTTTTGTATGTTCGTAACGAATAAAGTTAAAAATTACTGGACCGATTTAAAAAACTCTTTCACCATTAGAATGCTACATTATCCCTGAGTAACATAGGTTATATTTATGTTTAAAAAATAAATGTCCACCCGTGCGAAGCCGGCACGGGCCGCTAGAAATAAATAATGCAGGACCATCCACAAAGCATTATCTAGCCCCAAAGAAAGTAAAATAAAAGCTTGCGTTATGGGTACTAGATAAATTACATTACATTTCATAGATTTTGATAACCAGAACACCCGAAACATAAACCTGCAAATTGTACAAACATTAATCCTAAGGCGAGAATCGAACCCGCAACCTCCTGCGTCTCTGGCGGACCGCTGCGGCACAGAGGTGAACAAATTTATAAATAAATATTTTTTAATTAGATAGATTAGATTGTATCTAAGGCATCAAATGAATTGAAATTGAAGCTCGCGTTATCCAAGTGAAATTAAAATTAAGACAGAATTTAGCATGCAGCTCAAGACAAAAGTGAAACTCAAGGAAAGTGGCAGCTTAAGAAACACTCGTAAAGATTTAACGTTGAAATCGCACGAATGGGAGCAAGACGGATGGTCAAGTTAACTAGCGGAAGCACGCAGCTTCAAGGTGTATTTTCAATTTATTTTTATGTCTTTCCTATCCCACAACTGGGCAAAGGACAGTAATTTATCCTTACGCTGCAGTAAACGTCTTTCGCGCGGTTTTCATTCACCAATGGACGGAGTGATTCATGAAGTAGGATAACACCTTATCACACTAATATTACAAACTAGCTTCTGCCCGCGGCTTCGCACGCGTTGTTTCTATGGAAACGTTTTGAGGTTATTTCAATCCCATGGGAACTGATTTATGGGATAAAAAGTCACCTATGTTTGATTCCAGGGTTAGAATTATCTGTATGCAAAATTTCAGCCTGATCCGTTCAGTAGTTTTGGCGTGAAGAGGTAACAAACATCCATCCATCTATCCATCCAAACTTTCGCATTTATAATATTAGTGTGATGTGATTTACTTTTCTGTCTTTCCTATCCCACAACTGGGCAAAGGACAGAATTTTATCCTTACGCTGCGGTAAACGCTTTTCGCGCGGTTTTCACCAATGGACGGGAGTGATTCTTGAAGAAGATTATCAAACTAATATTACAATTGCGAAAGTTTGAATGTTTGGATGTATAGATGGATGGATGATTGTTACCTCTTCACGCCAAAACTACTGAATGGATCGGTCTGAAATTTGCATAAAGATAATTCTAATCCTGGAATAAAACATAGGCTACTTTTTATCCCATAAATCAGTTCCCATGGGGTAAAAAACGTTTCCTCAGGAATAACGCGTGCGAAGCCGAGGGCAGAAACTAGTAGTGTATAATTCATCAAGGTTTTGTGTAAATTAAGGCCAGGTATTCCTGCAGTAGGAGGCGTAGGGGAAAACGCGCGGTTGTCAAGCCGTCGTCGCGCTCGTGTTTTTGGGGTTATTTAAACATAGTGATTAAGAAAATCATTTTATCAAGTCAAAATCTGCGAATTTGCTTAGAAATACTAAGTGTCTTTAGTTAAGTACAAAAAAAGTAACATATCAGTAGGTCGCTAGTCATTATATTGAAAAAACATTAAAAAAAGGGGTATCTTTAGGATTTTTTTCTATCGTGTGAAGTTCATTAGATCTTGTAACTGAATGCGACTTTGACTAGACTAGATCCTTTATCTTATAATATCTTTTTTTCAGAATTTTAAACCCTATTTTCTAAGGGTCTGTTTCACAATGTCCTGATAAAGTATTGATTAACTATCTAACACATAAATTATTTGGAGGATAAAAGTGAATGAGTTATGGACGACTTTATACGACAGTTAGCGCTATTCGGTAGTCGTGAAACGTAACAATGATGTTTATCCAACGGATAAGTAACAAATAGCTTATTTGGAACTTATGCAGAACTTATCCGGACATTGTGAAACACAACGTAAGTCTCAGAGGATTTTAATAAACACAAAAGTGCGGCCTCTGCTGGCCTACCTTGATATACCTACTATATAAGAATGTAAGCATTGTCTTACGTCACGGGCGTTATTGAATCTCGAGCGTAACTGAGGATTCTAGATTAACTCACGAGCGAAACGAGGGAGTTACCAGTGAGTGCGAGAGGGATTTAACTACGCCCAAAACGAAGACAGCTTTATGCACGAGATGAATACATACCTACTGTACTTTTCATACTTTCTGCGAGAAAATAGTTTGGAAAAGTGTTTTGCGGTATTAGTATTTCATACCGCCTTCTGAACAGAGGTTAGTTTGAATTACCAAGAAGATCAGATCTCCTTGGTTAAAAAAATGTCTCATTATTCTCTTGGGACTCTTGGGAGTAGGTGATGTTCATTATTCTATAAGGAATGTGTTTTGAATTTGGAACCTTAAAATATGTTTGGAAATGTTGACTTAAAGGCAACTCGCACTAAGAGATCTCATTAGATTTGTTTGAATTTGGTAAAACCTTCACCTTTTTCAGCCAAGAGCTATAATCACTTGCTTTCGTTTACGGTAACATGACGTGAGCCTATGAGATGGACCGATCAGATAAAATCTGCCGTAGGTGTCCCCCTGCATGAATGTTCCAGGATGACCACCAACAGGGAGAGATGGCGATATATCGTAAGGCGAGCAATATCAGCTCATACAACAAAAGACTCTTCATGACGACCACGACCGTTCTGCCAAGAACGCTACGAATGAGAAGAAGAACATGACGTATAAAGTATCAAGTTCTGCCAAAAGCAGCGTACTGGCAAGAAGTCCAAACTCTTGGATGAGACTCTCGGGCTGATGACAAAAAGACGGGAAATCATCCAAGCGACTTCGTCAGAGAGGCCAGACCTGAACAAGCAAATTGCGAAGATGGTAAGGCGCGACCTTTGGAGCTCCAACACACGCCTCATTGAAGAGACGATATAGCGAAATCGAGGTCCAAAGTATTCACTCAGCAGCTTGGAGGAGCCACTTGACGGAAGCTAAAAACGCACGACGGGAGGACCGTTTTGTCGAAGCCGGAGATCTCCGCCGAGGTAGAGGATTTCTATGGCCGTTTATACGCTGCACATGCCTCCCATTCCCGACGAGACGACCATGATTCTAGAGGCACCCTGACACGCCACTATACCGACGAACTGCCGGACATCAGTCAAGACGAGATCGTGTTAGCTCTGAGGCAGCTTAAAAATGGAAAAGCCCCTGACGAAAATAACTTCAGAGCTTCTAAAGGCAGGAGGAGCCCCTGTTATACAGGAGCTACAGAGCCTCTTCAACGCCATCCTTCACAGTGGGAGAACTGTAAAGGCGTGGAGCGGGAGTTTGGTGATGCTCTTTTTTTAAGAAGGGAGATAAAACCCTCCTTAAAAACTACAGACCCATCACACTCCTGAGCCACGTCTATACGCTGTTCTCACGAGTTTGGTGATATGGCCCCATAGACCAGTGCATTCACAAAACTTAAAAACTAATGTTTTCAATCAATGCATCATACTCTGCCTGTCTGCAACCATTTCACATCTACGAGGCTAACGGATTATACAGATATTTGGCATCAAGATAGATGGTATCCCAACACAAAACTTCAACGATGCATAATTAATAATAATAATGCTGGACAATTCACACAGCATTATCTAGCCCCAAGATAAGCAGAGCTTGTGTTATGGGTACTAGATAACTGATATACATAATACAATACACTAGTTATATAGATATTTTTTATTATAAATAGAAAAACATCCAGAACCCCTGAACAAATATCTGCAGATCGTACAAACATTTGTCCCAATTGCACAAACACAGCAAAACATTTTCAAAATCGAGTTTTAAAACAGACAAGATACGAATTAAATGATGACTGAAAGCTTTCATAACGGATGACCAGTGTTGGTAAACATTTGCCACCAATATTTCTTTGGTTTTGTAACGCCTTTGTTTACAGAAAATATCTAGGATTGGAGAATCTAGTGGTAAATGCGGGCAGGTGATTTGACTGAGGCAAGACTCCACCAAAGCGCAGATGAGATGTTTTAAACAACCAATGGACCTTTTATTCACACATCTCGTCTCCTCTCAGCTTTAGAGGACACCACCGAGCCGAGCACGTATCATATTTATTGACTCTGTTGTGAAGGAATATACCCAAAATAATGTAAGCAGGAAATTATCCAATTTCAGATATTAAATTCATATTACTAGTTGGTTCCTATAAATCCCTGAGTATATAAGTAGTTTGTGACTAAGCAGTTAATCACACAATAGAGATTGCAAATGTAGGAAAATGATAAAAATACCTATAGGTAGTAGAATGTTTTTTTCTAGAGCATGTCATAATACTTGGAATGCACTTTATCTTTTGAAATCAAATAATTTGCTCAAACACTTTCTGATAGCAGGGATGAAATGCCTGAAGACTTGTTCCAATGGAATTAAAGTTGAATAACCTGGTTTTTCTTATCAGAAGTGTGTGTTTACTGATAGGTAGAACACTTGGGCCCTGTCACGAAGACCCCAGATATGTATCAATACCTTAATAAAGGCAAACATGTCTGTACACAGCCGTTGCCAGGGTAACAATTTGGGCCCCTAAAACTATGTGTAATCTGGTAAATTCTGGTACTCACGGTTCTGGACTGTACTGAGCGCCTCCGAAAAAGCCGTGGCGGTCTGGCTGAGTAGTCACTGATGAACAAATCGACGTCGTATCCGCTTGCTCGCTTCTATCACCCCCCGCACTTTTCACACTTTTCTGCAGCGACATATTCAAAACAATGCACTAAAACTACACTCCAGATTGCAACAGATGTAACATCACGCAGCACAACGCTAAATAAACACAGTGGGCGGAGGAATTAATTACAAAACATGTAAGTTCGGATGAACCCGATGAACAGCACGGCAACTTAGCAGCTTGGAAAAGCAATTGGAAAGGTGAATTGTGGACTATACACATGCCGCGAAAACCACCGCATAGTCGCGGGCGATAATTATAAGACTGAAACGTGCTCAGAATGAATACAAAATAACATTTTTTTTACAAGTCGACGTGTGGGTGGCGAGAAACACAGACACAAGTTTGTTTGACATGCATGACATTTCTACACTACATACAATAGATATAGTGTTGCGCTACGCTTCCCTTCCATTTTAGGAATGGGAAAGGAAATCGCGAGTTGATTCTTGAATCGATTCTACGATTTTTCGAACAAAACAAACAATGCGAGTTTGGGTCATGGCTCGCTTTGTCACTTGTCTGCGTCATTATATTTTTATGTCAATGTCACTTTTTTAAGGTTATAAATATTTTCGTTTTCAAACAAATTGTTTTGAAATGGAATTCTGTCTGATTGTTCTTTCTTAAGTTCTGAACAAAATAATATTTTCCCTAGTTTTCTTCAAAAACTAACTGTAAAACCCGGAAAATGAACATCTTGCGTAAATCCGTGCCGATGCCACAGCTCTGTCGATTGCAATCATCGGCATCGGCTACCGAATTCGTAAATCGAAACCCAAGGAACTTGGAGAGAATGCGTATCGCCAAGAAACCTGACGGATATCATTTAGATAAATCAGGCAAAAAGTTTTGGCACAAGTAAGTCTAACTGACAGTACTTGCTTTTCCAGTTTTTAAAGAACTAACATTACAATGAGAAATAAAACCATTGACTGCGGTTGAGTTTTACAGTGTAGTTGTCTAAGAGTGGAAAGCGAGCTGCGATTGTACCTACCTATACCCGGGAGTTTTGTTTTTATAACTCTAAACATAGTGTATGAACGGTGTAGATGCCTATATAGGTACTACATTATGCTACAAGATCGATCTAGTTAATATTACAAATCTTGTAAACATTAGTTAGCCACTTCAAGGCAAGAAGGACTTTTAAACATTATTATTTAATTTTGAATCTATTACATTTCAGGCTAGTTATAACTCCAGGCAAGAAATCAGTAACAGCAGAAATTTTTCACTACCTGAATGGTCCAGTGATTGAAGCCAAAACTTCGGAATGGGCCATACGCAAACATCTATACAGTCAGACCGACACCTGTGCATATATAGTATTAGGAAAAGTCCTTGCTCAACGATGCTTGGAAGCTGGTATAAGTGAAGTATACAGTGACATTGAAGCAGCTAAAGGCGGGAAAATTGAAAGGCTCTTGAATGAAGTTGTTGATGGTGGAATTAGTTTGGAGGAGCCAGATGTATATAAAAAACCAAACCCTTGGGATCAACATAGACCTGAAAAGCCATGGGAAGTTCAAGAATAGTTTTATTTTATAGTGTACAGTAAAAATTTAATTTAATGTAGTTTACAAAGTCTAGAAACATGGTGGTGAAGCCATTTTTATTGAATTTTGAGTCTTATCTTAGAAGTGTGTGAATGCCTACAATGTTATATTATTAAAACTCAAGAGGAAACAAGTTTTGGTGTTTGATTTTCATTGGTGCAGCCTGATTTCACGCATGTTGGGTATGTACAGGTATTCCTCAGTGCAACCGTTTTTGGCTTTTTTTTTTATGGAGGATCGTACTGATTGTGCGGGAAATTCAATTTTTTTCTGGTTATTTCTCTTTCAACAAGTAATTTAATATATAAATCTAGCTAAATGTAAGCCACTTGCTAACTCATCAATTAAGTAAAGCTTTTTTGGATCCTAAATTTACTTTGGCTGCTGTATAAATTTTTAGTTTTCTACAAAGAATAACACTAACAGAAAAGTGATAATAAAAAATAAAATATATTTAATAATTAATATACTTTGATTCAAAACTTTTTTGAAAATATTTGGTACATAATTCACAATATTTTGGAGTGAAATTAACATTACCAAATGCTCTGAACATAAAAATAAAATTGACTCGCGGGCAACATGAATCGAGCCACCACGCATAAAAGGTGTAGGTATGCGTGCGTAGTTTATACTCTTTTTGTAGGTATGTATAAACATTCTTAGAAACAACCACGGAATTAAACTAAGGGGAAATGGTAAGTGGGCGTGGCACGCGTGCCACAAGTACACGTTGTTACGCTTAAGACCATCCTAAATATCGGATATCCTTATTAGTCAATCCTGAATTCAGAGAAGTTTAATCGCATTTAGGAAGGTAGGATCCGATTTAGGACAAGAATGGCTTGGCTTCCGACATCCTAAATCTATTTTTAGCGTAGCGTCTGCTTCAGTGTTGCCGGCAGTCAAAATAAAAAAGCTCCGATCCGAACGCTAAAATGGTCCGAAATATGACAAAAAGATCCGTTTTAAAAAGTGTAAAAAAAATTACTTGTCGTAATGGGGATATTAAGTTTTCCATATGAATTGTACTTTATGTTGCTTCATCTTGATGAACTTCAGAAAACTTCGCTTATTTTTTACAAAGGTTGAAAGACTGAGATAAAGTAAAACGTCAAGTGCGAGTAAGACTCGCACACTAAGGGTTCCGTTTAATTGTAAGACCTTGTATTTTGACAAATATCATGATTCTATGTCAACATGATGTAGGTACCCGGTATTATTATATATTTATTATTTTGGTCGAGGGAGAGAATCAAAATTTATGATTTTTTTAAACTACAAATTTACGGTTTTCAAATTTTTATCGTTATTTGTGCTATATGACCTTGCTTCTTACCAAATTTTACGATTCTAGGTAAACGGGAAGTGCCCTTTAAGGTTTTGGTCTATAGCAAGACATTTTTTTTTTAAGAAAAAAAACAACAAATTAGGTTCTATTTTCGGATTGTTCCCTTTATTTGTGCTATAAGGCCTTGTTTCTTGCCAAATTTCATAATTCTAGCAGGGTTCTGATTGCGCTAGGTCTACGGGAAGTACGTACCCTATAAGTTTTGGTCCATGGCGTGCATTAAAAGTATTTTTTTTTATGAATAAATTACAAATTTATGGTTTTCGGATTTTTCCCTTTACTTGTGCTATAAGAACTTGCTGCTCACCAAGTTTCATGATTCTAGGTCTACAGGAAGTACCCAATAGGTTTTGTGTGCATGTGATTCCCTTGGAAATTTCCGCAAAGAGTCATGGTCCGCAAAAGATCCGCAGAGGCAGAAAAAAGTCCGAAACGGACCAAAAAGGTCCGCACCGGCAACACTGGTCTGCTTAGAGTCCTGAATCAGTGAACGTGTAATTAGGAGCTCCGGCGACTAAATTTCTTGTCCTATATCGGACACTGAATTTAGGACCCGATATTGAGGATGGTCTAATAAGCTCTCGGGTTCTATCAAACATCGCGTGGAGTAGCTAGTCTCGCAACCAATTCATTTTTTCCGTAATCATGCCGTATTGTTCGATTTTAGAGTGAAAAATGATAGTAGAAGAAAAAAAACATCAAAATGGAGGTGTCTCGTACCATCGGGGAGAACGGTTTTTATTGTTTTGTAATAAAATCTTATTTTATTTCAATTTGTCAATAATTTAATAGAAGGGGTAGTCAACCTTATGCAATTAAGATAAAGTTGATTTTGGATTGATTCTATTCTTCGCTACTCAATTAGTGATGTAGTCAAGTCGGATGTTGATTTTATCGATTGATATCGATACTAGAAATTCAATTTTAATTTCAAATTTTAATGTTAATGTTGAATTAAGTGATATGTTATTATGTAAATTAATTATTTATTTAGTATTTACATTACAAGTCACTAAATTTACATCATTAGGTCCTCTAACCTTTATCTTAAATATTTGTAGGTTTCCCAAAGATACAAACGTCAAAGAGAAATGGATAGATGCAACGGGTAGAGTTAATTGGATGCCAACCAAATCAAGCACGATATGCTCTGAACACTTTTTGGAAGTCGATTTCAAAATATCAAATAAAGGATATAGATATACAATTACGAAACATACAGCGCTTGTATCACTGAAAATCGTTAAGTTTAAAATATATATAAATGTTCACATACACCATTTACTAAAATTAAACATAAAACTTTCCAAACACCAGTTCCCTAATAAATACGTTTTATTTCAGGGGCATAAATAACACAGCGTTGCCAGATCTACTGATTTAGCAGTAGATCTACCTGCTTTTTGAACCGTCTACTGATCTACTGATTTATTTCTAAAATTTCGTGATATCTACCTGATTTTTTCCGAGCGCCAATGGCTCCGTGTCTATTATGTAAGCTGTCACTTCACAAGTCAATGAAATTTTCACTAATCCGGTTCGTCACAATACTGACAAAATATGAATGAAATTGAAGAGTTTGTTTTGTTCGTTCGTTTCTTCCACTTCCTGTAAACATCTGTTGTGTGTTCCTATCTTTTTCGAATTGATTGGTCGGTCCGTTCGTTCTTCGATAAACTTTTGTTGCCATATCTACTGATTTAGCAGTAGATCTTGTAAATGGATTATTACACTTCCTAGAGTAGATAGATCTGCTTGATTTTTGAAGAGCCACTGATTTATTTTGTAAAATTCGAAAATAGCTTTTCCTGAGAGAGATTCAAGGCCAAGGCATTAAGGCCTTGTAACAACAAAAGAAATTAAAAATTCAATTTCACTTGGTGTTCATACGATTTTCGAGTCAGCTTGGTTTATGGCGAGATTTGTTCATTTCCAAGGGCACTGATCAGGTTTTATCAGGTAAATTGAAATTTAAAAAAAATAGACACCTAAGATCCCTCTTTCTGTGATGTGATGAATATAGTTCGTTTTTCTTGAAAGGAACAATGGAACACCATTGTACTCTACCTAGTTACCTAAACCAAAAAACCTGATCAGTGCCCTTGGAAATGAACAAATCTCGGCGAATTCCAAGCTGATGAGTTGCTTTGATCAATGTTTTCATATCAATGTAAAAAGTTTATTAAAAACCTACTTAAAACACATAATTTTTTGAAATTCGAAAGCCATGAATATTTTACTTTGCAACTTTGGTACTTTGATGAATGCCATCATTGAAAAGTGAAACACACACACTGGACAAACATACACAAAAGAATTAATCAAAATCGGTTCATCCGTTAAGGAACTATAATTATAGTTTCCTAGCGGATGAACCGACTTTACAAATAACCTTACAGATACCTACCACGCATTTTTCGTGTCAAAAGCTAGAAATTTGTAGTTTTTTCAAAATCTACTGATTTTTTCTTCAACCTACTGATTTTTTACGCTACTTTCTACTGATTTTGTCAAATTCGATCTGGCAACACTGAAATAACATTACATTTATTTTTACCTGCCTGTCTGTGTCTATTTATAAATGGTTTAAAATACAGCTCTTTGTGTGCCAATTAAGTAAATAAACTAGTAGTTCTACGAACAGTAGACGTCGCGAACACTAACTTTTTTCAACAATTAATTTACTTAATACTTAATGTACTAAAGTAATTTTATTTAAAACGGGATATTTTGGTACCTAGGTAGGTACCTATATAATGAGAACTTCTGTGGGGTTCATACCTACTTTATTGAAATAATGCCCACCGTGCAAGAATAGGCGTCTGTTTCTCCTGAACGGAATCAATCTTGTTTGTGGGTAGGGTAGGTGAGGTAGGTAAGGTGCACTTGGAAAGGTAGGTAGGTATTACAGATCACTTCACTTGCGATACGATTTTTGTGTCATGTCGGAATTTTTGAACGAAATGTTGCACAAACACATCAACCATTAGACCAATTGTCCATACAAAGTACGTAAGTTACGTTCCTCAGCAAAGCTCGAAATTCTGTACCTAGTATCAATAGATGGCGTTGATCCATCAGCCCAAAGTTTTTGTTATTATTTAACCGACGACGACGGTGTATGCGGCCGCGCTATTTCATATAATTCTCGAAGTGTTACAAAGATGTTCTAATAGGTGGCGCTGTACTGTAAATGCTCTCTTGCATATTACTGCATTTTGCGAAGCTATTCTGCTCGTCATGCCGAAAATCCTCATCAGATCTTTACCAAATTTTTATGAGAACAGTATAAAGTTATTACCTTTCAATTAAAAGTACAATCATCAAAATCAGATCTCTTAAAGCGGAGATATTCCAAATCCGCCTTTTTGCCTTATTGTGGAAGAAGTACGCCTTTAATCAAAAAATCCCGACGACAATAAAATTCTATAAAATCATAGAATCTGTACACAAAGTTTCATACCGATCGGTTGTAAAATACGACCTGTAGAGGAGTACGGACATACTGACAAAATAGCCATTTTGGCCAGACCTGAAACGGAGACTTTCGTTCATTTCATTCACGACGTCAACTACTAACAAGTTCGATTTTTTGCGAATTGAACAAAAAATCGGGTATCTATCGATATCGATAATGTAGGTACTTCAATGTGCTACCTGGTGCAGCTCTAATCCAGTAGCAGTCGATGGTCGACCTATCACGCGAATGTCAATCTTAAGTCTGAGGAAATTAAGTTTATAATTGCGACCACTGAAAATACCGCCATCTATGGTCAAGGAGCGGAATTAACTTGTCAATCGAATGTTTGGTTACTATAGACCGTAAATACGTTCTGATGCTAAAGTAAAATAAATCTTATCTGTAGAAGTCAAGGTCTATTTCCAAATCAGTGACGTTGGCTAGTTTTGACTAAACTTAAACTACCAATCAAACGAATTGTTTCTTTGTAATGCATTATATGATTACTGGTTTATTTGTGTTAGTTTGGCGACACCGGTTCCTTTAGTAATTTTGTTGCATTGTCCTTCCATCCTAACTTCTATTTCCGTGGAAACAACCTATTCTGGGTGAATAGGGGTTCGATTTAGTATAAATTCGCTTACATTATTATCATCTGTGGAATTTCCACTTATATTCCACAGATAATTTTTATTACCGAACGAACAAAACTGTCTTCCATCTTTCTGTTGTCAGTGCTTTTTTGAACGAAAATACTGCGCTGTACCGGAAGTAGTTTCATTACTAATAAAACTAAAATAAGTAGCACAACAAGTTATCACAATTTATAAGATTGAAAAAATATATGTTATTGATATTCATTCCATAAATTTTCAATATTTTTAAATGACGGAGGCGATTGAAGTAAATAGTAGCAAAAAGATCACAACTTTTTATTAAAACAAAAATGGCGGAAACTGTTATGGCGTCTATTTTTTTTGCACGTTGACTGAGCCGACAAACATATTTTTTTCTCTTTTGCACTCATGGAAAACACCGCCAAATGTTGGGCACGCATAGTGATCAATATGTCCACGTGATCTGTCGTCCGTCAGTCACAAAATCGCTCGCGTAATTGCAATGTAAATGTAAAATGTACAGGAAAGAAACGTTTGTGTTACTATGAAATCCTAAAAGTTTTGATATTTTATGTTGTAGTTAGTGAATTAGTTATAAAATGCCTGCATCAATCGGTGTAAACTTACGTGTGACTGGGCACTGTAGTCAAGGCGGGAGAAAGTACATGGAAGATTTGTTTTCGGTTGCCTATCAACAAACCGAGGATGAAAGGGATTTGGAGTACGCTTTCTTCGGAATATACGATGGCCATGGTGGCAGCGAGGCTGCTGCTTTTGCTAAGGAACACTTGATGGACTCTATTGTGAAACAGAGGCAGTTTTGGTCTGACAATGATGAGGATGTCCTCAAAGCCATCAGAAATGGTTACATGCTGACCCACTTGAACATGTGGAAAGAGTTAGGTAAACATCGAGTTCATTGCTAACTCTTATTTCTTTTGTAACAATAATTATGTTTCTCCAAGGCGAACTATAAGTGACTGTATAATTTGTTTTGGTTTGACCTTGTTAGAATATGATTTTTTGCTTGTGGGGTTTGACATTGAGCTTACAAGTTTTTGTATTCGTTGATCGTAGTATTTCTGTTAGTTAGATAACATGCTGGTTCTCTACAAAACTACTTTTGCACAATTTTGTGGATCCCACTCGCTAAAGTGAAAGCTGTGTGACCAGTTGGTTGCACTGGCCAAATTTCCCTCTCACAAAATGCTTTAAGGTCACTTGGGAGAATCAACATAAGATATGTTTTCCATTCTATTTGTAAAATTATAACTTTATTGATTTAATATAAAAAGGGACGCGGCGATGTGTGGAGGCGGCTCCGGATCTCTATTTGGGGGAGACCTTCGTTCAGCAGTGAATGTTTACAGGCTGATGATGATCATAAAACCTTATTATGTAACAATACTCCATTGACGAGGTTCTATTTTCCATAAATAACAGGAAAACCTGTCACAAATAATTTTTCATTTATTTGTTTCCTCATATTTTTCTAGGAGGGGAAAAAGTTTAACTTAATGAAATAGTAAAACTAATATAACCTAGAGCCCCATTACTCACCTGAACAATATATTCTTTCAGAAAAATGGCCAAAAACAGTAACAGGATTACCAAGCACGGCTGGTACCACAGCCAGTGTGGCTTTCATACGTCGAGGCAAGATTTACATAGGCCATGTCGGAGACTCGGCTATTGTACTTGGATACCAGAAAGAAGGTTAGTTCAAATTATTTCTAGTGATCACTTATACCTTAAACAGGGTGGACTTTTGGACGAGGCAGTAAGGGAAAGTATACCTTCACTGGTGTAGCTGCGAGCGTAGAGCAGGAAAATGGTTTCAGGAGACTGACAGAGATCAATATAAAAAAAAAATACAGTTAGCCAGGAAATGAGCAATTTGCATGAAATATTTTTGTTACCGATCGATTCTTATACTGATCAATAACTTCTAGTGTCTAGCAACTGGTTGGAATACTAAAAAAGTCAGAAAATGCAAGAAACTTGCCAATACATTTTATAGGGAGTTTAAGAGTAACTTAAAGCATTTACCTTTTATAAACATTTTTTGCGATTTCTGCCTTTTTAGTACTAAAACCTCAGTTGGTCCAATAGAAGTTTTTTAAACGGAATCTTTTGGCATCAAAAAGAGTTTTTGTGTAAAATGCCTAATTTCTTGCTAACTGTAATTTTTTATTTTTAAATCTGAATGAGAATGAATATATCTCAAAATAATGGATAGCCTTCTAAGACCATTTTCCTTAGCTACACCAGTTAAGGTACTCTACTTATTGCCCCATCAAAAAAAATCCACCTGTATGTGTCTTATTGTGGTACAGTGACTGCATTAAGCCCTGCTATTTATTTGAGTACCTCGCTATCCTACTAATATATAAACACGAAAGTTTGTAAGTATAGATGGATGGATGGACGGATGTTTGTTACTCTTTCACGTAAAAAGTACTGAACGAATCGGGCTGATATTTTGTATACAGGTAATTGTAATCCTGGAATCAAACATAGGCTACTTTTTATCCCATAAATTTTTTCCCGTGGGATAGAAATCACCTTTAAACGTTTCCATAGAAACAACGCGTGCGAAGCCGCGGGGTGCAGCTAGTACTAAATAAATAGGGCCTATTGGCTATTTTCATTTTGTTTCTCCACAACCAAGTCAAAGTTTTAAATGAATAGGTATTAAAGTGTTTAACGAACCCAAAAGGTTTGCTCAAACAATACCACATAAAGAACAGAAAATATGGCCAGTAGGTAGATTTAATACATAATAAACAACTTATTTGTGGCTTGCTCAGAGTTACAGATTTAGAGAACATAGGCAATTTAATTAAGACTTCAGACATTAGTAATTATTTTTGACATTGGTAACAATGTAATCTTAGCTGCAAGAAAGTTTTATTTAGCAAATTAGAGACCGCAACATTTAAATAATGAATCATTGTTTATAAATATTTCTGCTTACTAAATCACAAGTAACTGGTGATTTTCGCTTTCCTAATTATAAATGCAAAAGTAAGACCTAAT
This sequence comes from Eupithecia subfuscata, assembly GCA_963564075.1. Lineage (NCBI taxonomy): Eukaryota > Metazoa > Arthropoda > Insecta > Lepidoptera > Geometridae > Eupithecia > Eupithecia subfuscata. The sequence continues at coordinate 10,822,898 of OY751117.1, forward strand.
TTCTGTTAGTTACTTTCACGCAAAAAATACTGTAGTAATTTTCAAGACATTACAGAATATGACCTGGTTTTAGAAAAAAAAATAATTTTTGAGCATAGCTATGTTTATGGCAAATATGGCGTTCACTCAGCATTGTGCTGGGTGCACACTGGTGTGTCCACCTAGCACTGATTTTCAGTGAAGACTAGAGGGATCGTGATCATCACATCACGATCGTCAGGTGCATGTGGAAATAAGCACTTATTCGAGACAAATTCAACAAGGTCAATGTTAATGATAAACCTATTCATTCTTTCCAGATTCAGAAGAATGGTCAGCCAAACCCCTCACCCTAGATCACAAACCGGAATCAACAGCTGAGATAGAAAGAATACAGCGCTGCGGCGGCAAAGTTATATCAAAAGCAGGGGTGCCTCGCGTCGTTTGGAACAGACCCCGCTTAGGCCACAAAGGGCCCATTAAAAAGAACACCCCTATGGATGAGATCCCGTTTCTGGCCGTGGCCAGGTCACTCGGCGACCTGTGGAGTTACAACCCGAGGAATGATGAGTTTATTGTGTCTCCTGATCCAGATGTAGGGGTACTGACTATAGATCCAGCTAAGTTTCGGTAAGTACCTTATGATATGAATCAGAAGTATGTATTAGTAAACAAGCAACAAAATTGAATGTTTGTAAACAAACCACCCACACATAACCTAAAATTCACTTGTTCAGAACTATACCCTAACCAAACTCGATGTGGAATATTTCTTAACATAAAATTACTCTGTTGCCGCGTCTATTTAAACGCAATTTCCATTATTTGTCGATTTGAGACCCTTTCTTCAATAAAATATTGCTTACAATTAAATCTGTAACTTGATGCCAAGCAAGACAGTTTTTGTTAATTGTAGTTTGTTTACAAACATTCCACATAGAGTTTGGTTAGTGTATAAGAGCGCGACGCGAGTGATGAGGAGACAGCGCAAGCGGTTTGCGAAGCGGAAGAATACGCGCAAAGCTGTCCTTAGTGCGCGCCATAAGATCATCTCGCGAGCTAAGATCGCGTCGCGAGTGACGACAACGGCGTAAACGCATGGTAAACCGAAAAAATACTGTTTTGATCCGCAACGTCTGCTGTCTATCTGCACTATACTAAAGCTCTGCGCACATTAATCGAACACCGCCACACCACAGCACAAAACTGTGCATTCATATATGGGCTTAAATTCTTAGTAAATTTAACAGTGACATAATATCTTCCCTGCACAAGCTTCAAAGGAGAGGCCCGCGAGCTGTCTGTCATCGGATGCCGTCAACATGAAATGGATCTAACGCCCGAATACTTGAACGCAGTCTGTTTGATACCTATCAAAGGGTTTCTTAAGAATGGATATTATAAAACTTGAACGCAACTTAGGTTTGAGCAAGTCTCAAGTCGCGATTTTTTGACAGTTTTCAATGAAAATTTATCAAAAATTGGTCGCTTGAAACGTCCTTAAATCTGAGTTGCGTTTGAGTATTATTCGGCAGTATGTTTTATTTATTTATTAAAAGTACTTCACTATTTTTACAGGGGCGCCTAATGCAATAATCATAGCATAAATAGTATTTGTCAGACCTAGATAATATAAACGTGAACTAAAAATTAAAATTACACAATAAAAATATAAAATTCTTCAATTCATAACTTACGAGTCAAAGCCCATATTTTATTGAACATTTTTATTCTGTGCGGTATCGGTCCACCTCTGATCTGCGACTACCTTAACACCTCACCGTTAACCAATCACATCTCTCTTCCAGGTGTCTAATATTCGGTACCGACGGGCTGTGGAACATGATATCGCCCGAAGGAGCCGTGACTCTGGTGCAGGCTACGGAAAGGCACAACGAGGCAGCACTTGTCGGCGGCAACGGCAGCCAGCCGAGGGACTGGCTCAATCCTAGCAAGAGTTTGGTTGATCATGCTTTAGAGAGGTAAAAAAAACTGTTATTCTATGAGTAAGTGTATGAATGTGAGGATAACAGGATCTTGATAACAGGAACCAGAAAATCATACAGGCACTAATATTAAAAATTCAAAAGTTAGGATGACCAGATGTTTGTTACTTCTTCACGCCAAAATGACTGAGCTCAAAAAAATGTAAAGGCTTTTTACCAGCAAATAGCGTCTTCTGTTGATTTGATCAGCATTACTTTTTTCTCAGATGGTCAAACACACGCATGCGAGCCGATAACACATCAGTAGTGACTCTAATGCTGGACCCGCCCGGTCCGCCGCGCGCCACCGTGCTGCGCTCCAGAACCAACGCCAAGTCCTCCCCGCCCCTACCCTCCGTACCATCTACCTCGCTCGAACAAGAGGCCAAGACCCCCACCGTCCCGCAGAACGGACTCACCATCATGACGAGGTATACGGACCCCGACAGGCCTCCGATACCCGACGCGCCCCTACCCACGCCCGTCGCGGCGCCGCCCGCACCGGAGACCAACGAAACGAGCGAGACCGAAGACTCGGACGCGATGACGAACTACGGTAACCCTGCCGAGTCTTACTTCATGGCGAGACTACTGAACCGCACGCGAGTAGTAAATACACTAGCGGCTGTGCTCGAGGAGTTGGAGACGGAGAGCGAGCCGCGAGTCACCCCGCAGCCGAGGGAGAGCCTCCCCGCGACCCTCGTCCCGGAGCCGGCGGCGGAACCGGACGTCCGGCCGCCGTCGCCGCCGCCCGTCGCGCCCATCACGGCGGCCGGGGACGCGCCCGAGCCGGACCTAGAGCCTACTGTCCCGCCGGATGACGGTGGCATACAGATCAATGAGGTGTCGTCCAGCTCGCCGACGGAAGCGCCTCCCAAGTCCCGCGGAAGGAAGCCTCGCCTCGACCCCCGCGGGGCGGGCGCGCGCCCCGACCGCGTGCTGCGCTCGCACCACGAGCCCGAGCCGCCGCGCCCACAGACCCGGCAGGCCACCGACCGGCAGACGCGCGCCAAGACCGCACCGCCTGCCGACCGCGTCGTTATACTCACGCGCCGCGCGACGCCGCCGGTACCTGCGCCCGACGCGCCCCGCGATAGGACCCCGGTCATCAAGGTGGAGCGTGCTCCGTCCGTGTCGGTCAAGGTGGAACGGACGCCCGCGAAGGCGGAGCGAGCGTGCTCCGAGACGAGGCCGCGGAAAGCCGACGAGGAGGAGAAGCGGAGCGGCCGCGCGACGCGGTCGCAGGCCACGCCGCTCGCACAGAAGATAACCCGCAGCATTGGGGCGTACGCGCGCGAGCTGCGCGGCGCGGCGGCCGCGGTGGCGTCGAGCGCGCGGTCGGGAAACTCTATGCGCGGGGCGCGGGCGGCGCGGCGCCCCCCGCCCCCGCACCGCTCCAAGGAGAACCTCGCCGCGCCCCGCGTCCGCGCCCGCGCCGCGCCGCCCGCCGGCCCGCCGCCGCCGCCGCGCCCCAGCCGCTCGCGCCCCCACGATAACGAGCCGGAGGTGCACTCCACCACCGAGTGCGCCCCGCCGCCCGCGCCCGCCGCCACCCGGGTACGCGCGCTGCGCTCTAGGAACGACGCGGCGGACTCGCCGAGCCCCACAGCTAGTGTCCCCTGCAAGCGCGCGCGATGCGACGACGGCGGCGCGACGGCCAGCAAGGCGGCGCGGCTGAATGGAGGCGAGCGCTGCGCCCGAGCTCTCGGCAAGCGTGCCTCGGGCCCCTGGGCGCCGGCGCTGGCGCTGCGCAACCGCCTGCGCCACCGCCTCGCCAAGTAGCCCACGTGCTTGCGATCAGTTCCCGAACGGTGCCTTCCCCGTACTGCCAGTGCTCCCGTCGGATCCATCGTGACCCCCCGGCCCGCACGGATCGAACGATAGTACAAAGCGATTATATTACTCGTAAGTTTAACGCGTGGACCAGGAGGATTTACCTAGACGTAGTAGATATTTATTTTTCTCTATATCTATAACTTCTATCGTATTTGCATTTAACTTAGGACGGAATATGAAAATCTGATTTTCATCGCGTATCAGAGGCTACATAGTAACTTCATAGAACACAACCGTGATTCCATGTAGACACAGATTTATAGTATGCAAAAATTTTATATACATACATTAAAGTAGGCAATACAAAATCTCTTTTGGGATACCCTAGAAACTATGACCGAGAGTGCTTTTGACTAAAATTAAGTTAGAGTGCTAATTTAAATCAGATTTTTTATTAATTAATGTACAGAAACCATGTACAGTTTATCATCAAAATTTAAGTTTTGAAAAATGTAATTAAAATTATTTTCTTATAAAAATGTAAATGTTAAATGAATGTTATTCTTTTGGGAAAAGAATTATCCTTACACAATTAAGCTTCCTGATAAATTGTTTAATGCTTGCAAAATTACGACATGTTTTACGTAAAACTACGTGACGTTCACTCGCTACAAAAGTAGGATATAGTTGAATGTCCACAAAACAATGCTGACAAATGTTATCCAACTACAAATGTAGAAATTTATATTTATAGTGTATGTTTTACTAGATCATCTAGTTTCCATATATTACCTTACAATTGTTATTTTGAACCAAGAGTATGTGATTATGAAACCATTGATGTGTTGCGAAAACCAAAAAATGTTGGTTTTGTTATGTTGTGAAAAGATTATAGTAACATGTATACAACTAAGATAATGTTGAATCGGCCACATAATGTAATATACACCAGCCAAACTCGATGTGGAACGTTTGTAGACAAACCTCGACACAAAAACTATAACTCGCTTGCTTGGCGTCGATTTCAGATATAATTTGTAAGCAATATTTATTTAAGGATTAATTTAAAATCGACAACTAATATGAATTGCGTATAAAAAGACGCGACAACAGAGTGAATTTTAGGTTGTATATTTTTGTTTACAAATATTCCACTTCGAGTTTGGCTAGTGTATAGGTACCACCTAATTACAATGTGTGACCGATTTATAATTACTATGGACTGAAGGATCTTATAATTAAGTTAATACAAGTCCAAGATATGTAAATAATAAGAAAAATATAATGTAATAATAATGTGCCTCGTTCGTTACCGATTTAACAAAAAGTTAGTGTGTTCTTGAGATGTATTTTCTACCGAGAAGAAAATTTATGCATTCTAGTTTAGATGTACAAGAAGATTTAATATAATTTGTTAAGATATTTTAAGGTTTAATAGTGAAATTGGATAAGGCCTTATGAGCAATAATGCGGTTATCAAGAGTGGCTATTAATGTTAGCTACAAGATCTGTTCAGACCCATGACGTATTCGCTACCCAGCGAGGTAGCGAAACCAGAGTGCGTATGTGTAAACCATACTCCGAGCCTAGCGCGAGCGCGAAGTATCATACATATGAAACCGCCGTTTGCGTTCATACTGAAGGCGCCTAGCGCAACGGGCTTGAGCAAGTAAGCACGCGTAATTTTCAAACGCGACCCCCGCTAGGCTCGGTATGGTTGAAGCCTATACGGTACATAAAAATGCCAGGCGAGATGACGCGCGAAACCGTGCGAATTTTTTTCGCTGCCGCTCTGGGTAAGCAAATACTACGTATGTCTGGGCCCTAGGCCACAGGCCTCAAAGTGCGTCCAGATTAATTAACAAAACTTGCTATAAAGATTTAACATGTTTTATAATGTGGATTTTTTTTTGTTTAAACTTTAATACGGTAGTGTGGTGTGTTATTTAATCTCGACGCACCCATAGAAAATAATCATGAACAGTTTCAATACTTAATATAACCCTTGTTCACATCGTCCGACACGACCTGCGTTTTCGGGTGATGTGTTAAACCTTTTTGGTGCTCTGATAACTACTATTGCTCTAAACAGGACCATGGTGTCTCAGTTGACCTTTTTGTAAATGATTCGCGAAATTTCGGTTTGATTTAAGTTTAAAATGTGGGTAAAATGCCTTTGATGTAAAGATTGGCAGCAGCTTACTTAAAACTAAATTTAAGCATTAGAAGTCATATTTTCTACTAAAGGAATGCCTTTGGAGAAATATTATGTAATGTTTTTAAGTAGTTTTAAGTGGCTCTGAGGTGGTATAACAGATTTTACTAAACGTAACTGAGAAAGGTTTATTGTAGATTTTATTTTTTGATTTCAATAAAGTTTGTAAGAAATTACATTGGATTTTTTTATTTTCACGAAGTACCTACTTAACATAGCTTTTTTTGTCCCTATCTGTCTGTACCTACCTTAGTAATTTCACCAGTCTGTAACAAAAATTAGTCATTACATCAATCACTAGCAGCACCCTTAACGCATTCACTGCCTAGCCTTCTAGTAGGATTCAACGAACTTTGACGAACGTCGAAGGACGAACGAAACGAAAAATTCGTCGGCAATTAAATGTAATTTAATGCGGCAATTAAGGTTGTGTTAAAAACCGTCAACCCTACGCGTACGAACGCGACAAGTTACAAACCCCTATCAAATGAAGTCGTCCAGCCGCATAGAATTCCCAGGTAAACAAAATGAATGCGGAAATCGTCAAGCTCCACGTCCCTATGAATGATCGCAGTCCGCCCCGTTTTTGTTACCGCGCAGAGCAGCTGTTGTACACCCAACCACCCCGCTATTTCAACTGGCTAGGTTATAGTTTGGGTGCGCACTAGCGTCCCGCGCTCCCTAGCCGGCCGTTCGCGCCAGTTACGCGACGGTCGTAGTATATGACACATCTGTTCATTACCTTCTATTTGTGTATTTACAAATAAACAAAACAAAGGTGCACCTAATAACTCCAGTGATTTCAAATCTCGAATGGAACTGTAGGTGAAAATAAAAGCGCGGTATAAAAACCGGAAGTGCGAGTGTTGTACGTTTATCGATCGAACGTGCTACCGCGGTGCATCGATCGGTGCAATGAAGTGAGTATTTTATGCGTTTGTTTACTTCGAACGAGCTTTCTCGGTGATACGATGTAGCATCGCTCCTATAAATAGATCGGGATTAATAGTTACCTAGTTATTGATCGCTGATGGTGATGACTGAATCGTGACAAAACAGTTTTACTCACAAGGTAGAATTATTTAAGACTATTGCTAGGTAGGTACCTATAATTCGGTTCAGTATAAAGGAAAATAAAATACTTACCTACCTTATTAACTTCTTTTATCATGACAAAAACTGGGACAAGTCCTACACATCGGTGTAGGACTTGTCCCAGTTTTTGTAATGATGCTGAATAGGGTGAATATTTTTATCTAATCATACAAATACAACCAAGAGTTTCGTATCTAATAAAAACAATAATAGCGATCCAAAAGCTAATAACAACTTCAATGTTCCAGTCGAACTAGCTCTACCAGTTTTTTATATCGCAACGAATATTTGCCAGTAAATTATGTTAGAAAGATGGGTTGATAACAAGTCAGACCTTTGAGTTGAGCTTGAGTTAGATAACTATAATAAGTTGACTGAGTTCGACAACTCGATTAAATTTTCAAGATTATTTTAGAATAAAGATTTTTAGCAATTCGGCTGTAGGTATGTTTTTCTTAACTAAAAGCTTTCCTTTACGTATACTTTGTTGACTGTACTGTGACTACCTAGGTATACCTACCTACCAAGCTGTTAATTTGTTTGAAAATCAAACCTAGAATTTTTTATTTACTTTTGATGGGCCTCTTGATCTCAAGTTTTTACAAAAAACAGCTTAAACCAAAGAGTTTAAATATGTTATCGAAGGAGTCTAGATTTCAAAATGAGTAGAGTTGGTAAAGGTGAGACTATAGACATAGTCTATAGAATTGATAGATTATAGAGTATACAGGGTTATTGGTAATTCACTGACACTACGTGAACTGCATGTTCTGCCCATCATCACGAACACGTTCGTGAAGACGCCAGTTCTTAATTCTTATTTTTTTTTTGTAAATTACCTCTGCTTACTATGTATGAAAAAGTCATGTGTCCGCAACCCAATTAGGTAGTTACTAAAGACCGATCTCCCACCCCAACACCCACTGTTAATTCGGGCAGAGCCGTTTTTAAGTTAAGTTTGAAAAAAATCATCCTTAAGGATCGATTATTTAATGGAGCGGGTACCTACTACCTACTATCAAGGTTTGTTCCGCCCAGACAACCAAACTTGACAACTGGTTGTCTACGCGGAAGAAATTTTCCGCGGGGACAACCAGTTACATGGGCGGAATTTTATTTCCATCTACACAACTGCTTGGTAACTTGTTGTCTCGACGGAAAATTATCTTCCGCGGAGACCACCAGTTACCTGGATGGCCAGATAGCTGGACACACTTCTACAGAAGATACATTTCAAAACTATTATTATTATCAAGCACAGATGTGAAGATGGAAACAAAATTCCGTCCAGGTAACTGTTTGTCCCCTCGGAAAATTTCTTCCGCGTAGACAACCAGTTGTCAAGTTTGGTTGTCTGGGCGGAACAAACCACTATCAATACCAAGTTTAAGATTTAAGAGCGTCTTCACGAACGTTCTCGTTATGATGGGCAGAACCTGCAGTTCACGCAGCGTCAGTGAATTACCAATAAGAATAACCCTGTATACATGTCCTTAATGTATAATGTATGTCCTTAATGTAACATAGACCTACAAAAGTTAAGACATTTCAATGAAAACTTAAATAATTTCTAATTAATGTACCTATTGAGTTATTTCAAAGTCGTAGAACAAAAGTTGTTGCTGATGATGTTAGGAACCCGTTCACCAAAGGTTGCTGGTCTTTTAAAATTAATGTATAATGTAGGAAAAACCATAGATCGTGGAGTGGAGTGGATGGAAGCATGTATCCTTCCTAAGATTTGAGATTTCAATAAAATTATTTAAATAAAGTGGTCCTTATTGATTTTCGCTTTACTTCAATTAAGTACCTATAAAGCCTACATATAGCTACCTACATCACAAAGGTGCGACATAAAGGCCCATACAAGTTTGTCGCACAATATGGGCTCCATACAAAGAGCAGGCCCCCAGCAGAGCCCTGACAAAGCAGTCACGGTGCCTACCTTCACGGTCTGGAAACCACGGCTTATTGCTCTAAGAGAAACCAACTTAGGTACTTACATACCTACCTACCTTACTTAAATTTAAATGCACATTACGGTCCGAACCACTAATGGAGTCATCATCATCATAATCCGACGACCGATGTGGCGCGGGTTCGATTCCCGGGACAAATGTGTCTGAAAATATTTGTCCCGGGTGTTCTGGATATTTTCTATGTATGATAAAAAATATCTAGGTATCCATGTGATGTAAATTAGTCATCTAGTATCCTTAACGCAAGCTCTGCTTAGCTTGGTCCATAGAGCAAATACAGAGACATACTCTGTTCAGAGTCTGAACCACGTCAAAATGCCTTCGTAGGCTGTGGCTTGGGCACGGTAATACACTGCATTATTATTACCGTGGCTTGGGGCTAGCTAGACGATGCTGTGTGGATTGCCCAGCATAATAATCCGCCTGTCCAATGCTGAACAATGACCTCTCCTATAACACAGTAGATAAATATATATCTACTGTGCCTATAATTTGTCATCGCTTGCTTCCGCCTCCAGCATCTGCCATCACCATCAATTTTACGTAGATCTTTAAACTTTTTATGTTCCAAACCAACATCATTGTGGTCCTGCCTGTCACATATAGGTTAGGAAAATGCCTACAAACTAATCTCCCGTGGCGGGAACCGAACTCGCGACTTTTGCGTCATATGCTGGCTTTTACCCACTGCGTCGCAAAGGTTGTCAAAGGAATTTCCTCGGGACGAATATGGAATAAATCGATAAATCTTTGTGTATGACAGTATGACACAGAAATAAATTAAAAAAGAGAATATAATTTCTGTGTGGTGTATGACGTAGAAAGGATATCATGTAGGAATAGGAATTGTAGGAAGTCTTATTATGTCACACTAACATTATAAATGCAAAAGTTTGGACGTTTAGATGGATGGATATTTGTTACTACTTCACGCCAAAACTACTGAACGGATTGGCCAGAAATTTTGCATAGATGAGTTCTAGGCCTGGAATAAAACATAGGGTAGGTACATTTTATTCCATAAATCAGTTACTATGTAATAATAACTTTTAAACGTTTCCATACAAACAACGCGTGCGAAGCCGCGGGCAGAAACTAGTAGGTAATACAAGTAAGTAGGAAGTTATACATTGACGACTAAACAACCTGTGGTTTTATACAAACTGCTATGAAAAAGAAAGACGTATGTGAAAGTCGTCTTACGCGAAAATGATCTAATCTAGGTACTTGCGCTCATAGGTAGGTGGGTAGGTTGCTTTGATATTTTATTTTTAAAATAAAATATCAAAATTGTAATAAATAAATAAATTTTAGGCATGTTTTAGGCACTTTGTTTATAAGAGGCGTTTTCCAGAGAAGGGTGACCATACGTCCGGGAAGGCAAGGATTCCATTGACAATTTATTTTTTGACGAACACGAGTGGTAAACTAAAGTTCGAATGAGGTCGGTTCGAATAAAAAAAAGGAATTTTGTAATTTAAATAGAGTTGTGTGTTGTGTGCTTTTCGATTAATTCATTTAATTTTAAAAATTTAAAATAAAAATTTAAAAATTTTTGATGATCTAAAAATCATCACAGACGAATTTCGACAAATAGGTTTGGAATTAAATTTTTCAAAGTGTGAGCTTTTTATTTCGGACTCTTGTGTAGACAAAAACAATATCATTGAGAAATTCAATACATTAGCCCCCAACATTACAGTTGTTGATAAATGTTCACTTCGACTCCTTGGTTCACCAATTCTTGATGAGTCTTTTCAGTCATTTGTAGATCAGAAAATTCAAAATTTCCACAAAAATTCGGACAGACTGCTCAAAATTAATAGTCAATGGCTTTTACAATTATTCGGTTCTGTCTATTTGTACCTAAATTTACGTATTCTTTGAGATGTAGTCAACTGTGGAAACACAGCGAGCTCTTGGAAGGCTTAGACAACATAATAAAGAATACTTTATCATCGGTTTTGAATATCGATTTAGATGACAAGGCATGGTCGCAGGCCTCCCTGCCTGTCAAATTGGGAGGCTTAGGTAGGTATACGCAAAATTTCAAGTGTAGCCCTACCAGCGTTCTTGTCTTCTGTCTACAGCACTAGTTCTTTAGTTGAAATTTTTTTAAATCCTTCTCTTTTGGTCCCACCTGGAATGTCATTGAAAATTTCATTTTTAGACGAAGCTCGAACGGCTTGGCATAGTGCTTGCCCCGATGCTGCTCCCCCAAAATCACTTTTGTCCCAACGGCAATGGGACGGGCCTCTGTGTGAGTTGACACGGAACTGTTTGTTACAAACGTGCTCCAGCTCTGCAGATCGTGCCCGCCTCCTGGCCGTTTCTAAATGGGAGTCAGGACATTGGTTGCAAGCATTTCCTTCATATAACACTGGTACTTTATTGGATCTCGTAACTTTCCGTATCGCAACTGTTGCGTGACGATGGTAAGAGGCCCGACGGTATGACACTAGTCCCATGGGAGTTGGGGAGGCCCATTGTGTGGGACGCTACATGCGTCGAGACACTTGCGCCTTCCCATCTTCCGAGGACATCCATGAGGGCGGTTGCGGCGGCAGATTTGGCCGAAGATTTCAAGAGGCGCAAATATGCAGGTCTCGACAAAGCCTACACATTTGCTCCCCTTGGAGTCGAGACCCTAGGTCCGTGGGGTACCGAGGCTCTTCGGGTTTTCAAAAAACTATGGTCTGGTCCAAGCGACGCGTGACCCGAGAGCTGGTGAATATCTGGCACAGCGTATCAGCATTGCCACACAGCGTGGCAATGCAGCCAGCGTCTTGGGGACGCTTCCGACTGGTGGTGATATGGATCAGTTGAGCTATCTGTAGACTGTTTGCAACAGTCGGCAGTTAGCTCAATTGTTTCAATTGTAAATACTAGTATAATTTTCTTTGTGAATAAATTTCATTTCATTTAACTATTCATTTAAGATTTTAAAGTTAATAACATAAATTGTAACGAATCTAGGTACCCATATAAAATAAAGTGACTTCCTATGAAACATTAGGTCTTTCTGGTTATATCTTCGTTTGGTTTATAGTCACGCTGGCTGAGCCCACAATTGCCATCTACATAAGTAATTTGTAATTTAATAGAGGTGGTGGTGGTGCAGTGACGTTTTGCAGATTTTCTTACCTGTAGGTATAAGTTTTGACACGCACCTATACTTTTAGTACATTTTAAATTAATAAATGACTCAATAAGGTAGAAAAATCATACCTACATAATCGACCCATAAATATCTATATGCTTAATAAAAAAACATACATTTTAAAAAAGATTATTCGTAAATTTAATTTTTTTTCAGATTGGAGCTCGTGAATTGCTGTGAATTGTGAACTTTAAACCAAAGAATAAATAATAACTATTAACAAGTGTATAAGTGAGTGCTAAGAAAACCGAGGATCAAGAAAAGCTTAAGAGTTTATAGTGGAATCATAATTGAAACTATGGGTAAGTAGATTTCAATATCGGTGAAGGAAGTCAAAATGGGAATGCATGGACAACTCTCCCAAGGCTACATGCGAAAACACTGATATTAACAATAACGATATTTTAAAGTTTAGTAATCCTATTTTGCCAGTTGTTTTGCCAGCACCAGCCTACGATATTAAGCTTGCTGGGTTATTTGCATCATTATTATGAATTATTTATACCTACACTATAAACCTAGCTGAGCCCACGTGCAGCTGACACGAATCGCCGACGCACCTCACAGCTTCACACCTCATAACAGAATAGTAAAACCAATAGAATCAGTTGTAAACAACTTGGCGGTGTATAGCCACTCGCCAGTCAGTCTATCAATAAAATGCAACAGCCTATATTAGTCCACTGCTGGACGCAGGCCTCCCCATAAAAAGTACTTTACTGGCTGTTATCTCATGGGGTGTAATGCCCATGATCCCCACGCTGGGCATGCGGGTTGGGGAGCGCAGTTTGGTGGTAGAATTGTTCTGCAGGTGGCGCTGCTGCCCGCCTCCAGTGGATATCCCTTAGTCGCCTCTTACGACACCCGCGAGAAGAGTTGGGGTGGTGCAAATCCTAAGCCGACACCACACGTCCAAATGTATTTTTTTTTACAAGGCCTTGACTGTGAACTTTTACAAAACTTAGAAATCTTGGTATTTTTATTACTAGGTATTTAAAACATTTCCATGATAAATAACCACACAACCGCAATAAAAATATGCGCGAAAGCTAGGTACCTACGGATTTATCTCTTAAAAATGTAATCTAGAAACACTATTATTATGGTTGGTGTTAATAGAAGTTTTACGATCCACTAGTCTTGCCTACCTTTTTTACCCTAAAATATAATACACAACTCATTATTATACACCACACTTAAATAAGACAATGCACTTCATCATAATCTTAGCCGCACGACGTTCACTACTAGACAGAGATCCCCCAAAGATCGCTTCAGTGAACGGTATATTGAATAATTATACCGTTCACTGAAGCGTAATATAATATATATTCATTACTCTTCTGTCTGTCTTTTAACTACCTCATACTCATTCATAACTCAGGCCTAGTTAGCATGCTTAATATTCCAGTGCCGATTGAATTTATATCTGTTTCTAGCAATTGTGAATTCTTGGCCGTGTTTGTGCTGGAATAGAAATACATTTGAATTTGATTAAACTGTCAAAAGCCCCAACTAAACTTAATACTTATTTAATCATTTCTGCTGTTTGCAACATAGAGGGGGCATTCATTCTATCTAAGCCTGTTATTTTTTATCAGATTATATTTTTACGATGTTTTATAATATCTTATGGTAATGAGGTAGTAATGGTAATGAGTAGATAATTTTATGAAATCTTTGCACGAGAAGTTTATGAGATGTATGTACAGTCAGCTGCACAGACATGTATACACTTCCAAAGTTTAACTTTTATTTACTCGGAACTTTTCAAATAAAAGGACATGCACACCTTTTTCGTACAAAGTGGTCATCGTACTTCGTCAGAATACGGTACATAAATTATTACAATCACTTACTATTTAGTTAAATTGAAAACTTCGGAATGTATACATATTTTTGCAGCCGACTGTACCTAACTTATTTTCAATATAAAATATCATAAATATATACCTAATATCAGATATAAAATTTCATAAAATTCACTTGCAAGCTAAAAAAATTTTTATAACTGGAAAAGTAAGTAATCTTTGTCTAATTTTATACTCGACAAGTACTGACCTACCTATCTTCAGCAAAGTCTATACGAGGAAACTCAATAAAAAGTCATAATAACTAACGACAGAATTGTTTGTTCTGAATAAATTAATAAATTACAAAGAAATCAAATAATATCGCAAAAATTTTCGACTTCGACGGGTCTTGAACCCGCGTCCTCCCCTCAGTACGGGGATGTGATAACCAACTACACCACGAAGTCAAGTGACGTGGGAGTCGAAAATCTCTGCGACTTCATACGGTCTCTAGCGCCTTAATAAATTACGCCTATCAACACCATTTTCGTGTAATAAACTATTGATTTTAGTTTAGGTGTCATTGTTGCGCGTTTATTTTTAATGTTTGAGTGACAGACACACCCACTACCTATATAATTATATCATTATCACTTGTCATGTTGTCTTTTTATGACTTGTTTATAATTCTTGAATTCTTAATATTAAATGAACCTGTGTCTTCTTACCGCAGAGAACATCCTTCCTATTTCCTCTTAACCGGTTTTATCCCATAAAAAAATATTTTAGAGAATGTAGTGCCTCATGAAATTTAGAAAATACCCATTTTTTATTAAACTTTCCACGAATTTTGTTAAATTTTCACCCACGCTCTTTAATCATGTATAAACAGTAGCGCCAGCAATATTTTTATGGAAAAGGTAGAATCGTAAATTAACTAAATTAAGTTTTGCCATAAAAGTTCAAAGACCTGAAAACCGCTTTGGATTGGACATTAGATTTTATCATCAAATATATTTGGATGTGTTGATTGACTTTTGAATGAATATGAGAATGTCCATATTAGTCTTTTACGAATGAATCCTTTTAAAGATAAACTGACCCAAACTGGGTTTAATCTGAAATAATTTAAATTCATTGTAATGTAAACAACAAAATATACTTTTTGTAAACATAGGAGATACTAGACGATCGCCTTGCGGTTTCACCCGCGTAGTTCCCGTTCCCGTGGGAATTCTGAGATATAATATAACCTATGTCACTCCCTAAAAAGTAAGCTTCCTAACGGTGAAAGAATTTTTCAAATCAGTCCAGTAGTTTCGGAGCCTATTCAAAACAAACAAACAATCAAATCTTTCCTCTTTATAATATTATTAGTATTAATATAGACAAGACCAAAGAAATATTAGAGAAAGTGTTTTGTGGCATCTAAAATATTTTATAATTGGAGCAAATCGTAGAAGTTCACAAAAAAAACGTTTTCATATTTTTCAAACGCGCATGCTTGTCTTAAAATACCAAAATCATGCGCACCCCACTAATCTATGTCATATTAATTCAATCAATTTCATCATTATTCCGCTAATAATGATTAATTGATTTATTTACTACTGACAGATGTTTGTCGTCGTTCAATAGTAACTTCTATCGCAATGACTCAAGAGTATAAAATATAAGTTTTAGTGCATGTCAAACAGTACAAGACTTTAACCTATTGATAGTGGTTCTTTGAATTTGATTGCCCTACATTTGCCTACATGCGAGTAAATTAAATGCATTCAACTTCTAGCTATGTACTATGTAGGTATATGAAAGCTATTCGGTAATAATTAGATTTTTTTCTTTAAAGTTTATTTTTATTATACTTAGTCCTTTTATTTTATTAAAAATATATCTGAGCATCATGCTGCGTCTTGGGGACGCTTCCGACTGGTATTAATATAGATCAGTTGAGGTACCTGTAGATTGTTTGCAACAGTCTGCAGTTAGCTCAATTGTTTCATTCAATAATAATAGTTACTATACGGTACAGTACAAATAGTAAGTACTAGTTCTAATTTGTTAATATGTTTATTTATTTATTGAACTAGTACATACAGAAATATATTCTAATCAAACTAGTCATACAAAGTAAAAAATTGTAATTTTATCAAAAACCTTTAAAAACGTCCTTAGGCTCTTGAATTATTTATTAATTGGCCATGTACTTAGTTAGGTTCTAAACAGTGTTTAGTTAATCTTAATCGACGCATGTAAAACTTTACTTTAAAAAACAAACAACAATAAGAGTCACACAATGGAACCTAACTTTCAATTGATGTTTTTAGATAAAAGAAAATCGACTTAGAATTTCTTTTTACTGTTTTTTAAGCTTTGCTGTACAAATAGTAATTACTCGGGAATAAAATTGAAATGGGACCCCGGGATCATTTTTTATACAAAACCAAAAACCAAATTTTTTATACAAATTCATAATCGGCCCACTGTCAGACTGATTTTATGATTATATATAATGATTCTTTTGATATTGTATAAACTTATAGAGAACAATCTCGAGATGGTCCCAAAAAAATATATTTTCCGAGATATTAGTGTTTGTCAAGCAAAACTTATAAAAAAACAGTGTGAACTTGAAGTCGGTCAAGTTCTTCCAAAACAATCAGAATATCTTCGCTTCAAAAGCTGCCAATATTTTTATCACACTCGCTCTCGCCACTCGCATACGTCAGAAGACTTATTAGCTCTCCTGCGAGCTTGGTCTCTGCTCTGCTCTGTCGTAACAGTATCCTGTCGAATCGGATGCATTGCAAAACCGCAGAATGTAGTTACCTGCCGATGGTTGTAGGCGTAACCTACACCTGCCCACTCAATGCCTGTACCACCAACTGATTAGTGCCGGTGGCTTCGCTTATGCGGTACCTGTTTTCCTCCACCTTCATCAGAATAGAGAATGGATTCATCCGTGTCTTGAAGGAACCCAGGTTGTAATTGGCCGGAAAAACAGAAGCAGGGAGCGAGCCTGAAGCATGAATAGGTGTCTTCTAGACATGCGTGATGCACCGTCGATCACATCTTCGCTTTTAATCAGGTGAGATTGCGGTCAAACGAAGGATTATTGACAATAAAAAAAATACCTGGGTAAGACGCAGACGAGAACTGAAAGAAAATGTAGGTATAACGATTTTTTGACGTGACAACGTCTTATAAATTATAATTCTATAGAGCCGGCTGCAAGCACGAAAAAACATGACGTCATGCGGCGTTACCTCGCCATGACGTCATGCGGCGTTACCTCGCTCTGAGGCGTTCCATGTAAGGCTTGAAGTGCAAGCGAGAGCGCTCGACATCCGTCTCTCTCCTACTTGAGTGAGCGATGCGTCTGCGTTGTCACGTTCAACTATCGTCAGTAAACCGACTTTACAGACAACCAATTTTTTTTTTAATTCAGAACCAGTCAATAATATTATAAATAGTTTAGATGGATGTTTGTTACATCTTCAATTCATGCAAAAAGTATTTATATTTACTGAACGGATCGGGCTGAAATTTTGTATAGTTGAAGTTCGATAAGACCTAGATCTAGAACTAACCAACCAATTCCTATAATAATTTTAAGCTACATTAATATATATTAGGCTATACTAATAGGCTATAATAAATAACAGGCTCTGATAGTACTATTATCCCGAAAAATAACAACAGAAAACACCTAAAATTTAAATAATGGAAACTCGCTTGCTGACTTTTATTGGCTGCTGATGTCTTAAATTTAACTAGTTTTTTCAGATGGACAAAATATGAAATAAAACTGTCGCCTCAAAATTATGTCCGATTCTAATATAGGTGTACCGAATACTAACCTATGTTATATTGGGTGTTAGTCAATTAGTACACCACACTGAAGGAGGTCGTTCATCTGCTACCACAGATTCATCATCATCATCAGCCAATATTAGTCCACTGCTGGACATAGGCCTCCCCTAATTAAGCGCCATAACACCCTGTCTTCAGCTTGCCGCATCCAGCATCTGCCTGCAGTCTTTCGCAGATCGTCATCCCACCTGGCCGGAGGGCGTCCTACACTACGTTTGCCGAGTCGTGGTCTCCACTCAAGAACTCGTTTACCCCTGCGGTTGTCGGTTCTTCGCGAGATATGGCCGGCCCACTGCCACTTTACCACAGATTAATAATCAGTAAACGAACCAAGCCGCAAACGATTTCATTTTGCCGAATTTTTTAATTTCCTTACTAGCTATGCCTGCCTGAGTATTTAAGTCATCCCAAACAGGTAAACTTACCGCTGGCGCCATCTGTCAACTAAACGGAGTTTGGGAAAAATATATTCTGAAAGTTCAAGCATGTCCTAATATTATTTAATTGTTGGTCAACCTAGTGTGTGGTGTGATTGATCGAAAATAATACGAATGTCGTCACGTCAATTAGTGTCATAGGGTACGATAGCATAATGTGCAGGTTCGATTCCCTTATTTTGTCGTGGCTAAAACCGGCCTGGGTGAAATCTTTATCATTAACATCCCCCAAAGCAAACGTTAACTGTACACCACGTGAACTCAACGTAGAATGTTTGTAAACAAACCACGACACAAATAACTAAACCCCGCTTTCTTGGCGTTGAGTTTCAGATATAATTGTCAGCAATATTTATTGAAGGAAGGATCTCAAACGACAGGAAGGGTGATTCGATTTGACGTTAGTAACGAGACGTGCGTGATCGTAACGTCTTGTTTTTCTATACAATTTGGTACAGCGCTGCAGCGCCTCTATTGTACGGACGGGGAACTACGCAAATCCTATACAAAAAGGAAACGTCACGTCACGATAGACTGAACCCTTTGGCACGGTAATATTATCCTATCTATAGGATAATATTACCGTGCCTATAGGATAAATATTACCGTCATCATCATCATCATCATCCGCAACCCGACTTCACCCACTGCTGGGTATAGGTCTCCAAACTTTTGTGCCACTCCACACGGTCCTGCGCCAATCTCATCCAGGTTCGCCCTGCGGTGTTAGAGATGTAAATATTACCGTGCCTATAGGATAATATTAATTACCGTGCCTTTGGTTTATTTTCTTGTCTTATTATTATATTACCTACCAGTCTCCTTCCTTCCCCATGACTAACGCAATGCACCTTATCACACCCACCAGTAGGTTCAAGTTGACGTAACCAAAACCGCGCCATTTTCTTTAGTAAGTCGCATCGCACTGCTATGAGCGCGCGAAACGTTAAATTTAAAAATAAACACGTGATTTAAAAAAAGAACGTTATCAGCCAGTGATAACCGTAATGTACTTTTTATACTGTGCTATAACGGCCAGTCATTTGAGTGTGTGATTCGGAATTTGAATTGTATTTGATTTTGTTTAATATTATTGTGATTAAGTGTTTTGGAACTTTCATTGCCCTTTTTGGATATTATTTGAGATACTTATCGCTGCGGATTTTTTAACTCTTCGGTTTCGCTTTCGTGCCAAACAGGCACGAAAAAATCAGGTTTGTTTCATTTTGCTACTAGCTGCGCCCCGCGGCATTACCCGCAGTGAATAAGTTTCACCATACATAGGTACCTACCACGGAAACACTGCATACCTACACTACACTTTTCTGGGATCAAAATTAGGTAAATATGTACTTAGCCTACGTTAATCCAAGATATAAGTACTTAAATAAGTTATGGTAGGTATCTGGAAAGTTTCATTAAAATCTGTTCTTCCGTTTGAACGACAAGGAGTAACTTAAATTACATAAAATATGTAGGTACTTAACTATGTTATGTACCTACATACAAGACAAAGACAAACTTTCGCCTTCAAGTATCTTTGCGAAGTATACCTACTAGGTAGGTAGATTGATAACCTCTTGATTTTCGTATTATTTTCTCTGTGTGTGACCTATTGATAAATTGATCTCCATTTTCGGGAATTAACGTAATAATGTTGGCTCTTTGTTAACACAAATGAGAAAAATTACTTTCTCAGATGGGAATCGTTTGATTTTTACCCTTCAAGACTACTTTCATTGCTAATTGCCAAAGACACACATCTATATGTGCCGACGCGCGTGTTCCCGTGTCGGTCTAATTGCAGATGCTGGGCAGTGCATGGGGGCGTGTTATGTTATTTCACAATGGGAGAAAAACATACCTACTTACATTAATAATTTTAAAAATAACGGCGGTTTTCGAAAGTAGTTTCTATAAGGTTTATTTTGGGACTAGCTGCATTCTTACTACCCGTTGTCCTATTACCCGTTTTCTCGTAGGAATGAAGCATTTTCCTGCGGTAAAAAGAAGCCTATGTTCATCAGGAATAATGTGGGCTTCTAATGGTAAAATACTTTTTCAAATCGGTCCAGTAGTTTCGAAGCCTATTCAATACAAACAAACAATCAAATCTTTCCTCTTTATAATTTTACCAGCGACCCGCCCTGGCTTCGCACGGGTACAATAAAATACTACTATAACTATTATTTATTATACATATACCTACTTAAACCTTCCTCTTCAATCACTTCTATCTATTAAAAAAAAACCGCATCAAAATCCGTTGCGTAGTTTTAAAGATTTAAGCATAGGGACAGAGAAAGCGACTTTGTTTTATACTAAGTTTTAATGTAGGTAAAACCTTCACAGAACCTAAATAAAACGCGTTTTCATCACAATTTAAACCTTTGTTTGGAAGCTTTTTTGAAGCAGCAAATTCAAGGATAATTTAACCACTAAACTGTCTTTGAGCAAAGTTTAAGCAGAAGTGTTTCGAATGGGAGGAAATGGAGAGTTGTCTTAATATTAAATTGTTGTCTAACATTATATTCCTTTTAATACCATTATATTCCTTTTAATACCTGCCTTTTTGGGGTATACTCGCCTTAACTAAATTCACTGGAAGAGGTAGGTGTAAGTACCCACACTACTGTTAGGTAAATAATAACCATCAAACATAACTGGGTAAAATTGTATATCAGCCTGGCAACACAGTGGGTGACGCACGATTAGCCAGGCAACTCTCGGCTACCGGACTCATTCTATCGCCGACAGCCGTCCTGAGCAGACTTGGTATTTTTGACCTACAACTGAATAGTTGTTGCCCAGCCTTTGCTTGCAAAACGAGTCTGTACCAGTTTGGGACCGAACGGAGGTGGAGTCGGTTGAGGCATGCTGTTTTTGTATATACCGCCCAACAACTTCAGAAGAGGGATTCCGATAGCAAGGTACGTAAAGTGAAGATTTCTTATAATTATTCGTAATTACTGCTCTTTATCTTGTTATCACCCTGCCCACAAGGTGTTGAGGGTTGACTTGTTAACACGTAATCGGGGTACATAACTCCGATAGTGTTAACAGATTGATTTAGAAGTGCGGGTTTGTGCAGGCATTCGGCCAGGGCATGCCGTCCCTGGTAATGTCGTCACGTACTTAGTGATTTTACTAGATACCTACCTGCATTTTTGGTTAGTTTGAAAGCCTGTTTGTTAGCACGTGGTCAGGGTATCTACTCCCTGACAGTGTTGGCGGAATGATTTGCAAGTGATCGGTATTTGTGTAGGCATTTGGCCAGGGTACTCCCTGGTAACGCCGGTACGTGCCTGGTTAATTCTGATTAATATACTAATGACAATATGTTAAAGTACACTAAATAGCGATTGCTCGATAACATGTAGCGGGTTCACCGTTAAGTAAGTAGGTAGGTACCTACCGAATCTGTGATCGTGGCCGCGTTTGGCCAAGATACATAGGTACCCGCCTAGTCGCCTACTCTATGATAGCTTGAACGCGGGCTCAGCAATTTAACTGGCTGGATTTCCTTTTCAACGTGTTTTTTGTAACCCCAAGAGAAATTTATAAACTTTTGTTTGGATTCTGGTTATCAGTGATCCATGATCGCATTAACTTGTCAGATGAAATGGAAATATGCCTTGAAGAACATTGATGCTTGATAATTTTTAACAGCGAATGATGGAAGCAGTTAGCGTGACCACCACCGTAGCAGAGAACACCGTCGCCATAAGGCGCCAAAGCGCCGTAGCAATCGACGGAGCCGCGACGAACACAGCCAGCCAGGTACCATAGATGCTGACGTAATGTGATCGTGATGGCTGTGCTGAGAAGCGTCCAGCGAACGATGGACGATGCAACGAGAAGCGAGGTAAGTCGTGTAATTCTACTCGAAATCCTTCACGCAACCGTTGATATAGTAGGAAGAATCGAAGCGCCAAAGCAGGCGTACCTAGAACAGCACGTCGCAGCGAGAGGCTAGTTGCGCCTCACATTCGAAGCCGTTGTCGTAATCGGCACTATAGTGAACTTCGTGAATCGAATCGGAATGTATTTGAAGGTGTACTTTATTAGTACCTAGATATAGATATTATGTACCTATGTCAAAATCCGTTGATAGGCTTTGATCCATGCCATGCCTCACTTCTTCAATGGACTACAAAATATTTAGATTTTACCCTAACCAAATCTGGTGGGCCTCACCGAATCGTGATACCAAAGAATACCAACCCATTTATTAAATTTTGATTAGCTCCGTTATGTACTAACCGATGTAGATAGGTGTACGATGATGAAGATTTCATGGCTTTATGTAGGTATGGGATAGAATAAAGACCTCGATATTTACTGCTAGTGACCTGACCACCTTATAAATTACCCAACCTTCGGAACGAATACATTCTACAGGTACCTACGCAATATCTACGCTCAGAATAACTACAGTAGGTACCTAGCATAATAAGGAATAGGGACAAATTTGATATATCTACGTAGGCACTAATTCTAAGTTAAGCATGAAATGAAATCATGGAGCTGTAATTTTTTTTTTTTGTTTTACGATCCGTTTCCGAGTCGTAGTACCACAGAAACATATCTAGATATATTTCTGTGCGTAGTACCTATGTTGCATAGGTATGCATCAGAGTGCACTTGAACCGATCAAGATAGCGACGAGTTTCAGGTTGAGTTGTCGGTGAAAATGCTAATCACAAACAAAGCAGTTTACTTAAAATATTTGTTACTTCACTTGATAATAACGAACGTTTGGCTACTTACGCTAAGAACTTTGTAGTCTAAACGGATAGGTGCCATGCCAACGTCATATTATATCCATGCTCAGTTTGCAAACCCATGAACACAACTAGCTACCTATCTCTCTCTAGACCTACCTACCTACATACCAATGCACGAATGCACCTTTGATTGCAGCGTATTCATGAAATATTTGCTAGAGAAAATATAATATTTAAATAAACTCGATCATAGTCTTGAAACAATGCTCACCTACCTAATTATAGATTTGTAGATGACCAAAACCTCGATAAGTAGTTCCAAGATTTATAGGTATTTTTGGTGGCAAAAGATCATTCACTTCTATTTTTCTGTTAATAAAACCATGACACGAAGCCGTGCTCGCGGTGGTTTCCAAAATAGGACTTTTGTGAGAACATGCGGGTTCGATTCCCGCGGCGCGGCAGGTATTTGTTCGATTTCCGGATGGTTGTTCGGGGCCTGAGGCATGACAAGCATTAAGTACTTTAATTTATATGTAAAATAATAATGAGCCTTTGTAGGAATTCCGATTTAAACTACGTAGAAAGCGTAGGAAGGTACCTACCTATAAAAACAAAACACAAATTCTAGTGTTTTTTTTTATGGTTTAAGTCATTTCTTTGATCATCCAAACTATTATTTATTGCAATGGACGACTGGAAGGCAAAACCTAAGATAAGTCTTCGCAATCTACTAATTTTTTTTGAACAAGGAATAAAAACTAAGAATTGAAACAAAAACAATTTATGGCAGCTCCTTAATCTAACACTTTTGATGCCCGCGACTCACATGCAACCTTAACCAAACATTTTGTCATTCAGGTGGCAAACTTCTTACGTGTAAATAATGCATATAAATGAAGCAATAAAATATCGAATAGAAATCATTGAGGGTAGCGAAAAGAAATGTGAAGTAAACATGTAGGATTAGAGGAGTAGAGAGTATGAACAGGATGTAAGAGTACGAACGCTAAGCAAGTATGAACGGGAGAACCACACTTTTCATAAAAGTCAACAGTGTGTGAATGTGTAAATATATAATGTAGTGTAGATGATATAAAATGAACAATAAATAATATACTTAAATCAAACGCTTAAACTAAATATTGTGGGAAGATTCCCACGTAGGTCTTTAAACTAACATTTTCATGGCCCGAGACGCAGACGAGCCTCTCGACTCGACCCTCGTGTAGTGGCGGCGGCGGGGCGCGCCCCTGCGGGTCGCACCGCCGAAGCTGGGCAGCGAATGCGTTAATACGCAGAGTATCAATTACATACATATTTATGCCTGATTATGCTTTGAGTACGAGTAGGTTTTCGGTAGGTAAATTATTTAGTACGATATTATTATACTGTTACACCCTACGTGTTAATTAGAGTTTAAACGGTGAAAACGATATAAGTACTCGTAAGTTGTTTAGGTCCATAATAAACAAAATAGAATAAAATAGAATGGAATCGAATGGAATCGAACATAATCGAATAAAATCGAGTAGGACCGAATAGGATAATAGAAAAGGTATTTATATTTACTAACAGACGCAATTGAAACACGGGTCGTCAGTGACCGTGATCAGAGAATTAGTTACTGCTGGCATAATAAAATAAATTGAGTTTCCAAAGTAAACTACTTACGACTTTTCAAATGAATTTAGGACTGTAGTAGGTTCAATTAAAAATAAACAGAGTTAATACCATACTCAAATAAATAAAATTAAAGGTAAAATACACACCTAGGTTTACAACACCTATAAAATGTAATATACTAGAAGACGATTTTTCTAATTTACTAGTGACGACGACTTTTCTCATTTACTTGTGTAAAGGTTCTCCTACCTGCAGCCAAATCGCGCTTTTTGGATAGTTGTGTTGGTTTAAGGAATCTTGACCAGTGTTTGAGCGGGAAGGGAAATTGAAGGCAAACTAGGCTATCCTCGATTGGTTGATATGTCGTTATGGAGCGGCGGTGAATAATTATGCTTTTATACTAAAGTATCTTCAAATAGGTCGAACGGGACTTTCTAGTCCTTTTTTTTAGATAACTTGAAGTCGTGCAATGTCTTACAAAAATAATTTTAGTAACAATTTACTAGACTTAGGCCTATCAAATTCTATTTTTGGGTCTATTTGAACTCCCTAATCCAATATAGGGTAGTTAATGTAAATTTAAACAATGATGTTGAAAGTTGTAGCTGTAGGTACATTGACAATGAAAATCATTATTATTGCTGCACTGATCATGATATTCTATTGGATATTATACGTAAACGTTTTGCTAATAGTTTAGCAGAAGATAACAATGACATCTTATTGACACACAATTTAATAGTCAGGTATGCAATGCATTTCATGATAATAAACTTAATAATGCTGTCCACGTTTAATTCGAACTTAGTCCGCTGGTTGTTAACTGTGGACATGCGGGGCACAATGATGCGCCGCCCAAAGAGTCTCAGTTAACAGTCAGAGTGAAAAAAAACGATAAGTTATTTTTAAGTCGGGTGAAATTAATATAATTGACTAACAGCTTGTTAACTGTGGGCATGCACAACGATGTGCCGCCCAACGAGAAGCAGTTAATAGACTCAGTGAAAAAGGGAACAATTTGGTTATTTTACGCGTGAAATAATTTTAACGTAGGGTAACCAAATGATATTACATGATGGGTTGTTAATTGTGGGCATGCCAGGCACAATGATGTGCCGCCCAATGAAAAGCAATTAACAGTCTGGGTATTATAAATAATAAAAAGCAATTGGGTTATGTTGCGCGTGAGTTATTTCTAGCGTAAGATTAACCAAATGGCATGACAGATTGTTAATTGTGGGCATGCCGCCCAGCGAGAAGCAGTTAACAGCCTGAGTGATGATCTACTTATTGTGGGCATGTTTCGCTCAGTGAAAAGCAATAAGTTGATGAAAATAGTAATTCTCACTAATAGTTTTACTATAAGCAAATGAAGTGATAAGCTTTGCAACCAAAGCTAAGAAATGAGAAGGAATGCAGTGACGAACTTAACAACCAAAGCCTAACGTGGGAGCTACACATCGACAGACTCTGCGAGAGAGTGGGAAGGGCTTGCTTCGCTTTATGGCGTTTATCGGCTACTCTTGAAGAAGGGATGACCAGAAGCTGTTACTTTGCAACCGTTCACTCGCTCCTTCAATATGGCGTGGAGCTGTGGGGCAGAGCTGCTGACTGGGAGCGAGCGTTTAGGATGCAGAAGAGAGCTGTTCGAGCGATCGTGCGACAATTAAATCCAAGACTTATTTTTGTTATTATTATATATTGTTATTATTTGACGGGCTCATTAGAGAGAGATATTATTAGAAATATTTCGAATCTAATAAATAAATAAATGGTTGCCGTACCTAAATGTGAACAAAAGGGATTCTAAGCTTTGTTAGCTGGATCGTGCTCTTTGATTTAAATCTCTTTGGCATACGTTTGTAAGAATATGGTCTTTTATTCGTTACCTTTTGTTTTTTTTTTGATGAAATATATTTTGTCCGCAAGGATAGATAAAGTTCAAATTGAAAAATCAATGATTGTTTGGAAAATAAATTAATGTTTACTTATATGTTAATATTTATAAGCAACGAAGGCACTCGTTGACGGTCGGACGGCCGAGCTGTTAGGTAAATAATAACCATCAAACATAACTGGGTAAAATTGTATATCAGCCTGGCAACATAGTGGGTGACGCACGATTAGCCAGGCAACTCTCGGCTACCGGACTCATTCTATCGCCGACAGCCGTCCTGAGCAGACTTGGTATTTTTGACCTACAACTGAATAGTTGTTGCCCAGCCTTTGCTTGCAAAACGAGTCTGTACCAGTTTGGGACCGAACGGAGGTGGAGTCGGTTGAGGCATGCTGTTTTTGTATATACCGCCCAACACTACTTACCTATCGTCGGCTTATTGCAAGAAGTCATTAACCGACAAATCCAAAAGTTTGGCAAAAGCAGTTTAAAGTTTTTATAACTTTAAGAGCCCATATCATCAAAACTACGACAGTTATCAATATAATTTAAACGCCAATATATAGAGATATGTAATTATTTTATAATTAACTGAAATCAATGCAAATTCAACCACTGCATTTTTTTAAAAGCTAAAAATGCAAAGATAATGACTTCTTGCGATAAAAAGTTTTGACTAAACTGGAGTTAAGTATTTCTGCAACGAAGTTATTAGTGGCCTCTTTCGAGTATTAAAAGACAAAATAATCATAAAATAAAATATTTTATCACTAAAAGCTAAACAAATTACCTTGTTTGTCGAAAATACTTAACAAAATAACTAAAATTAGTAATAACGGCACATGAATCAGTCAAAAACACGTTCTAAGCTTTTAGAAAATAATTCTGCCAGCCAGCAAAGAGTTATAAACACATAAATAGGTTGGAAACGATTAAGTAAACTATTATTAAGATTAGAAAATATTAAGTAACAGACTTTGAGCTTTACCTGAAAACCTTCTTATCCTATCTACCCTCCTCATAACGCTCGACCTGGCCGCGGACCCGGTCCCAGGGCGTGAGGACGCGTACGCCAAGGCACTCGAGTTCGTGGACGTCGGACCTCTCCAGACGCCTGCAGAAGTGGAATCCGAGGCCTCAGCGCTGATGGCGCGCATCATCGAGGCTAAGGCGTCCGCTTCCATACCCATCACCAGGCGCCAAGGCCAGCGCAACGACCTCCCCCAACACCTTAAGAGGGGAAACGCGAACTCCAGCGCGAGTGGGCGCGCTCCCGCTGCCCGCGACTGAAGACGCGACTCAACCCGATATCTGCCAAGCTCTCGGCCGCAGTACAGGTTTGGCGTGAGATCTGGGACCGAATCATCGACCGGGCCTCCGAACAGGACAATAACCAGTACGCGCTGAATAGGACGCTCACGCGGCAGCCGGCAACAACTTACCCGCTGCTGGACCGAGATGGGGTCCGGCGCTTTTGACGGGCCACTTCCCGGAATCCTGGAAGACCGTACGGGTCATCGTGCTACCCAAGCCCGGCAAGGATCACCGCCTCCCGGCCAACTACCGCCCCATTACTCTACTACTAAAAGTTGGCAAGCTCCTGAAACGCCTGCTCCTGGGGCGC
Source organism: Eupithecia subfuscata (assembly GCA_963564075.1). Taxonomy (NCBI): domain Eukaryota; kingdom Metazoa; phylum Arthropoda; class Insecta; order Lepidoptera; family Geometridae; genus Eupithecia; species Eupithecia subfuscata. The sequence continues at coordinate 10,851,064 of OY751117.1, forward strand.
CTGGCTCCAACTATCGAGCCGCGCCCGAAGCAATTCGGCTTCAGGAGTGGCCACTCTACTACGCTGCAGCTCACCAGGGTGCTACACCACCTTGCAGTCGAGCACAACGCCAGGCACTGCACCGTCCGGGTCTTTCTGGACGTAAAAAAGGCCTTCGACCGTATTGGGCACCCCGGCGTTTTGTACAAGCTCCTGCAAACCCCAACTCCACCAGCTCTCATCAGGATTGTGGCATCCTTCCTCGACAACCGGCGGTTCTTCGTCGCAGTTGAAGGTGCCACATCCTCCACTCGATCCATCTCTGCTGGTGTACCGCAGGGTAGCAGCCTGTCACCAGCGTTATACGCGTTCTATACCGACGACATCCCCACCCTGGAGGGCCACCTACGCCCCGGGGAGAGGGATGTGTCGCTAGCGCTGTTCGCGGACGACAGCGCCTTCTTTGCGTCTTCCACCAGCCCCACCATCGCAGTTCGCAGGATGCAGCGGCTGCTGAACATCCTGCCGCCCTGGCTGGACAAATGGCGCATGGCCGTCAATGTGTGAAAGATGGCTGCGCTGTTTGTTTCCCGCCGCATCGGCCACCCACCGCAGCTGACACTTCGGGGCCAGAACGTGGCATGGAGCCCGCACATCCGGTACCTCGGCTTCGGGATCGACAGGTCGTTGAGGATGCAGTCGAAGGTTGACAGCGCACTACAACAAGCGCGCGTCGCCCGACCTTTCTCCGACCCGTCCTGGGATCTCGCCTGCCTCTGAGGACCAAAGTGTGGGTCTACAAAGGCTAAGTCTGAATTATGCAACGCCGGCCTGGTACTCACTAGTCTCCCAGACGAATAGGGACCGGCTCCAGGGGCTGCAAAACGTGGCTCTGAGGATCTGCACTGGCGCGAGCCAAGACGTCAGGAACGATGTCATCGCCCGCGACCCGCAGATCCAATTCATAGACGAGTTTGTCGTACAGTACAGTCATCGAATGTACGACCGCGCCGACAACGGCCACCAAGCCCACCTTCACCAAATAGCGCCTCACCAACCCCGGCCCCCAGATGATGACCGCCCGTGGAGGCCCCTTCCCTGAGACCTCACCCCCGCGGAACCCCCCGGATAGACGGTGGGTTAATTTAAAAAAAAATTAACCCAAACCATCAAAAAAAAAATAAAAAAACATGCAAATATGTTAATAAAAAAATAAAATGATGAACAAGCTAAATAAAAGCATTTTTTAGCGAAACCTAAGGACTGAGGAGTCGTTTCCCCTCGAGTTGATGCCGGGGTAAAGAGGCCAAGCCTCGATGCCCCGCTCTGTGCCCCCACAAGGGCCGGAAAGAACGAACTACTACGCGGCGCGGCAGAGGCGCGAGCGGCCCCGGACAAAATACGCCTCTGCCCCGCTTCCGCGACTCCGGTCACACGGCACGCGGTCTCATAGGTAGCATAGCAACACGTAAATGTATGTGTGCAAAAGTCATTACCTTACATTTACCTGTTATTTTTACATTAATTATGTTTCGAAAAAAGTAATTAAGTGTAAAAAATGAATTCTATAAAAAATAAAAAACTCAGTGTAGACGTTACTCGTTTTGATAGAAGTCATTTAAAACCGTTAGTATTTTTTTTTCCAAAAAATACGATACGAAAAAACTGGTTAAGGTGCAAATAATGAATTAAAGCAAAACTTATTCAAACGTTTGTGAACGTAAAAGCACTTTCAAAATGTTGTTAAGTGACATAAATTAGTTACGTATGAAAATAAAAATGGCAATTGTGTTTTTTTTTCTTTTGTTAAAATTTATTAATGTAAGTTAATGAATTTTATGAAACCAGATATCCCAAAAATGCAGTTATTGACTTTATAACCAAGCCATAACTTCTAAGTTTGAAGAGCTACAAATTTGTGAGTTTTACCAAAATGTAGAGCTCATTGAGACGAACTCAATGGTATATCTAACGCAGTTAGTGACTTCTTGCGACTAATGACTTCTTGCAATAAGCCGACGCTATCTACTATCATTGCGCGATCGATATCTAGAACGAGTTGCAACAACCACCCACGCTTGTCTGTTTGTTGATCGAAATTGAAAGTACAAGCACGCTCTTTGAAAAATTATAGCTAGAGATTCACTGGGAACTATGATCTCGGGATGTATTTCTCGAAAATCACATTTTGCGTTATTTCATTCAATTATTCTAATGTTTTTTGAACCAGTTATTAAAGAAGAAATTAAGCTTAGTCTTCCCACCACGGAAACTAGGAAAAGATATCGGGCATGTATTAGAAATCGCGGGCAGCAATTCGAGCAGAATCTTTAATTTCAACTCAATTTAAATTTTTGCTTTTGATGCCCGACCGAAATGATTTCCTAATTTCCGATTTTACATCATAAAAGTATTTTTTTAAATAAATAAATTAAGCACACTAAGCAACTGATTTATTTTATTTATTACCTACTCATAAATTTGCAAAAATACTCTGCGGAATTCGCTTAATCATTTCGTTGGCACTTTTACTAAAAATGACCTGAAAACCCTACATACCTAGGTATACATATACACTAGCGAATCACACTTTTTGTATACAAATTTAGTACCGTTGGAAAGGTGACGAACCAGAAAATTAGCTTAGGTTAGAATAAATTATTCAAACACCGTAGTTTTTTTTTTAATTTAAGGAAAAAAAATCGTGAAGTTATTTTTTTGAGTAAGTTTTTAATTTAAAGCGTAATATCTTATTTTTCGATCCTAGTTTGAGGGAAGTTCTGACGTATTTTAATCACAAATGTTTATGACTACCAACAAATATTAAAAAACTACTAAGTACAGAGAAAAGATAATAAAAAGTTACGAATGCTTGAAGGTCAAATTTAGGAAAAATCTATAAAGTAAAAGTATAAAAATTGACATATCACCAAAACTATAAAACTTTAGTAAGGGAAAGTAAGTTCCAATAATTAGCAAATGACCTCCTCTAATTTGCGAATTCGCTATGGCGGGTTGAGTTCCAGTCACCCTGTAGGTATACATCCTTTGATGTTGTCTTCTTCTTCCTGTATAAAAATTTTCTACACACGAACTGAACTAGCCAAGTGTAATAAACTGTGCGGGATACCTACATAATAAGTAATAGGTAAGTATGCTTTTTACGTACTTATTGAAAACAATATTGAATGTGTAGGCGGTATCCCTAATTCGTTTTATTGCAATAAAATTAATGTAAACGACCGTTTCGTTTATGAATGCTGTATTTTGCGAAAAGAGGACAAGGACTTTTTTGTAAATCAAAACGATTACGTCAAATCAAATCAAATAATCAAAGGATAATGGATGGATGTTTGTTACCTCTTCACGCCAAAACTACTGAACGGATCGCGCTTAATTTTGCATACTTACAGGTAATTCTAATTCTGGAATTAAGCAGGCTACTTTTTATACCATAAATCAGTTCCCGTGGGATAGAAATCACCTCTAAACGTTTCCCTAGAAACAACGCGTGCGAAGCCGCGGGCAATAGCTGGTCACCTATAAACGTTTCCATAGAAAGAACGCGTGCGAAGCCGGTGGGCATAAACTAGTTATTATACTATATAATTTAATCAAACAAGTATTACCTGATTCTCCTTTAATTTTTTGTTTAGTCCTCTAGGTGCCTCTAGTGCTAGAGTTTCAGTGAACAAAACCCTCAAAAATAAATCAAAATCTTCCAAGTTTAACCGTCCTAGGTAAGGGTTCCTATTTTAAGAGCAATATCAACCTAGCCTTGCTCTCGGCTTATCTCTTATCATTTTTATCACTAACATTGAAAACACTATCAGAGTAAACATAAGACTTGGTTTTCGTGCGAGGCTAATTAGGCAGGTATCATAAAACACCATTATCGTCACCAAGTTGATACCTAATGACATTATTTAGCTTTATTTTATATTACTAGTTTCTGCCCGCGGCTTCGCACGCGTTGCTTTCACGGAAACGTCAAAAGGTGATTTCTATCCCACGGGAACTGATTTATGGGATAATAAGTAGCCTATGTTTGATTCCAGGATTATAATTATCTGTATACAAAATTTCAGCCTGATCCGTTCAGTAGTTTTGGCGTGAAAAGGTAACAAACATCCATCCATACATCCATCCATCCAAACTTTCGCATTTATAATATTAGTGTGATGTGATAAAAAAAAAAAAATTGGTTGCCTGTAAAGTCGGTATACGGGCAAAAGTTTTACGTGACAACGACTTTGTGAGCGCATAACGTGAGCGGAGCGTAACGCGTAACGCAGTTTCTTGAAGTGTCACCCGGCAAACCAATTTATAAGACGTTGTCACGTCAAAATACCTGGGTAAGACGCAGACGGAGAACTCAGAAAAAATGTAGGTACTTACTTACCTATAACGATTTTTTTTTAATTCAGAACCAGTCATTAATATTATAAATAGTTTAGATGGATGTTTGTTACATCTTCAATTCATGCAAAAAGTATTTAATTTACTGAACGGATCGGGCTGAATGATTGAACTGATTTATGGGATAAAAAGTAGCATATTATGTTTGTTCCAGGATTAAAATGACCTGTATGCGAAATTTCAGCCCGATCCATTCAGTAGGTTTGGTGTGAAGAGGTAACAAACATCCATCCATCTATCCATACATCTAAACATCCAAGTGTGACTATTCGTAACAAAAAAATTACTTATGTACAGCTAAATCAATGGAAACAAATTAGTATTAACAACAGAAACAGTTAAGCTTACTGTAGAATTGCAAACATTCAGAAGAACTACTTCTAGTAGGGCTACTTATATAGATCAAGTAGCCCTACTACCTAAGTTAAGGATATCGAACCCGCATCTCGCCTGGCTTGTCGTAATCTACGCCACAGAGGGCAAGGTGGGCAATGTTATACCTACTCAAGGGAAAGGGCGAATAGTGGGTGGACAGTTACTTATAAACAATACCCACACGGTATTGAAGGTATGCATGGGTAAATAATTGTCCCAAACTTATATTGCGGCAGAGAATGTATATATATTATTAATAATGTATTATAATAATACTAACGTTGTGGGCAAGTTTTCCGTTCTTTCTTTCCAAACTTAAGATTCTTGTTAGTGCAACGGGAAATAGACTGCTCGCTCCAAACAAAGAGCTAAGTAGGATGTAGGATTCATGTTTCCTCCAAGCCTCCGAAGCTCTTTCTACAAGGAGGTGGAAACAGTCAAAATCTCTTTGAAAGTGACATTCTCTGAATAAAAACTCATTTACGCAGTAAAAAAAAGGTAGGTACTTTTAATAAGAAATAGGTTAGCTGTGCTTTTAAAAACCTCTTTGCTGGAGAATGAACCTCTAAATCGCCAATGTCAAAAAGTCGTCACAGAGTTAAATGTCAAAACTCGTTAAAAAAAAGCACAGAGTATTTTGCATGTGATTTGAATAAAATTACATTATTTTATCATTCCACATTGATCACAAACACCGATAAAAATGCTTGCGGTTCGAAGATCAAGAGAATACAGGTTTACTGTGGTATGCAAATATATAAATATTTCGACAATAAATTCATAGATTTACAAGTTAAAATTGATTCCAGTTTCTGTCTTGGTCTTTTATTCTTGATTATCGATCATTATTTACTACTTATATCGTATCGATTAGTTATCCACTTATCGTTGATAAAAACAGTCGTAGATAAGGTTCAGTTGCAATAATCCCCCAACACTGTGTGGACAAAGTGTCATAAAATGAGTTGCAGTGATGTAAGTGAAAGAAAAACTGTGAAAGGCCAAATGTTCCAACAGGTTGTGCAAAAGGTAAAAAAAATTGCTTGGATTTGTGTCTACCCCTTACGGTATCGTTTTATTTCATCTAAGGGTGGAAACTATTAATTTATTTAAATAGGACATCCAACATGAGATTACAAAGCTAGAATTTGTGACAATTATTTGAGTCTTATGTACGTTTTAGTGTCTCTGTATGAGGAGGATGGACATCTCAGCATGTACAATAACAAAATAATATGAACCTATACAATCTACCTATACTATACATACGTGGCAGGGGGCCCTTTGCAACTGATAGAGTTGCAAAGGGCCCCCTGCCACGTAACATATCTATAGGGGGATGACGACGAAAGTGGCTGAGAATAATCCATTCAGGTTGTTCAAGTAGCGTTTGTTACCTATGTTATGTACCTGCTACCTTTAAACGTTCGTTTTAATTTCAGATCGAAGAGGTTATGCAGCAGAAGGCGCCAGGGGTGCCAAATAACAATCACCAGTAAGTGCATTTTAAATAATGTTTTTTATGTTCTACAAATAAAAGTTTTGATAACATATTTGTTTTCATACTAGTAGCGCCATCTATGACGTTTCAGCAAGACTACGTTTGAGCGCTCGTTAACTTGTAGAGATCGTAGCGTAATTTTGACATTGCTGCTACTGGGGATATAGCTCAGTGGTAGAGCATTCGACTGCAGATCGAGAGGTCCCCGGTTCAAACCCGGGTGTCCCCTAGAAAGTCATTTTGCACTTTTTAATTTAGTTTCTTATTTTCATAGACAAAGCGCACGGCTAACACGTACAAAGGCATTTTCGGCGAACTTCTTCAAGGCTACCTTCAGTTCTCGCAACAAGGCTGTCCCTGCCGCCACTTCTTCACTCTCCATTGTAGAAACCACCAAAATAGGCAGCGCGGAGACCAAACCTATTACTAGAAACAGGCCCAGGACAGGTACCTAATTATTTATTCTACAGGACTTCTACTTTAAACCTACCTAAAAACAGACATCTGAAAAAACAGTTTTCTTCAGATTTATTTGCAAACTCTGTTCTAGTGCCGCCGACAACGCAAGACACCGCGAAATCTCGAGTCAAGCGAACTGTTGAGCTTCTAAAGCCGAATGTCAAGCGGCTTGACAAGCCGGTCGAGCCTGAGCGGCCTATCCGGAGTAAGACCCCTGACCCGGGGGGTCCAAAGAAACCCCCTATTATAAGACAGGAGTCAAAATCATCTAATGTCGTCTTGCAAATCGTGAAAAAATCCCACGCTCCAGCGAAACCACCGCTGAAAACTGAAAGTGTTTTGCCGCCAACTTTAAAACCGAAGACAACGGACAAAAATTTTAAACTGACAAAGAATAATATCAACAATAATGACGTTTGGACAAACGCTAATGAGGTCAAGAGTTATCGCCAGAGGATTACGTCCTTACCAGCCGCTCCAGTAAGGTAAGGAATTTATTGTAATTTAATTATAGTTGTAAAGCAAACCCTCAGTTATTTACACATTTATAAACTCGCAAGATTCGTATCACTGATCGAAAAATCTTTTAAAATGCGCGCCTTAATTCGTCCATAATCTACCTCAACGTGCTCCAACGACCAAATTGCAAAAGCATTCTTACCTTATCTGAAATTCGTAGAGTTCATTTTTAAGCGCCGATGAAGCCAATCATTGTCATACGTGACTGTTTAGCATTTTCATCCTCGCACCTATCTCATTCTTAATTATTTTTCTCGTTCTAACCGCCTATGGAAGAAAGAGAAGGGAAAATATATCTGCGCTGTTCTCGCGTGAACGCCGCGGTCTTCGAACTGCTGACTGGCTAGGTTAAAGATGTAGTTTAGAGTTCGTCGTCCTGTGGCGTTGGACGACTTTTAAATTTAGTCGAGTTATCGCGGCTGGTTTTGAATTGAGAATTCAACAGGCAAGGCAAGCAAAGCAAGTTTGTTTGGTTCGCTGGCCGGCGGATGTCGTCCCCTAGCCGGGTGTGCTTTGCTTTCTTTTTTCGGACTTTTTGTGTGTGATAAAAACGAAAGGAACGATTTCGAAGTTTTATAATGGTGTGTTACCGTATGCTGTGTTCTGTGATTGAGCAGTACCTAGTGGTTTTGTTTGTAGAACGTGTCTGTTGATTTTGTGTAGCCAACGGCGAAGAAAACAAAAATTGAGTGTTACCTACTTAAACTACCTACCTAGTTATGTACACCACCGCAGTGTCTGTCTGTGCAGAAGACGTGTATACCCACCGAACTACTTACCTACCATATACTTGTAGGTATTTTGATTTCCCATAGTGGTTGGTTGCTTCTGATTTTGGCATCTTGAATCTAAATTCAAGAATTTCGATTCAAGATGCCAAAATCATCAACCAATAGAGGAAATAAAAAAAAATACGGTTGGGTCTCTATCTATCATCTTGATGATCAATTGACCTAACCGTACCTATTTTTTTTATCATACCTACTGGGATTCTGTTGGTTAGTTAACTTACAGACACTAGGTACCTAGGTGAGGTACCTACTTACCTACTTAATTTATAGATCTTAATTAGGTACCTACCTACCTACCTACCTAGGTACCTTTTTCATCTAGGCATTACCTACCACAATAATGGAAAACTTCCAATTACGACAACGACCAACCAACACCAACCAACTACCTACCTACGTTGTACGTTGGTACTACGTATGTGCCTTGCCTTGCCTCTAAGGAATAATTTCAAAGTTGGCTAAGATTAAGTAGGTACTAGGTATTCATCTTAACCGTGGGACAACATCGCATAAAGACCCATTGTTTGCAACAGTAAAACTACCTATAACACCTAGGTACCTCTAATCTAACAAAACAATCACAAATTTATTTGAAAACCCCCCATGCATGATCCCTTGCGGGAGCTTGCTTGTTGGTTCTTATACAATTAGAGATCAAATGAAACTCTAATCACAATCAGTCATTCATAAATCTTTGAGGTGATTTACCTTCCGCCCTAAATCGGGACTCTCGCAGGCGGTTTTTTATAGAATGCCCACTTTATCAACAGATACGAATTTAACAGGACTGCAGAGCTATTTGATTAATTTCAGACCCCCTCCGTGAGCTGAGCAATCCCTCACAGAAACGTCGTACATAGTCGGGTACGCCTGATTATCGGTTTCTGAAAGGGATTCTCTAGAAAAGAGAGGGACGTTCAAAAGCTCTTTTGAATAAGACATGAACCTTGAACATGATATCCGAGGTCAGATTAATTGAAACAACTTGGAATTAAAAGATCATATCTACTAAGGGGACGACAATGACTGTCTTGAGCACAGGCATGTTGCTGTTTCTGTAAAAACACGTTAATCAGCTGTGTAAACCAGTTTCTTACCTTACGAATATTGAATTACGAATCGTAATCGTAATTTACGATGTCTGTAACGGGTTCTGTAAAGACAGCGAGCTGGTTTCAAATTAAAATGCAACTGTGATGCGCTGGGAATCGGAAATTCGCAAAAAACCTCACAAATTCACAATACAAATCTAAACGAACGAACCCTGGACGTTAAGAGAAACAATAATTTCCTTCATCAGGCAGAATTATATCTAGATTTCACCTTTTCAACAATTAGCTATAACCACTTCTGTCAGAAGTTAATCCTAATTGAAAGATTGTGCTAATGTTTTGCCTTGGCATTCGGTGACTTGACTTCCACAAATGATTGTGAGAGCGGTATAGAAATTTGTTATTTCACCCGAGTGGAAATGAGTCACCTAAATGGCACATAAATGGGCTGTATTGTATCAATTTACAGATCGATGTATTTTTACATAGATTGATGTATTACAGACATTCAAAGGGGCTCAAAAACCGCACCGGCTAATGAATTGAAACGCTTGCTACCGGTTCGATCGAAGTACATGACAACGCCACACCTCTGTCTAGGAATTCCAGTCCTGACGAAGAAAATCACGAAGACTTCGAATAGTTCGAATTAATTTGCAGGATCGTGATTCAATAGAAAGTAAATGCACTGTTCATCAAAACCACGCGTTGAATGAATATTACGTTCAAGGGCAATTTCAAAGTAATCAATAGAGGCCATGAAAAATTGTCGCGATAAGATTGGATTATTTCAAATGACACAACAGCCTCGCCTAATTAGGTGGTAAGCTAACTCTGGTAAACGTGCTAGAGGTGTGCGTGCGTGTGTATAATAGATAACAGATAGATTATTGTCAATTTAATGATAAATAACATTAAATTTATAACCGTTGTTACGTTGCATCAAATATTTTCTGGAACCCTTAAGTAAATCACGATGGTGGGGACATCAAATACTTATTACTAGTTATTACACCTAACCAACCACCCAATTTTTTCAAAAACAAATGCCAACTTTCGCCTTGCAGTCACACCATACAATTTGTCCAAGTGTGAACCAAGGATACTCCATTGTTCTCCGAGTTACATCATTGGTTACTCCACCGTTTTCGCTGTGCTAACATGTGCCACAACACATCTTGTGGGCTGGTGTGAATTCAATTCGGTGGCATTGGAGTTCGTTGAGTCACTACATGTTTCTTTGCTCCTAGCTAGACTGCACAATTTGTTTTTTGATCTGGTTTTCCTGTTGTTCAAATACTGAAAGAGTCCAAACCACAGATATAACCCTATTGTAAAGCTGTTTTGTGACCGAGTGTATTACTCAGTCACAAAATTATATTGTATTCCTTAGTAAGTACTTATAAGTACTTAATGACTATTTTGGTAGATCTTTCTATCGAAAATTTTTGTTATGCTGGTTTCATATCTGAGAGCTTTAATTTAGAAAATACAAGTTTCATATTGTTTCAATTACTATATTGTGAAGATCGTTTGCTCCTTAATGAAACTATTCACGCGGTTTCTGATAATATTAAGAAAACATAAAACATGTAGCATGCTGTCATCTAATTTAAAAACAAGCTCCCCGTTAGGCGCCATACGACCGCATTGTTGACTAATGAACTCCCGTGTAAAGCCATTAATGATAATGCAACGGTGTCGCCGCTCGCAATAAAGATTGCATCGCATATATTTATAGTTGTTTCATTGTGTATTGTCAAGACTGGAGTAACAGCGCCGGATAACTAAGAAAAGAAGAATAATTTGAAGAGTAAATTAAATTATAGACATCGGTCGTTTATGCTGAATGAATATACACTCGAAAACAATTCAGTCTGAAGTTGCAAATGTAAATAAGTGCTCGAAGCCACTCTACGAGAATAACTTTCAGACTGTTATGAAACTTATGAATTTAAATGCAGAATTTCAGTCTTTCAAATCACGTTCCCAGATTCCCCAAAGACGATTGAATATTCAATAGAAATTACCGACATGTAAAGGTTTCTCTTAGAATGTCTTCGTATTCAACATCTTCCGACTCCCATCCCAATGTTTCGAGCAAACCTTTTAGATAAAAGCGTCTAGAAATAGGATTAAAAAGAGATTCGAAATTTATCGTATCACGCATCATTGAACATTAATCAGCTAATCGTGGTTTAGAAACTGTACTTGGCCCGAGCTGAACTGCACTTGGCAAATGGAACTGGTTTCAGATGCTTAGGGTGAAAGTCTGCCGTCTCACGGAGTCACGGCATGCTATGCGAACGGTTCATTGTTATTTGGACATTATTATCGTTTAATTCAACTTTCTTATGTTCAATTTCTCCTCTTATTTCTTGTAATGACTTATGTTAATGATAAATTAGGTTTGGTTTTCTGTCTTCGACCTTGTCGATCTTTTTTAACTCAGACCGTAACCATTATTTTTATTATTTCTTTTATTGCCTCATTTATGACCACCGTATCTCATCGTGTAGGGATTTGTACAGTAAAGAGAGGGCTGTACTGTACAGTACATTGCTCGTAGTGTAAAAAAAAGACAAAAACACCGCTCCCACTGCCTGAAAAATCTGAAAATGCATACAAATCATAAAAATTACTTCGCTTAGTCGAATATAATTATTTTGATGATACATACTTTCCCGCCGAGTAGATTTTTTTTTGTAGATACAAGTGCACCATACGCTTTCTACTGGGTTAATACTAAGGGACGTAACATTTCATCATTTTAGTCTGTCCTTTAAGGTACCTCCTCGGTATCTCATATTGCTTACTATTATGATAATTATGTCTAACGTTAGTTATTATTATCTATTAGCCGCATCGCTGAGATAGGTGCCTATTGTTTCCTTCCATAAGTAGGTATGTACCTCTATTTATGTACTTACCAGCTACATGCGCAGTCGCAAGGTATTGTTGTTTACCTACTCTGTGACGCGGTCCAGTTTCCGGTGCTTAGAATGCGTCATTTTCATTCAGTAATGTCAATACTCGATATTCTTACCTTTATAGCGTAGTTAAGGTAGGTATTCATATTTACAATGTGTCATACAAAGTCCAATAATAGTATCATGTTATGTAATCTTAATTGCAATTGATAAATAAGTAAATAATACTAGACTGACATTTTGCACAGTATCTAATTATGTATCTTCTAGCCCCAAAGTAAGGGAAGTTTTAGAACCAGAAGTAGACTGCGTCAGAGAGGTTCGGTCTGGTCTGACCATCTAAATACCTACAACATTACCAAACACCTCGGTACTCAAACGCAACTCAGATTTAAGAACATCTCAAATGTCGAATTTTTGTCAGTTTTCAATGAAAATGTGTCAAACATTCTACACTTGAGACGTGCTTAAATATGAGTTGCGTTTGAGTATTTGGGCGAAGCCATTATAACATAAAGTTGTTACTAGAATGCAGACTAGGAGTTTAATTCCAGTTGGAGAGTGACCACGGTATTGCGCGGATGCCAAATTCTTAATTTTCCATTCCTTTTGGTCATAAACTAGGTACCGAGTGAAGGAAATCAAATATTCTTCATTTCCCACTATAACAATGATACCTGGCAACGTCAGAAAACATAGGGAACCGTTGGGGATATCGGAAAAGTTAGCTACAAGTACAAATACAAAGTGAAGAAGCGAAACGCCTATAAAATATAATATTCTTCATTTCCCACTATAACAATGATACCTGGCAACGTCAGAAAACATAGGGAACCGTTGGGGATATCGGAAAAGTTAGCTACAAGTACAAATACAAAGTGAAGAAGCGAAGCGCCTATAAAATAGTGTGATCGGTACAAACAATGGTACTTATCCAAGACACTACACACTGCACTAACCAAATAGAAGCCATATGTGGCTCAATTCAAACAAACCAGTTGTCGGCAAGAAAGCGACCTTTCTAGGTCGTCTTTGCAGTTATCGTTTACTAGCTACTGCCCTCTGCTTTGTGTGCGAGGATTCTCAGTTTTCTTGATCCTGCAGGTGCTGATGTAACCTGAATGAATATTAATTTTTTAGGTTTATTCTTTGAATTTAAAGTTGTTTAAAGTTGTTCTCAAGTATTTTTTTGGAAAAATTCTGTAATATAGTAATGATTAACATTCCCAGTCCCAGATAAGGACAACTTAGGTACGAGTACGAGGTTTTCCTGATGGATTCACTCGCAGAGAAATCCCAAACCTCTGCGTAAATGCACAAACAACAACCAGACAAGTTCGTAAGGATCTAGGAGTGCTCATGAATGTTGCTTGTCTTGGAGCTTTGAACGTTTAAATATATGTGCATGTGTGCGTGGTTAAATACCAACAGGCACACTTTACAATGTGCGAACACGACAATCATAATAAATAAAGGCTCGGAATAGTGAATTCACAGCCAGTAGGTTAGATAAACGTTACTTTACCTATTCAATTCAAAAGTCTTTCAAATCACGTTCCATTTCTAAAAATTCTTACTTCCTGCTATAACTGTGCCTAGTACCTAAACTTTGTCGGTTTATTTCGATATTATTGGTAGGTAGGTACGATACGAATACGAATGAAGATCTGCCGTTCGAAAATGAAACTTCGCGAGACTGCCAATAATAAATAACTGTTGCATTTTTTTTTCGAAAGGACTGAGATACTTGTGACCGCAGATGGCCATGACAGCGTTACCGGACTGTGAATATACCTAACTGTTGCAAAAATCTGGATAAAACCTATTAAAGATAGGAAGGCACAAAATGATTTTTTTTTTTAAAGATCGTAGAATCTAACCGCAAAGCTACCATTGGAAGAGCCTAATCCCATCAGATGATCTCTAGACTGCGGCCATTTTGGACGGCCATATTGGATTGGTTTTATTGGAATCAGAGTTTTCGTTCTCTCGAAATCTATATAATTCAACTGCTACTCTAGTGCCGCGACCTCCCTAGGCCGCGTCGTCGGTCAATGCTGGTCGTTCACCCTTCGTTTCCAGCGATCCTATATCTACTGCTATACCACCTAAAGCTTCTATATCTATAGAACTGCCTAATCTGTGGTGTTTCTAGTTACTATCTTCTATTCTGTGCAGTTATTTACGACAATAATGGTAGGCTGTTTGGTTCTATACTAAAAGGATTCGCAATGATTCCGCGCCATGATATTATTCGTTCTTCAAGCTAAATTGTGCTCTCTTCTCTGTGTTTAAAGTTCTTAATATTCACCGTTCAAAACTTTCGTGGTATTAAGTTGTCTTAGCGAATTCGAGCCCAGAATTTGTGGTGGTTGCTATAGTAACTGCTCTTGAAGCCATGCTATGGGAATGGAATTCGATCGCTTCTCTGTAGTTATGTTGCTTGTGTTGCAATTTCATGTGTTGGTAGCATTAAGTTACAATCCTATTGTAACTCAATGGTTAGTAGAATATTTGTGCAGCTGCAAAACGATTTGAGGAATGGAATGTAACTTTGTACTTACCACGTTATCAATATGGATTAGTTAAGGTCTATTTCACTTTACTAGGTACGTATCGTTTACGTCAGTCATTTCCCTACGTAGTTACTATAGGTAGAGTAGATGGTGATTTTGGTCTGCAAAGCAAAGCACCAAATAATGTTTTTTCAACCGAATTTACCTCTACGGTTACACCATCGTGACCTATCGTCGTCGGCTAGATTGGTTTAAAAAAACCCTTTTATTTATGTAATTGCCAAGCATTGTATTTTGTATTTTTAACTGATTGGAAAACTGGCTGCTACTTCATATCATAACCGAAGTAAGGCCTTATATAGGTACTTACCTCCTTCCTTTTTATAATTAGGTATTATTAAAGTCTCCTTGAGCCTACCTATTGTTATAATCTTCACATTAACGTTTTGCCTTAGCCTCTAAATTTCACACATATCATTCACTAACAATGAGTTATAGAGCTATTAATTAGCTCCTGGCCTTCTGGGTTTTAAACGTTTATGACGTCGATTTAATATAATACGTAACTTGTTGTAAAATATAGTATAAAGAATTACCTACCTACACGACGCTTCCGATGATGTCCATTTGGACCCATGCATTTAGCATAGCATGGGCTTGGACTCAATTGATTCGTGCTAATTCGTGGTGACCCATAAATTTGGCATAGGATCGTGATGGATGAGACACTTGGGGAGACAGTAGTTGGGGTAAAATCGGCTGCCAATACCGATGAACGAATTTAGAGATTCCTTCTTTAACATTGATTTATCCAACACCACTTTACCTAACAAATTAATACAATTCCGTTATTTCGTATAGACATGGTACTTCATAAACCATTATTTTACTTGAAGACCACCATACCGTCATCAATAATTTGAATTCCAATATCAGTCAGCATACCTAAATAGGAGGTTATGTCCGTTGCTTTGCTATACACATCTCACACATACAAATCAGTCGTAAAATTTACATACAAGTGTTAAACCGTATACAGAAATACACACTCTGAAATAGATTTATCATTTGTTATATCTGCTTTATCAATATTTGAAATGTGAATGTTTTGACGCCATCAAATTATTAGCATCAAAATATCGTCATAATTCACAAAAATCAAAGTACCTTACCAATTCTAACCGAGTCAAAATACTTTGAGTAATACGTAATTATCCAGTGTCAGCAACATCATCCACCATCTGTTAGGTCCTTTTTCACATTCATCCACTCTTGATCTGGATTTATGGCGTCGTCTGACCATCAGGCTTTTACGAAAGCAATGAACACCTCTGGCAGAAACTATCAAGACAACGATTCATTTGGCAGCCACTAATCACTTTCTATACGTGCTTAAAACCATATACGGCTCATAAGTGTGTAGAAAAACAGCTAACTCACACGGGTGCAGTACGTGCGTGCCTAGACTCCATAAAGATATGTTAATTGATGGGCTGGGGTTAGGGAATTGGTAATCATGGCAGGGGTATGTGGGTATCGGCATGACAAAGGGTATTTTGTCGTTCAGTCCTAGCTTACGGATAAATGTCCTGGGCAAATATCTTCTATGTCTAAAGATTTTCAGATTGGTGTATCATTCGTGGATATTTTGTATGACAACAATTTGGTAGGATGTAAGAGAGTATGTAGTAGTAACTAGTAGGTAGGTATGGTACTCTACTCGCGGAATGTTTTGTAAATAAATTTCTGGTTTCAATTTTACGTAACGTAGCAGCAGGTTTGTTGAATTCGTCTAATTAAAACTGATTGATTATTTGATTAACAACTATACAAGAGGGATCGACTAATTAAAAACTTTCACATTTTATTTTATCGCTGATTTTATATTGCGTAATTTTTTAAAGCTTTTAATAAAATTAATTGGTTTTTAGGGATTCGAAGATCAGTTTGAGGTGTTTCGAAACCCTTATGGTCTCGCTTTGTCCGTCCTTTTGCCCTCCTGAATATAATAACTCAGCAACTACCGCAGCTATCAACTTGAAATTTAAAATAATAATACATTTCGTGCGCCTGTACAGATTTTGAGAAAAAAGAAAGAAAAAAAATTAAAATCAACATTTTCCATACAAAATATTGGTAATCAACGAACTCACACACACAGCCTCTATAGAATGGGGATTCTATAGAGGCTGACAAATTGAGATGTCGAAATTTTAAAAGAGACCTACAAAGTCAAGGGTATCAATGAAAGGTATCGGTTTGTACATTTCAAAACAGTTTTGGAAATTTCTGTAGGTTTAATACTTTTCGAAATATTTTGAAAAAAGTTGAAAAATTAACCGCTACCCCCTATCACCGAAGCATGCAGAGAGATCCATCTGAAATGTAGGTTGGTACCTACAAGTTTTAGGTATTCATTAATTGCGAAGTCTCTAACCGGTACCTTTAGTACATACCTACTTGTTGACAAACGTTCCAAACAGCGCGCGAGTTACACTCGCACTTGACGGGTCTTGTTTCATTTGCAAGTTCTATACATTTTTTATTAAGTAGGTTCTATAGAGTGCCTTCTCTAGTTTAATTTCACATTTTTCTTTCGAATACTAAGCTATAATATCCATTCATAAAACAACGATTAAAATCAATCACCTTCAACAATGTAACAAAGAAGAACCCTCATCGGGGCCGCGCCTCCCCTATCTATTTGCATATAGGGAGCGAGCAAGCAGGATTATTGGATTGTCTGTCTGTTAGTCAGTAGCCATTTCAGTGAGGATAAAGAATAAAATAACGGAACGTTACGTTTTCGATATCTTTGACTGCAATGAATAATATGAAATTATTAGTACCCATAACACAAGCTCTGCTTAGCATGGGGCTAGATAATGCGGTGTGAATTTATTGTCCAGCATTATTTATTTATTTATTATTTTATTATACATCGAAAACTCTATACCAGCAGGGGTATTTTGATTCATCGGAAAGGCCGTCGGATTCGTTCGATATCGGAAGCTTTTTACGAAGAAAAACGTTTCCGATATCGATTCCGACGGCCTTTCCGACGAATCAAAATACCCCTGCAGTAGTATCCTAATGATAGACTATACTTCGTACGGCACTAAGCATAAGTATACCTAATGATTCTGCTAAAATAATAATGACATATTATACATCGTAAACTCTTACCAGCAGGTATATTTTGATTCATTGGAAAGACCGTCGGATTCGATATCGGAAGCGTTTTACGAAGAAAAACGTTTCCGATATCGAATCCGACGGCTTTTTCGACGAATCAAAATACCCCTGCATTAAAGTATCCTAATGATAGACTATACTTCGTATGGCACTAAGCAAAAGTATACCTAATGATTCTGCTAATTGACGATGATTGCACCGTTTGTCGCTTATCCTATACTACCAGTACCTACCTAGTAGCTATCTAGATAAAGTAGTGGGTATATTAAACTATACGTATACCTACACGAGTATAGATTACTACTAGTCGTCTAGCTCGTATCATAACGTCTATTACAATTAGGTACGCCTTGTCGTTTTAGCTGACAAGCTGACAGACCTTGGAATGTATTTTTTGCATTCCTAAAGGTGTGATCATAGGATCTTTTATTTCTTGGTCATCAAACCATGACATGACCAACTTTTTGCCAATGTAGACAGGTTTTGCTTTAGGTTTGATTGCTAACTTACCTAGCTTTTTTGTCCTGTAATACCTAAGCGTAACATTTATCTTGTATTGGGCCTCTGAAATAATGGACAAGTTCTCATCATTAACATTTGCATTTAAAGCTATATAATGTTATATAGTAGCATATTTCAAACAATATTTTATGCAGAACAACATTTCCTTATGATTCTTGTAAAAATCTCTGACAATAACATTGTCAGAGGTAAATCACCGAGGCATACTCATTCATGTCATAATCTTTCTACGCTCTCTTTGATTCATTGCCCATCAGTAAATACCTACGTCAAGATAACAAACTCACTCGGAAGTAATAAACAACAGACACGGTTCTACGAACAAAACCAAGTAGTTTCAAAGTTGTATAGCTGGCCAATATATTGGTCCCTATACAATCATATGTAAAACTTTTAAACCTCTACAAAATCCAGCGATTTGCCACGTTAGTTTGATCTCTCATATATGATTGATTGTAGCTTTCTTTATCTGTAAAGACAAAAATGATTCATCAGGAAGCAAAATAAGCAAGTTAAAGTTACTAATTCCGAAAACACAGCGCCGCCAGTGATACCAAACAGACAAACGAAACTCGATCAGTGATACGAACAATGCAATAGCCTCCAAGATGATGAAGTTCAAATCATTGTTCCGTAGAGGACCAAGCCAGGGGAAACAGGAGTCGGGAACTCTGAAAGGCGCACCGTCTGTCTCGAGTTTAGACTCCAAGCACCACAAAGTCGCACCAGCGAGGGATAAGACTCTAAAAATCTTCGGGTCCAAGGAAAAGCTCCACAAAGCGCATAAAAAACGAGACTTGGGCAACAACAATGCGGTGTTAGAAGACCCGGAGTTGAGGGAAGGCTTGGGGGAGTACGAAGATGGATCAGATAAGGTCCAAGACTACGGAAGCGTGGAGGAGCTGGAGTCGGTAGGGGAGAGGGGATCGCAGGAGTTTGTGAGTCTGCCGGTGATGCTGAATGCTGACCACATGCCAGGGTTCCAGGAGGTGGAGCTCAGGGGACGCGTACCATCTGAGGTGAGACATATTTTGATAAACACTTGTCTAAATCACATTTGAATACTTTAATGACATTTTAATTGGTCATTGATTTTGGCTTTTTTATGTCTCCGATATCTTATCTGAATAATCTAAATCACGTTCATATTCTTTGATGTTTTAAATATTAGTGACTATTTCTTTTAATTCGAACTCAAATATCTCTTAAATATGCTGTACCTAGCTTTCAAGACCCAAAATCATGGCAAGATTTCACCAGTACCTCAAAATTCCAGGCTTCACTAATATCCGGAGTTCGCGAGATCGAGACCCTCCGTCGTGAGCTGGAAGTGAGCGCCATGGAGCGGGCTCAGTTGCAGGCCAGGGTCGACGACCTGCTGGAGAAGGCGGCTGAGGCGGAACGGCTCAGAACCGAGCTGGAGAGACTAAAGGTAACCCTAAGCAGGTGGTAACTCATATCAGCGCTGCACAGTCAACGGGCAAGGGGGCTAGCGACTCACCTGCCAGCTGCATTGCTTGTGATAACTGTGATACTGATAAGACTGTTGATCATCCATTCCAATCCAATCTGCTGCAATCTTGCAGCAGGTAGACATATCTGCTCATCAATCAGTCATATCTGCTGTGAAGCTAAGCATAAAATGTAAATACTTCTGATTCTCATGTAGAATCCTAGAGGTACGAAAGGTTTACTGGCTGGATCGACAAAGTCGAGAAAGAACTGCACATTTTGTCATTGCTTGCACATTTTATAAACGTTTGTCATCTCTCTTAGAGCGTGGAAGCAGAACGCGAGGCGACCCTGGTGCACCTCGCAGACGAGAACGGAGCCCTGCGCGCGCGGCTGCGCGGCGTCGCGCACTCTCCGCTCTCCGACAGCGAGAAGCGACAGCTGCTGCTCGCGCCGGCGCCGCGGCGGATGCACTCGTCGGCGCCCGCGTCCATTGCACTCGCCAATGTGAGTGTTACCAGTAATCAGCTCATTTAGAGCCAAGCCAGGTCAACCAGCAGTTAAAATAAAGTCAAATCTGATAGGTTGTAACAGGGACGCAGCCGTATGTGAAATGTCTGGTGCGTTGCGTGCTAGATAGAGATCTGAAAGAGCTGAGTTGAGACAGCTGGGGCTCAGCATGCCGAGAAATACGGCGTGGCTCGCTTCACTCGCCATTACCCTTAAATCTGAGTTGCGTTTGAAAATGCCAAGATCGTTAACTACCGAATACAGTAGTTAGCGATCTTGCCATTTTACATAACATTACATTTCGCTTTTGCAAGTGGCAATTGCACATTTTCTTTCCAACCGCGAAGAACTTCTGGGGAACAGGCCCAAGGTCGCCGTAGTTACTCTCGAGAATTTAATTAACTTTCTAGGGCGAAGGCGACAGCGGCGAAGCCAGCACTCCAGAATGGGACAAGCATTCCTCATCATCGCTCAGCGAGGTGTCCGTCGCGTGTCTGCAGGACAGGATCCTGCAGATGGAGGAGCACCATTACAGGTGAATAACTACTGTAAAGTAAAAATCGTTTATCGCACCAAGTCTCGAAATTTTAAAAAACAAACTAAAGAAATGGCTCGTAGAGGAGACGTTTTATACCTACGACGAATTTTTAAATTATAATCTATTTTCTAATTAAATTTAAATAAATTTTATTATTCGATTATGTTAAAACATTTGTGACGTATAATTTGACAAATTATAAATAAAAAGTTTATCTATTCATCTGTTGGTAAAGAACATGGAACAGAAATAGTTTTGAAAAACGATGTCATCTGCAGAAGTTATACACTGTGTCGCAGAATGACAAGGAAGGACTTGGAATGACCTTCCAAGTCAGTCCTTCGTTGTCATTCTGAATAATAACAGTTTATAAATGTTACGCTTAGGTATTTAAACCTTTTCTGCCGAGGCAGTCATTTCTCTCAGCCCAAAGGAAGAGCTGACTTAGGAAACTTACCAGAGGACGGGTAGCAGCTTTCTTCCGAGTACTTTAAACACCTCTGCGATCAATTCGCCTGTCCAGCGTGGTGATTATGCCAAAAACCCTCGTTTGGGGAGGCTGTTCCGCAGTGGACCCATGTGTTCTGATGAAGCTTACTATGCTGGCACATCAACCCTTATGACTCAATAGTCGGCATTTGCTTTTGTCATGCCTGCTCCATTTTATCCAGGCAGTATCGAAGTGAGCGAAAGTTAATTATGATGGCCTTTTTTTAGTCTGAAAGTTGTGAACTTGTGAGTAAAGTTTGAGAAACTCTAACCTCTGACACCTGAGTATAAATAGGCGAAACTCCTCCCACCCGCAGGCGTATGCGCGTAAAATGGCGACGGAAAATGATCTGGCCAAGTAAAGATATTAACACGTTTTTTTGAACAGTCCAGGGAGTGATCGGCATTAACTCTTACGAAATGTCTTATCAATTTTTCTCCTCTTTCAGTACAAGCGAAGAGCTCCAAGCGACCCTGGCCGAGTTGGCCGACCTACAGTCCCAGTTGGCCGACGCGCACGCCGACAACGAGCGACTCGCCGACGAGAAACAAGTGCTGCTCGAGTCGCTCTGCCGACAGACTGAGAAGTTGGAGGACAGCCGTACTAAGGTGAGATTTAAATAGGTTCTTATACAAGTTTTTTTTAGATCTAACTAACAATGTTGTCCCACTTTTGGGCAAAGTCTCCCCCAAACTCCAGTAATCGCGTTCCTACGCGATCATTCTGATAAAGGTAACCAAAAGAAATTTACCACTCTTATTTTGCCACAAGAAATATATTAATATATTTCTTAGGTCTAATTCGATTTCTATTAAATCAATTTCCCAATCATAATTTAATGATATCTAATTGGACCTGCATGAAATTATTGCGCCAATCTTTCATTGGAAGATACTAGTTAACCAAGCTACAGTTTTTATTGGCGAATTACAGTCTAAGGTCTGTGTTCACCAAAAGATAATCGGTCAATTCATCATTATCAGCCTATATTCGTCCACTGCTGGACATAGGCCTCCCCTAATGAGCGCCATAGCGCCCTGTCTTCAGCTTGCCAATCGGTCAATTAGGCAGCTTTAAATTTAACCATCTTTTGGTGAACTAGGGTCTAAGACCCGAGTTCACCAACAGATGGTTAAATTTTACACACATGTTTTGACGTTTTTGACACAAGTTTTCATACCATCAGTAGGCCTCGCACGGGGATTGTAGTCTAGGGTAAAATAGAGAAAGATTACGCCACATTGTCATCGAATCGTGTCCGATTATATTTTGGTGAACACAGACCCAAGTAGGCCAAGTCCAGTCGTCCAATAAAATCATAGTCTACTAACTGCCTTTCCAATTGACCAACTTGTCCTATTTCTTTTTGTATTTTTTAATTGTTTTTTTGCAGGTTGACACCCTACAAGAGATGCTGCTGAGAGAAGGCGTTGAGCCAGAAACTCTTTCTGGCGATATTGATCAACAGCTGCTAGCTGTTCTCAAGGTAAAATCCATTAGAACAAAAAATCTCAGAAGCAAAAATATAAAGAAGCTGTCGGGGTTTGAACCGGCAACCTCCCACATGTAACCGTTTTTTGTAAGATTATTTAAAAAAAACTGTCTTTTAAAATGCGTTGTGTGGTATTCCCACTTCTTCTCGCGGGTGTCGTAAGAATCGACTAAGGGATATTCACCGGGAGCGGGCAGCAGCGCTCCCTGCAGAACAATTCTACCACCGAACTGCGATCCCCAACTCGCATACCCAGCGTGGGGATTATTTACCCCTATGAGATAAAAGCCAATAAGGCGCTTATCACGGGGAGGCCTGCGTCCAGCAGTGGACCAATATAGGCTGTTGAGTTGAGGTTGAGGTATGGTATTCCAGTTCTTTCATTGCGTTCTTGTATTTCTTAATATATTTAAACATCACGCTACAGGATCTCTTTGTCCTCAATTTAGTAAAAATGATACTTATTTCAGCTTTCTCAAGAAGAGAGGCGCCATCTACTGAGCAAGCAGGAGCAACAGGAGGCAGAGATAAACGAAACCAAGACTGCGCTAGAAGAGAAAACCAAAGAAAATGAAACGCTTGCCGAAAGAATTAGGTTAGTTATAGAAATCTATACAAATCAATTCAATTGTAAAGTGTCTGTTTGTTTGGCAAAATAACAGCTTTTTACCAAATTCTTATCTTCAAATTCTTCAATTTGATCTAAGTACAGTTACTTAGATCAAAACATCAATTCGAATTTTTTTATCTGTCTGTCTGTTTGATCCGGCTAATCTCCGAAACGGCTGGACTAATTTTGACAAGACTTTCACTGGCAGATAGCTGCTTTATAGCGGGTAACTTGGCGACATTTATTTTAGAAAAATAATCACTAAAATCATGCCGTCCCTTTAGAATCGAAATCCAAGCACAGATATTATTTTAATGCTGTATATTTTTTCTATTTATAAGGTTTAAAGATATTTATTCTCAAAAAAGACACAGTCACTTACATGAGAATAGTAATTTAGCTTAGTGTAAACAATTTAGGTATAAAAGTTAAAGTTGTTGTTCGGTCTGTAGGTAGTAATTACAGTTTTGCTGATTTGAGATTTATGTAAGTACCAAAAGAATTAAATGTCGAAAACTGATCAGCTCGTATTCCTTATACGTTTCTCATTAAATCCTTTTTTCTCCCCCCAGAGTATTAGAAGGAACATTAGAACGCGCTGAAGCAGAGAGGAACCAATGGGAACAAGAGGCAGGCGCCGCCAGAGAGTTGGCTGCGGCGAGGCAGCATCAATGCACCACGCTCACTGACCTCCTGGACGCTGCCAAAGCCAAGGTTGGTCACATACACACATTCACACAGACACACCACCAATATCAATGTACCTAAGTGGGAATAGTGAAATGATTAATCCATGAAACCTTTGATTAACATGCGACTCGAGTCGCACTGCAAAACGACTAAAAAAAATTGGTTGTTTGTAAAGTCGGTTTACTGACGATAGTTGAACGTGACAACGTCTTAAGAAAATACTGATGGAATGGTAGCATTTGATACTCGATCAAAACATGTAAATGTATTATAGTATAGCAGCTGTCCACGCAGACGCATCGCTCACTCAAGTAGGAGAGAGACGGATGTCGAGCGCTCTCGCTTGCACTTCAAGGCTTACATGGAACGCCTCAGAGCGAGGTAACGCCGCATGACGTCATGTTTTTTCGTGCGTGCAGCCGGCTCTATCGAATTATAAGACGTTGTCACGTCAATAAACAGGCCAAGTTAGTAAACTTGGCCTGTTTATTTCTATCAGCCACCAGAACGGTAGTTCTGGTGGGTGGCAGTACCTACAGCTACGTCATACATAGACTCGCACTGCGCCATTATTCGCTAGCATAATGGTACTACCTATATTTTTTATTGATTTAATTCGGATTGCCATCAGTTTAACGCATTCACTGCCCAGCCTCGGCGGTGCGACCCGCAGGGGCGCGCCGCCGCCACACGAGGGTCGAGAGTCTCGTCTGCGTCTTGGGCCATGAAAGTGTTAACTAATTAGGTACAATAGAATTTAAAATAGACACAGAAAGCTAAATAGGCTTTCGCTAAAAGAATCATGGACGCTACTTTTTTTGCTTTGAGAGTCTATCTAGCTAGACAGATAAATATTTAAAGACAATACCAATGCGTCAGAGTGAGATTGGTTTCTTTTCTAACGTGGAAGAAGAGAGATTCTAGCAGAAGAAACTCTGAAAGAACATTTCTTGAAAGCTCCAGCAGTGCCACTAAACATCTGATCATGATGATTGTGATGATGATATTGATATTCCGTCTTTCCATCTACCCAAGTGAAGTGTCCACTCATTTCCATTTGAAATATTTACCAGCATTACTAACCGGGTAAAACGGGGTGAATAGAAATGGACGAAATACTGGAGCAAACATCCTTTTGCAGAGGTCAGATCGACTGACACAGAAGGTGAACAGTCGCGGACTACGGATACTTCCACTGCTACCAGCCAGGTTATGTCTTGCTCCAGTATTTCGTCCATTTCTATTCACCCTGGAGTCTCCATTCACCCCGTTTTACGGTACTGATTTTGAACTTGTTCCCACAGCTAGCAGAACGCGCAGGCGCGGCCGAGGGCGCAGCGGAAGCGGAAGCGGCGGCGGCGAGCGCGCGGCGAGAGGCGGAAGCGGCCGCGGCGCGAGCGCACGCGCTAGCGGACAGGCTGGCGCACGCGCAGAGGCAACTCGACCGCGCGCACTCCGACGCACGGAAACTGCACGACGACGCACTGGTATAGTTGTTGTCTCTAGGATTCAAAAAAGAAATTATAGGACCAGTGACTACCTCTGTGGCGCGGTGGGCGAAGGTCCGCCTGCGACGCAGGAGGTTGCGGGTTCGATTCCCGCCTCGGGACAAATATTTGTAAGATCTGCAGATATTTGTTCAGGGTGTTCTGGTCGTTTTCTATGTATAATAAAAAATATCTATCTATGTACTCGTATATTATATATAACAACTACTGGCCTGAACCGATATTTGAACCCAGGACCTCATAATCAGCGGTTGAACAAGCTGATCGCTAGACCAACGGGGATGATAACTATATTACTTTCCCAAGCAAAAATTCAACAGTCTCAAAATACAGCTTTTATACATTTTAATTATGCTCCCAGGTATCCCGCAACACAGCTAAGTCCACCATCTCTGAACTGGAGTTCCAGTTAGAACAACTACGTCAAGAGAATTCTTCGCTCCAGGGAGAACTGAAGACTTTGCAGGACAGCGGCGAACAGCTGCAGATGCAGGTACGCAACTAGTTAGCAGGTGCCTACGCTCTTTTCCGAGATAAAAAGTAGACCGAGAATAGTCAGGACATAAGTTTTAGGACATAAGGCTTTAAGGCGAGGCTTAAAAGAATTGCACTGTTTTGCAATCGGCCTAATCATTCTACAAACAGGCTGATTCTACGATCGGGTGGCGACATACACACAGCGCGGCTTGTTTCGCTAGCCACGCTGTGTGAGGGTTTGCGGCTCGCTGCGCTCGATCCTACTGTGCTTGCTGAGTCGGGGGACTCTTCCCGCCGGGGCCCGAGGCATGTTGCCCTGCTATGTTCCTAGTGGGTAGAGGTCGCCACAGGTCTATTTAGGAATACGAAAGAAAGTAACATGATTATTTATTACTAGACGATCGCCTCGCGGTTTCACCCGCGTAGTTCCCGTTCCCGTGGGAATTCCGGGATAAAATATAGCCTATGTAACTCCCTGAAAAGTAAGCTTCCTAACGGTGAAAGAATTTTTCAAATCGTTCCAGTAGTTTCGGAGCCTATTCAATACAAACAAATAATCAAATCTTTCCTCTTTATAATATGAGTATAGATTAGTATAGATTATTATTTTCTATGTAGAATAACATAATATAAATTAATTATTTTATTTTATTTAAAGACCAACAGTTATAATATAATAATGTTTACAAATATTATCTTACGTTTAAACAGCCCTTACAGGTCTTTCAAAATATGGTAGTTACGCAATATGCTCCTATCAAAATACATTACTCAAAGAAATAGATAAATAAAAGTTTACTGCAACAAAAATCCTCTACATAATATATTTGACTATAGTATAGTGAAGGTGATAGAATGATAATGAACTCTTCTGACAGTTACGTACATACACAGGTGCAAGTAGCGTCAGACGAGAAGCTGGCGCTGATGAGTCGAGCCGGCGAGGCCATAGCAAGGAGCGCGGACCTAGAGAGGCAGTTACAGGACGCACGCGCAAGGAACGCGCAGCTCACTAGAGACAGGGAGCGAGATGTAAGTATAATAGTCTGTACAGGCCTTTGGTACCCTGTACTTTGATACTGTTGTTAATAAACTTAAGACGGGAGTTAAAGTGACTGAACGACACGGAGCTTGTTTGCAGACTGACTTTATTGATAAAAGTACATAAAAATGCTGATCGTTGCTTAAGGGGGTACCTACCCTCAAATTGCTTATTTTCAACTGCGTCGGACCTCCATATCTTCCAAACTACTGAATATTTAACTTTGAAATTTATATATGGTAAAGTTCAGGACTTATTCTATCGATCATATGTTTCGAAAACACGATTCCATAAAATTTTCTCGATAGAAAAAAATCGCAAAGTTACCTCTAATTTTTTACTAAAACCCTAATTTCTCAATAAATACAGATGATACGATCTTGAGATTAAGCATAGTAATTGAGCTAAGTTAACATTTTATATGTTGCCTTTTTTTCAATTAACTATTCTAATGTTTGTGGGGAGCAAATAACTACTAAAAACTAGATTTTTGGGCTTACGCCGCTTTGCTCTGTCCCGCTCCTGTGAACGCGAAATCCTATGCCTATCCTCTTCACACAATAACGAGGTAGGGTACCGCCTTAATGCTAACGCTGTGGCGCACACAGCTTAGTATAAAGTTATTACCTAAGCTGGTCCACGTGTGTGCCTAGATAGCTAACTAAGTATAGGTGCATAATGTGCGGGTTGGCCCGTACATAGTCTAGATGACTAAATTTGAAAAATTGGTTAATAGGTACCTATTTTACTCCAAAAACCTAATATTAAAAAAAACGGATATTTAAGATATTTATTTTGCATTTAAAAAAACAATTTCGAAAACGATCAAGACTGTCATGGCGTCACTTCTTTCGAAACAGTGAAAATTACAATCAACCTAAAGAAATAAATTAGAACTAGTATACAATTGAAACAATTGAGCTAATTGACGACCTCTGTGGCGCAGCGGGCGAAGGTCTGCCTGCGATGCAGGAGGTTGCGGGTTCGATTCTCGCCTCGGGACAAATGTTTGTACTATCTGCAGACACTTGTCCAGGGCGTTCTGGATGTTTTCTATGCATAATAAAAAATATATATATCTATGTAGTGTATTGTATTAAGTATATCAGTTATCTAGTACCCATAACACAAGCTCTGCTTAGCTTGGGGCTAGATAATGCTGTGTGAATTGTCCGGCATTTATTATTATTATTATTAATTGCAGACTAACTACAGATTTAGTTAAAACCAGCGCAGCGTGAGGATCTCATAAACACAAAGCTCTGCTTTCTCTGAGACTTGGTAGATATGCTGTGTGTGACATAGAAAAAAATATGATTATAATTAAATATCATTATTTTTGGATACCAATGTATACTCATTCTAAGTGGACTTGTTTATTCTTTTTGAGTGTAAAATAAAGATCTTTATACCGAAAAATTGGTAAACACCGAAACGACCATTAGTTCTTTCCCGTAAAGACAGCATTCAGAAGAGTGTCTCGTGGATACCTCATTCATTATTTCATCTCATTGCTGTATCCCTTCAACAAGGTTAGACTCCCCGATGCCAAACCAAATACAAAATACTTACATGCAAAATACTTAAAATAAAATTATATTACAAAATACTTACGATAACCAATAATACAAGACAAAATTAAAAAATTTAAAAACCCGCCGACGTTTATTGAAACAGATTTTCATGAAACATGGCTAAGAACACTCATGGCTAAAATCGGTTCATCCGTTTGGAAGCTACGATACCGCAGACAGATGCACAGACATAGTAATCACACTAATATTATAAATGCGAAAGTTTGGATGGATGGATGTTTGTTACCTCTTCACGCCAAAACTACTGAACGGATCGGGCTGAAATTTTGTATACAGATAATTATAATCCTGGAATCAAACATAGGCTACTTTTTATCCCATAAATCAGTTCCCATGGGATAGAAATCACCTTTTAACGTTTCCATAGAAACAACGCGTGCGGAGCCGCGGGCGGCAGCTAGTATAATATATAATAATAATGTTTTATTCAATAATAAAAGATACATAGCCTTATTCATAGATGAAAACTCCTTTTAAGCATTATAGAAATACATACTTGTGTTAGGTGATTTCGGTCTTCCACGTTTTAAATTATGTTAGCTGTACGGGTTCCTACAGTTATAAGTTAAGTTATTAGTTAAATAGTTAGAGGGAAGGATAAAGTACGAATCAAACCCCCGAGTGCTAGTTCGACACTGATTTAATATTCGTAAGTAATTGCACAATAGTACGTAGGCAAATCGGTGCAAAAACATTTAGAGGGAAGGATAAAGTACGAATCAAACCCCCGAGTGCTAGTTCGACACTGATTTAATGTTCGTAAGTAATTGCACAATAATACGTCGGTAAGCAAATCGGTGCAAAAACATGTGTTTGAGTTGGTGAATCTGCTTAGCTAGACATGACCTAATTCATTGACTCTACCTATGGTGCGGTACTCCGTACATTAGCTTAGAAGGCGTTTCACTTTTAAAAACATACACAGACAGACACGTCAAACTTATAACACCCCTCTCTTTTTGCGTCGGGGGTTAAAAATAGAAGACTGTCTTGTTGATAACTCATTCATTTTCATCTCATTGCTGTATGTATCTTTAACGAGGTGAGAGTCCCCAAAGATAGATGCCAAAAAATAAAAGAAAGCATGCCAAAAGATAACCAATAATAAAAGAAAGCACATCTCAATCCTACAGGAAACAGAATGGAAGCAGTTCCAAAGCGACCTTCTCATGACGGTCCGCGTCGCCAACGATTTCAAGACCGAAGCGCAACGAGAGCTTGAGAGACTGGTCTCGGAGAACAAGGCTGCGAGAGACCGCATCCGGCTGCTTGAGGATCAGATGCATTCCCTTAAAGGTAGGACATACAAATGTGGTGTGTTAACTACCTAAGACAGTTGTTAGAAGGGAATTTACGTGATCTAAAGCCATTCCACATTATAATTTAACAATTCATGGGTATTTCTCTTGTCACTAGATGATGATGATATATTGTGACAACGGCAGCAAATAATTGCTGAAACTTAGATAACAAATTATAATAAATTTATTGCAAAGAGAATCATTACAAAAACAGTACATAATTAATTTGTCAGACATAATGAAATAAGTTTAGTACATAATAAAATTCTTGTTCAAACTATTATGTAGCCTCAATTGCCTAAACTAGACTGAGAAGTCAGTAATATAGGCAGCTGCGCTATGACAGTAACGGTTATGAATGGCTCAATTAAAATGAATGTAGATTGGTTTTTGCAATTTTCTGCAGTTTTTTGCAGTATTGTAATGTAAAGAAACTGCAAAAAATGCGTTTGGTGACATTGACATCTTATCTTTTGCATGATTTTTACTTTTTAACTGAGTAGTTTTGTCAGTAAAGTTCTTTTTGGTATGTTATACTCTTTCTAAGTTGGATTTACATAGAAGTCTTAGAACATTTTTAAGTAAGATAAAGTCTTGTAGATTTGTTGGGATGCATGAATGATATTTTGTAGTTTTTAATCTGTAGATAATGTTAGTAGTTAGCTACTGAATGTTCCTTGCTTGTTTCCATTACCTTTAGAGTTTTCTAGAATAGCATATTAACTCTGTATCGCCATTAACTTTCAATCAACATTTAAAATTTTAACATCCTTGGAGCAATATGTCAAAGCATGAAGCATTTGGCACTCTATAAGTAATGGTTGTTATTTTATAGTGACCAATCTGTGTAGCTAGACCGTAACAAACATAGATCATGCTCTAACTTCTTCAAGCTTCAGTTAAATCTAACAAACATTGTAAATTGTTGATTAATTAATGTTTACACAAACAGGTTTAGAGCGAACGGATTCCGTGGATAGCGTAGTTTCAAAACAAGAAGAAGAAGATATCACGGAAAGTGATAGTTCAGCGAAAGAAATATTTAAAAGCATCAGGACTAGGTATCTGTCTAGAGTACATAGTATGTCGGATCCACCTTTACACGACAATTTAGTTGACCAAGCTTTCATCAAAGAGAATAGTCGTAGAGATGACAGTGAATTTGATTTTTATGACACTGAAACTGCAAACGAAGTTATTGATGAAAGGAAAACCATATCTCCTAACTCTGATGAAAATGTAGATGAAAACAAAGATAAGCTATCGGATGAAGGTGATAGTAAAGTCTTAGCCGAAGTAGTCCTTCTTCCCTTTGGAGACAAAGAACTAAAGAGACAAGATGCTATTGATCTTAAGAATGAGATTACTAGACAGGACGCAATCGAAAGACTCGATTCACCTGAGCTTACCGAAGACTTGATAGAAGTCAACGAAAACAGATCTAAATCAGAATCTACTTTTGCGAAGGCATCTAGAGATCGAACCATTTTCAGCAGAGATCTTTCCGACATTTATAAAGGAAAGTTAAAAGCGTTTAGTATGGAAAATATCAACAGTAGCAAAGAATATAGAGATGCCCTTCACGAGTCCACTAGCATAGAATTTTTGGGAAGTAACTACAATAACTTTAACCTAGATAAAAACTATAGCGAAATGTCACTTTTCACTGAAGGATCAGACAGCGTGTTTATGTCACCTGTAGAGAAAAACAATAATGATTTAAAAGCTACGTCGAAAAATATTTTAGAGGCTAAACTTCAAAAGGAAACTTTAACAGACAATATTGAAGCTGGACGAAACGTAACTGATATTCCTATAGTAAAAGCAGAATCACTGCTTCCATTTCCTTACCCTGAAGATATCAAACCAAATTCAAAAGTTAATTTCATACCAAAGGCTCACCTTCAGTTCACACCAGAAGATGAAGTCGCCAGAAATCTGGAGAAAGTTAACAAAGAACTAAAACTGACATTCAAAGCAGCCATAGAAAGAATAATTGGTAATAACAGAATCAATAGACAAACTTCTACTCAAACTCCAAAAGCATTGAAAAATAGCTTTGATGATGACTTTGAGGAAGCTACCAAGGATGAAAAACTAGAAATCGATGATAACCGCAAAGCTGAGATTGTCCATGACAATAATATTGAAACTGAAAGAAGTAACGTTATTGACGAACCCAGTCTAAAGGAACCAGTGTCGGATGATAATAATTCTGTAGCAGTAAAACCTCAAATTATTATTGATTTCGATAATACTGCAGATGTTGACGAATTTAACGAAACTCAGTCGCAAAACAACACACCAGTCATTGTAGAATCCAAAAACCCCTTTTTTGATGCAATCGAAGACCAAAATCGATCGGAAAGTAATTCTCCCCCAGTAGTAGATGATGTTTGTTACCATTTAAAAATTAACAATAAAGATTTATGCGATGGTGAAATCGTCACAGTTCAAAGTAAAACACAAGATAGTTATGTATCTAAGCCAGCAAGAAGATTGAAAACATTTCTGACACCTATGAAAATCGTTGGCAACATCAACCCACCTACATCGCCAATCATAATTAGCCCAGTGCTGATAAAACCTGTTTTATTTAAATCAACTGACACAACCTCGGAAATAGTAGGCAAAATAGAAATTAAACCAATTCAATCAACATCAATATACGCTTTAGAAACAGCGGACGATAACAAAGTCTATTATGACGATACCGACCAAGTCGGCGAAGCAAGAATACTTGAAATAGAACCAGATAAAGAAAGAAAAGGAATCTTTCAAAAGAATACAAAAGCAAAGCCTTTACCTTTCTTAACATGGAAAGATGCAACCAGTTCTCGAGAAACAAGAACTCCTTCCCCATTACCAATCGATCAAAAAGAAACTAACATTCTGAAATCAAAGGCCAATCCAAAAACAACAGAAGGTCTGGTAAACAACCAGTACTACCAACCGTTGGATAACGTTCCATTTGTAATTAACACTGTACAAACTTTCATTAAAGTTGATAACATAAAAAACGCTACTAACATAAACCCATTTCTGTCTATAACACCCTCAAGACGACAGTCCGAAGAAAACGTTTACGAAGAAATCGGAGAGCCTTTACTACCTAACTTAAACCAAAACTTAAGTAACAAAAACATAAGTAACGGAAACATAGCAGACGATGAGAAGATTTCTAACAAAAATCAATCAGTCAGCGATGTATTTTCAACTATCACACGAGAAGAGATCCTGAAAGTTCCTAGAAAACCAAAGAAACCTAAAAAAGACGACACAAAACTAGAAGATGTAAAAGAAATGGCGCGTATAACGAAATCAGTGATATCTCTCTCAAGAACGCCGAGCGCCAACGCCGAGAAAGGCTTTAGAGATATCGTTCAAAATCTAGAACATTCTAGGAGTTTCGAGAACCCAATTCCTTCGAGAAAGCTGTCCCTACAAATTCCTAAGCCCCAGCCAGTGTTAACGACAAACACGAGTTCTCTTCCTAGAGAGAAGCCATATTGGAAGACGCAAGACCATAAAAGACTGTCGCATCCAATCAGGTCATTGAACGCCCCACGAAGACACCTGCGTAAGTGGACGTCCAGAGTGCTGTCAATAATACAGATGTATGGAACATTGTTTTTGTGGTGTTGGTTGTTTTTATTGTTGTTTTGTTGGTGAAGGTGGTGATGGAATTTGTTTTTTAGGTTTGTCGGTTGTGTTCTTTGTTTTAAGAGTCATATGAAAGTTAAATCACTAATTTGTGTACGTTTATCCACTACATCGATTCGTGAACAGTCGAATGCTTGTTATTCCACCTGTTTTTACTAATTTAACTAAACTGTTTGATTTTCTATGAGAATATCGTCGATATGCTATTATTATTTTTGTATTTCTTTTCTCAAACTGGGATAAATTTATAATGTTTATTATTTAAGATAAAATATTTTATGTAAAGTTTGGTGATTGGCAGTAAATTTAGTCTTATTATATTCTACGTTTATGTACAAGTAATTATGTTTAAGTTTTCAAAATTATTTTGGTTGCGAAGTTATAACAACACAGCACTGAAGTCAAAAAATACTGACTATATTTTTACACGTATTTGGTCGAGGTGGTACGATACAAACCTTTTTGATTCAAGGTTTTGGTTTTTGATCATCATAATCACAATCACTGACAATAATAGTACCTTCGAATGCCGATGGATATTTAATACTTTTCAAAAAAGTCAACGAATTCTTCATTCATCATTATATCAGCCGACGTCCACTGCTGGACATAGGCATTCCTTAAAGATCTCCACAATGCCCGGTTTCCGGTGCCAGCATCCAGCGGTAAATCTTCAATAATAATGTAAAATTTCTACTTGCCGGGAAGATTGTGGGATTCCCATCTCTAAGTTCTTATTCGATACTTATCTTCAAATTACTTTTCCAGCCATGCCGCCAAGATCTGAAGAAACGCCACCACCGCCGCTGTTGACCAGCGCATCTTTGCAAGACATCATGGCGACCGCTGCCTCACATAGACGGACCAAGGGTAAATCGTTACTCTTTCATATCTTATTTAACCACAAAGTAGGTATTCTTAATTGAATCGACCATTTTGTATAGTTTAGGCAACTTTGATCGTTCCTTCTTATATACCTACTCAAGTCTTGCTCTGCCATGTCTTGTTACTCATGTAACTTTCTGAAAAACCTATAATTTTAAATTCTCGCCAGATTCTTTAGTATGTGGCCAGTAATTAGCTTTTCTTACCTCCTCTTAATATAAAGATCAAATAATTATATTCTTTCATTTGAATCAAATACACAGTGGGACTACTGAAAACAGGTATGGAAAATGAAATCCCAACCGGCTACGCAAATTCTTTGATTAATAATCTTCCCGACTGCGCCAATTGTAGCATAAAAGTAAACTTGATATCAAACGTATAGTATACTAAACGATCGCCTCGCGGTTTCACCCGCGTAGTTCCCGTTCCCGTGGGAATTCCGGGATAAAATAGCCTATGTCACTCCCTGAAAAGTAAGCTTCCTAACTGTGAAAGAATTTTTCAAATCGGTCCAGTAGTTTCGTAGCCTATTCAATACAAACAAACAATCAAATCTTTCCTCTTCATAATATTAGTATATAGTATAGAAAACTTGCTACATAAAAGTAAGCTAATATAAACCTTATTGCATTGTAACAGGTGTGAGCCGGCAGGACTCGCGTCTTTCCGTCAAGTCGCTGATTGAAAGCATCGAGAATGCTGCGAAGGCGGCCAAGAATTCACCAGCCACTACCCCTGTTACCGAGTGGCCACAGGTAAAGTAAAGTAAAGTAAAAAAGTAAAAAATATTTATTGCAGCAAATAATACACATCAGAACCGATGGACACATGATACATTTTATGGGTAAATATGTACATAATTTGCTGAGCGACTTTCAGCAGTGATTTCGTCGACTTCTTCACTAGGCTGAGCCTGTATCGAGGAAGCCAGGTAAATACATACTTACTGACACAATCTTACTTTGTCTTAAAAGTCTTGATTAAATTGGGAAATTATCTCAGTCCGTTAGTGAAGCCCGGTTTCCACCGCGAGCGGAGCGGACCCATTACGGACTCCGTTCAACTCGCAAGAGTATACTGTTGTCTTGTATTTACACCAACAAATAGTTGTGCGGAAAGGACTGAGTGATTCTACTTCCTACTAATATTATAGACGACGACCTCGGTGGCGCAGCGGGCGAAGGTCTGCCTGCGACGCAGGAGGTTGCGGGTTCGATTCCCGCCTTGGGACAAATGTTTGTACGATCTGCGAATATTTGTTCCGGGTGTTCTGGATGTTTTCTATGTATAATAAAAAATATCTATCTATGTAGTGTATTGTATTAAGTATATCAGTTATCTAGTACCCATAACACAAGCTCTGCTTAGCTTGGGGCTAGATAATGCTGTGTGAATTGTCCAGCATTATTTATTTATATTTATTATAAAAGCGAAAGTTTGTGAAATGTGAAGTTTTTGTTACCGAGGACCTCCAAAACTATTGAACAGATCAAGATGAAATTTGGCGAACATTTAGAACATGCCTAACTTAGATAATAGGCTACTTATTATACCGTAAATACGCGTGCGAAGCCGCGGGCAGAAGCTAGTCAGAAATATATGCGAGCGGAAAGAAGTGAGTGAAGCAGAAAGCGTTGAAATTAACTCCGCCTACTCATTTCTCATTTCACGCTCATTATCCTTTTGCGGTGGAAACCCGTCTTTAGGAACGAACTTGGGGCGTTAAGATATCTAGAGAACGGGTATAGCCACAAGCTAAGCAGAGCTTGTGTTATGGGCACTAGATGACTGATGTACTTAATACAATACACTACATAGATAGATATATTTTTTATTATACATAGAAAATACCTTGAACACCTATTATCTAAGTTTAGGTATGTTCTAAATGTACGCCAAATTCCTTAATGACCTGTTCAGTAGTATTGGAGATCTCAGGTAACAAAATTCACATTTCACAAACTTTCGGCTTTATAATATTAAAAAGGATCATTTATATTTAACTTCAGGTGCAAGCTACAGTAGGCGTGACCACAACTACCAGCATTAAGAACGGCCTGTCGGAGCCGCCCGCGCCGCCCACTAACGGCTTGCCCGCGGCTACGTTCGCGAAGCCGCCCACCACCCGCGTGCCGCGCCCTTCGCCTATACAAGCTGGTAAGTTTGTTTAACCCTTAAAAACTTTCTTAGTTTGAAGAACTCATTATGCCGGCTAGGTACTGACCGGTGGCGAAATGTAGGTACCATTCGTAGTAAGTATGTGGTTACACCGTGTGCTAAAATCCGTCTTGTTGCTCGTTGCCTTCTTTCCCTGTTCTGCAGGGCAGACACTCCGCTACCGAGTCATCGACACGGTATTTGACACAGATTCGCGGGAAATTCAAATATTTTTGCGGTTTTTAATATTTTCTGCGTTCTACGAGAAATTGAACTACCAGACAAGTAGTTTTCCAATAATAAAACATTTCCTATGAACCCATGTTTTAACAAATTTCGATTTAGTGCTACTTTTGGAATTATTAATGACTAGCTGCGCCCCGCGGCTTCACATGCGTTGTTTCTATGGAAACGTTTAAAGGTGATTTCTATCCCACGGGAACTGATTTATGGGATAAAAAGTCGCCTATGTTTTATATCAGGGTTAGACTTACCTATTTGCAGAATTTCAGCCTGATCCGTTAGTAGTTTTGGCGTGAAGAGGTAACAAACATCCATCTATACATCCATCCATCAAAACTTTCGCATTTATAATATTAGTGTGATATAAAAGCTTTATTACTAAAAATAAACATATTGCTCATAGCTACATCATATCATACTTTATTGTAACATGGGTTCATGGAAAATGGTCTACAATTTGTGGAAAACTATTTTTCTGGTTCCTTACAGAATGTAGAAAATATTAAAAACCGCTAAGATATTTGAATTTCGCGCGAATCTGTGTCAGATTCCGAGTCGATGTCTCGGTAGCGGAGAGTCTGAATAGCCCTCCTGACTGCACCAACGCTCGCTGTGTAACACGGTACGTTACGCCTTGTAACGCCGGTCAGTACCCACCTTTGTGAATGTAATCAGGTTAACCTAGAAACCTAGGGGTCTACTCGGAAATGGAAGATCGAAATTTCGTTCTCATCGTCGTGCAAAACCAACTCTTAGGCTGCCTGTCCATTGATGCGGAGCGAGGCAGCGGAGCGGAGTTTTTAAGCAATTCCATTGGTCCACTGAAACAGGTTGTAGATTTTAAGCTATT
This sequence comes from Eupithecia subfuscata, assembly GCA_963564075.1. Lineage (NCBI taxonomy): Eukaryota > Metazoa > Arthropoda > Insecta > Lepidoptera > Geometridae > Eupithecia > Eupithecia subfuscata. The sequence goes on from OY751117.1 coordinate 10,888,828, forward strand.
CCATTGGTTAATATTGCATAAAACTCCGCTCCGCTGCCTCGCTCCGCATCAATGGACAGGCAGCCTTATGCCGCTTGCATAAGATTAGCGTTTGCCTGAAAACGAATCAGAAACTGCGATTTAGTTTATAAGAGTGCGGGCACTAGTTTGCGTTCGAAGAACACCATCTTTTTATCCCTTATCGAGGGACTTGTTCAGAGTGAGAGCGATTAGAGTCGTACGCGTTCCACGTCTCTGCAAGCACATTCGTAGCTAACCAGCGCTGCGATCACGGTGTGATAAGACACGGCATTACGGCTCAAGCGTTAGCAGTTGAAACGTTAGGGCGCGCGTTCACAGGCCGGTATCGGACAATCCACTGACAAGTGCGTCCACGGAAAAGTTGCCCTCAAGAATCCTCGCCGACATTGCCGACAGTCCGCTCCCTGCGGTACGGATCTTAAGGCTCCTCCTCCCCGAACACTAGCGCCGCCACATATTTTATCTTATTATTATGTCGAAGAAAGGAAATTCCAAAAATTACGTTGGGCAATTTGTGAATCCTATCATAACCTTTTTTTTAATGCATCTGTAATTTTTTTATTTTGTATACTTTAAGCAGAGTTGCGAAGTTGCTGTTTTTGGCCACCATGGTGGCAAAAAAGAGCAACTTCGCATCTCTGCCTACACTATACAAACTAAAATTTTTATAGAGGCATTAAAAAATTGCTTATGATAGGTATCACAAATTGCCCAACGTAATTTTTGGAATTTCCTTTCTTCGACGTAATAATAAGATAAAATATGTGGCGGCGCTAGTGTTCGGGGAGGTAGAGCCTTAAGGCAAACAATTGATGAGGCTGCGGATTGTCCGATGCCGGCCTGTGAACGTGCACCCTAACGTTTCAACTGCTAACGTTTAAGCCGTAATGCCGTGCCTTACCACACTGTGATTGCGGCCCTGGTTAAGAACCGCCAGTCGCCCCGTGACCACGATCGCTGTAACGCGGTAGAAACGTGGGGGAAATATTAAAAGGTTCGCGATAAATACCCGATAAAATCATCAATTATGTTAACGAATCGCGAAAGTTCTAAAAGTTTGATAGATAGTTAGAAAATACTTTATTATATCACACAAAGACAGGAAACAATACAGAGAAAAAAGCTTAGTATACCGGAAGTATAAAAGGCGGCCTTATCGCTGTGAGCGATCTCTTCTAGACAACCTTGGGAGGGACTGGACGTGAAAAGAACAAAACAGACGGTGGCACTGAATAAATCTATTTAGATCACAGAATAGAGAATTCTAATTCCATAGTTTTAACCTGGTTACATTCATAATGAGTTTGTTATACTTAGGCCTCTTTAATAAGGTACCGAACGGATAGTTTTTGGTATTTATACCTACTACGGGTCGTTTTGTCTGCGCATAGTTGTAGGCACTAGACGCCAACGCTTTTTGCATTGGTGGTTGGTGGGTCTTCGATATAAATTGATCGCCACTTTATTTCCAACTCCTTTCAACACCCAGTCTATATAAAAACCGGAAGTCAGTAAAATTCCTGAAGTTGGAAGCAATTTCTTCGGTCGTTTGGCAATCATAAATAGGACTCGACGATCTGTAGGCCAAGCACAAATACATCGTTTGTTGTCGATGGTAGAATAGAGAAAATTGCGACACATCGTCATAGAATGCGTAAACTATTAGAAATTTATTTTTTTAACTTCAATCATTTACGCAATGTATGACAATGGTGTCTATTCAGATATCGGTAAAAACTAAACTTAATCTATGTGATAGCTCTTATCCCTTAGAGGATCATTGGAGAGTCATAAGTCCTCCGTGTTCTTCCTGCCTTCAAGCTTCAAGTGGTCAAATTGGTCCGCGAACAAAGAGCGAATGTAAATCGTATTGAATTTTTTTTAATTCATTTCTTAATATCATTGGTATTGTACTTGAATCTGAGTGAACTAGAACGTATTCTAAAATACTTGTCCATGGTCTAGAAGACAATATTTGTCCATGGTCTAGAAGAATGACAGAAAAAGAAGCGCGCGCGTTACCTCTGAGGGGCTCGATCCTTGAGGGATATTATCGTAAATATCGTAATCTCATAAAAATCCCCTTTTTATTTCGATCGTTATGAAAGGAACGGCAATATTTTTATTCCTATCGTATTAGTATAGTTTAGTTTTAGTGACATTTGAATTGATACATAAGACATTTTTGTCTATTCTACCCTAGACTACAACCTACTAATTGAGTTTTGTTTTGTATATGAAGGACTACCAAAGCGGGCGAAGGTCCGCCTGCGACGCAGGAGGTTGCGGGCTCGATTCCCGCCTCTGGATAAATATTTATACGATCTACAGATATTTGTTCAGGGTGTTCTGGATGTTTTCTATGTATAATAAAAAATCTGTCTATGTAGTGTATTATGTATAACAGTTATCTAGTACCCATAACACAAGCTCTGCTTAGCTTGGGGCTCGATAATGCTGTGTGAATTGTCCAGCATTAGTATTTATTTTATTATTTATTATTAAAAGGCCTGAAGATATTGAAAAAACCCTTCCAACTTCAGGAATTTCGCTCACTTCGAGTTCATAGACTGAGTGTTGAATAGAGTTGTTAAAGAAACGCCTACTATAGCCAAAACGATCCGTAAATAAAATATTAAAATCATCCTAAACCAAATTTTTCTTTGACCAATAATTTCTAAATTTATATCCTAATATGCTAATTTCTCCAAGACCCCCCCTAATACCTAAACGATCCATAAAATGCATGTTTGCTTTACAGCATGGCGACATGAAAGAGGCGCTTAGCCACTAAACTTTCTAACCGTGTGTGCTGAACTAATATTGTACAAACTTCCCTAATATAATGCATGATACCAATTCCTGGGTTTTATTTTGCTTCGTCCTAGGGTCAAGGTCTCACGCAAAATGCAATTTTCTTTATAATCTGCGTGTTTAATCTGCGTGTTTAAAGAATGTGATTGAGAATAAAATCATCTCTCATGCTGTTCTGCAGGAAGACTCCGCTGCCGAGTCAACGACACGAAATCTAACACAGATTCGCGTTAAATTCAGCGGTTTTAATATTTTTTGCGTTCTGCAAGGTATTAAACAACCAGAAAAGTAGTTTTCCACAAATCGTAGACCATTTTCTATGAACTATTGTTACAATAAAGTATTATAATGGAGCGTTTGTTGATTTTAGTAATAAATCCTACTAATATTATAAACGCGAAAGTATGGATGGATGGTTATTTGTTACTCTTTCACGTAAAAACTACTGAACGGATCGGGCTGAAATTTTGCATACAGGTAATTGTAATCCTGGAATCAAACATAGACTTATACTTTTTATCCCATAAATGAGTTCCCGTGAGATAAATATCACCTTTAAACGTTTCCATAGAAACGACGCGTGCGAAGCCGCGGGGCGCAGCTATAGTCACTTATATAATTAATTGCTTCAAAAGTAGCACTAAATCGAAATCTTTTAAAACATGGGTTCATAGAAAATGTTTTATTATTTATGGAAAAATACTTCTCTGGTAGTTTAATTTCTTGCAGAACGCAGAAAATACTAAAAAACCGCTAAAATATTTGAATTTCGCGAGAATCTGTGCCAGATTCCGTGTCGATGACTCGGTAGCGGAGAGTCTAAATAGCCTTGCAGGACAGCATGGAAGATGACGTCATTTTCAGACACATTCTTTAAGTACGCAGGTTACACACCCTTCGTAACTAGTTTTAGCATAAAAGCGTAAATACTGTAACGCGTTGAAGTATTAAAATTGCAGCTATCCGAGTTATTTTTGTGCTAAAATCTTGTACAAATTGCATTTTGTATCGGGGTCTCTATGGTAAAGTCCTTAGTCTGATACCATGAAATTTATTTTTTATCTAATATTGGAATTTGAGCGTTTGGCGGAATTTATCTGCTCTTAATTTTTGCCTTGATTGCCCTTAATCTATTTAACAGTACCTAAGTACCTATCCTATTTCCTCTTATGCTCCTATTTTTACTATGGTATCGGTTTATTTTTTTGCTAAGCAAAGCAAACTTTCTCGCATCGGGAAAGGCCTCATTTATTTGTTTAAAATACTTTCATCTGTATTGTTTAACTATAACGAAGTTGAAAGTATTTATCCATTTTACCATTGCTCGACAGTTTTGTGTCAGATTTTGAATCTATTTGAATAATTTACTCCCAAACTGGACCCAACTAGGTACTTAATTTATGACTAAAAGTTTAAAAACTAGTTAGTTACCTTAAGTATAGAAGAAAACGGGTATTCTCGTTAAAAATTGTAGTAGATTTTCCAAAATCTGACACTTACTGGTCGCCCTTACCACACGCTTGCTACATTGTCTGTAACGTTGCGCCGGGAATAGAACCTGCGACCACCAACATCCCGGACGAGCGGCGCGCGCTCTCGCTGCAACAGAAAGCCATGGAGTCGTTTGTGAGGCGGAACAGCTATGGAGATATCTGTGAGTCACACACACACACCCTCATGTAGGTACATACCAACAAAAACAAAAAACAAACACACGCAAAGGCATACCAACAGATACACACATACGCACCGACTCATCTCAATTCACAGACACAAACACACACAAACTTGCATCATCATCATCCTATAAGTTTTAGTCCGCTGTTGGACATAGGCCTCAGAGCGCCAGAGCGTCCTGTCCTGTCAAACTTGCATACACACACAAAAATACATATAATGTATACACAGAATAATAAAACACACCCTTTTCTCTAGAGCGTGCTAAAAAATGCTGTCTGGATCTTCGTGAGATATACAAAACACCTACACTTACACTACTTACACAAGAACAAAGAAAAGAATTCTCCCATCCACACTTTTTGACACACACAACAACTTAAAATAATTTGCATGAAAATTGTACTTAAAATCCACCAGTGACTAAGTAAATGTTTAACCCTACAAAATACCTACTATGATGCATTTTCGTAACCATTTTCTTCATCATTTATCTTCTAACATTGGGTTTAAAATCCAGGCGAGAGGAAAGACCCCCTAAACGCGCTGCAAGTTAAGAACGGTGGCTCCAAGAGAAACGCGCTACTGAAGTGGTGTCAACAGAAGACGTATGGATACAACAATATCGACATTACTAACTTCAGGTAAGTCACTATCATTTTGACGTGACAACGTCTTATAATTCGATAGAGCCGGCTGCACCCACGAAAAAACATGACTCATGCGGCGTTACCTCGCTCTGAGGCGTTCCATGTAAGGCTTGAAGTGCAAGCGAGAGCGCGGAACGAGGGACAAAGAAGCACAATCGTGTCACGTTCAACTATCGTCAGTAAACCGACTTTACAGACAACCAATTTTTTTTTAGATAGACAATAGGGTAGTGTCCCGGGTAAAAAAATATCATTATATTTAGTCCGTCAGTTAGATTATACGGAGGTAGTGGACACATGTTTTCTTTTGTCAATCAAACAAAAAATTACGAAAATAAAGCGCGTCAAAGTTTGGGAGTGGGGGCTCCCAAACTTTGACGCGTTTTATCGCGCGGGCCATAATACACCCTGTATTATGGTGAAAATATTTTGTAATCACACTAATATTATAAATGTGAAAGTTTGGGTGGATAGATGGATGGATGGATGTTTGTTACCTCTTCATGCCGAAACTACTGAACGGATCAGGCTGAAATTTTGCATACATGTAATTCTAATCCTGGAATCAAACATAGCTAAAAAACCCATAAATCAGTTCCCATGGAATCACCTTTAAACTTTTATAGAAACAACGCGTGCGAAGCCGCGGGCATAAACTAGTAGATTAATAAATCCATAATAAATAGATCCTTCGGAGCTAGTACTCCACAATTCCTCTACAAACATACCTAAAACCAGATTTATCGTTTAATTTCAACCCAAACAAATTAATTCAGTTCTTACGATCTCGGTGGCGCGGCGGGCGAAGGTCCGCCTGCGACGCAGGAGGTTGCGGGTTCGATTTCCGTTCGATATTTGTTCCGGGTGTTCTGGATGTTTTCTATGTATAATAAAAAATATCTATCTATGTATTGTATTATGTCTATCAGTTATCTAGTACCTATAACACAAGCTCTGCTTAGCTTGGGGCTAGATAATGCTGTGTGAATTGTCCAGCATTATTTATTTATCCTCCCCCCCTCAGTTCATCGTGGAACGACGGCATGGCACTATGCGCTCTCCTGCACTCGTACCTGGGCGAGAATCGAATCCCCTACTCCACGCTGTCTCCGCACGACAAGAGGACCAACTTCTCTGTCGCCTTCGCGGCCGCTGAGACTGTGGGGATACCTACCACTCTTGTAAGTATTAATTGTATCATCATCAACTCGTATTATGTCCACTGCTGGACATAGGCCTCCCCCAAACGACGCCACAAATAGCGGTCCTGAGCCGCCTCAATCCATCAACTCGTGACACGACCGCTACACTAGATATGTCGTCGGTGTAATAATTTCTTAGGTTTTTGTTATTATAGTGCGTAAGGCCTCAAACTCGGGGTAATTTCTAAGAAATCAAATAATATTTCTTCTTTCACTTTCAATGAAAATTTCGAGTTTTTCACCACGGGGATCCCGTGAGTACTAAGAGTACTAGGACTAGTTTGAGAACCCGTTAGCTTCGCCCCCTTATAATCTACACTTACCTATGTCGTAGATAGAAAAAAGTTAACACTTGTTGTGACAGAAAATGCTGAACATTGTCAATTTTCGAAACTTGGTTTCTGGTTAGCTTTTTTTGTTAGTTGTACAAACAAAATGCCTGGAACTCGGCTAACTCTTATAATATCCAGACAGATTGTCTTCCATAGCTAATATATTTTTCTTGTTCACAGAACATACAGGACATGATCCAACAGGAACGGCCAGATTGGCAGCAAGTCATGGCCTACGTAACCAGCGTCTACAAACACTTCGAGACATAGGTATTAACTACTCTATACTGTAGTTATTCAAGCTTGAGACGAAGGTATTCACAACTCTGTACCCGTAGTTATTAAAACTATTTTCCTTTGAGATTATTCAAATATCCGGGCATAAGTATTAACAGCTTTGTTACGGCAGTAATTAGAAGCAATTGCTTTGAATCCATTCAAACTGTAAGTGATATTTTTTTTTCAGTATAAAATTATCACGTGATTTTCGAAAAAATAACAATGTTTTGCTTTTCTTAATCTAGCCCGTTTTTTTATACTTTTGTGCTTAGGATTTTCCTATTTAATAACAATGAACAAGAAATGTTATTTCTAGATTTATTTAATTTAATAATTTCAATATAAAAAAACAACATCGATCACAAAGCGTCTTTCCATAAATTAGGTAGGTGATTTTTCTTCTTCCGGAATAGTTCGAATAAGGCAATTTGAACCTTTATAATATAGGAATTGTGATTATAATGTGGCTTAAGCTTATTGCTAGATTTAGGTACAATATTCTGCCTAATAATGAGGAAATGCAAAAGGCCAATGCAAGTTTAATATCTAAAATATAATTAGGTAAAATGTATTAAATGGGTGTGTATTATGGTTGTTGATATAAACATTCCTATGTATGGTAGCTTTTGTAAGCTAAATTCATATATTTTTTGTATATTTAACATGTAATCTATATGTAATGTATTTATTTACATTATCGCCAGGAAATTGTAGAAAAGCTTCGACTTATTTTCATAATACGTATTTAATTTAAAGTCTTGCTTACTTCGCTGACAAGATCCTAAAAGAAATCGTATTGGTCTAAAATCCAATATGGCGTCACACGATCGCCATGATAATATGTAAATTATAAACAGACAAAAAAAATTGATTGACAAAGTTACCACAATGAAAAGCGCGTTGAAATCTTCTCGTATTTTCATAGCTATTTCGTAGAATATGCAATTGAAAAAAAAACAGCGACCACTAAATGCAAATAAAAAATCTCGTTTTGACTCATGTTAACATAAAAAACATTGTTCATGCGTTTTGTCAGTGAATTCGATGTTTGTTAGGACGAAGAAGTGTTGTAGGCTTATATGAAATGCCTTGATTTGGCCTTATTCGGATGTGATGTAAAACCCGTCTTGTTTAAGACTGATGTGTAGGTTTTTAAGGTTGTTCCAGCTAGAATGTAGGTATTGTATAGATGGCATCTGATGATGATTTTTCAAAAGCCGCAGGTACGTTAGCGCCAAAAGTTGCTGAACATCGTTGTTGATCAAGAAAACGTTTACGCCTTGTATAACTTAGTTTGAAGAAGAAGATTGTTGTTCAGCTATTTTGGTCGGTAATTGGTTTATGTTGTTCATTCAAGAGTAATCTGCTATTTTAAATTATGCTTCGGGACAAAAAAGAGCGATTGCAAATAAAAAGTAGGTAATGCATTAAAATGTGATTGTACGAATTTGAACCTTAACTAGGGCAATTTTCTTCCTTGTGATAAAAGGAATTGATTGTGGCTTTGTATAACCTATACAGTATTTTTATCTTCGCTTGCAAACCCCAAATAACATAATTATTAAATCTTGTCGCATGTAATTCTGTACACGTTCAGTAGTTTGAAATATTTAATTAATACTTACTCATATTACGAATTGTATGACATTTATTATCATGTTAAATACTTATTGATTTGATATTTATAATTGAACAAACATTTGAAAACATATTTTCACAATTCACGTTCTTACAAATCTTTTTGCAACAAACAACAAATTATTTTTCTGTAAAATACAGTAAACTAGAATTATTTTATTACAAAAAAATTAGGTCTTTATGAGATAGGTACCTAACCTACCTAATTTGACTTGACAATAAATCTGGTTTCAATTTGATAGTTAATAAGATCTGATACTTGTCCAACTTATGTACTATGTTTGAGTATGATTTAAGAAACGCGTGTTCCGTTTATTTTGGTTGTTAAGGATGTGTAGTTATTATTGTCATTAATTAATTATTATTATATTTTGAGATGTTTGTATTTTTTGTAAATATAGATATAAATAAAGTTCCTGATTTTAATATAAACTGCGTATTTTTTTATAAAAGACACTGCAAACTGCCTAGTTTTAAGTACTTACCTACAAAATTTCTGTCAATTGATGTTTACAGGATGATTCATTTAAGGGTGGATCAAACAATCAGGTGCCAAATTCTGCCAAACCAATCGCATTACTTTTGCCAGTGACTATCAAACTTTTATTGACGCCGGTGAATCACTCGCGTTATTGATCGGATAAATATTTAAAATAAAATGGGTGGTTACTCTATCCGTAACTGTAAATGTGAAAGGCGGTAAAATAAGGTTCTTTAAATTCCCGAAAAGAGAATCTGTGGCTGAAAAATGTTCCTGCGATTAGATAAATAATAATAATAATAATAATGCTGGACAATCCACACAGCATCATCTAGCCCCAAGCTAAGCAGAGCTTGTGTTATGGGTACTAGATGACTGATATACATAATATAATACATTACTTAAATAGATATTTTTTATTATAAGTACATAGAAACGACCAGAACACCCGGAACAAATATTTGCAGATCGTACAAACATTTGTCCCAAGGCGGGAATCGAACCCGCAACCTCCCGCGCCGCAGGCGGTCCTTCGCCCGCCGCGCCACCGAGGTCGTCAAAAAAAATTAAAGATAAATTTGATTTCAAGGGAAAAATTGGTTTATCCATGTGCAGAGCTCATTACCGTTTCTCAAATTATGGAAACTAAGTTTGAAGAATTTCATGGACCTGAAACCTAGATCTAGATCTCGGATCTCCCAAAACTAAAAAGTTTGAGAACCACCGTAGCGGATATGACGTAGGCTTGGGAAAACCCACGTGACCATTGTTTCTCGGAGAAGCATACCTTGTATAAGTATACCCCTCTTTGCCCACCGTACACCTCGTGAGACCACCTGGGTGTGCAGCGGGAAGTTTTTTTTTACTACTGTTCACCTCTGAATCATACCGCTAAACATCTTTAAATTTATATTGGTGACGGACCACCTTGGACTGCAAGTACCTAAAGGTGAACAGTCACCTCACTATTTTGTGTCATCATATTATGGCTCTGGGTGCAATTATATATATACACACCCTTTCAGTCACAGAGTCGCCACGAACCCGCTCCCCCCCCGCTTCGCGGGGGTTGGACGGGCTTCGTTAGGAGTAAGTTAATGTTGACCCCCCCCCGCTTCGCGGGGGTGGGAGGCCTACAAGGGAAATCAAGTACCGTAAAACGGTAAAGTGGACGGTGGAAAATTTATATTTCCCACGGTACACCCAGGTGAACAACGGCGAACAGTAGTAAAAAAAAACTTCCCGCTGCACACCCAGGTGGTCTCACGAGGTGTACGGTGGGCAAAGAGCCAAGTATACCATGGCAGAATCGTCCATTTATGAAATTAACTCGGTGGTCGGGTGTGCGAGGTTTTGCACTGGGAGATTGAAATAATGGTTTCAACCTTGACACTTTTGACACGCGTCCCACCATCTGTAGTTTCTTTCATCGAAGGTAAAAAGCGAATGTGTCATTCTAAAAAGATACCATTGTTATGGTGAAACGATTAATTTAGTGGAATTAGGGCCCAGAAAAGTTGGTCATGTTATAGTTACGATTTGTAAACTACGAAAGTACAAATAATTTCGTAGTTGCGCAAAATTTTACGCTCGGACGAGATATTAAGATTGAAAAACAATTTAAGTTATCAGACAAATTTATATTAGGCACTTACATTAATTAAACTATACGATAACAATTAACCTTATAAGTACTTATCTCAAGAAAACAGAATTAAACGTAACAAGCGAAAAGATTACATTTACATACAAATAAGTGAGATTGTGTTTGTGTTACATTATGTAAATGTTGTAGTAATGTTATAATTTATAATTATAAGATTTCCCAATCCTAAAAATACAATATTAGTATTTAGAATATAGTATTTAGGTATGTATGTTACTAGTATTAAAAGTATGTGTTTTTCTAGAACTCGACAAGTCCCGGGATGTACTTCTCGATGAGAGACTCGTAGTAGGGCCATAGGGCTTCTATGTCGGGGATCCCGGCACTTTTTGTGTACAAGTCGTATTTGCTGCAACAAATGAATATGATGTTTAACCAAATCAACATAAATAAATCTGCGCCAGATAGGTATTCATCAGCTCTCGGGTCACGCGTCGCTTCGACCAGACGCTCAGGTATTTTTTTTAATCCCGGAGAGCCTCATTACCTACAGACTAGGGCTTGCATTCGAATATTCGAATAATTCGAATGTTAATTCAGTTCGAATATTCGAATACTGAAATTGCAATATTCGAATATTCGATTCAAATCAATAACACCAATTTCAGAACTCCGATGTGCATAAAATGCCACTTATAAGTCCGCGAGATATGTCCATACAAGTTTACGTCGTTCTGGTTTACAAAATGACAAAGTTATAGGGTTCCCGAGTTCGGAAACACTCAGGAATGCCGCGTGCGACTGCATAGGGCATTCGCGTATCCTATTTGTATTCTTCTTTCTGAACAGGAAATTCGAAATTTCGCACGCGTATTTTCAGAATAATTTATTATCTAAGTTAGACTTTGCTCTAAACGTACGCCAAATTTAAAATTTAAACTGAACAGATCAAGATTAAATTTATCAGATTTCACAATCTTTCGGCTTTATTGAACGAGCGAACGAAGTGAGCGAAAGTCTCTCCTTCAAGTCTAGCAAAATTAGCAATTCTATCAGTATGTCCGTACTCCTCTACAGGTCGTATTTTCACAACCGATCGGTACGAAACTTGGTGTGCAGATTCTACTATTTTATAGAATATTTTGTCGTCGGGGTTTTTTGATTATAGGCGTACTTCCTCCAAAAAAGGCAAAAAGGGGGCTTCAGAATATCTCGGCTTTAGGACATCTGATTTCGATAATTATTTTTATTTGAAAGGTTGTTTTTAATTCTTCTCATAAATATTTGGTAAAGATCTGATCAGGATTTTTGGTACGACGAGCAGAATAGCTCCGCAAAATGCAGCAAGAGAACATAAAACAGTACAGTGCCATCAATTAGAACATGTTTGTAACTCCTCGAGAGAACTATGTAGCACGGCCACGCATGCCTGCCAGCTTACGAAAGTAAGAAATCAATTGTATAGATGGCGCTAATGCTACTAAACGTCTCTGATTTATTTATTTATACCTACCAACAAACAGGAATTACAAAAAACAAACAGGAATTAAAAAAACCTACCTAAATATCCCGTTTTAAATAACTTTAGTACCTAATATCTAAGTAAATTCACAGAAATATATCTGTTTTTCTGTGAGTAAATTCGTTGTTGAAAAGAATTAGTGCTCGCGAGGTTTACTGTTCGTAGAACTACTAGTTACTAGGATGTTGTTAAAATACCAACTCACCTAAATTTTGAAGACTGTTTTTACTAAGAATGTGTGATTGATTGTGCGTGTAAATCGGCAAAGTCTCGTTACAACCTTTTGTCAATTTTTAATTTTAATTAATTAATTAATTACAGAATAAAAAACATGAGATTTTATTAATAATATAGTTTGTTTCTATTATTCGAATAATATTCGCATATTCGAATAGTACCCCAAAAAAAAATCGAATATTCGAATATCAAAATTTTCGAATATTTGCAAGCCCTACTACAGACCTAGGGTACCGAGACTAGATAGGTAGGTAATACTAGGTACCTACCCTCACGTAACTATATTTTTGATTTTATAATTCTCATGTTTTTGTATGCAATTCATGTCTTGGACGACCGGTTAAGACTAGAGTTGATGATGAAAACTTACTTGAACTCAATGACGTTCTTGAGGATCTCTTCATCCTCGGGTTTAAGGAGATGGCTGTAGTTGCCACCAGCGTGCCACGGGTAGAAGGAATGGTATCTGCAGCAAAGGATCACATTCTTACTCAACCTCAACAGCCTATATTGGTCTACTGTTGGACGCAGGCCTCCGCCTGATGAGCGCCTTATTGGCTTTTATATCACGGGGGTAATGCCCATAATTCCCATGCTGGGCATGCGGGTTGGGGGACCGCAGTTCGTTGGTAGAATTGTTCTGCAGGAGGTGCTGCTGCCCGCCCCCGGTGGATATCCCTTAGTCGCCTCTTACGACGCCCGCGGAGTTCTGGTGGTCCAAATTCTCAAAAAAAATTCTCAAAGTCAAAATCTTCTATATCTAATAATCATCAATGTTCAAACAACTTGTAAAAAAAAATCACCCATGCGAATAGTGTAATGCTTGAGAATAGTGTGTGAAAATACTACTAAACTTGACCTCTGGCATTCATCTTCCACTAAATCGTTTGATCCACCCCTCATGAATCACTTTGTATTTTATTGTAGCCCGAATCGGACTATTGAGCCGCTCTGAATGAGTCACCCGGTGTGTAGACGTCAAAGACAAAAAATATTCGAAGGGTGTCAATTTTCAAAATGTTTTCGCTGCATTTATGCTACGTTGTACGTGTAAATTTTTTGTCCAACTTTTTTGAATGTGCAACACGCGTGTTTTGATAGTTCGTACCTGATCATATGCAGTCCTTTCTTAGGGAACTTGGCGTTGTTGTGTTTCAGCACCCAGTACAGGTACTCGTCATGGCCCCAAGACATCAGCAGGGTCTCCATTCCACAGTTCGGCTTGTACATGCCGTATTTTGTGCTAGAAAAAAAAAACAGATTAGGTATGATAGGGTTTTTGGCAACTGATCAAAGTAGCCTGCATGATTTCAATATCATCATCATTTTATCCAGGACTTTCTAGCCAGTGCTATAAAATAAGCCTAATTTTTCTTAAGCTATCATCTGCTTGCCTTACAATTTTGCCTGTTATTCGACGAGAATCCCCCAGTTTAGGGCCCAACTTTGGTCAGCACTTACTTGACACCACGGAATTAGAAATTCTGTGGTTGACACGCATAGTGCCCTGGTTGCTACCATAATAGGTTATTGTCCTAAAAATACTGATTAGTCTGTCAGTTAGATTATACGAAGATATTGGACATGTATTTTTCTTTTGTCGATTAAACAAAAAATGATGAAGATGTAGCCAGTTAAAGTTCCGCGTGACGTCACACCTTACGACACTTTTGACGTGACAACGTCTTATAATTCGATAGAGCCGGCTGCACGCACGAAAAAACATGACGTCATGCGGCGTTACCTCGTCATGCGGCGTTACCTCATGCGGCGTTACCTCGCTCTGAGACGTTGTCACGTTCAACTATCGTCAGTAAACCGACTTTACAGACAACCAATTTTTTTAGGGAGGTGTGACGTCACTAGCCCCATGTTATTACCCTATTATGCAGTTGTCCTTTCATCGAGCGTTGTGAACAGCGAATGCATTGAGATTTTACTCCTGCATCTGCACAACGAACGGACTTATAATTATAAGTTCTTAATCATAAAGTCGCAACTCACTTGTACTTAGGGTTGTAGGTGTCCGGGTTGTCCTTAAAGCTGTCATCTCCATACACGATGGCGTCGCCCCACTTGCAGCCCAATGCAAAGGTGTCGCCCACCACGCACCATTGCGGCTCGTCGTAGAACGCCATTATCTGGTAGGATAGTGGGAAAGACCTTCAGGAATAGGGGATAAGCTGACAAAAGTGTATTCTCTTTTAGATCGTTTTGAACAACAGTTCAATAATTTGAAGAAATTGTCAATTAAGCCCAAGACCGCGTTGTTAATAGGCAGTGAATTTAGAAAATATAACAATCGTGTCAATTCAGACGTCACCAAAACTAAACTAGTAATAATTTGAAAGGACTAAAAAGGTTGCCGTCTCTTTCATAAAAGGGCTTCTAAACGGGCAACATTTTGCTTCAATATGTGGCTGCAACACAGTGGCCAGCCATCATATTGCAGCTATGGCTGAACATTCTATGGCTGGGCCATATGTTGCGTTGCGATGTCTATGCCTGCAATAGTAGTATGGTCACTGATTCAGTTTTTAAACTAATCACGGCGTCACGGACAGCAAACGTCATGTCGCATAGAAAGGGATACACTATTCACTATCTAAGTGTACATTTATTGTATTTATAGAAATAAATAGTTTTTGATTTGTTTTGATTTGTTTAACACTACAATAGAGAGCGATTGAAACAACAATATAACCTGCTGGGCAATATTGCAGTATTATATGGCAACCTATCAGAACAACATTGGCCATAGGTTATATGGCCGAGACAGGAGGATGGCATAATTTTTAGTGTTGTTTAGTTGAGTTTTGGCGACATCTGAATATACCTACACTATCGTAGTCAGAAATTCAGTACAGAAAGCAGTAAGTAGGTACTCACCTTTCCTAGATCATGGATGAGTCCGATCAGATGGAACCAGTCTTCATCAGGATGATCCTCGCGGATCCTCTCGGCCGTCTGGAAGGCGTGCACGATGTTGGGCAAGTCCGTGTCCGGGTCCGACTCGTCCACCAGGTCGTTCAGCTTGATCAGGGCCTCTTTTATTGTCATTTTCGCGTGGTTGAACTTGCGCCATTTTTCGTGTTTAGCTGCGAAAAGGACAGAGCTGGTGAATGGTGAACTATGAGGAGTTTCTCTCATACATCATAAATGACTTGATAGTCTTATATGACTTTTCAAATCGTAAAATCAAGTGGTTTTAAGAAGACATGATTGTCGTAAAACCACTTGATTTTACGATTTGATAAGTAGGTAGGTACAGTCATCAACAGCAACTGCACATTGCACAACCAAGTTATCCGTCCATTGCAGTTTTTTCCACTTTTACTGTGTCTTACTTATCTTCTAGCTACGCGAGTTGATTAAGTTTTAGTTTCTAAGATACTGTAAAAAGGGGAGATGAGGTACCTACTGTGCGCGTGCTTGCTAGTGACGGGCTCATAAACACGGCTGCACGTTGTCGACGTCGACGGGTGCAGTTGCCCTGCCGTCTCGGCAACGTGCACTCTTTGTATTTTATATAAGCCCGTAGCAAGCACACAACACGCCGTCTCGTTCCAACTATGACTGAGGTGGGTGGACCTAATTACACCTAATTTGAGCCTTCCACTTTCGAAAAGCTTGTACCTCACCTCCCCTTTTTTACTTAGATCGATGCCTACTCATTAGAAAGAAAGAACTCTTTCCTTCTGCTCCGGTCTTTACCTTTAACGAAGTCCACGCACTGGTGAGTGTGCATGTCGTAGTAAGTCTTGCGCACGCGCTGCTTGATGGGGCAGGTGTCGTCGGTGTCGAAGTTGCGGAAGGCGGAGATGGGCTTGCCATCGTAGACCTCCTCGGGCCGCAGGAGGAGCGACGGGTCTGTTAGGTTTACACGGTCCTAAAATAATACAATACAATACAAAATACTTTATTGTACACCAACAAAAATACAAAACACGAGACCTTACATAAGATACAAGTACAATGGGCGGCCTTTTCGCTTAGAAGCGATCTCTTCCAATAACAGGAGAATAAAAAAATGGTTCGGACCTCCTACGTTATACAGGGGTATTATATTTGTCCTAAGACGGAGATAGAACCCGCAGCCTCCTGCGTTGCAGGTGGACCTTCGCTCGCTGCGCAGAGGTCGTCGTTTTACCAAGCACGCAGTGTCACTAAATTTCTAATAACCCGTATCACAAAACAATATACGTAGAGTTACACGTATTTTTGAACTCAATTGTACCAAAGTGGGCATCGTGCTTTTAGAAGTATCGAAGTTTATAATAGTAGACAAAGCACTCATAAAATACGAAAATCTATAAAAAGTCGTCGATTAGCGATTAATTGCATAGATATTTCCTAAAGTCGGCACTCCGCTATTACCTGTATTGAATACTGCAAAAGTCGGCAAAGTGCGAAAGTCTGCACTAAGCTCTGAAATCCCTAATAATACCTAGTTACTATGTATATCTTCGCATGCAATACAAGGAACGTAAACCAAAAACCAAATTTAAAAAAATGTCTTTACTGTCTGCTGGACCGATTTAGACGGGACTTTTACTGGCGGATAGCTAATGTGTATAGCGGAGGCTATAATTTAAATTCTGAACTCTTTTATTTCGGAAAACTAATAAGAACCATGAAGCCGCGTTTTCAGCTAATTGAGCGTAAAAGTAGGTACCTATAATTCTAGAATATAGTGTAACGTAATAATTTCACCTTTCCCAAAACAACACTTCATAACCAATTTCGGTGCCGTCATAGCACCTATATTGTAATCTACACGCCCCTTACAGATCCTAATCGTTCGCAAAACCATTACCTTAAAAGGTGCGTTACGGCCTCCCGAGCCTCTCATTGGCCGAGAGCTATCGAACGATCTTGGTGCCAGGCAGTGGCATGACACGACTTGTAAGCGTGTGCGTGCTCAACATAAATACCCCCGGCAGGCGTTGCTGCCCGCATTCGACAGACTGTAACTGCTAAAGACGGAAGTCCCGTTTCTCACTAGATTTTTATCTAGAAATTAAATTTCAAGGTGATGTAGCCTACCTACCCTAGTAAATCACCATTCTTGTTATAAGTGTTGTTATTCCCCTAATTGGGTAAGTGTGCACAATTATTATTTTCGTTAGGATTTCTAGACATTCCATTTAATCTTGTGTGTAACATTATCTAGGTCCACATTTCAGTGCTTGTACCTCTGTCTCCAGAATCTAGCCTTGGTACCTAGCTATGTATCCACGCTGTTAATCTGTATTGCACTGCCTACCTACATCTTTATAATCCACGCCTTGCAGCTTGAATAATAGATGCCTAACCGCTATTGTACCTAGCTTGGGGCAAGATGATGCTGCGTGGATTATCCAGCATTATTATTATTTTTTGTATTATGTAACGCTAGCCATTCACGCTGTGCCTAGGTACATACCTACCTATAATCTAGCAATCACTGTTGCCTACATGCCTACCTAGTTTTAGTTGATGAGCAGTGTTCATTTCTAGCTAGCCTAACTTATGTACATGCCTATGTGCCTGCTTTGCACCTACACGTCTGTGTGTATGCCTATGTGCTACCTACCTACGTAGGTAGATTTAATTCTAATATTCTATCATTGTAAACTCCGATCTGTCTGACCCCTGTCTGACCGCCACACATCATACGATCCATTCTTCCGGCCTTCCTAGTAGTGACGTGGTATCGCCTGCGGCGGTCGAGAACAGGATCATGAATATCGGCAGAGACTATAACTAGAACATTGATTCCAGGGAACAACGCCTATACAACAACGCCTATACAACAACGCTTGGGTTCATTCAACCAAGGCGGGTGTGATGACTCACTCGGCGGACTATGGGAACCCTTTGTCTTCCCCTTCGCCGACTTGGAGGCCATCACCATCCATCTACCTGGAAACAGCCACACCTACCCCGAATCGGCGCTCGCCCTGGACCCGGACCTGCGGCCTGCGTTCCAGAACCATCCGCTACAGGGAAGTGCCGTGTTAAGGCAAAGTGAAAGTTAGGCGGGCCATAGAACCTCTACCCTCTTCTTTAATTAATAAATATTCTTTATGTAACCTTATAGGTTACATTGGCGCCCTTAAACGTGGTATTCTATGGCCTAATTTTCACTTCGCATTACGTATTTTGTGTGTGTGTGTCCATTTCTGTGTAAAACGTTTCATTTTATTTTTGTTGAAAATAACTAAGGTGTACCTTGCCACATAACCTGTATTTTTGCTGCGATTGGTTGAACAAATAATTTATTTCATTCCATTTATATACCCCGTGCATTAATTCTTGTGTTCAACAATATTCCTTACATCTATACTCATTAATGTTCTAGTTTCCAAGATATTCTTTGTCAACAAAAAGAAAGTTTAAATTTTTTCTCTGTATTGAAATTTAAATAATACACAAGGTACACACTAGTTGTTAATGTATTTTTTTCAGCACTTTTATTTGAATGTTCTTTTTATTATTTTTCTACTTACATTTTTTTTCTTGACTGACAAATTTAAAATAAGACGTTATTATTCTTAAACATTTTGTAACAGTCGGAGTCTTCTCGTATAGTCTTAACTCTAATTGTGTGCATTTACCCAAATTTTGGTTGTAAAAATGGCTTATCCAATAAAATTTCTCTCACTTCAAAAAATGAGCTTGAATATGAGGTCCAAATTAGGGGCACTACTCCAGCAGCCACTGTTTTAGACCTACGCAAACAAATAGCGAAGTTAGGGCCTTTGTTCCCATCCGAGGACGTTTTGTCTAGCCCCGTGCCGAATAATGTATTTGAATTTGTTAGACCCCGCTTCGCCTACTCATATAACAGTACAATGCGATCGCGGGATCTTTAACGATATAGGTAGATTAAAATTACAATTTACACTTGGAATGGCAGTGCTTGGATAACATAGTAAATTAGTTATCGGAAGGCCATTTTTATTCTCTTATTAATAAATGTTTTACCAAGCAATTTTTTTCGGAATTTAATTTTTTTTTAAAGAATTTTATTGCCTTAGGGAATAAAATCCTTGGTATGTCAGCGGGATATGTAACGTAATAATTTCACCTTTCCCAAAACAACACTTCATAACCAATTTCGGTGCCGTCATAGCACCTATATTGTAATCTACACGCCCCTTACAGATCCTAATCGTTCGCAAAACCATTACCTTAAAAGGTGCGTTACGGCCTCCCGAGCCTCTCATTGGCCGAGAGCTATCGAACGATCTTGGTGCCAGGCAGTGGCATGACACGACTTGTAAGCGTGTGCGTGCTCAACATAAATACCCCCGGCAGGCGTTGCTGCCCGCATTCGACAGACTGTAACTGCTAAAGACGGAAGTCCCGTTTCTCACTAGATTTTTATCTAGAAATTAAATTTCAAGGTGATGTAGCCTACCTACCCTAGTAAATCACCATTCTTGTTATAAGTGTTGTTATTCCCCTAATTGGGTAAGTGTGCACAATTATTATTTTCGTTAGGATTTCTAGACATTCCATTTAATCTTGTGTGTAACATTATCTAGGTCCACATTTCAGTGCTTGTACCTCTGTCTCCAGAATCTAGCCTTGGTACCTAGCTATGTATCCACGCTGTTAATCTGTATTGCACTGCCTACCTACATCTTTATAATCCACGCCTTGCAGCTTGAATAATAGATGCCTAACCGCTATTGTACCTAGCTTGGGGCAAGATGATGCTGCGTGGATTATCCAGCATTATTATTATTTTTTGTATTATGTAACGCTAGCCATTCACGCTGTGCCTAGGTACATACCTACCTATAATCTAGCAATCACTGTTGCCTACATGCCTACCTAGTTTTAGTTGATGAGCAGTGTTCATTTCTAGCTAGCCTAACTTATGTACATGCCTATGTGCCTGCTTTGCACCTACACGTCTGTGTGTATGCCTATGTGCTACCTACCTACGTAGGTAGATTTAATTCTAATATTCTATCATTGTAAACTCCGATCTGTCTGACCCCTGTCTGACCGCCACACATCATACGATCCATTCTTCCGGCCTTCCTAGTAGTGACGTGGTATCGCCTGCGGCGGTCGAGAACAGGATCATGAATATCGGCAGAGACTATAACTAGAACATTGATTCCAGGGAACAACGCCTATACAACAACGCCTATACAACAACGCTTGGGTTCATTCAACCAAGGCGGGTGTGATGACTCACTCGGCGGACTATGGGAACCCTTTGTCTTCCCCTTCGCCGACTTGGAGGCCATCACCATCCATCTACCTGGAAACAGCCACACCTACCCCGAATCGGCGCTCGCCCTGGACCCGGACCTGCGGCCTGCGTTCCAGAACCATCCGCTACAGGGAAGTGCCGTGTTAAGGCAAAGTGAAAGTTAGGCGGGCCATAGAACCTCTACCCTCTTCTTTAATTAATAAATATTTTTATGTTAACTTTACCCATCGTCTTTGTATTCAAATTCCACGATAGGGTACCTGTAGGTTACAATAGAATATGTCTAAATAACTTTCGTGTCTAAGGTAACAATCACTTTATTTCCGTGTAAGTGTTTTGTTTTATAATTTGACATTTTCTAAGTGTAGGTACATTTATTGTATTTATGGAAATAAAGAGTCTTTGATTTTGATAATTTAATAAACGCCCAGACCTTGGTTATTCATCTGCTAAGTAAAAAATAAAGTATTTTACATTTTCGCTAACTTTTTTCGCATAAAGCTTAAATTTTAATTTTTGAAACTTTTGCAAATCTACCCCCAAAATAAAAAATAGATGCACTTCACAAACCTTCATCGTGCTTGCTATGTCCGTACGATATTTCTCGCCACTGGACACAAACTGATCGTAACAACCTTCTCGTTGTTCTTAAATCGGCTCGATAATAGGATAATGGTCAGATAGCTGACCAGGGGTTATCTAAATATAATACGTCTTTAAACATAATCGCGAATATAATTTAGGGAACACTTAACTTCAGCATCAAGAAACTTAGACAAAAGGGTCCATTCGATTTTCCTGAAACTTAGAAAGGGAGATTACGTAGGAAAAATATAGATAAATGCCCATTTATTTTCCAACCAATGCATACGTGGAAGAAAATGTTGGGTAATGTTTGTTAGGTACCGATCTATTTTGGGATTTGATACAGACCTACAACGTTCAATTAATAGGCCATAGTATTTGAATTCACGATGCGGTGAGATTATTTGCAGTTTTTCATTATTTTCTGCGTTCCACAAGGAATTTAGGAATAAAATTAGCGCAAATTTTATTCCTAAATTCCTTCCCTAAATGCAGCTTTTGCTGCAAATCGATAACCGTTTTAAAAGAACTTCTCGGTAGGTAGTTTTGGAGCATTTGGTAAATGATGATTTATTTATAGTACAAAATATGTAATAATACTATTAATTTACTAGATTTTGCGTTACCTATCTAATTGTTGGTACACGTGTACCTATCCCTCTCCTGAATGATCCCTAAGTCGCTGACCCTGGCTTTCGATTGATAATATTGAATTACCTACCTACCGTTATCAACTCAGCTGTTTTGGTGCTTCTATGGTAAGTACTAGATATTTTTGTAAAGTACTATAATACTCACCTAATATTTTGCCAAATTTTGGCAAAACTATTTTGATTGAACTTGAACATGGGAATATCTTGCAGCCAAATATCTACTAGTGTCAAACATTGCTATTCTTCGTTTATCAGGGGTCTGGTGTCCGATAACCTTTTGACTATAAGGCGGTAAACACACTGCCACGCACCACGCTGCATGTTGCGTGTCGACGCACCTACGCGCGTACTTGCGGCAGTGCAGATCTGCATCACCGTGCGGGTTTTTTACGAACTCACGCGCGTACTTGCGTAGTGTGGATTCACGGCGGCTCTGACTCATTTTATTCAAAGCTGTTCGCCGCCCTTCCAAAATCACGCACGGCTGTGCGGGACTCGGTGTGCCATACCTTGCATCTCGCCCCGCACCTACGCGCGTGGGTGCATGTTTCTCCGCGCTCGCGCGCGTGATCTGCATGAGCGCGCGTGGATGCATTTTCTGTGTTGGACTGTGCGTGTTTTCTATACAAACGGAGGTACTTACAAGCAACGTTAGATTAGAACACGCATTAACGCGAGATGCAGCGTGGTGCGCGGCAGTGTGTTGATCGCCTTATAGTCTGGAATAAAACAAGATGCCTCAGAAGTTCGGATCACGTTAATCAGCTAGGTACCTATCTATAGATCAATAAAATTGTTTTTCACACTATGCTCGTAAAACGCAGTCACGTATCTCTAACCAAAAGCAAGTGATATACCTAGGCCTGTTCTTAGCTGAGAAGGTGAAGATTTTACCAAATTCAGACAAATCGAATGAGATCTCGTTCGAGTCTCCTTGGTCAATATTTCCATACAAATATTTTGATGTTCCGAATAGAGTTCCAAATTCATCTCATTATTCCTTTAAATGGGACCTTAAACCCTTGGGAATAATAAACATTATTCTCAAGCATCGATCAAGGTATTCGCCGGCCCCTCATAGATTCACAATGCACAACCGTCGTCTGTATAACAAGACAAAATTCAAAATTTTAAAATCCCGCCTACGTTTATTGGCTGAACAGGTTTTCATGAAACATAGCTAAGAAGACTTGGGCTAAAATTATCTATGACACAAAAAAACTAAACGAAAATCGATACATCCGTTTGGGAGCTACGATACCACAGACAGATACACAGACAGACACGTTAAACTTATAACACCCCTCTCTTTTATTTTTATGTTTATGTAAGTGTATTATATTGTTTGTAGGCTATATGTAGGTATTATAGTATGTAGTGTAAGTATTATTATTTTTTTTTTTTTCGCGTGCCACCGTCTATTTTGTTCTTACATGTCCAGTCCATCCCAAGGTTGCCTGGAAGAGATCGCTCATAGCGATAAGGCCGCCTTTGTACTTCGTCTACTCTTAGCATTTATTTCTGTATTGTTATCTGTCTTTGTGTGGTACAATAAAGTATTATCTATCTATCTATCTATCTATCTCTTTTTGCGTCGGGGGTTAAAAAGAGATACCATTTGACATTTTGGGATACCATTTCAACTAGGTACCTCTAGTGTAATTTTAGCGCTCGGACAGAAAGCATGCCTAGGAAAATAGCAAAAATCACACGTCCAAGACATAAAGAAACGTCAAGTGCTAGTTAGACTCGAGCACTGTTCGTTCCGTTTAGTTTGTAAGACCTTGTTTCCTGCCAAATTTCATGATTTTAGGTTTACGGGATTATTAGACGACCTCTGTAGCGCAGCGGGCGAAGGTCCGCCTGCGACGCAGGAGGTTGCGGGTTCGATTCCCGCCTCGGGACAAATGTTTGTACGATCTGCAGACATTTGTCCAGGGCGTTCTGGATGTTTTCTATGTATAATAAAAAATGTCTATCTATGTAGTGTATTGTATTATGTATATCAGTTATCATCTAGTACCCATAACACAAGCTCTGCTTAGCTTGGGGCTAGATAATGCCGTGTGAATTGTCCAGCAATATTTATTGATTTATTTATTATATTGTGTGCATGTGATTCCCTTGGAAATTTCAAAATATTCGGACATAAACGGCTATAACTTTTGAGTGCGTTGACTTAGAAGTTTTATTTATATCGCGGCTTCAAGAGGTTTCGGACGTGAGTATTTGATGTTAATTTCAACTCAATACGTCCACGCGTTCCTGAAAAAAGGGGGTTGACAGACGGACAGACAGACGGACGGACAACAAAGTGATCCTACAAGGGTTCCTTTTTTCCTTTTGAGGTACGGAACCCTCAAAAATAAAAGGATTTCATAATGTTAAGTAAAGTTTTAATGCTTTTTAGCATTATTATGTGCTATTAGCCGAATCTTCAACAAATCAGCGTTGAAAATTATTTTTTGGTGTGCTTATGTTACGATTTGGACTTTATTCTAAATTCATGAATAGAGTGGCTATTGTTTTATATAAATTTTATTTTATTTGTGTCAGCGTTTATTTTTTTGTTATCAAAAGATTAGTTTGCCATTATTACTGGTTCAAACGTTTATAAAATAGCGATAGTTATTTTGATTTTAAATTTATATTTGTTACTGGGAATGAGCTTGAATTTAGAACATCAAAATACCTATGTGTGAAAATATAACAAGAAAATCCGTACAGCGAGATCTTCGATATTTGAGCAAATTCAAAAGGTGGAATAAGGAACTATTGCCGAGAAACACGTAACCAAACTTTTACTATTTAAATTAGGTACTCACAGAAAGTGTGAAAAGTAGTGTACATATTCACCTCGAGCACAAAGCTGTCTTCTTCTTGGGCGAAGTTAAATCCCTCTCGCACTCAGGATTCTAGTAACTCCCTCGCTTTGCTCGTGAGTTATTCTACGATCCTGAGTTCGCTCGGGATCCTGAGTTGCGCCCATGACGTAGGACGATGCTTTGAGCCCATTACCCTCTCGGTGCTTATGCTACTATTTTCTACCTACCGGCTAACTATTTAATAAATGATGATGTCCTGGACAATTTCGAAGTAAGCTACTATTTTGACTAAGTAGGTAGGCATGTGATTGAGTAGGTAGGCAGATGTATTCCCGTTGTCCCTGACTGACGCTGTCCCCATTATGGGGACAACGGGAAGTCATAAAATTTCCTTCCCATTGTCCCCATTGACGCTTTCCCGTTATGGGGACAGCGGGAACTTATAAAATATACTTCCTTTTGTCCCCATTGACGTCAGTATAGATTATAATTATGTATACATACAAATGTAACAAATGTTTTAAGCTGAATAGGGTTATAATCAATTGATAATGAGAACAACTTGTTCGGAAGGTTTTTACGGAATTAAATTAGGACTAGGAGTATGTTCAGTAGAATATGAATTCTGTCAGAGGAATATGTTCAGTTTTTGATAATCATTTATTTTGTATTTTTATAACAATAGATAAAATAGTTAAATTAGTAACAATAACAATGTGTAATTAAATAGATAAGCATACAGGGGGCCACGGAAAGGTTGTACTAAGCCGAAGGGATTCTGGGCCGAGAGGGGAACGATTTATGAATAACAATTTTTTGAACTTCGTTTTTTTTTTGCAAATAGTAAAGTTTGTTTTTGGTCCTATTAGTGTTCTTTTACACGCACTTTTGCATAATTTAACATTACAAAATATTTCACAAATGTTTTGCTAGTTTTTTCAGCAAAACCAATGTTTGTCACATTATTACAAAAAAATATGTAAATCCTTTGAAATTTTAAACAATAATAATGTAAGAATGTGCAACACGTAAAAAACATAAAATACACGAATATGATGAAAAAACGTCAAAAAGAAAAAACGTCTTTGGAAATTCAAAAAATCGTAGAACTAACGTTGACCCTTTCGGCTAAGTGCACCCTTTCGGCGGCACCCTGTATATTCCTAGTTCACCACTCGCAAACTCCCGGGATGTACTTCTCGATGAGGGACTCGTAGTAGGGCCACAGGGCTTCAATGTCGGGCATCTTCTCGCTTTTCGTGTACAGGTCGTATTTGCTGGGAAAATTAAAATGTTTATGAGATGTTATGTTTTTGGAATAAGAAATGCGTAAGTTTTTAATCAGAACAAGTTGAGACGGAAAATAATGATAATAATGCTGGACTATTCACACAGCATCATCTAGCCCCAAGATAACCAGAGCTTTAAAAAATCAAGGTAAAGGTGTCCGTGACCCCCTATGCGTGTAAATGCAATATTGAATATCTATCTATGTAGTCTATTGTATTATGTATATCAGTTATCTAGTACCCATATCACAAGCTCTGCTTAGCTTGGGGCTAGATAATGCTGTGTGAATTGTCCAGCATTATTTATTTATTTTATTGAAATATTTAAAATCGCTTAATTGTCATAATATCACAAAATGATTGGAGCATTTAACACAGGGTGGTACCTACTTCATGATCATTAACAGCACACACCACGGCTGGGCCTTGGTGCCTTTTCACCCGGTCTTCGGCATTTAACAGTGCCTTTTCATACGTCTCGGTTTCCGGACAACCGCGGTGTCGAGTGCAGTGCAGAGTGCCGGATGGCGGCGAAGTGTATGGCAATTTGGACATTTACGATAGTTTTCATATGTACCGGCATAATTTGCATACAATTCGTCGCCGACCCGGCCACCGGCTACCCGGCAACCGGGGCGTGTGAAAAGCTCTCTCTTGTGCCTTTTTACGGCCCTGCGCCGGCCATTGTTGGGGCCCATAGAAATCTAAATAGTGCCTTATTATTTAGATTTCTATGTTGGGGCCCGTTTTCTTTTGAAATAATTATATCCTTGAGGGATGAAAGCTATTATAAGTAAGAATCCCTGATAGGTTAACAGATGTTTAGTGGTAGCCACTCACTTGAACTCAAGCACCCACTGTAGGATCTCTTCATCCCTCTCGTTGGTGAGGTGACGGTAGTCACCGCCGGCGTGCCACGGGTAGAACGAGTGGTATCTAAACACAAGAGGCCAATTATGTTATCCATTTCTCCAACTCGACCCTAAATCCACTCATCATCATCATCGTAAACATTCTGTTACCCAGAGTCTTCTATTCGGAGCTTATACTCCATAATCCTTCAGAGAGACTCCGAGCATAGCTCTTTCCATAGCTCGCTGAGCGACTTTGAACTGGTGGACCAGCCCTATCGTGAGTGTCCACCTGTCCACGTCTCAGCTCCGTAGGTCATGACGAGTAGGATGCTTTGATTGAAAACTTTAGTTTTCAAACATTGCGGTATGGATTACGAGAAGACGCGACGTAGTTTCCCAAACGTAAACAAAGAAACGGTTCGGCAAGTTCAGCAAACGTAGTGTAGGACGCCCTCCGGCCAGGTAGGATGACGATCTGCGAAAGACTGCAGGCAGATGCTGGATGCGGCAAGTTGAAGACAGGGCGCTATGGCGCTCATTAGGGGAGGCCTATGTCTAGCAGTTGACTAATATAGGCTGATGATGATGATGATGACTCCATAATACCTACAGATCATACCGACCATACCTATAGAGTGACATAGAAAACACATATTTAAGACTAAACACTATAATAGACTTATACTTCATGATATGAAGGGCGTGTCTATTTGACGTTAGTAACGAGACGTGATCGTGACGACTCTTTTTTCCATACAATTCGGTACAGCGCCTCTATCGTGCGGACAGGGAACTACGCAAATCCCATACTAAAATGAGACGCCATGACCACGCCATGGCGTCTCCTTCCTCCTACTAACATCAAACACACTCAAACAAACTCACAGAAGAAAATACTGAGGGGCCTCAGTATTTTCTTCTTGGTGTGCAATAAAGAGTATTGTATGTCTCTGGCGCTGACCTGATCATGTAGAGCGCCTTCTCCGGCAGCGTGGACCGGTTGTGCTTGAGGAACTGGTACAGGTACTCGTCGTGGCTCCACGAGATCAGCAGCTTGTCCAGTCCGCAGTTAGGAGAGTACATGCCGTATTCCGTACTGAAACAAACGATAAATCACATCTCATCACATCATATCATCACACTAATATTATAAATGCGAAAGTTTGGATGGATGGATAAATGGATGGATGGATGGATGTTTGATACCTCTTCACGCCAAAACTACTGATCGGATCGGGCTGAAAATTACATACAGGTAATTCTAATCCTGGAATCAAACATAGGCTACTTTTTATCCCATAAATCAGTTCCCCATGGGATAGAAATCACCTTTAAACGTTTCTATAGAAACAACGCGTGCGAAGCCGCGGGCATACACTAGTACTTAAATAATGCTGACACAATTCACACAGTATCTAGGCCCTATCTCACTGGGACGCCACGGCGACGTAGCTGGCATCGTATCCAAATTATTGTATGGCAGACGACGTTGCCAAACCGTCGCTAAGTGAGTTAGCTGCCATACTACAGAATGAATAGTTTGGATTGGATACCTCGCATCGCCTATCTCACTTGGACGCCATGGCGGCGTGCCGGTGAGGTAGGGCCTTTAATCTCACGGTGAGAACATACTTCTTCATAGGTAAACATCACCCAGCAGGATTCCAGGTCCACCCGAGGTGAGGTACGTGCACTTTTTGTTCTAAACTAAAATAACCCCTACTCACTTGTACTTAGGGTTATATGTGTCCGGGTTGTCCTTGAAGCTCTCAGGTCCATACACGATGGACTCGCCCCACTTGCAGCCAACTGCGAAGGTGTCGCCCACCACGCACCATTGCGGCTCGTCGTAGAACGCCATCACCTAATGATAATGGACAAATGAATTCAATTCACTTTAATATACACAAAATAATATTACAGATTGACTTATCTAATGCGTTATTTATGGCACGTTTACGAGGTTCTAAGTTTAACTTAGAACTAGAACTTAGAGTATTCTATGTCCATTCTATGACGATATACTTAATATACTTAATACAATACACTACATAGATAGATATTTTTGACGTGACAACGTCTTATAATTCGATAGAGCCGGCTGCACGCACGAAAAAACATGACGTCATGCGGCGTTACCTCGCTATGACGTCATGCGGCGTTACCTCTGAGGCGTTCCATGTAAGGCTTGAAGTGCAAGCGAGAGCGCTCGACATCCGTCTCTCTCCTACTTGAGTGAGCGATGCGTCTGCGTGGACAGCTGCTATACTATAGTACATTTACATGTTTCGATCGAGTATCAAATGCTACCATTCCATCAGTATTTTCTTAAGACGTTGTCACGTTCAACTATCGTCAGTAAACCGACTTTACAGACAACCAATTTTTTATTATACATAGAAAACATCCAGAACACCCGGAACAGATCTGTAGATCTTACAAACATTTGTCTCGAGGCGGGAATCGAACCCGCAACCTCCTGCGTCGCAGGCGGACCTTCGCCCGCCGCGCCACGGAAGTCGTCTTACTGAAGGAAGGATTACTAATCGACAAGTAATACATGTATAAGTTCCGGATAAAGAGACGCGGCATCAGAGTTAATTTTATGTTCAGTTTATAGGCGGTTTGTTTACAAACATTCTACATTGAGTTTGGCTAGTGTATAGTACCTACTACTACCAAGTGTTTATTTTGCAAGACTTAATTTAAACAGAATCAAAGCAATAAGTACCTACGGTGTCTTATCTCAACGCTAATTAAACTTGGGTTATCTCGGTAATAAAACAAAAAAAATGTTTATCTATTAGTTATAAGATAATGATAATATGTATAAAGAAGTAAGATATGTTTGTTTGATTAATTTTATTAGGTAGGTTAAGTACTTACCCCGGTAATGATGTATAAAAAAATCGAAACACCCTACTGTTTTAAATCGCTACGAAGAGGTATTAATTTTAGCAATGGTTTTATACACTGAAATATATCTAGATATAGATATTTCTGTGGTTTCAAATCTGACTAGTTTTTGCCCGCAGCTTCGCACGTGTTTTTCCGGGTTAAAAAATAGCTTATTATGTTAATCCAGGTCTAGAACAAATCTATGCCGAACAGCTCTATCCGTTTAATAGTTTTTGGCGTGAAGAGGTATTAGATAGACATCCCAATATCTAAACATCCAAACTTTCGCATTTACAATATTAGAGTGAAGTTCCATTATGTTCCCCGGTACTTTAGGGCTATGCTATGTTACAAAAATCCCACGTGGGCGAAGCCGCGGACAGAAGTTAGTCATAAATAGTAGGTAATTACTCAATTTGTACTATTGCAGTGTTTTTTGGGTTGCCAACATATTAAATTAAATATCATTGCTATTATCATGTTTTGAGTGCACAAAGATTAATCTGTTTTGTATAAGAAGCAATAATAATATGTTTATGTACCGACAATGTACCTACTGGCTTTTAAAACAACTATCGCGGGACCCACTTCGCCAAAAGTAAACTCTGTAATTCTAGGGAAAGCAGTTTGAAGATTTAAGTATGGTGGCTCTAACATCGGCTACCACGCTGTATTTTTTTTCAAAATCGCCTCGCTATTAATGCGCAATTAATTAAGAACGTTATATTTATTTGGATAGAGAAGACTTGTACAAATATAAATGTCCTCAAACATAATGTCCTAAAGGCTTCTGAGATATTCATAGATGAAAATACCTAATTGCACCTTTTTTTTTCATGATGTGATTACATGCCTAATTCAAAAGCCCGACGCTTTAGGACATTAAGTTATAGCACATTTTTGTTTGTGAGTGTCAGTAAAGTGTCCCTATCCAAATTATAAACTTTTAACGTGCGCAGCGATTAAAAAAAAACAGCATGGTAGCCAAAAACATTTTGATGTCTTTGGGTGAATGAAAAATGAAATGCAGATATCTAGAAGTAGTACAGCTACTGAAAACTCTGTAAAACTCAGAAAATATTAAAAACCACTTAAATATTTGGATTTCGCGCGAATCTGTGTCAGACTCAGATTCCCGGAAGCGAGAGTCTGAATAGCCCTGAATAAATAAAATAAATATATAAATAATAAATAATGCTGGACAATTCACATAGCATTATCTAGCCCCAAGCCACAGTATATCACAGTATATCTGCTTAGCTTGGGCACAATAGATAATAAATCTATTGTGCCCAAGCTAAGCAGAGCTTGTGTTATGGGAACTAGATAACTGATATACTTAATAATATACGAGTACATAGATAGATATTTTTTATTATACATAGAAAACGACCAGAACACCCTGAACAAATATCTGCAGACCGTACAAATATTTGTCCCGAGGCGGGAATCGAACCCGCAACCTCCTGCGTCGCAGGCGGACCTTCGCCCACCGTGCCACAGAGGTCGTCGTGAATAACATGGTTAGGCAGGGGGACAATGCACAATACACTCCCAAGTGAGATGTCAGTGAGGATCCCAATTCCCCACTCAGAATTAGAATAGGTACCTACCTTCCCCAGATCATGTATCAAGCCAGTAAGATGGAACCAGTCTTCATCAGGATGATCCTCGCGGATCCTCTCGGCGGTCTGGAAGGCGTGCACGATGTTGGGCAAGTCCGTGTCCGGGTCCGACTCGTCCACCAGGTCGTTCAGCTTGATCAGGGCCTCTTTTATTGTGGCTTTGAAGTGATTGAATTTTAGCCATTTGTCGCGTTTTTCTGTTGGTGACATTTCTTATTATAGAGCAAATATTTAGAAAAATTGTATGATTATTTGATGAGATCTCTTGGTTTATTATGTCTTATTCTCCTGGTACCTACCGCTTTCGCTAATGGATCCTTTAGGAGCTCTAACACACATGGGATAGAAATAACCTCAAAACGTTTCCATAGAAACAACGCGTGCGAAGCCGCGGACAGAAGCTTACTACTAATAAGTAGCGTAGTACGTACTATATAAGTTTAGTTTATGCCCGCGGCTTCGCACGCATTTTTTCTATGGAAACGTTTAAAGGTGATTTCTATCCCACGGGAACTGATTTATGGAATAAAAAGTAGCTTATGTTTGATTCCAGGATTAGAATTACCTGTATGCAAAATTTCAGCCCGATCCATTCAGTAGTTTTGGCGTGAAGAGGTAACAAACATCCATCCATCCAAACTTTCGCATTTATAATAGGTATTAGTGTGATAGTGTGATGTGCTGTGAAGTGTGATGATAACTTACGTTTAACAAAATCCACAGTGACATTAGAATGCATGTTGTAATAAGTCCTGCGCACGCGCTGCTTGATCGGATCGTTGTCGTCGACGTCGTAGTTACGGAAGGCGTCGATGGGCTTGCCGTTGAACGTGGCTTCGGGCCGCAGGAGCTGCGACGGGTCGATCATACTTATTGGACCTTGCTGTGAACATTCAGTAACATGGAAACATCAACATATCAACTAAAGACATACGCCCCCTTTAAGATGAAAGAAAGAAAGAAAAAAATAAAAAAAAAATTGGTTGACACAAAAAAATACAAAAATAATAATAATAAAAGAAACCCTTAAATATAAAAAGTACTAATTCTATGGGAACCAAAAACGTCCTGCCTCAGCATCATGTTGCTCAACATAAATTTGAGCAACGCTGGTTTTCTGGCAGGACCTAGCAACGCAAGATAGCCACAAGGTTTAGAATTGTTTGATTGATGAAGTTTATCTATCTATAAAGGCTGTTTCATTTAACCCATTCACTGCCCAGCTTGTGGTGTGAGCCGGAGGGGACGCCGCAGCCTTCGAGGCGCTGCAGATAGACCATGTGCGTTTTGGGCCATGAAAGTATACGGCGCAGAAGTGAACTAGAGCGCAGTGCACAAACACCACCAAATAATGACTAATGCGACGTTATTTTGACGCCATGGCTAAATTAGGTTTTAGGGTGGAAAACGTAAAAATATGAACCAAAACGTACCTACTGAAACTGTCATGATTTTTTTGTAAAGAAGCTCATTCAAAAAAGTGAGTTTAGTAAAAGTTCGTAATCTAAGTTAAAAACTGTGTCTTATTGTCAAGAGTAACTGTTTCAATATTGGTGATTATTATTACGTTTTGATTAATCCTACCTAAATGCAAAGGTACAACACTTTGTTATTAAACTTTGGTATAAATTAATTATGTTAAAGATAGACCAGTCAAGTTAACTATGTATGTAGGTATACGCCATCACTTTTTTTTTTATCCCAAAACATTGACTAGGTACCTTATTTGTTTTCATAAGGAAAACAATGCATGTACATGTTCATACATGTTATTTACACAAATTTTAATTTTTTATTAAATCCCTCAATTATAGAACAAATTATATGATGGGTAGGTACCTCTAATAGTTACAATGAGACTTCTAAAATTGTGTCATAAAATTATAATGTACTCGACGCACGAAATGCAACAAATCGTTCAGTATTTTTTTTGCCAGGTAGCAGAACGCACGAAATGCGACTTACTTGGTTGTTTACTCCAAAATGTCGACGCACGAAATGCAACTAATCCATTTTAAAGTATCTAAGCACATTCTACCTATTATCAGTCCACTGCTAGGCAAAGGTTTGTTTAATCCACCAATCACAATTGAGATTCGCGAGATTGGTAGATCGATCTTTTGTTGATTAAAACTAAGTTGAAACAAAGGATTACAATCGAATAACACTTGAGATAACACATCTATGGCCGCTCCGGTACTTCAAGGAGCTGGGCTGGTTAGGGCCTGGTTAGGCAGGGGGACAATGCACAATACACTCCAAAGCGAGATGTCAGTGCAGATCCCAGTTCCCCCACTTAGAATTAGAATTAGACATCTATGGCCCAACCAAAACGCAGATGCCCTTCTCCGCCACCGTGTAGCGGCATGTTGCGGCCACGGCGGAGGCTGGGCAGTGAATGCGTTAAAAGCTGTTTCTTGGTAATTTTATGATTTATGTATGTGTCGTGGCCATATCCTAGAATTGATCACTTCATGATGTGACCGACCATTTCAAGAAATGGTAGAATTTCATCAAATGGAAAATACGCGCTGGCCATATCATGATGTAGTCAGGCCAGATCAATGAATAATCAGCGTTTAACGATATGAAAAGCTAAACGCACGGCTACTTCATGATAAGGTCAAACAATATCATAAAATAGTTACATTATCCACCGTTAGAGGCGCTGATATTGTTTTGTTTTGTTTTTGACATCTGTGGTTTTTGAGTGTTTGTTTGTTTCTGTTCTGTGATGCATCATGTCGGCGGACAATTATTTAGTTAAAAAAGCGAATAATAATGTGCAAATAGAAGACAAAAATGAAGTAAGGAGCCGTTACGATAAAAAACTACAGGAATTTTATAAAAGTCACTCGAAAAACGCGCATAACGTCTAAACTGAAAGCCAACTGCATTAAGCAAGTATAAAGTTCCTTCCTAATTCGAATTTTTCATTAAATCTTTTCATCATCATCATCAGCCTATATTAGTCCACTGCTGGACATATGCCTCCCGTAATGAGCGCCATAGCCTTAAGGGGGTACCCTACCTCGTTATTGTGTGAAGAGGATAGGCATAGGATTTCGCGTTCACAGGAGCGGGACAGAGCAAAGCGGCGTAAGCCCAAAAATCAAGTTTTTAGTAGTTATTTGCTCCCCACAAACATTAGAATAGTTCATTGAAAAAAAGGCAACATATAAAATGTTCTTTATACTTAGCTCAATTACTATGCTTAATCTCAAGATCGTATCATCTGTATTTATTGAGAAATTAGGGTTTTAGTAAAAAATTAGAGGTAACTTTGCGATTTTTTCTATCGAGAAAATTTTATGGAATCGTGTTTTCGAAACATATGATCGATAGAATAAGTCCTGAACTTTACCATTTATAAATTTCAAAGTTAAATATTCAGTAGTTTGGAAGATATGGAGGTCCGACAGAGTTGAAAATAAGCAATTTGAGGGTAGGTACCCCCTTAACGTGTACCTTCTATCATCTGTAACGGGTTCTATGCAACGTTTTTATAAATAAGTAGGATTGTACTTACTTTCGCCATTTTTATTCTCGGGGTACCACAGGGTAATACGTTAGCACCGATATAACTCCCGCGCCGTGAAACGTGTCATTTTTATAGATGTTTGCTCATCTCGCACGTCGTCTTATCATTGATAATGGAAGCAGGGCTTAGTGTAATCCCTTAGTAGTTGTTGAGAGGAAAGGTAGTAAAATAACGTGGATTTGTTTGTTTGAGACATACCTACCTAAAGGTACGAGTTGGCAGCGGGCGACATGAGGCAGCAGCAGACGTCGTGTCGCAGCGATACTACTGGTTTCTATGTATTTCTATGAAATTCGTATTGTATTTTAATTTAGTTTATGTTCGTTTTGTATGTAGGTTTTATAATATCATTATCTGTATAATGATTTTCGTATTGTATTTTAATTTAGTTTAAGTTAGTTTTGTATGTAGGTTTTATAATATCATTATCTGTATAATGATTTTCTATCTTGTATGTACTGTACACATTATCTATCCACACTCGTTTCATAAATTCTCTTTATATCCATAGGTTTGCTGTAAGAAAACTCTTTTAGGGTTAAGCTCGCCTTTGTACATGTCCAGTGTTTTTGTTAACTTTTATGTATAAAATAACTTGTGTGTGCAATAAAGAATTTAAGAAATTCCCTCCAAAGTTAGCGACACGAAGCTAGTGACGCGTCGTCGAGCTGCAGACGCCAGTGACGCCCGACCGCGGATCAGTAGTCGTAGAAGTAGGATCACTAGGATCAGTAGTAGGATCAGTAGTATCAGTAGTAGGATCAGTAGTATCGAAATCATGACTGTAGCGACAGGACGTAACGACGTGTCGTGGCCACATGAAGCGACAACACGTCGTCTGCTGCTGCCTCATGTCGCCCGCTGCCAACTCGTAACTTAAAAAAATAATTATATACGCGTAAACTAGCGTTTAAAAGCCGGCAAGTGGGAGTTAGGATGTGCACTTGATGTACCTACAATTGCAATAACCTGTAACGTCCCACTGTTGGGCAAAGGCTTCCCCCTGGTCCTCCATGCATCAAAATCAAATCAAATCAAAATCGAAAATAAAGTGATATTATTGATTTCTGTTGATATGTAGACTAAAGTAAAGAAGCGACGAAGAAACCTTTAGCCTGTTATTTTTCGAGTTGAAGCAAAACCCGTCCCAAGCTTTTTTATCCTCTAAATAATCTGATATTTTATAGTAAGCCTTTTTGCACAGCAAGGTTTTGACATTTTTTTTGAATTTATTTACTGATAATTTTTGCAACTCACTAGGAGTTTTGTTGTAGAAGCGTATACATTGCCCTTTAAAAGATACAATTAATGTTGTGTAGCCTAGTTGTGGGCACAGCATGGGCACAGCGAGATTATGTTTATTTCTGTTATTAAAATTATATTTATCGCTATTTTTAGGAAACCGATTTATATTTCTATGAGTGTATACTAAGTTTACATAAATATATTGACATGTAATCTGTAGCTCGAACAAAGTTCTGAGCCAGTTGGTTGTTGATGTAGGTACCTAAATGTAAAAAAAGATATCACTTCGACGTCCTCTGTCGTGCGTCGAGCGAAAGAAAGCCCGTCTGTGACGCAGGAGGTTGCGGGTTCGATTCCTGCCTCGAGACAAATGTTTGTAAGAACTGCAGATATTTGTTCTTGGTGTTCTAGAAGATTTCTATGTACAATAAAATATCTAAGCTCTGCTTAGCTTGGGGCTAGATGATGCTGTGTGAATGTCAAACGTTATTATTATAATATTACTTAACTCATTTTGATTTTGCCTTGTATCGTAAGAGCGGTTACGCAGTGCAAAGTGTGTAGGTATATACTCGTAAATTCATCCGTATTTCCACGGATCGGAGGAATAACGGATAAGTAAAAAAACTCGGATTGAATTCGGATATTGCCTTTTACAGTGCATCCAACCCGACTCTAAACATGGATCTAGAGTCGAAGGTACACCTACTTTGATGTCATTCCATACCATGGCCGATTACAGACAGACAGAACTTCTAACGCCGTACACCTTCATAAATTTCTATTGTGACATTCGTTGCAAATCGTTTTCTTATCCCGAACAAATAGGTAAGTTAAGTATGTAGGTAGGTACCTAAGTTTTATCTCTACAGTCGCAAATTTTGCAGATCAAAGATGTTTATCTAGATCCCCCATATCTTCTAAGGTATCCGACATTCCGGAAAACTATGTTCTACTAGATATCTCCGCGTATGTTTACATGTCACTCTATGAACCCATAGTACCTACCTATATGAAGTACTTACATACCCTACACTAGCCAAACTCGATGTAGAATGTTTGTAAACAAACCGCCCATACTTAACCTAAAATTCACTCTGCTGCCGTCTTTTATATGAAACTAGCTTCTGCCCGCGGCGGTTATTTCTATTGCGTGGGAACTGATTTATGGGATAAAAAGTAAAAAGCCTATGTCTGATTCCAGTTCCAGGGTTAGACTTACCTGTATGCAAAATTTCAGCCGGATCCGTTCAGTAGTTTTGGCGTGAAGAGTTAACAAACATCCATCCATCCATCCATCTTTCCATCCATCCATCTATCCATCCAAACTTTCGCATTTATAATATTAGTGTGATGTGATGTGTGTGTGATAGTGTGACTTGTCGATTTGAGATCCTTCCTTCAATAAATATTGCTGACAATTATATCTGAAACTCAACGCCAAGCTAAGTTTTAGTTCTTGTGTCGTGGTTTGTTTACAAACATTCCACATAGAGTTTGGCTAGTGTATATGCCTACTTCTGCCTATCTACTTCCTATTATCATGTTTGTGTCACCTACCATACAAAGAAATTTCCCTGAATTTCTCCGTATCTATAAAATAGTTGAACATCGAGTCGAAAGCTCAAAGGAAAAACCCAGAAAAACCCCACGCTTTCTAAACAATAAAATTTCGGTTTTCGTAATCTGCCAGTATTATTTTTCACCCATCTCTTATGCCGAAGTAGACTGGGGAATGGATGTTTAGGAAAAATAGACCTTAACAAACTGACTTCTACTTTTGACGTGACAACGTCTTATAATTCGATAGAGCCGACTGCACGCACGAAAAAACATGACGTCATGCGGCGTTAAATCGGTCTGAGGCGTTCCATGTAAGGCTTGAAGTGCAAGCGAGAGCGCTCGACATCCGTCTCTCTCCTACTTGAGTGAGCGATGCGTCTGCGTGGACAGCTGCTATACTATAGTACATTTACATGTTTTGATCGAGTATCAAATGCTACCATTCCATCAGTATTTTCTTAAGACGTTGTCACGTTCAACTATCGTCAGTAAACCGACTTTACAGACAACCAATTTTTTTTTGCCCAGAAAGAAACGTGTGAAGCCGCGGGTAGCATTGGATATGCGGACAAATTAATAAAATACTAAAATATTTTATTTAGGGATTTTTAAAATATTCATGCCCATTTTAGGTCCTGAGAGGTGTACATGTTCATGAAGTGGGAAGATTTTTTTTAAACAAAACGATGTATCTTACATTACACCACCTCGACTCGATATTCCTATATCATTGAATATATTAAAATAGGTAGGTACTATGTAATAGG
The DNA here is from genome assembly GCA_963564075.1 of Eupithecia subfuscata. NCBI lineage: Eukaryota > Metazoa > Arthropoda > Insecta > Lepidoptera > Geometridae > Eupithecia > Eupithecia subfuscata. Next base: position 10,927,347 of record OY751117.1, read on the forward strand.
TATCGTCATTTGGTAAACTTAAACATAACATAATCAATAAAGGCTTATAGAGTATTAGCTTCTCCCCGCGGCTACGCACGCGTTGTTTCTATGGAAACGTTTTGAAGTTATTTCTCTCGCATGGGAGGGAACTGATTTATGGGACAAAAAGTATGCTATGTTTAATTCCAGGATTAGAATTACTTGTATGTAAAATTTGAGACCGATCCGTTCGTAGTTTTGGCGTGAAAAGGTAACAAACATCCATCCATTCATCCATCCATCCAAACTTTCGCATTTATTTCATAACACAAGCTCTGCTTAGCTTGGGGCTAGATAATGCTGTGTGTCACTACGTATAATCTGTTTTCATACAGATTCAAGCGTCCAGATAACATAATGCAACGCATACCTACGCATTTGTGTGAGTAGATAGGTTTGTAGCAAGCCCATTCTTCCCATGTAGGTACTTCCTCGACAGTTATCTTCTTCTTCTTATATATAAAAATGAAACCCGTTTCGCGTTGTCACGGCATCACGCGTGAACGGCTGGACCGATTTCGCTAATTCTTTCGTTGTTGTGTTTGTTATTGTCAGGAGAAGGTTCTTATGAAAGAAAAAAATAAAAAAGTTGTAAACATAAATTTCCAAGCGGGCGAAGCCGCGGGGCGCAGCTAGTTTATTATAGTAGTGCATAAGTAAGGTCAAGGGAGCTAGAATCACCCGCGCTAAGTGACCCTGTCTCCAGCAGAAATAGAATAGACCAGACCCTGTCAGTTGTATTGTGATAAATACTTCCTTTTTAAGTTCTACGCGTGCTGAAATAGAATGAGAATAAACTGCGTCTTAGATTCTCGTGTCTTATGCGCCCGCCACACTATGCTCCTCGTCATGCTTCTCGCGCTGCCGCATCGCTGCCGCGATGTTGCTCTGTCTGTCCACACACTGCTCTACTCGCGCAATTAATCGCTACGCGCCGCACTTGTCTATTCGTCGTTGCTACACAATGGACGTTGAAACTGTGGTGGCAGCGAGTGCGTGTATTTGTAGTATAGCTAATTATATCAATGTTATGCTACAAAGCAATATACATCGTCGACGTCGTCGGCGTCCTCGCCAACGGAGATGGTGGAAGACATCTATTCATCGCTATTCGCGCATACGAACTGCGGCCGCGCGACTCGCGCGAGTATGTGGACAGTCACTCGCGCTCGTATTGCCGGTCCTTTGACTCGCGGTCCAAAAACCGACAAAATAGGGAGCGATGGGCAGGACGAGGAGCATGACGAGTGGCATGACGAGTAACGTTGCCACACTACGTCTCTGCCTACTTTCCTCGCTACTTCCCACGCCACTCGTCGAGTATGTGGCAGGCCCATTACGATTAGACTACGATATAAAACTGAAACGGTGGGTTCCTAGTTCCTACAGTGTAGGTATTATATTTATAACTAGCGACCCGCCCCGGCTTCTCACGGGTGCAATAAAATACTACTTATACATTATAAACCTTCCTCTTCAATCACTCTATCTATTAAAAAAACCGCATCAAAATCCGTTGCGTAGTTTTAAAGAGAGATATATATATATATACTAGCTGCGCCCCGCGGCTTCGCCCCCGTGGAAATTTATGTTTCCAACTTTCTTAATTTTTTTCTTTCATAAGAACCTTCTCCTGGCAATAACAAACACAACAAAGAAAGGATTAGCGAAATCGGTCCAGCCGTTCACGCGTGATGCCGTGACCAAGGAAAACGGGTTTCATTTTTATATATATAGATAGATAGATAAGCATACATAGGGACAGAGAAAGCGACTTTGTTTTATATTAAGTAGTGATATTATCTGTGCTACAGGCTGAATACAAGTACTTAGTAAAATGTAACTTTTGCTAAGAGTTCTGGAAAAATTTCTGTTATTTCACCACTATCTAGTTCTGTCTGCCGTCCTATCGGATTATGAGAGTGAGAGAATAGAGTGCACCTAAGTTTGCGCGCACACTAGTGCACTATAATATGTCCTGCGCATAGACGATATACATCTATGACCCTGCGCACTTGGCCAGTCTTCGTTGAGACAGGCCACCATGCCCGAAATTCGGCTAGGCGGGCATCATACTACCTAACTACACGTTAAAACTGTTCGATACCGATATACTAAACTACTTACTTGTTTCTGGACTGATTTCCGCAACTAGGCCACAGGTGGGCCCTTTTTGCGTACACACCTTTGCGTATACTAAACTAATACCGAAACACTTTTGTAATTTTCTATCCGTAGAGAAAAAATAGGACTATTTCTAACATGAAAAAAACAGCCAGTTCCACTTCCAAATATAATTTATTCATACAGAAATAATTTACAGATATTAAGGTACAATGATTTCGTTGATTCTATGTATTTCAAGGCAATTATTATAAGGCTTTCTTTGATTGTTTGTGTTTGTTTGTATGCGCTTTCGGTGATCAATACGGACTTATCGTATCATTTATCCAACATTATACAGTTTTCTTTACTATTTCTATATTTAATAAACATGTTCTGGGTATTTTCTATGTGTAAAAAATATGGGGCTATATAATGCTGTGTGGAATGTCTAGCATTATTTAATTGTTTATTTATTCATTTATCGACAAAATTGCGCTATAAACATAGAAATCGATTTGTTTAAAATTTTATTTTACGGTAAGCTATAAAAAGGTAAATTATATTCCAATTAAAAGTAATTTGTAATCCTAAAATTAACATAAGGTAAAATTAACATAACTTTAAGTATTGAGAACATATAATTTGTAAAATAACTATCTCGATTTGAATTCAGACTACTATAGTTCCAATTGTATCATAATTATGGTATTCCAGTTATTTTCTGTCAAAAGATTTTTCATTTCACTTGCGAACCGGGGTCTTATTCTGATAAGCTAATCCCTTGACTATGACAATGTTATCGTTGCAGAATCGCCCCCATAGACACGATTTGGTATTCTACCTTAGATGAAAGAAACTACAGATGGAGAGACGCACGTCTAAAGAGCCAAGCTAGATTATATCAATCTATCCGTAAGGATTCTACGTGGCGATTCTGCGATGACGCCATTGTCATAGTGAATCGGTGGCAGAATTAGGCCCCTGGTTATAATATGGATTTTATAAAAATCCTTTATTAGTAGCTATATTATCCCTGCGTACTAATAGATAGGCTACGTTTAATCCAGGTACGTAAAGCCGGGTACAGATGATAGTTTAAAATAAAGAAACAATACTAATCTCATTCATCCCTCCTACTCTCTTCAGAATAGGAATCCCTTTCACTATCACTCGACCACTCCCCTTCACTGTACTCTCTCTTTCTCCTTTCTTTCTTTTCTTCTTTATAATCGTTATCCTCTTTAAAGTCCTCTTTTCCACTCTCACTCTTGTCCGAGTCTGAATCAACTTTTGTTTCTACGTCTGGTATGATCAGATTTTTAGTAGGGCTGTTGGTGCGTAGTTCTTTGAGAGTGCTTGTTAGGTCTATGTTTAGAGGTAGAGGTGGGTCTTCTTCTTCTTGTGCGGGAGAACTGTGACGCTTCTTCTTTTTTGATTTGGATGATTTCTTATCTTTCTTGCGTTTTTTCTTTTTGTGACTGTAACAAAAATGTGTCGTTTAGTTTGGGGTTTGAAGATTTTGCGTCAGGTTTGAGATATTCGTAGATGAAAATACCTATTGCACCTTTTTTTTCATGTTTGAATATCTCAGAAACATGACGCTTTAGGAATTATTATTGTTATGGGATACTAGCTTCTGCCCGCGGCTTCGCACGCGTTGTTACTATGGAAATGTTTTGAGGTTATTTCTATCCCATGGGAACTGATTTATGGGATAAAAAGTCTATGTTTGATTCCAGGGTTAGACTTACCTGTATGCAAAATTTCAGCCTGATCCGTTCAGTAGTTTTGGCGTGAAGAGGTAACAAACATCCATCCATCCAAATTTTCGCGTTTATAATATTAGTGTGATTTTTTTATTTGCATAAGTGTCCTTTATCAAAATCATTACATTGTGCGCGGCGATTTTGAAAAAATAGGGGTGTGGTATGGTAGCCTATGCTAGGGCCACCTCGATACTAAAATGTTTAAACCCCTTTTAAGGTGTATGTCATAATGCTGTTTACAATTCGCCAATTTAAGTGCGTTGTGTGTTAGGCATAACATTTTACAATCTTAGGGTTATGATTATAATGACCTTTCTGCATAAACAAATCGATTTTTATTTATCAGTCAAGTAGCAGTACCTAAAAATCTATACAACTAAATAAAATTGTTGTCTGTCAGCCGTCTGTTTGTTCCAGCTAATCTCTATAACGGCTGCGCTGGTTTTGACAGGACATTCATAATATATATAGGGTTCCGCCATCGATCAAGTATGCGGCCTCCCCCGTAGATTCCTAGAACCTTACAAGAATGACACTCAAAAGTGTCCACGTTTTGTTTTGACGCAGACAGTTTGCGCAGAGCCTGTCAAGTTTTTTGCATGCGGAACAAGAGATTAGTGGAGTCGAATTTATTTTATTTTATTTTGTAAGTAAGTAGGAAGGTACCTAAAAATAATTTATACACTGTTTATTTTTATAAGGATTATAAAATCAACAGAATTCAGGTAAAGATAACGAATCATTTATTGATACAACTATAAATTAGCGACGCAACAGTCAACAAACAAAAGGGTCATTTCGGACATACAATAATATAAATAAGTTAAAAAATGTCTTTTCATGAAAAAAAATTATCACTTACTACAACTTACCACAAATAAATTAAAAAAAAATTAGAAACAATAGCCGCTCCATTCATCAACTTAGAACAAAATAAATAATTTTACATAGGCAAACCCTACAACAATATTTAATGCTGATTTCTCAAGTATATAAGACTCAATTGGCTCATATCACAATACACAGGTAAAAATTACATTTAAACTTACTGAAAATAAGGAATTCCATCCTTTTTGTGTTGCTTGGTCGGTCGATTATTGCATTTTTTATACGAGCACTTGACCATGCTTTCGGTCCGAGAGCTAAAATGACACTAGTTGAAAAGGTATCCCAAAATGCCAAATGGGATACCTTTTGATACTGACGTTTTCAGGGCGCGCATTGTGCATCTAAGGGGGGCCGGCCGGAAATTTTTGATCGATGGGTTCCGCGTAAAATGATATACCCATGAAATAGAGAATACTACGCGGTCAAAGCCGCGAGGACAGCTAGTTTTTTTAAAAATAAAATAGACTTACATATCAGCCGAACTTAATTCTTCTTCTTCTGAAGATCTGTAACCAAAAGTTTTTGAAATTCAAGACGGCTTATCAACAAAACTCAACGCTTATTAAATCATGCCCATTATATTTTTTACCCTTTCTTCCGCCTTTTGCTTTTCCTGTGTGATTTCTCCGCTTCAGCAGCATAGTCTAAAATACAAATAATATTCGTCAAAACAGGCTACAATACAATGTAGCAAGGACTATTATAAAATTACAATTTTTAATGCCGAGTTTCCACCGCGGAGCAGACCCATTTAGGACTCCGTTTAACTCGCTAGAGTAAACTGTATACTTGTATTTCGGCCAACAAATAGTCGAGCGGAAAGGACTGAGCGAGCAAAAAGCTTTAAAATTAACCCCGCTCACTCATCTCTCATTTCCGTGCGTTGTTCCGTGCGTATTGTTTGGGCATGTACACATGCCAACTATGGTCGAATTTCACCAGGAAGGCCATAAACACGATAAGAGTCCAATACAATAACGCGTACCGGGCACTTATGAGGTTACCGAGATGCTGCAGTGCGTCGAGCATGTTCTCCGAAGCGGGAGTGCCCGACTTCTTCGCCATAGTCCGTTTGCGCGTCGCATCGTTCTGGGGTAGGTTGGTCCGTTCCAAAAATAGCGTTTTGAAGGCTGTCTCGGACCAGGTTTACAAGAATCCTGTATTTATACATTGGATTTCCCTTCATATGAAGGGAAACAGAAAGTGACGTGTAAGTGTTACTAAGTAGTCTTTTTTATATAAATTTTTACGTTATTTGTGTTGTAGTGTTTAATAAATACTTTTCTTTCTTTCTTTCTTTTCTTTGACGTGCGGTAGCTGTAGCGCCGTGTTATATAAATTTTTGTTTAATTTAATTTAATTGTAATTTTATTCTTGTATATTTTTAAACTGTGTGATTTTTCTTTTTTCTTATGTGATATGGGTTTTTTGCCTGAAATATACGAATTTTATTTATTTATTTATTTCCCTTTCACGGTGGAAACCTAGCTTTACAAGCCGGTCACATTATCTCGAGACCTCGCTGGAATGCGTTTGTATCGACGCCAGGTCTCGAGATAATGTGGGTTGTAGGTATGTATTTATTTATTTAAACATGTACATCTATCCTAACAGGCACACCCAATGCAATAGAGTACCTACCTTATATTCTAGTCTTATTATAGTTAATATTAAAATTAGCAAATCCTTATACATTATAGAAAAACGACAAAAAAATTAAATAAATATAAATGTCAAAGATAAATACAATAATATGTAGATAATGTATGCATGTATGTATGTATGCATGTATCTTGTATGCTAATAACTTTTTGTAACGTACCACGTCTTTCGCGTCGCTTCCTCTTTTCTTTCCGGCGTCGTTTTTCTTCATCTGCGGCTTTTTTCTTGCGAATAGATTCGAGTGTGTCCACCTTTGAAGAAACATTGATAAAGCATTAATTTCACAGTAAAATTGTGAAAGTCTCTCGCCAGCTATGGGCGTAGAGTTCGTGGATATCGGCTTCTTTCTGCGTTCTGCAAGGAATTAAACTACCAGAAAAGTAATTTTCCATAAATAATAAAAAAAAAAATTATGAACCTATTTTTAACAAATTTCGATTTAGTGTTAGCTTGGAGCAATCCTACTAATATTATAAAGCCGAAAGTTTGTGAAATCTGAATTTTTGTGACCTAGGATCTCCAAAACTACTAAACAGATCAAGATGAAATTTGGCGTACGTTTATAACAAAGCCTAACTTAGATAATAGGCTCCTTATTATACCGAAAATATGCGTGCGAAGTCGCGGGCAGAAGCTAGTTAATAAATATAAGACTTTATTACTAAAAATCAACATATTACCAAAAGCTACATTATATCATACTTTATTGTGACACAGGGTCATAAAATATGGTCTACGATTTGTGGAATAGTAGTTCTCATAGTTTAATACCTTGCAGAACGCAGAAAATATAAAAAACCGCGAAAATATTTGAATTTCACGCGAATCTGTGTCAGATTCCGTGTCGATGACCCGGTAGCGGAGATTCTGAATAGCTGCTGGAAAGTGTACTGACCATAGCGCTCGCCAGTGAGTTAGTGGGCAACGAGGCTGCCCCCGCGGGGTCGACGCCGACTTTCTTCAGGAACTCTGCGGCGCGCTTCCGTCGTTCCAACTGCTTGGTTTTATCTGCTTCTGTATCGCCTTCGACTGTAAATGTTACAATTATTTGTAGTGACACAGTTTAGCTTACAGTAGGCCGATTATCTAGTACCCATAACACAAGCTCTGCTTAGCTTGGGGCTAGATAATGCTGTGTGAATTGTCGAGTATTATTTATTTTATTTTTATTTATTTATTTTATTCGGCATTCTTACTGACAACGGTAACATAGCAGAATCGTCCATAGATGAAAGAAACTCTAGATCGTACGTGCGGTGCTATTTGCACGGATATATTGATAGAATAGTTTGAACTTTGACACTTTTGACACTAGTCCCTCCATCTGTATTTCTTTCATCTATACTAATATTATAAAGAGGAAAGATTTGATTGTTTGTATTGATTAGGCTCCGAAACTACTGGACCAATTTGAAAAATTATTTTACTATAATAATAATAATAATAATAATAATGCTGGACAATTCACACAGCATTATCTACTATTAGAAGCTTACATTATTCCTGATGAACAAAGGCTACTTTTTACCGCGGGAAAATGCTTCTTTCCTACGGGAAAACGGGTAGTAAGAATGCAGCTAGTCAAATATAAAATTCCAAAATGTGTCATTCTGAGATGATACCATGGTGAAGTGACTAATTTAGTGGAATTAGGACCCTGGGTGTCGTAAGAGGCGATTAAGGGATATCCATCGGGGGCGGGCAGCAGCGCCCCACGCAGAACAATTCTGCCATGGACACGTTTTGGTATTCTACCTTAGATGAAAGAAACTACAGATGTAGGGACGCACGTCAAAAGTGCCTAGCTAGGTTATATCAATCTATCCGTGCAAATAGCATCTAAGGATTCTACGTGGCGATTATGCGATGACGCCATTGTCATAGTGAAGCGGTGGCAGAATTAGGCCCCTGGTTATAATATGGATTTATAAAAATGCCTTTAATAATAAATAGTTATATTATCCCTGTGTACTATTAGATAGGCTACGTTTCATTCTGGTAAGTAAAGCCAGGTATAGATACTAGTTTAAAATGGGGATTATGGGCACTACCCCCATGTGATAAAAGCCAATAAGGACCTTATCAGGGGGAGGCCTGCGTCCAGTAGTGGACCAATACAGGCGGTTGAGGAGGGCCTTGGATACCATTGACCCCTGCCCGCGAAGTTGTCTACATTAAGTTGGCAGAGTATCGGTTTTATATTAATCCAGGTGGGAATAGAACAAGCGGTACTAACCTTTAGAATCTGACAAATCCCCGGTTAAATCGATCATATCATCAGAATTATCTTCCAGGGAAATGATCTCACTCTCCAAATTATCCTTCTCAATCTTCCGTCTCTTTCTATCTTTCTCCTCCCTCTCTTTATCTCTTTTCTTTTCTCTTTCCGAACTTTTAGATCGCTTATAGTCTCTACCTTCTGATTTAGATCTATATTCTTCTTTCTGTCTTTTTCGCTCACGTATGGGACTACCCCTGTCTCTTTTCTCTTCTCTCTTTTCAACCCTCTTCTCTTGGACAGGAGAAGGCTCTTTTGACACTGCTTTTTCTTGACGTTCCACTTTCGAATTCTCTTGTTTAACTTGTTTTAGTTTTTCTTTTTCTGCTCTCAGATCAATCTTCTGAAAGTTTTGTACGTCGTAATTTTTTATTTCTGGTTTATCTGCTTTGTGCTCTATAGCTTCGAGTTTCTTTTCTTCCTTGGGTTTCTCTGGTTCTACGGGACTCTTTTGTTCTGTGGAAGCCTGTCTTGAGACGAACGTGAGAGGTTCAATAGTTTTGACATTAGGAAGGTTCTGTGTAAGCTGTCCATCCATTTTGTAGACTAGAACTGGTGGCATAGCATTTTGCTGTGTTTCGATCTGGTCGGTCTTTTTTTCGGCTTTTTTTGGTTTGGTTGATGTTTTTTCTGTATTTTCTGTTCGTTCTGTTGGTTTAGATGATGTTTTATCTGTATTTTCTGCTTTTTTCTCTGTTTTTTCTTCGTCGTCGTCTGAACTTGACTCGTAGGGTAGCGCTGGTTTGGGTAGGATTGGGTCTGGCTCTTTCATTTTCTTGATTGAGAATGATACTGGTGCTGTAGAAGAGAACGGAATGTTAAAGTCTGTGGTGTGTGGTGTGGCCTGTAAAACTGCTTTATGAAAACATAGCTAGCAAAACCCATAACTTGAGAACTCTTGATCAGCAAAGCGCTATTCAGAAACTCCGTTAATAAATCATCGACACGGAATCTGACACAGATTGGCGATACGCGAAATTTAAATATTTTAAAATCGGGTAGTAGGTCTGACCCCACTAACTTTAGACCAATATCAGTACTGCCAACTTTCAGCAAAGTTTTTGAAAAACTTATTTTACATCAATTGCTTAGGCATTTTAATGGCAATGACCTGCTACATGGTAAGCAATTCGGGTTTACTCGGGGCAGGTCAACTACTGATGCCGGTGTAGAGTTAGTATCGCATATTTTTGATGCTTGGGAGAAGTCGCAAGACGCTTTAGGCGTTTTTTGCGACTTGTCAAAAGCGTTCGATTGCGTACACCATGAAACATTAATCAGGAAACTACATCACTATGGAATAAGAAACACCTCTTTGGATCTTCTTACATCTTATTTGAGTGATAGGATACAAAGAGTTGACATTAATGGGAAACGGTCTTCGGGGTCTGTAGTTACAATGGGTGTACCGCAGGGTTCTATCCTCGGTCCTTTCCTATTCTTAGTTTATATTAACGACCTGCCTCATCTTGTCAAGAATAATCACGAGATTGTATTGTTTGCTGATGATACTTCATTAATTTTTAAAATGATGCGACAAAACACAAATTTCGACGATGTGAATAATGCAATCTCAAAAGTAGTTCATTGGTTTAGTGTCAATAATCTTTTGCTAAACGAAACCAAAACAAAATGTATTAGATTTATTCTACCTAATGTTAAACAAGTGAAGGCTGATGTAAACGTTAAAGGAGAAACTTTAGAAATAGTAGAAAGTGCCGTATTCTTAGGAATCACCTCAGATAATAAACTTCAATGGGGCCCACACATAGATAAGCTATCGAGGAGACTCAGTTCTGCAGCGTATGCAGTCAAAAAAATCCGTCATCTTACAGACGTGGATACATCTAGACTTGTTTATTTCAGCTACTTCCATAGTATTATGTCTTATGGTATACTGCTGTGGGGGAACGCTGCAGATATTAACACCGTATTTGTGCTGCAGAAGAGGGCTGTTCGGGCTATCTATAACATGGGTCCTAGAGAATCTCTACGTGATAAATTCAAAGAAATAAACATAATGACAGTACCATGTCAATATATCTATGAAAACTTATTGTACACTCATAAAATATAAATCGGTTCCCTAAAAATAGCGATAAACATATTTTTAATACCAGAAATAAACATAAACTCGCTGTGCCCACAACTAGGCTACACAAAATAAATGTATCTTTTAAAGGGCAATGTATACGCTTCTACAACAAAACTCCTAGTGAGTTGCAAAAATTATCAGTAAATAAATTCAAACAAATTGTCAAAACCTTGCTGTGCAAAAAGGCTTACTATAAAATATCAGATTATCTAGAGGACAAAAAAGCTTGGGACGGGTTTTGCTCCAACTCGAAAAATAACAACTAACAGGCTAAAGGTTTCTTCGTCGCTTCTTTACTTTAGTCTACATACCGAAGCGACAGAAATCAAAAAATATCACTTTATTTCCGTGTCAGTGTTTAGTTTTTTATTTTGACCTTTTCTAAGTGTACATTTATTGTATTTATGGAAATAAAGAGTTTTTGATTTTGATTTTTTGATTTTGATTTTGATTTTAGCGGTTGTCAACAATTTCTCCGTTCTATACGGAATATAAATAGCGGAAGCGAAGTAAAATATGAAATTTTTGTTAGCTGGGACACAAATATTATAATACTATACTAGTAGCTAGGATCTCCAAAACTACTGAACAGATCAAGATGAAATTTGACATACACTTATAACGTAGCCTAGCTTAAACAATAGGCTACTTATTATACCGAAACTACGCGTGCGAAGCCGCGGACAGAACCTAGTAATACATACATTCAATAGAAATTATACTAAGCTATACAAAAAAGATGACGATCTGCAAAAGACTGCAGGCAGATGCTGGATACGGCAAGCTGAACAGGGCGCTATGGCGCTCATTAGGGTAGGCCTGTGTCCAGCAGTGGACTAATATAGGCTGATGATGATGATGATACAAAAAAGTACAGAAATTCTATAGAACCGAATTCTATAGAGAATTAGTTTAAATTCTCACCATTACTCTTCTTCTCACTCGTCCCATTGGCATCCACCCCGCGTTTCTCCTGCATGAGCCGGTTGTAATACGCGTGGTGCTCGTTTGTGGGCTCTAGGAACATGAAGCGAGGGTCGTTTTTAGCTCGCACGATGTCCGCGAACTCGTCGCCGTTGCGAGCTACGTAGGCGGCCATTTTTTCTGGAAAAGGTAAATACAACTGTGTTATATGACGACCGATGTGGCGCGGCGGGCGAAGGTCCGCCTGCGACGCAGGAGGTCGCGGGTTCGATTTCCACCTTGGGACAACGATGTTGTGTGGATTGTCCAGCATTACTTATTTAAATTTATTTATTTATTTAAAAAAAAGTATTTTATTTAATATTAATTTAAGAATATTATTTATTACTATAGTCTATTTCACGAAGGAACTTTGAAAGCAAAGTTTGCTTTAGTTCAATTTCATATTTCACATTTTAGTTTAAATTTAGTAAGATAATTGTTACTGTAGATTTAATCTGCAAAGAAAGATTTATTAATATGAACTTTTATGCCATTTTGCCTCAAAGAGAATAAGTCCATATCGTTAGAATATTCCCTGTTGAAAAGGTTACAAGTGCGTGCAAAGAAAGAGTTTCTGCGGTAGTTAGTAGAACACGGTGGGACATAAAGTTTCATAGCGTTTCGGCGACTGACAGCACGATGCGGAACTTGGATTTGAATCAGCGACAGAAGATCGGGACAATCAATAATGTTCAAAGTGATGTTGTGCAGAAAGGTGAGGTCGGCAGCCTCGCGCCGCGTGACGAGAGGCAGCAGGTGATGACGCTTACAGCTGTTAGTATAGTCAGGACAAACTATTTTGAACTTGAAATTTAAGAATCGTAAAAACTTTTTCTGGACTCTCTCCAACATATCTATGTATATTTCATAGGTGGGAGTCCAAGCCTGCGAAGAGTATTCAAGTCGACTTCTTACTAGTGAACAGTATAAGATTTTAAGTGATTTTACGGATTTAAAGTCTTATTATTTAAGTCGTATTATTACGTAGTATTATTAAGTCGTATTATAAAATTAAATATGTAGTGGCGCCACTATCCACCCTACTATTCGCCTTAATTAATATTGCACTAAATACCTATGACAGCTTTGATGTCTTCCGGAGGCTCAGGTATCACAGGCAGGGGCTTCACTTCCCCATTTGTTTCCGATTCTTCTTCAGATTCTGAAAATAACAAGACAAAATTAAAAACCCGCCGACGTTTATTACCTGAACAGATTTTCATGAAACATGGCTAAGAACACTCGGGATAAAATTAACTATGACATAAAAAAACTAAACGAAAATCGGTTCATCCGTTTGGGAGCTACGATTTGCTTACCACAGACAGATACACAGAAAGACACGCTAAACTTATAACTCCTCTTTTTGTTTTGTTTTGTTTTTATTTATTTAGGAAACAAACAGTTATAATAACAAAGAATACAATTCGGACTTAGAATTAATACAAAAACCAATAAGAGTTTCCACTGTTAAAAAATAGTACACATGTAGTGGCGCTTGACGTGTGTGAAACATAACAGATAAAGATTACCTAGGTACATAATAAGTTCTAATAGACAAGTTCAATAACAAGGTAAGATAAGATAAGAATGTAGTGAATTTTATGAATATAATATAATATTTACGAGCGTAATATTTCCGAGTATAATATTTTGCGTCGTGGGTTAAAAATATACATCACTATTTGGTTCTGTACGTATGCTGAACAAACGCTTTTGATTTACCTTCCACGGTATATTAAAAACACACCATCGTATGAAAGCCCATCAGACTGAGTCTCACCTCAGGCTCAGACCTCAAGTCACCAGCGCGTGTAGCTAATTGTAGCTGCTAGGGCTGGGCAGTCAATAGGTTCAATATTACCTGATTGTTCATCTCCGGAGTCGTAGCTCTTCATGAGACTGAGACCGGTGGACACCGGCTCTGTTGGCGGGCCGGTCATGTACTGTTGGTAATAGATGGCGTACTGTTGTTGCTGTTGTTGGTATAACTGCTGCGGGGTGAGCGGCGGTGGTGCGGGGGGTGGCGGCGCTGAAAACAAGGGTTTTAGAATTCAAATATCGGCTTAATGGCTTTGAATTTTCTGACGAATCCAGGAGTCCTGTAAGGTTTAAAGGAAATAAAGCATTTCTGATTTTGAGTTTTTGCTGTATTCAAGTACGTAGTCGCGGTGGAGTTCAGCGCGGCTCGCTTCGCTCGTCAAATTTTGTAAGGGCGTGCGGCACGCTTCGCTCGCCGCATTAGCACTATATGTCTACGCGTCGCTTTGAGGATTCGAATGCGTTCATAACGTTGTGGTTAATATGCTATGTAAAGTTTTACGTTAGCGGATCTGGGCGGAGTGGAGAGGAGCGAACCTTGAATTGGCCAATTAGTGATCGAGATCTCCACTGCACTGCACTCGTCAAATCAACAGCCTATATTGGTCCACTGCTGGACGCAGGCCTTCCCTTGATAAGCGCCTTATTGGCTTTTATCTCATGGGGGTAATGCCCCCTGCTTAACAATTCTACCATCTAACTACGATTGGTTAGATGGTAGAATTGTTATGCAGGGGGCGCTGCTGCCCGTTCTGGTTGATATCCCTTAATCGCCTCTTACGACACCCGCGAGCAGAGTTGGGGTAGTGCAAATTCTAAGCCGGCACCACACAGTTGCACTGCACTGTGAGTGGCCAATTCACGGTCGGTTTCTTTCTACTCCGCGCAGTTCTGCGTCAATGGAAACGCACCCATACGCTGCGACTACTACTACTGAACTGACGTACCACGTGTAGTTTCATAAAACACTAGCTGCGGCCCGCGGCTTCGCACGCCTTCTTTGCTATAAACCTCACGGAACCCGAGACCTTTCCAACGAATGCAAAACCGTGGAAATCGGTTCGTGCGTTCTGGAGTTATAGCGTCAGGAAGGAAAACCCGACTTATTTTTATATAAAACATAATACATACTGGCAATGTTATAGAGTATCGGCGCCCTAGAGATGACAGTCCCATGGGCCACGTTCGCGGGCTCGGTTCCCGGCGGCGGCAGCTCGCCCGGCGCTAGGTCGTCGCCTCGCATCTTTGATATCAGCATCGTGTAGTCGCAGTCCGCTGAGGGTTTGTAGTGGATGCTGGGAATTGATGGGGCCTGCAAGGTATTCAGTAAACATTCCTTTTATGTCTATAGACGCAGAGCCATTAACCAAGAATTGAGTTGAATTTGAAGACTACCTTTAATACTGCTTCTGTTCTATTTTTTCCTGTGTGAACTAAATAAAAAGTATATCTATCTATCTACTGCAGATATTTGTTCCGGTTGTTCTGGGTGTTTTCTATGTATAATAAAAAAATCGATCTATGTAATATGTTGAGTGAAGTATTTCAGTTTTATAGCACCCATAACACACGCTCTGCGGGTCTTGGGTCTGTGTTGATGTTGTGTGAATAGAAAATGGTCTACCATTTGTGGAAAACTACTTTTCTGGTAGTTATTTTTTGCAGAATGCAGAAAATATTAAAAACCACTAAAATATTTGCATTTCGCGCGAATCTGTGTCAGAATTCGTATCGGGGACTCGGAATCGGAGTTTCTGAATAGCACTGCTGGACTAGCACTACTTTTATATAAAATTTCAGACCGATCCGTCTTCAATTAGTATTGTCGAAGAGGTACCAAACATCCAAATACCCTTTTCGCATTTATAGTATTAGTGTGATTAAATAATAAATAAATAAATAATGCTGGACAATTCACACAGCATTATCTAGCCCCAAGCTAAGCAGAGCTTGTGTTATGGGTACTAGATAACTGATATACTTAATAATATACGAGTACATAGATATATTTTTTTATTATACATAGAAAACGACCAGAACACCCTGAAAAAATATCTGCAGATCGTACAAATATTTGTCCCGAGGCGGGAATCGAACCCGCAACCTCCTGCGTCGCAGGCGGACCTTCGCCCACCGCGCCACAGAGGTCGTCTATGTAATGGATGGATTAATGTATGATTAACGATGGAAGGATGTAGTGTTAAAGGATATGAGAGTGTCAAGTTTCCGAAGACGACGCCGAGGATAGAGCGAAGTGGAGGAAATCTATAAGGAGAGCTGACCCCACCATCATATGGGATAACTAGCTGGGAAGAGAGAGAGAGAGTGTGATTGTGTATATAAAATACTTACAGATTCAATTATAGGGGCCGCAAGACTTGGGTGTAGGTATTCTTCATTTTCAGGTTGCCTTTCTGTAAATAACGGAAATTGAACTTAGTCCGCAGACTCAACTGGTAAATTCAAGACAAGACAAAATTTTAAAAAACCCGCCGACTTTTATTGCCTGAACAGAATTTCATGAAACATGGCTAAGAACACTCGAGATAAAATTATCTATGACACAAAAAAAGTTAAACAAAAATCGGTTCATCCGTTTGCGAGCTACGATACCACAGACAGATACACAGATACACAGACAGGCACGTCAAACTTATAACACCCCCCTTTTTGATTCGGGGGTTAACAATTGAGATACGAACAAAAACATTATGCAAAGTATCATCTTTAATTCTTTCTTGTACAGAATAATACACCATGAACTATTGGATAGGATATTACCAATCGTCTCGTAATACTTCCGCCGTGAAAAGTGTTGCGTTCACAAGAAGAGTTAAGTCAGCTATTTTATATAGTCTGGTCAATTTAGACATTCGAGGTTACAAAAATTGGCACCCAGCTGAAAATTGGTAGGATTGTTCAAAACACCATTATAAATGTAATGTGGAAAGTCCTCATCGATCCAACACCTGGAAAAAAAATTACTCGGGGTCTAAGGTCACAAAAACGGGTTTTTCGCGATTTTCAGCAAAACGGTAAGTTTTATTATAAAATTAGCACAGACAAAAATTGTAGATTTATTTATTTATTTAAATGAAATGGGAAAAGTCCTCATCAATCCAACACCTGGAAAAAAATTTACTCGGGGTCAAAGGTCACAAAACGGGTTTTTCGCGATTTTCAGCAAAACGGTACCTAAGTTTTATCATAAAATTAGCTCAGACAAAAATTGTAGATTAGATAATTATATACAAAAAAATGTCTATATACTTTTTTCATAAGAGCCACCGTTTTTGTTGTTTAGAACAATCCTACCAATTTTCGGCTGGGTGCGAATTTTTATAACGTCACCTCTATTTTTTGGTCTAATTTGACCGGACTATACTTTCGACTATGAAGATTGCATTAACCTACTTAGCCCAGGATAACCCGATCACATGACAAACTCCAGGGAGACAGAACCTCAAGTTACATAGTCTATTTTTATTTCGCGATGTTTCGACCTTTTTACAGGGATCGTGGTCGTAAGACATGTTTGGGTCGGTTGCTACAAGAAGATGACTCATAACCACGATCCTGTAACGCGGTCGAAACATCGCGAAATAAAAATAGACAATGTAACTTAAGAAATCAAATAATATCGCAAAAATTTTCGACTTCGACGGGACTTGACGCGGACTAGGGGAGGACGCGGGTTCAAGTCCCGCCGAAGTCGAAAATTTTTCCGATATTATTTAATTTCTTAGAAATTACCCTTAGTGTGGGGTTACGCACTATAATAACAAAAAAACCTTAATGTAACTTAAAGTTATGTCTCCCTGTTACGAGATTTTTATGTGAAATCAGAAATCGATAACTTTTATTTCTTTAAGCTTACAAAACAAATTCTTAGACAAGTCATATATGGGCCTTGGGCTGGTGGTGTGAGCTTGGTAAAAGTCTCTATAGGATTATTTATTTATTCAATTGCCATAGCCATACAGCGTGGCAATGCAGCCAGTGTCTTGGGGACGCTTCCGACTGGTATTGATATGGATCAGTTGAGCTACCTGTAGACTGTTTGCAACAGTCAGCAGTTAGCTCAATTGTTTCAATTGTAAATACTAGTATAATTTTCTTTGCGAATAAAGGCTATTGTCCTGTAATTCGTCACTAAATTTATTCAATTAGAATAGTCATACAAATAATGACAACTTACACTAACTGATAAAAATTAAATTCGTACTTATATTATAAAATCGAAATCTGTCTGTTACCTTTGATCAATTTTTACCAATGATCCTATCCATCCACGGTTGTCTGGTAGAGATCGCTCTTGAGCGATAAGACCGCCACTTGTCACTTAGTTTTTAAACTGTTTTGTTGTATTGTTTCTATCTATAAGTGTGCAATAAAGAATTTTCTATCTATCTATCTACCTTTTGCGCCTAAACAGCTAAGCGGATGTTGATGAAATTTTGTAGGGAGATTTTAAGGGAGGTAAACAATATCCTGGGAACGGACATCGGCTACTTGAAAAGCTCGTGTGAAGCCGTGGGCAGTAGCTAGTTATCGTTTTACCTTCCACCTCTGGTTTCTTCAGCGGCCACTTGCCAGCCTTCACTAATGCAGTCAGCGCCGTGTAGTACGGATGGAGAGGATCGTCCTTGTTCAGGAACTTGAACTGAGGGTTGTCTCTCTGCTTGGCTTTGATCAGGATCTCCATCTGGGCTCCCTGGTTGGCGATGAACATGGCTGTTTTGTCGATGATCGCGTTCTGTTTTAGGGATTCAGGCTGTGGAAAGAAACAGATGAATACTTTAGATGTCTATTTGCTAGATTTATGTAAAGACCTTAATAATTTTGCGCGATATTTACCACTATGATTTGGGGTTTTTTCAGTTTCTTGATACTTTGATATTTTGGCATAAATTACTGTGTTATCCATATCATTATCGCGGAAAAACTGAAGTTGTATTTATTCACAACTATAGACAAAAACTATGACTATGTATGTGATACTTTGATTTATAAGGAACACTGCCAAATATGCCTACAGATTAGTAGGTACGATCTTTTATAGAAAATTTGCTTGCAGATTCGCACGCGCTTTTCCGGATAAAAAGTGGCCTATTCTTTAAGTTGGATTAGGTTCTCAATTTTTTTTTAATCTGTTCAGTAGTTAGAAGATCTTATAGGTAACAAATGTGGAAAACATTGCCTTTATAATATTACAAGCTTCTGCCCGCGGCTTCACACGCGTATTTTCGGTATAGTAAGTAGGTAGCCTATAGTTTAAGTTAGGCTACATCCTAAGCGTATGCCGAATTTCATCTTGATCTGTTCAGTAGTTTTGGAGATCCTACGTAACAAAAATTTCACATTTCACTTTCGCTTTTATAATATTAGGAGGACTTTTTTATAATTTAAGTAATACAAACTCACAAACACAATTTCCACAGGCATCAGCTCTTTGAACACTGGATCAGGTATGAAAGGTTCCTCATCCACTTCAGATGGCTGCGTCGGAGAGGGTTCCGCCGGAGTGTCGTAGTTGAAGCCGACCTGGCCATAGCCAGCTTTGTGGAGTCTCTTCAGTTCTTCCTCTGAAATTATAAAGATGTGAATAAAATTATGTTCACTAAACATTTCTTATTCCTTTGTGACCTGACAGAGCCACCTGAATAGGATAATTTTTTACATAATCTGTAATCTGTGTATTTAAAATAAATTACAAATTCTAATAGCTTAGGTCGGTCCAAAACTGTTTTTAATGATCTGTCTTTTTGTGTAGTGCTTCCTAAGATCCTATGGCTCTAATAGATCTTCAGCTTGGTCTGTCTCTGGACTCAGGATTGACTAGAGTGGACTGGAGGAGGCCTACATCCAGAAATGAATTTATGACAGGCTGCAATGATTATGATGATGCCTCATATGGCTCATCAAAAGTGGATCTAAACTACCTTTATACATAAGCTCTTCCTCTTCATCTGTATGTAGTGCTCGATAGCGCTCCTCGTCACACAACTGTTCCACCTCATGCTCTGACCGGGAGAGCTCCACGCGCCAGTCGAAACCCCCCGGAGGAGCCTCGTGGTTGGACAGGTCATGGAGCGCCCCTCGAGCGTCATACCTGTTCAGAAAACACTGTCTGTAAATACATTGCTGATAATATTACGCTCCTATTTTGTCCTCAAAGTTTAAAGCATGTAAACACAAACAATTGTTTTAAAAATGTTATGATTTTAGTGGTAATAGAATTTGTTTTCTTGCTACAGATTGGCCTGCTTCAGAGTAGACAAAATTAAGACAGTTGCAAGATTTTATTTTTCTAGTACAATAAATTATTTTTACAGTGACCATTCCTATGTTAATTATCAGCATCAAGGCCACACATGTGGTAGCAGAATATATAAATAAAAAATAAGAGGGACTAAATTCTGATTATTTATGCCTATCAAACCTAGTTATCCTAATTTCAGAAGCATTTGGGTCAATTCAATCAAACATAGAGGTGAATAGATACTTATCAAACCGCTGGTTATACATACCACCGGAGCGTGTCACCGTAACAACACAGGAAGCGAAGAGCCGGCGCCTCTTCTAGTCCTCCGCTTCAAATATTGTCTGCGAAATCTTAGGTTCTTCCAAAAATTTAATTATTTTGTAATAACTATCGCTTTATTTATCGCACAGTAACAGTCTTATAGTAAAAAACATCGAACCTGTCGATTTTCAACGATTCATCCCCCATCCATGGTATGAGGTGTTTGCCTTGGTCAATGTGTAGGGCTTTGGCATCGTCCCTGAAAAGTTTGCACGAGTAGCCGAACACAAAAAGTTCTTCTTTCTTCTCTTTGAAATCACTCTTTCGCAATATACCGGTTTCACTTTGAGAATGTGTACTAGTCCACTTTAACGACATTTTTCATGCTTATACAGGAATAAAATTGGCTAATATTCGGCCAGGAAAAGAAAAAGCAAGGTAAAAGGAAAGGAAGGAACGCGATGCACATCAACAACACGCCATTTTAGTTGCATGACAGCTCATTCGTCACATGACACTGACATTGACATAACATGCATGACAATGACAGTGTGGTGACAGTGGATGTTTTGATGAATGACATTGAATGACAACTATTTCTTGTTTAGAGAAGCCTTTATTTACAAAGAAAATTATAGGAAGAGAGAGACTAGAGATAAACCATTATTCTAAAAATGAACGCCGATAGTTGTGGGTCGTTGACTGTTTTTGCGTTAACGAAACGAAACCGTTTTCTATAAACGGTCAACCGGTTAAAAAACCGGTTGACGTTTTTAACAGGTTTGTCGAAACGTTAACTGTATTGCACTAGTAGTGTTGACGCGTTAACGTCTGAAACGGTCAACTTGTGGCAAAACCTGTTGACGTTTTAACTGGGTTGTCGAAACGTCAACTGTAGTGCCTTGTCATTCCGGAATTTGGAAATTGTTTTTTACTTTATTTACATTTGAACTACTTAGTATTATTTATTTACAATAAAACACTGTCCTTATTTGCCATAAATATCCTAAATTATCACTAACTTTCACTTCCCATACATAATAAAATAATTATTAAACTTGCGCGCAAAAAAAGCGTTGTCACATAAACAAACTAATTAAACGAATGAAAACAATTTCCCTGTTTTTCTTGGTCAGTCAGAAGGCCGGCGCGCGGTGCACGGAGCGCTTAGCCCCCGGAATGAACAAACATACATTCATCTCATTCACTCTCCAACAATCTTAAGCTGTCGACTACTGCGGCGTTGAATGAATCAACTTGTTTCGCGGAAAAGAGAAGACGGTTGATTCGTTTTGTCCGCCAACGAACGAGAATGTGTCAACGTCATAGTATGTCGTTCGTTGAATGAAATAATGAGTTGATTGAATCAACCTGTTTCGCGGAAAAGAGAAAACGGTTGATTCGTTAAATGTAGAAAAGCTGTTTTTTATAACAGTTCGTTAATTCAACGCTCACTACTAAACGCCGATTGTATGACGTTTAGTGGAGAAGGCGTCGCGTGCATTTTGACGTGCATTTTTAGAATGGTTAATCTCTACTTGTTAATTGTAGTATTTACAATTAAAACGATTGAGCTAACTGCAGACTGTTGCAAACAGTTTACAGGTAGCTCAACTGATCCATATCAATATTTCTCAATTATGGCTATAGTACGTACGTACCTTTAAAGCCGTCACACACAGAAGCCGTGGCCGGGCCGCGCCGAAGGCGAAGGCGTGCGAGTTGTATCATATGAATTTATACAGGGTGTAAGGGTAAACAGTCTTATCCTTGAAACAAGAAGTTCAGAATCATGAGCAGAGTCCAAAACCGATGAATAAACTAAACTATTTTATTAACATAATTTTGAAAAAAATATCCTCATACATCATAAAAGCATTTCACCCTACATTTATACCTACGCCGCGCCGCCGCCTGCTTTGTCGGTTACAAACAAAGACGCCGCCGCTCGCGCGCCGACTTAATAGCGCGCCCCCCGCACTCGTCCAGTCGCGGCCCGTCTGCTAGGTAGTGAGCACGTCACGACGCGTTCCGTGCTAATTTGTGATGTGCCGATTTGTTCGCGTATTGTGTTAAGTAGAGAAGTGACGATGTCGTTCACAAATGAACAGTGGACTGAAATGGTGCGACTTTATGCCATCGCTGGTGACAACATGAACTTGGCTCGTACGATGTACGCAGAGCGGTTCCCAGAACAACGTGTGCCAATCCTAGCGGCTACACAAAGGCTACGTGCCTACTAAAGTAACAGTACGTAAGTAAAAGTACCTACCTACTTTAGCCTACTTACTGGCAAATGTGTTAGAGTAGCTATTTTTGCCTGTCCTAAGCCAGGAAAAGTATGAAGGGAAAGTTCCATCACAAGTTGTAAGTACCTACGATTCGAAACCTACACCACCGGCCAGTTACGAGCGAGAGCGGGCGGCGCGGCGTGATAAGGTCACTAGGGTGTCCATGAAATCACGTAGGAAAGCAGAGAAATGAATTATGAAATTCCATCGAAACTAATTGACTTTTATTGACGTGACAACGTCTTATAATTCGATAGAGCCGGCTGCACGCACGAAAAAACAAAACGGCGTTACCTCGTCATGCGGCGTTACCTCGCTCTGAGTTGTCACGTTCATCTATCGTCAGTAAACCGACTTTACAGACAACCAATTTTTTAATAATAACTTGTATCGTCTCATTTTAGGGGTGTACATACGTGGTTTCAAGGATAAGACTGTTTACGCTAACATCCTGTATGAAAACACACACCGCAAGTCCGCAAGCAGTCACCTCCGCTCTACCTACGGCTTCTGTGTGTGACGGCTTTAAAGCCGTCACACACAGAAGCGCGACTGTTAACAGTCGTCACACTCAAAAGCCGGCCAATCTTTTATAGGTACGGCAATCGTATAAACAACGATAAATAATAAACAATTTTTTGGTTTAGTCCATTTTATTTAGCGCCTTATTCGGGTCATAAGCTTAAAATTTTGTTAAGGCGGTACCCTACCTCGTTATTGTGTGAAGAGGATAGGCATAGGATTTCGCGTTCACAGGAGCGGGACAGAGCAAAGCGGCGTAAGCCCAAAAATCAAGTTTTTAGTAGTTATTTGCTCCCCACAAACATTAGAATAGTTAATTGAAAAAAAGGCAACATATAAAATGTTCTTTATACTTAGTTCAATTACTATGCTTAATCTCAAGATCGTATCATCTGTGTTTATTGAGAAATTATGGTTTTAGTATAAAATTAGAGGTAACTTTGCGATTTTTTTCTATCGAGAAAATTTTATGGCATCGTGTTTTCGAAACATATGATCGATAGAATAAGTCCTGAACTTAACCATATATAAATTTCAAAGTTAAATATTCAGTAGTTTGGAAGATATGGAGGTCCGACGGAGTTGAAAACAAGCAATTTGAGGTACTATACCCCCTTAATAAATACAACTCGTAACTCCGCTAGTAGCACGCCTCCGCACCGCGACGCGTGGCGTGCGCTCTGTGTGAGGACACTCCATAAACTTGCTGAAATACTACAATGCTTACACTACACGCCACGCCTACGCGCCTGCCCGCCTCGCTACCGCGTCGCGCACGCCGACTGTTTGTGTCGGCCCGCCACGCACGGCCGTGCACCGCTTCGCCGCCGCCGCTTGCGGTGTGTGTAGTCTTTCTTATAAATTCATATTATGATACAACTCGCATGCCTTCGCCTCCGGCCGGGCCCGGCCAGCCACGGCTTCTGTGTGTAACGGCTGTACTACCATAGATTTAGGCTTCTTATTTTAAGACCCCTTATTACCACGAACAAATCATGGAACTCAGCGAGAACCAGAGTCAAGGTTGAAAACATGCTGAAACTGTTTAATCATTTAAGGCGCTACCCCGACCCAAATCAGCACCACCACCTATTTTATTTAATAATTATGTCAAACGAAGGAATTTTAAAAAATCGATCGGCCAGTTTGTGCCTTCTATCATAAGCTTTTTTTTAATGCCTCTACAAATGTTTTAGTTTGTATAGGTTTAGGAAGAGATGCGAAGTTGCTCTTTTTTCCCACCATGGTGGCCAAAAAGAGCAACTTCGCATCTCTGCCTTAAGTATACAAAATAAAACTTTTACAGGGGCATTAAAAAAAAGCTTATGATAGAAGGCACAAACTGGCCGATCGATTTTTTAAAATTCCTTCGTTTGACATAATTATTAAACAAAATAGGTGGTGGCGCTGATTTGGGTCGGGGTAGCGGCTTAATGTAAGGTTTCACCACGGCTTCACGTGTGTTTCACTGATTTTTGCTCGTTACACGCAAGTTTCTCTTTCTACGACGCAAGATATGTCAAACTTGTTTTGAGTTTATTATTTTTCACCAAATTTTGTGCTGTCCACACAGAAAACATTTTCAAAAAAAATAAAACAAATGGCAACTGGATTATAAGCCGGCCAAATAATAATGATGCCAATTCCATGACACGATGCAGTTGGAATAGACACCTTCCCTTACAATTCGGTTTATATACGTTTCAAAAGGCATATGGCGGACTATATTTTATTTTTTGCATCTAAATCTGATAAATTCTTTTAGTTATGAGTATCTTGTGACCGCTAGAGCGTATTTGTTAAAATTAGATGATAACCGTTAGTTTTTAATGTGTAAATAAGTTTATTATATCTAGAGTTTTAAATATATGATAGTATTTTCGTGCGTGGACGTTTTGAACCGTTTAGATTGAGAAACGAAAAGTCTGTGATATAAACAATACTAGGTAATAGAGTAATTTCCTGAACACTTTTGTAAATAATACGTTATTATAGCATTTTAGTAAAGATATATATAAATTGAAAGAAGACTGAATAAAATTGTGTGAAAGATCTCCAAGCTATGTCAGCTGTGAACCTATTGTCTTCTTTGAGGGAGAAATCTACCAACCAAAGCCAAAAGGATGGCTCCCACCACGAAGGTGAGTACTTTTATCATATCCATTACTGCCCTCGTCTTATACTCAAATTTATTTCAAGCTATTTACATTCACATTACCAGATTTGGAGCCTATTCCTGAAGTTCTAGATAGCTACCACAATATCCCACCATAATGCTGAGAGAAAGCCCAGTAAAAGTCTATTTAGTTTACATTAAGTCATAGCTTGCTAGATGTCTTGTGTGGTAATGTTTAATTGTTTTTGAGCACTATTTTTCTAGTTTTTAAATATACAAAGCAAAGTAACAGTACCTTGCCCCAATTTTCGCTTTGTTTATGATTTGACAATCAAGAGATTTACTGATGCCTTTTGTTCCAATACAATTGGAATTTCATATCCTGCATTTGTGCATCAACTGTCACCTTCGAGTGATTTCATGTAAAAATAACCATTGTTTATTTTTATATGAACTCTAGAAAAAGAGTGCTAGTAATACAATAACAAGGAAACTACAATGGAGAACCTTTCTAGAACAAACCTAATTGGAATCCAAGCAACTACAATGGATAGTGTTTGTTGATTATTTTGTTAGAAAGGGGAACACTCCAATTTCAACTAATTTAACAAAATAATGATGTGCACTCTAATATCCTTGACTTGTGCAAGTTATTTGAAGATTATGAATCTTTACGTAAAATTGTCGTGATTTTTTATTTGCTGTTGCTAATAAATGAAACAAAACAAAGATTTGCTGATAAAGGAACATGAAGATGATCAGGGATACAAAATTACTTGGAACTCAAAATTCAGGATCTAAACAACTCCAATAAACATAGACCATGTACCTATGTGTTTCTTTGCTGCACACAGAGTATTAAAATATAACACACTAACTACTACCCGCAGCTTCGTACACGTTAACGTTTTTATAGCCTATGCCAGCGATATTGTTTATATCCCTGCCAAATTTAATTAAAATCCATTCAGTGGCTTTGGGGTGAAAAGGTAACAGACAAGAGTCACTTTCGTGTTTAGTATGGATCGTTAGAAAGTTAATGAATATTGGTAAAGATGGAAAACTAATGAAAATACACTAAATATTTCCAAAAAGTGACTTCATTGATTCTTATTTGATTTATTTTCCCTATTCTCTAAATAATGAATGACCTATCTAAATAACCTGCAGGCTTGACCTACTGACCTAGAACCTGTGCTGACCTACATAAAACTGATTGTTAGGGATTTCTCCACACCTACTTCATTTGCAAGTTCAGGTCAATCAAAACTGAATTGGTAAATTATTATTATTTATGATAATTCCTTATGTTAAATTTACAGCACAATAATAACATAGATCAAAAATTATGTGAATCCACTGATATGAGAGATCATATGCCATTGATGTGGGCAGTAGTGCCTATTGCAGGCAGAACAGGTCCACCATCAAACTGCAATCCACAACCTGCATGCCCAGAGTGGGGATTACAGCATTACCCCTTTAAGATAAGAGCCAATCAGGCATTTATCAGGGGAAACTTTGTCCAGCTGTGGATTGGTAAAGGCTGTTGATGTGATCCAATGTGCTCAAAAACATAAACAAAAACTCATGCCTATCTTGATAGCAATAAATTAATCATGTTTTATGATCTACTAGTTTCTGCCTGCGGCTTTGCACACATTTATTGTATGGAAACATTTAGGTGATTTCTATCCCATCGGAGTAGCCAATGTTTGATTCCAGGATTAGAATAACATGTAAGCAAAATTTCAGCCCGATCCATTCAGTAGTATTGGCGGGAAGAGGTAAAAAACATCCATACATCCAAACTTTCGAATGTATAATATAAGTATGATTCAACATTATTTCAACATATTATTATTTATTTTCAAATCCGCTGAATAAGAGCACTAGCACTACTACTTAGTATTTTGTAGTCATCAAAAAAAAAAATGGAGAAGATGGAGCAGTAACAATCCTGGTCAGTGATGTGACTGTGCGGAAATTCAATGAACCCTAAGGTTTTATTTTAATCCTAGATTCTAAGAAATTTAATAATATTCCAAAAAACTCTAAACATTTTAGAAATTACCCTGAGTGTGAGAGCTTACGCACTATAATAACAAAAATTCTAGATTATTCAACCAGTGTTGTCAAGGTGCAATCTAAAGAAAGCCTAACTAAATCTTAATGTTTATTTATGAATAACGGCGGCGGCATAATGTTTATAGATTCGATAGCTATAAGACATTTGTTAACATTTTAATGCATGAAGGTTTTACTTTGTTTTAGAATGTCTTCTGTCTTTATAAAACTATAACATTCTTATGAATTTCAAAGGGTAGATGTCTTTACTATGTTTCTTTATCATGTGTGCATTAACAAGCTAAACTTTTTTAAACACCATCCTGAAAGAAGAGTGTGTGCGAAGAGTGTGCATGAACGGAGATTTGAATGTTGTGATGGATGTGTGCTGTGGAGTGCAAGAATGGGTCAGAAATTAGTCTACTTATAAGAGGATGTTTGAAAGTAGCGCCAGTGACGGATAAGATAAGAAGCTATAGGTTAGCTTGGTATGGGCATGTTTTAGGAGGGAAGAGTGTCATGTTACAAGGAGCGTGTTAGATAGATATGAATTTGGATGGATATAGGAGTAGAGGTCTAAGAAAAGATGATGGACTGTGTGAAGCTAGGAAAGGAGTGAGTGGAAGAGAAGCAAATGGAAGAAAAAAACCTGTTGTGCCAAAGCCACCTTAGTGGGAAAAGGGCAAAGGAATGATGATTTTAAATCAAAACGTACGCGAAATTACACACACTAAACTTCTAAACTTTAGAACAAAGCCTGACTTAGATAATAGGCTACTTATTATACCGAAAATATGCGTGCGAAGCCGCGGGCAGAAGCTAGTTATAAATAAATAAATAATGCTGGACAATTCACACATCAATAAGTAGCCCTAAAGTAAGCAGAGCTTGTGTTATGTGTTCTAGATAACTGATGTATTTAATACAAAGACTTTTTCATTAAACATAGAAAATACCTAGAACACCAGAACAAATAAGCGTTGGTTGCTAGCTTGCTAGTCAACCAACCCATGCTGAGGCAGAGCCATTTTGTTACTGAGTTTACACTTAATTTTAATTTAGGTTAATTATGTATTTTAGTCTAGCTGTGTAAGTTATGTAACGAATAAATTTATATTCTATTCTATTCTATTCTCTTCTAAATATCTGCAGATCGTACAAACATTTTGTCCTTGAGCGGGAATCTTGCCCGCCGCGCCACTGAGGCCGTCTAAAGTAATAATGAATTATTCCTTATATGAAGATCTAAACTACTTTGCTACCCGTGCTAAGCCGGTGCGGGTTTTTAGTTTAACCCAAGTAAGCTTTGTTGTGTAAGTGGATTTTGCTAAAGTCAGACGGTCGTGTTTTATACGAGTAAAGAAGACACAAAAAGGAATCTTTAGTTATTTCTGTGTTGGATAAAACAACAAAGAAAAATGACCACCGTACAGTGAATTAAATCAACCTCTGCAATTCTATAGCACAAGGGGTGAAACAACGAGGGGGTACGAAGGTCAAGGCAAATCAGAAGGGATGCTCGCTCCCCTACCCGTCAACAGAGACGTATAATACAATCTGCATGACAATCTGGACTTTGTTGTACTTGTTTGACGTTCTTTGTAGCGTGTAACGCATAGAGGCGCATTTATGCCGGATTTGACGGAAGAGTTGACAGCGTGAACCTTTTGTTTTGCAACAAAGGCTAAATTCAACGTGTTCTGGGTGCATAATTTAAACGTCGAAGATCCTGTACGAATATGTCTGGCGATGTTTTTAAAATACATCTTCTATAATATAAAAATGAATCGCAAAATGTGTTGGTAAGCGCATAACTCAACAACGCCTGGACCGATTTCGCTAATTCTTTCTTTGTTGTGTTTGTTATTGTCAGGAGAAGGTTCATAAGAAAGAAAAAATTAAGAAAGTTGGAAACATAAATTTCCACGGGGGCGAAGCCGCGGGGCGCAGCTAGTGATTCATAAAATTTTGCAAACAAAGGAATTATTACGGTGGAAAATAATATGATTGTGTAGGGTAGGAGCGGTGTCTATGATTATAGAAGCGAATAGCAATCAAGCGTGAAGCTGTTCGTCTTTGCCAGCCTTTTGAAAAATACGAAAATTTTGCGGGTAGTTCGACATAACTTTGCAACGGCCGTCGTGCGTCCGATCAGTCTTTGAGAAAGTCCGTGCGCTGCGCGTCCCGCGATATTTTACGAGAAAATTTTAGTTTTCGATTTTGTTTTCCCGCTTTCCCATCGCGATAACCCATCTACGTAGCATTACGCATCGCGTTTACGTAGTTTGCGCGCTTCGCCGACGTCTCTTTGGCGCTTTTTAGTTTTTAAATCCAGTGTTATATTTTTTAAATTTTATTTTATTAGTTTTTAAATCATTATTTTATCGTTAGAATAAGTTAGGATTAGTTTAGGTCGTAAAGTTAAAACTTTAAGTTTGAGTTCCGCCATTTTGTTTTGCCGCGTCGCGTTTTCGCTTTCGATGATGAGCAAGGAGTTGGTATTACCGGCTGGTGAGGTGAAGAAAGGGCGTAGGCATAGGCGCAGGGCCGGAGCTAGGGCCGCGAAGAGACGGGCGAGGAAGTCTGGGGGCGTCTCGGGCCCCACAAGGGTCTTCTCCCCGGACGTGCCCTCGCCGGTTAAATGTGCTGTGCACTCGTTTCTGCTCCGGTACCAGAGTGCGTTGCGGAGGATTCCCTCGCGGCCACCTCCCAAGGTCCACGCGGGACCTCCGTCGACGAGGGTGAAGAGAGTTTCTTGGAGTGAGTGAATTTTATAACCTTATATTATGTTAGTCTAACTTGACAGCCATTGGGCCCGATCAGCAGCTATTTGCACGTCATAATGAGCAACGGAAACCGTTACCCGGACATACCAAACTTTTTACAGGGTTTTTGTAAGGGATTCGTTCAAATAGTTTGTAGTCTGCTAACATAGGCGTTTGGTACCTATTCCACTCGTCCAATATCTTTGTCAAATGTACATTTTTAATCAAATAAATTGGAAGACTTCATCTATTTTTCTATTTAACCAAAGATTTTGGCACTAGTTTCTGCCCGCGGCATCGCACGCGTTGTTTCTATCGAAACGTTTAATGGATATTTATTTTATATCCCATAGGAACTGATTTATCGAATAAAAAGTATATAGGTATACCTATATTATATTCGAGGCCTAGAATCATCTATAAGTATGCAAAATTTTAGCCTGATCGGTTCAGTAGTTGTCGCGTGAAGGAGGGAACAAACACACATCTAAACATACAAACTTTCACATTATAATATTAGTGTAATCTGAAGTGTGATATTTGGTTAGGTCTAAGTTGACAGTCTTTGGGCCACATCAGCAGTTCTAATTGCACGTCACAAAATGCAACTCCCTCACGGAAACCCCATGAGGGGTGAAGGAGACGTCACTATCACGTCTGGTTACGAAAGTCGAACGTATGCTCGCCCCCCTGGACATACCCGGCTTTTTACAAGGTTTTTGTAAGGGATTTGTTGGGTTTTTGCAAGGGATTCGTTCAAATAGCGGCAAGTTTGCTAACATAGGCAGAACAGTATAGGGCAGAAGTTAGTAGTTAGTATCTTTTCTATCGAATTAACAGTTGGCTGTTGCTGAAAGTGTAATTATTTGTCTAATAAACATCCGCCTTTCTCTGTGCCAAGGGAACTACTGCCGTAATTTCCCCGTTCTGTGGTACTACCCAATATTTTTCTGTAAATCACACTAATATTATAAATGCGAAAGTTTGGATGGATGTATGGATGGATGGATGTTTGTTACCTCTAAACGCCAAAACTACTGAACAGATCGGGCTGAAATTTTGCATACAGATAATTCTAATTCTTTATATCCCATAAATCAGTTCCCATGGGATAGAAATCACGTATAAACGTTTAAGTATAGAAACAACGCGTGCGAAGCCGCGGGCATAAACTAGTTCATAATATAATTGACTTCTGCGTTACTACGAGAGATCCTTCGATGTTTAACTTATAAATAGATGATAGGTATTCCATGCTATCCACTAGCGAAACGCAATGTAGAATGTTTGTAAACAAACCACGACACAAATAACTAAAAGTCACTTGCGTGGCGTCGAGTTTCAGATTATACTTATTTGTTAGCAATAATTATTGGAGGAAGGATCTCAAATCGACAACTAATGTAAATCACACTATAACATCACACTAATATTATAAATGTGAAAGTTTATGTATGGATGGATGGATGTTTGTTACCCCTTCTCGCCAAAACCACTAAACGGACCGGGCTAAAATTTTTCATTCAGGTAGTTTTAGGCCTGGTAAAAAAAATTGGCACTTTTTGTCCCATAAATCAGATCCCATCGGATAGAAATTACCATAAAACGTGTCCATAGAAAGGCGCGGGCTAAAACTAGTTGCGCATAGATTAACTATGGGCGGTTTGTTAACAAAAATTCAACATTTAGTTTGGCTAGTGTATAAAACTAAACTACCACCAGTTAAGTATAACCTATACATAATATATTTTGACGACCTCTGTGGCGCGGTGGGCGAAGGTCCGCCTGCGACGCAGGAGGTTGCGGGTTCGATTCCCGCTTCAGGACAAATATTTGTACGATCTGCAGATACTTGTTCAGGGTGTTCTGGTCATTTTCTATGTATAATAAAAAATATCTATCTGAGTAGTGTATTGTATTAAGTATATCAGTTATCTAGTACCCATAACACAAGCTCTGCTTAGCTTGGGGCTAGGTAATAATGCTGTGTGAATTGTCCAGCATTATTTATTTATTTATACCTAATATCGGTTAGATTCTAGCTAGAATATTGACAATTTAATGGTTCACTTGAGACAATAATGACTTGGTGGTGCAATCGATGTATTCGTCCTTCAGTATTCACTATCTATCGACTAGGGTTAGGCCTCGTCCTCACTATATTTAGCTTGCTTTGTTATTCAGTTTGGAATAGTCGGCCGCACTAATTATTACCTATCTTGTCGTACTGAACTCCGCTAATCATGTTAATAAGGTTGAAAACGGCGTTCGATGCGCCTGTAGCTTTTTGTATAAATTAATGAAAGAAGAAGAAAGAAAGAAAATACATTTATTTGGACTATGCATAACACAACACATTACAATTATATATACATACAATGAACATACAGGATTATATAGAAAGGAAACAACAAAATAAAAGAAAAACAGATACAAATTAGTGATTGTGTTAGGTACATAGGCCGAAAAGGTCCCTGTCTCAGCACTATGCCGCTAGTAGCGGCCGAAGCTAGTAGCGGCGCTGGTTTTCAGACAGGTCCTAGTGTGGCAGCAATACAAAGAAACAATACAAAGAGTAGGTACACAGGTTCAAGCAAGATCCGAAAAAAGAGAGATGATTTAAATTAAATATAAATCTTTATCAGAAAACTATCTCAGCAAGAAATTAGATAAACCAAGTTGATTATTCATAGGAGTTATCAAAATATATAGATTTTAAATTCTAAGACGTATCATTTTGAAAAAATACCTTTATCGAGAGAAGTTTCTGCTTCGGCTTAGCTAGAGTCTAGGCTAGGCAGGAACCTGAACTAATATATAAACAAAAATTGGAGCCGTCGCTTCTTCAGAAGTATTATTTTTTTCTACTTGGAACACAAGCAATCGTCGACATGCAGTAAATGAGTAAATACAATAATCTAACTTGCTAACCTAATTAATGTGTTAATTGTGAGCTGATGAGACCAATTTTTTTTCAACTTCGAAAGAAAACAGTCGATTCTATGTTCGGCTGTATTTATATATTTTTTTTAATATAGACGAACATACATTATGTATGTTCGTCAATTCGCTGTATCGTCAATCAGGAATGATCCTGAATGGTCCCATAAATATTGTATTCCCGAGAGAAATATTTATCCCTCAAAACTTAAAACAGTGTAAAATTAAGGGATTCGACTCGTTTTTATGTTTTTAAAGCAATGGAATTATGTTACTTTTTATTATATTTACTTTTTTTTTACCAAACGCCAAGCGGTCGTGGGATCTCCGTGGTAAAATACTCGATACTCTCTCGTCGTATTAAACTTACGTAAAGTTCAACATTTTATTCTGGTTCCTTGAATGTGAAAACATGATTGCGAAACAAAATTACGACAAAAAAAACATAAAAGTGCACTGTTTCGCACATAATTTTGTAGAGATCTCAGGAACCTGTGGTCTATTGATACGATTAATGTTTTGATTCGCTATTACTAATTATCTGGTCCTTTGAACCAGTTGCTTCATAAGTCGTATAGTTTTAAGCAAAAACTTTTTGCGAGATTTTTGAGCTTACGCCGTTCCAAAACGTATGCTCTGTGCAGCTCCTATGAACGCAAAAACCTATGCCATACATATATTTCACAAAATGCCGTGCATTGGTTGCACCCTCATAAAATTACGTTAATCAAAGGAATTTTTAGAAGTCCATTGTACAGTATATGATACCTATCATAAGCTTTTTTTTATGCCTATGAAATTGTTTGCTTTTATTTCTTTTATGCAGAATAGCGAAGTTGCTCTTGGTGACCACCAACTCTGTTTTCGCTTCTCTGTCTAAATTATAAAACTAAACAATTTCAGAGGGATTTTAAAAAACTTAGGATAGGTATCACAAACTGACAATGGATATTTTAAAATTCTTGTGTTTAACGTAATTATGAGTAAAAACACACAAAAATATAAAACGTCAAGTGCGAGTCGAACGCGCGCACTAAAGGTTCCGTTTAATTGTAAGACCTGGTTTCTTGCCCAATATCATGATTCTAGGTCTACGAGAAGTACCCTATAGGTTTTGTGTGCATGTGGAAATTTCAAAATATTCGGACATAAACGGCTGTAACTTTTGAGAGAGAAGTTTTATTTATATCGCGGCTTCAAGAGGTTACGAACTTGAGTATTTGACGTTAATTTCAACTCGATACTTCCACGCGTTCCTGAGAAAAGAGGGTTGACAGACGGACAGACAGACATACGGACAACACAGTGATCCTATAAGGGTTCCTTTTTTCCTTTAGAGGTACGGAACCCTAAAAATAGGCGGCGGCGCTAGTGTGCGGCATACAACCGCCTTAAAGCGACAAGGTACTAAAGTGTAGACATGTTTGCGAAGCCACTGTTCACTTCACTTGTACTACTCTATTCTAGATGCACAGGCGACCTTGAGTATGTAGATATTGCGTTTTATTTTCGTAGAGCGTTACGCGCCAACGGGCATGTTAATAGGTGTGTCTTCTACCACTAGAAATTATTTAAGAGCCTATAGTTTCTTGAAATCTCAGATATTAACTTTCTAATCATTTGATTGTACCTACTTATCTTCAAAGTTTCACAATCTTGTGATGTTATACAGTGTCTGCTTTTTTTTCAATAATTGCCGAGTTTGTTTCAAAGTAATTCATAGAAAGAAAGAAAGAAAAGTATTTTTTAAACACTACACCACAAATAAAATAATAAATAAATAAAATAAAAAGACTACTTAGTAACACGTACAAGAAACAAGTGAACATTATACTAACACAATACGTATTCATCGTTTATTTTTAAGTTACACCGTTTTGTTTATGGGGGTGGTCGTAGCGAAAAAAATAGTTTAAAAACGCTATAAAAAAAAATTTAATTTTTTTTATTAAAAAATAGTTTTTTTTTACACATTTTCCGTCGATAAACTAGGGCGTAGTTTCCCTCATTTTCGTTTGTGCACCTTATACACTGCACACTGTATGGTAAGCTTTTATATCACACGTTATAAATGCGAAAGTTTGAATGTTAAGATACATGGATGTTTGGATGGATGTTTCTTACTCTTCACACCAAAACTATTGAACAGATCGGGCTGAAATTTTGCATACAATTAATTCTTATCCTGGAATCAAACATAGGCTACTTTTCATCCCATAAATCAGTTCCCTTAGCATAGAAAACGTTTCCATAGAAACAACGCGTGCAAAGCCACAGGCAGAAACTAGTGTCAAATCAGTCGAGCTCCGTTTACTGTTTGACTAATGGTAAACTAAACTAGATAGTTTTTAAAATTAAATTAAATAGTTTTAATGGATAATTCTGAGAAAGACTGATTTCATTAATCAACAAACTCAAATGTGTAGGTTACCTTAATCTCAGAAAACTAAAAGCTATCTTTTATCTTCATGAGCGAAGCCACAGACAAAAGCTAGTGATCAGATCGAATCAAAACAAGCCAACTAAATTTTTTTCCCGGGAATTCATTGCTAACAAAAATATACCCACGTTTTCCCGTTCCATCAATCGACTGCAAACGTTGCTGAATCTACAAATAATACAAAAACACACTATGCGCATTGCAGAAGCTGCAGCCGCATTTAAATACCAACCCTACACCTTTGTTGATATGACCCAAATTGCTTTAATTCCTGTTAGCCCTACACATCTCATCACGCTTGCTTGAAGTATTGATTTCGTTTACCAATACGGTTTTATTAAAAAATGTTCGTATGTTATGTAATGTAATGAAATACATATCACTATTACCACTATCCCTAATAAATGCGAAAATGTGCATGGATGGATGTTTGTTACCTCTTCACGCGAAAACTACTGAACGGATCGGGCTGAAACTTTGCATAGCTAGTTCTAGCAGCTATCGTGTTTTCCAATTAAGGAACCGAAAAAAAATGATTGAATTTTATGTAATTAATTCTAGTTTTTAACGCCCCGACGCAAAAAGAGAGGGTGTTATAAGTTTAACGTGTCTGTCTGTGGTATCGTAGCTCCCAAACGGATGAACCGATTTTCGTTTAGTTTTTTTTGTGTCAGAGTGTTCTTACCAATCTCTCATGAAAATCTGTCTGAGATCTAGGCCTACTTTGACAAGGAAACCCGCTAGGTTCGCCCCTTAAAACATTTTCATAAAAACAACGCGAGCGAACCCGCGCGGCCAGAAACTAGCAAATAAATAATAAAAACATTTTAAAAGTAAAACGTTCCTACACGTTGTCAATCCCCTGAAAACTTGATTCGCAAATAATTTTTCCGCCCACTCATCACTCACCACCACCGCTACTTTACCTACAGTTATTTCGTCACGAACTTGTGTAACAGCGTAGATTCGGCTGACGTTTTCTGACGTGGTTGATAAGGCAGGTACCCTTCTAGGTAACTGATAACACTTAGGCCTCGGTCTTGAAGTCGGCGATAGCGGGGCGGGGCGGGGCGGGTAGCGGCGCGTTTCAATGCATAGATTTAAAGCCGCCACACACAGAAACCGTGGCCGGGTCGGAGGCGAAGGCCTGCGGGTTGTAATGCGTGCATTTATATGAGAGACTAGTTTATCCCCGCGGCTTCGCACGCGTTGTTTCTATGGAAACGTTAAAAGGTGATTTCTATCCCATGGGAACTGATTTATGGGATAAAAAGTAGCCTATGTTTGATTCCAGGATTTTAGTTATCTGTATACAAAATTTCAGCCCGATCCGTTCAGTAGTCTTGGCGTGAAGAGGTAACAAACATCCATCCATCCATACATCCATCCATCCAAACTTTCGCATTTATAATATTAGTGTGACTACACGTACACCGCCGGGCGGTGTATGTGTAGTCTTTCATATAAATTCATATATTACAACCCGCACGCCTTTGGCTCGGGCTTGGCCACGGTTTCTGTGTGTGGCGGCTTTAATATGAAAGTGACGCCGAATGTAGTGGCGGCGCAGGGTCGGCGTTACCTCGCGCCGCCGCCGCTCCCGCCCCGCGCCCGCGCCCGGTGACTTCGTGTCCGTAGCCTTAAGGTGAACGCACACCTGTCCGCGCCGCAGGAGCCGCGCAGTCATCGAATTCCCTCATGGCCTCGCGCACTTTTTTGCATTGTACACGCTACACGCGTCGAACGCGCCGAATCTTATTCATCATTTATTAACAATAATTTCTGTTTAGAATTG